>CM052809.1:71180567-71390625 GCA_028533885.1 Nasua narica
AAAAAAAGGAGAGAATGTGATCAGGCTGGAGACTAAAACAAAGCCATATGCTAGATTATGCTTGATTTAGGGTATATTTTGATCTGTTAGAAGAAACTATATCCCAAAATTTGGAAGAAGAAAAACTTATATGTTTACAAAAAATAAGGTTAAATACAATGAAGGGATAGAATATGACTATAACAATGAAAATTTAAAAAGATTTTTTTTTAAAGATTTTATTTATTTATTAGAGAGAGAAAGACTGAGAATGAGAGGGGAGAAGGTCAGAGGGAGAAGCAGACCTCCCGCAGAGGCGGGAGTCCGATATGGGACTCGATCCCGGGACTCCGGGATCATGACCTGAGCCAAAGGCAGTTGCTTAACCAACTGAGCCACCCAGGCGCCCCCTTAAAAAGATTTTTAAAAAGCTATTGATAAGATAAAATAGTTAAAGAGGTTAAAATAGGAAAGGGGAAAATTTTTAAAAGAATAGAATAAGAAAAAATAAAATAAAATAAATTTAACTTGGAAAAACAAAAGAATCCTGTGGAAAAAGCCATGAATTCTATGTGCAGTGTTCCCTTGGCTCTGGAGTTCTGCAGTTCTCCTTGATCAGTGAACTTGGTCTAGGCTGAATGTTCTTGCTGATCTTCTGGAGGAGGAGCCTGTTGCCATGATTCTCATATGCCTTTGCTCAAGGCGGAATTGCCCCTTGCGGGGGTGGGGGGGGCGAGGCTAAGTAATCTGCTCGAGTTCGCTCTCGGAAGCTTTTGTTCCCTGAACGCTTTCCGTACAGCTTTGGAGGAGGAGAATGAAGATGGCGGCCTCCTAATCTCTGGCTCGTAGGAGCCGAGAGCTCAGGGCCACACTCCTCTGTGTGCCCTCAGAGAAAAGTGGTCAATCCCTCCCGTCTCCCTGGTTTCCAACCTCACTCTGAGTTCAGCCAGCCTGTGACTGAGCGTTTCTATCTCTGGCACATGGCCCTGTTTGGAGTCTCCAAACCCAGCTGATTCCTGCAGCGCGCTGCCGTGCCGCTCCTCCCAGAGGAGGAAGGAGGGGGTCTCCATGGATCTACCACTTCTCTGGTCCCTGCTCAGTGAACAGTGGCCTGACTGTGAATTGGATCACAGTATAAGGTAATCCCAAACTGAGAGCTCACTCCTCGGTTCCATCTCTGTAGCTGGCTTCCCTGCTCTGATACCCGGGAGTTTTGCCACACTCAGGCACCCCCAGTCTTTCTGTGACCCCAAGGGTCCTGAGACCACACTGTCCCAGCGAGGGCTCCACCCCACGCTTAGCCTCTGGAGCAATGTCCCTCAGTGGAGCAGACTTCTAAAAGTCCCGATTTTGTGCTCCATGGCTCTACCACTTGCCGGGAGCCGGCCCCTCCCCCCACAGTCTATCTTCCTGTATACAGCCTCAGATTCGCTTCTCCGCACCTCCTACCTTCCACAAAGTGGTCGTTTTTCTGTTCCTAGAATTGCTGCCATTCTGTTTTTCAATCTCCTATTGAGTTTGTAGGTGTTCAGAATGGTTTAATAACTATCTAGCTGAATTTCTGAGACCCGAAGAAATTTAGGGTCTCCTACTCTTCCAACATCTTGCTCCTACCCCCTACAAATTACTTTTCTAACATTTTTTTCATCATAATCCATCAATGCAATTTAGTAAGAACCTGATAACTTTCCTTTGTATAATAATCAGACTCTAGAACCCTTTCTTCAAAATGCCTACATGCAATTCAGGCATCTTAGCAGTGGCGTGGTAGATATTTAACCAATCATGAAAACACTACAGAGTGCTTTGTAAAAGAAGTATATTAATTAGAGTGTCTTCCAGTTATGTTATTTTTAAAAATCTAATTTAATTTTCTTTTTTCCCCTCATCATTGATACCAAAGATGATTGCCTTCTTGTATAAGCTTAATTTGGGCATCCTCCCCAAGTAGAAACTTCACCTTTTTTTCATTCCTATGGTCTTCCTTCTCAAATGAAGAATAACATTTTCCTCCCTTGACCACTCCTTTTATTTCCCTTTTGATACCATCAGCAGTAAATATGTAAATGTAGAATAACAACTCTTCTGATGTATATGTGCCTGTCCACTGTATCTTGCATATTTTTATTTCAACATGAGAATTAGTGCAGTATCTGAAGAAAAATGCTTTATGGACTTTGATGCTGTTCAAGTTTGCTTATACTGAGGAGATTAGCTGACTCGCACTTTTGTGCTGCAATATTTGATCCTCCACTCCATCAGCTACTTTTTTAAATGTTATCTACACCTAGTCTTGTTCCTAAACAGTTTACAGTGACTCAATGGATGCAAAAAAAATAAAAATAATATAAGGAGGTGAGAAAAAGGGAGAACAAAGAAAAAAATGGAAAAATTAATACAAAAGTAATTCCTATTACACCTGCTCAAGGGAGAGAATTTGCCTTTAAACTTTCTAGCAGCTCATTAAATAAAACTCGATTAGTTACATAATTCATGAGCCCATTAAACATTTAGAATTCCTAATTATAAGACCCAAAAAACTTGCTTCCAAATGCCTTTTGAAAGACAGCAGCAAGATGTGTCATTAAAGTCTTCAACACACACACACACAATAAAATAAAGAAAAATAAAGTCTTCAACAATATCCATAGAGTAGACAAATATCTTTTGCAGGTCTGTTCTTATGTATGTCCCTTAATATAGCATGCGGCATTTTATGCCTAATATAAGCAAATGGCATGATAAAAAAGATTCGGGAAAAGAAAATCTGGGATGTTATAATCCTGTCCTAATACACTTTTCTACTAACCTGGCTTGACTGAAGATGGTAGACTAGAAATGAATGAACTCCATTACCTTCAAGCAATCTCTCCACTGATTATTGTCCTTAGCAGAACTTCATTTATTGAGGGCTAAAGAGATTGCACTGCTTAGGAAGTGCCTAAAGAAGTGGATCCCATCCCTGGCTTCACTGTAGAATCACCTGGGGAATTTTAGAAAATAAAAGGGGTACACCCCTTCCAGAGATCCTGATTTAGTTGACTTAGAGGAGGATATTGGCATAGGTCATGCTTTTTAATTTCTCTAGGTAATTCTAATGTGCATCCAGCATTGAAAACTTCTGTCTTTGAGAATAGCTGTTCTACCCTGCCAGTTACTACAAGTAGATATCTATATTTTTATGGTTTACAAATGTTTGGAGAGAGAAGATGGGGTCTGGGGTATTTTGATTGTGACCATTAGTACCAAGATCTGACTGCCTTAATTGTCCAATGTTTTAAATTGGATAATTAAAATAGGCATAATTGACCTATTAAAAAGGCAAAGAGAAACAGCAAGGCTTTGGTTTTTTTACATTATATTATCCAGAGAGTATTATTTGGGGGAGGAAAAAGAATAGCTTTGTCATTCACTGAATTGGCTCTGAATTATCATATGCGCAAAATCTTGTATTTTAAGCTTTCTTCTTAGTTTATCAAATCAGCATATTCTTTTTCAAAATTCCCATGTATCTTTAAACTCTCACTCAAATGTTATATAAATTGAATATTTAAATAGCTGAATGACAAGGGAAGCCAAAGACTTGGTTTTAGGGCTTATTCCCCAGACTGTCATCTACCTATTAGCTCAAAGTTGTTGTAGCCTACAGCATACTTCTCAGATTTCAGTGACTATAAGTATCAGCTGTAGGTACTTATTTTAAGAGGACTGACTCTTGATCCCATACCCAGAGTTTCTGATTCACTACACTGGATGGGGCCCAGATCCCTGCATTTTTAAGAAACACCCCTGGTGATTTGGACCCAGATGTTCTATGGACCATCTCCAAGAAATACAGTCCCACAGAGAGTAGCTAAACCTTAGAACAATTATTAGGCACACAAAGCCATGTTCTCAAATATACAGTCTCTAGAGTAAGAAACCTAGATGTCATTGACCCCACTTCCTCCGACCCACATCACAAAAACCACAGGTGCAAATTACCCTCACAGCCAGAACTTACCCATCAGCAACTTCTCCCTTCAGTTCCCTTAACACTGATTATCCCAAAGACAAAATACAAGTGATGTCCTCCACAGGCCGCCATGCTAGTCTTGTTTTCTCTTTTTAATTCACACCTAAAGGCAAGAATCTACAAGATATATCTGGTATGTTTTTCCTGCATCATTATTTAATTAAGGGAGAATATATATTCTTGCTAGAGAATACATTGATGATGATAAATGTGACTCCTCCTTATAGCCTTAAGATTTCTGAAACACCAAAGCACAAAGATGTCGATCATACATCTAAATTAAAGGTACAAAACAAGAAATAAGTATATTCTGTGCTCCAAAACTGAGTATACCCTCTACCATCATAGGGAAGGGATTTACCAATGAAGACTTGATAATAGAGTGCTCAAGTCTAGACATATGAAGAAAGAATATGAAATAGATGAGTTTATAAAAATAAGCAGGACAGTAAAGAACACTTCATTTTTAAGCAAAAATGCATTTCGTCCTACACATATATATGTAACCTGAACAAACCAGTTACCTGAGGATGCCCTATTTATTTCCTCTATTATACTAATATCATTCCCCATGTTTTTTAAAATATATATTGTCCAGGAGCTAAAGTAAGCATGTACATGGATGGAACAGCACAAATGCACTGGTTCTTACAACTAACTTCCAGATAAGGAGGTAATTTTACTCAGTAGTGCAGCCTAGTCTTAACCAATATTGAGTTTGGAAAGAACACTGGGTTAAGATGAGAAAGTTCTGAAATTTCAAGCACTAGATCTTATTACATACCATTGTATTCGCCAAACTTCTTCAGTCATAAATCACAACTCACACAATTCTTACTCATTAAGAATTAATAATGATAAATATAATTAAAATAATGATGAAAAATTAATAATTTATCAAGATATAGTACTATTATTTATTAATTCACATACCTGAAAAGCTCAGGCATGGCTAGATCCAGCAACTCAGAAGATGCTATCAAGAATTTGCCTCCCACCATCCCTCAATTTGTCTTTCTTCTATATAGGATCCACTTTCATGCACACTCTCCACCCAGTAGTAATAAAGGTGGCATCCAGTAGCTCTGAGTTTAAATCCTCCCAGCATTAACTCTGAGGGATATACCTTCCCTTTCTAAAGAGTTCCAATACATTGACTAACTGACCTGATTTGATTTTTGTGCAACTTTAGAACCAATCACCTTAGGCAGGGAAAGTATGATACATGGAGCCAGGGCAGAGTCACATCTCATAGTAACCACACTGATGATTTATAGAGAATTTGTTTCCCCAAGAAAACTTCAGATACTATTGCCAGTTGAATAAAGGTAAATTCTGGTAAGAAAAAAAATAGCAGATAGGCACTAATGTTATATTTCTTAGATTATAGAGGTTTACTGAAATGGCTATTTGTGTGGTGTTTAAATTATTACATTAAAAAGGGACATTGAGTAATTAAGCCCGTACCAGTGTATAAATGAAAAGAGGCTCAAATTCCCACAAACAATACTGAATACAAGAAGAAATGTTCAATTTGAATCTGTCACAATAATAATGACAATCTAAAAATATACAAAAAACCAAGAGCAAAGATTTGAGACCTAAAATTTGTCTTTTATACTATGATTTCTACTCATCTAAGGTTGATGGAAACAAGTAGGTTCCAATCAATAAAAGAGATAGTTGCCTTACTTAAAAAAAGATAAATCATGGATGTTCAATCAATACTATTCATTCTGAAACAAATTAAGATGTTCTTTTGTCCCCAGTTCTTCCTCTGAAAATTTCAAAGCTATAGCAATACTGAAGACTGTCGTATTGAACATCCATATACACTTCATTTAGACTTACCAGAGATGAACATTTTGCCATATTTGCTTTCTCTTTCTCACAGGTGCACACACATGTACACATGCATGCACACACTAATTTACCTCTGCTGAACAATTTGAGAATAATTTGAGAACATCATAACATTTACTCTCTATACTTCAATACATATCACCTAAGAACTAGGTGTTCTCCTACAGAACCACAAAACCATTGTTACACGAAAGAATTTAACACTGATTCCTTAATATCCACCAGTATGTAGTCCACATTTGAACCCTCAATGTCCCTAAAATTCCCTTTGGAGCTTTCTATTTTTGATCCAGGATCCAATCAATATTCACATGATACATTTGTTTCTTATAACTCCTTTGTCTCTTTAATCTGACGTAAATCTTTTACCATTCTTTTTCTTCTAAAGCATCAACACTTTTAATAGTCCAGGCCAATCATTTTGCACAAGGGCTCCAGCTGTAACTTCATCTTTTTCCTCACGATGTATTTATAATTGTGATGATGCCTACCTCCCACCACCTCATATTAGGAGGCACACAATGTCAGCTTGCCCCATTATTGGTGATGCTGCATTTGGTCGCTTAAGTAAAATGATGTCCAGGGCACCTGGGTGGCTCAGTTGGGTCATGATCTCAGGGTCCTGGGATCGAGCCCTGCATCCAGCCCCAGGGCCCCTGCTCGGCAGGAATTCTGCTTCTCCCTCTCCCTTGGCTCTCCCCCAATTCATGCTCTCTCTCTCTAATAAATAAATAAAATCTTTAAAAAATAAAAAAATTATGTCCAACAGATTTCCCCATTATATATGTCCCATATCTACTTTGTCTTTAGAAAGTGTTTCTGAGAGAAAACGTTTTTAAGACTATGTGAACACTTATTCCCCAACAAATTTTACCCAATGTTTTTTGTATCCATGGGTGATCTTTTCCTGAATCTATGATTTTGGGGGAGTTCTTAAATAATAATGATTTTCTAATAGTATTATTTTTTCTTCATTTATTAGCAAGCATTCTTTGTAAATGGCTGAGTCTTACTCTCACCCCAATAAATATTGGTAGCATCTGCTCAAGAACATAAAATAATCCCCTCATTTTATTTACAATTAATATGATACATTCCCCAAACTCATGGCACAAATACGGCCAAATACCTTTTATTATCCTACTTAACTGCTCAGGTCCTTATCTCTCTTACTGATAGAAAGCCAGCTACCAACCTTTGGATTTTTGGCTTCCCTCTCCTTTCCTTCTCTGAAGTGGTCAGAAAAATGCAGATCCCAGAAGGAGAACATTGAGCATGGAATCAGTCGGTTTGCAGCTGTAGCAGAGCCATGTTCCAGTCTGAATTGTCCACACTGCAATTGCTTCTTGCTGCCTCAAAATGTCATTGTTGAATATTGTCTTCTATACAAGTCCTAAGAGCTGTTGCTTCCCAGCTGCCCCAAGCCTGCCCCAATCCAGACCACTCCCCAAGGTTGTTACAGTTGGCCCTTGAGTGCCCAAGTTTTTAGTGCTGGGCATTTTTAGTTCACACGCACAGCCATCTTCTCAGATGCCGACAGGCCCAGAAATCCGGGGTCCAGGCTGATCCTCATATCTGTGCCTACAGACACAGAACCATCACCTCCCTCCCTCCCTATAATCCATACTAGAGGTCAGTTCTTCCTCTCAAACCCTCAACATTCAGTGTTCCATTAACCCTCCTTCTTCTTTTTTTAATGTGGTAAGAACACTTAACATGGGATCTACCCTCTTAAGAACATTTGCACATATGACACAATATTGCTATCTGAAGGCACAGTGTTGAACAGATCTCTAGAACTTATTCATCTTGCGTAAATGAAACTAGATACCCACTGAATAGCAACTCGTCACTTCCTCCTCCCCCTGATCCCTGACAACCACCATTCTACACTCGGCTTTGTGAGTTTGACCATTTTAGATACTTCTTTACTTGGAATCATTCAAAATTTGTCCTTCTGTGACTAGCTTATTTCACTTAGCATAAGGTCCTCTAGTTTCATCCATGTTGATGCAAATGGCAGGATTTCCTTTTTTTTTTTTTTTTAAGGCTGAATAGTATTCCATTACGTGTTTATACCACATTTTCTTTATCCCTTCATGAGTCAATGCATATGTATTTGTTTCCATATCTTGGCTACTGTGAATAATCCATCAGCCCTTCTTTACCAGATATGGGGACCAACTGTTGGTCATCTATCCCTTTCTAAGAGACTCCCTGATGAGTCTTAAGTGTCCCAACCTGACCTAGCCAGAGAAACTTCCTTCCATGATTCAGAAGTAATTTCTGACAACTATTTGTCATCAAGTAAGCATTTTTGAATGTCTAACAAGCCAACAGCTCTTAAATTCTGGGGACACAGTGGCGAAAGGCAATATCCCACATCTACTGGGATTTACACTGTAGTGCTGTGTACATAGTTTTCCCTTTTTTTTCTTATTAAAGAAGAGAAAAACAAATGTAATCTCTGGCTTCAAACTCTATCTCATACACACACACACACACACACACACACACACACACTAAGAACCAAAGAAAGGCATTGGGTCTAGTTGTACTAATCCCAATGCCTCTTTAGGTTGCTTTAATTCCTGGAACTTTGATTTTTTTTCTATTTATTTTCTCTTATATCTTATTTTTTCTTATATTTTTCTATTTATTTTCTCTTATATAATTATATTTCCCAGAAGTCACAGAAATATTTAAGAATTTCAAATTTCTAGGGTCTTGTTCTGAGCCTTGTCTGGCCTCCATTAAAAAGAAATGACTCCTTTCCTAAAAATGTTACTATCTGTCAGAAACTATGCACCCAGGTAATCCAATAAAAATTAAAGAAATGAAAAGGCAAAGGATTCATTCAACAGACACTGATTAGGCTTCAGTACATGCAAAATGCAAAGATATATATGGCCATGCTTTTATTGTCTTTCTAGCTTCTAGACATTTTTCTAGATGCCTAACAGACTTCCCCTGTCAAAATTCTTATCCCACTGGGTATAATTGTGTAAAATAAGAAAGAAATTTATTGATTCATTGTCTCATAAGAGAGGATCTAGGGACACAAAAAATAACATCAGATCTCTCTCTCTCTTCTCTGTCTCGCCTGCAGCTGTTTTCCTCCATGTTGGTTCATACTGTAGAATGTTCTTTCTGTGTGATATGAAAGTGTCTCTGGTAGGTGTCTGAAAACCTGAGAGAGCCTCCCCTACTTTCCCTGTATCTGTATCACGCCCCACAAAAGGATTCAGAAATACAAGAACACTAGTGTTTTATTTTTCAGAAATAACAATAGATTTGCCAAGATATATCCATCAGCCCTTGTAGTCCACTCCTTTAGGAGTGAGGAAAGTTTTCCTTGGAGCTTCTATGGCCATGGTGATTTTTGAGCTAATCATTAGCAAACGGAATGAGATTATTTTTATACCACTCAGGCCCATGCTTGAAGGTTGGTGGAATGAACTTTCTAAAGTTCCATGGCTCCAAAAGAGAAGTGCTAGACACCTAAACAAAATTCAGATAGGAAGGAAAGATAGAAGAAAATGGTTGTGGAGGAGGTTGGTTTTTTTTTTTTTAATATTTTATTTATTTTTTTGACAGAGAGAGAGCACAAGTAGGCAGAGAGGCAGGAAGAGAGAGAGGAGGAAGCAGGCTCCCCGCTGAGCAGAAAGCCCGATGCGGGGCTCCATCCTAGGACCCTGAGATCATGACCCGAGCCGAAGGCAGAGGCCTTTAACCTCTGAGCCACCCAGGCACCCCAAACAGATGTTCGAATGGGTCGTCGCCGCCACGGGGGGCGTGTGATCGGCCCGAGGTTATCTAGAGTCACCAAAGCCACCGGCGCCCGCCCCCCGGCCGGGGGGGGGTGGGGGGGGGGGAGGCTGACCGGGTTGGTTTTGATCTGATAAATGCTCGCATCCCCCCGGCGAGGGGGGTCAGCGCCCGTCGGCATGTATTAGCTCTAGAATCCACTACAGGCTAGCTGTCCACTAAGTTAAGAGAATAAAATTCATTTACCAGTAGATACCTGCTAAGCTCCCAAAACTCACGATATTGAGGGAAAAGAAAGTAAAAATTCATCGTATTAAGCTTGGTGATGGGAGTAGAGCCAGACACCTGATAAAGTTTGTAGTCAGGAAACATATGGTAATGCTCAAAAAGGCATTTAATAGAAAAAAAATTAAATGGAAATTGTTGGTAGGAGAAAATTCTTTCTGCATTGTTCTTCCACAGTTAATTAGCTTTTTAATTACCTTAGAAGTTCTCAAAAATAAAGTATTGCAGTTTGTTCAATATGTAGTTGATAACACTTCCAACAAGGATATAATTCCAGAGTAACAAGAGAATCTAATAAAAATTCGAAAAAGCAAAGGTTCTGGGAGACAGTTGAAAGTATGTTCTGAAATAAAGGCTGCAAAATAATTGCAATAGTCTGAAAGTTTCTGGCCTGGAAAGAGCCTAAATTCCAGACCAAAGTTTAGAAAATATTTTAGTGTCATTTCACACTTGTATATAACAATATTTAAACTCTATATTGTGTTAGTTTTCTTAAAATATCTCGTATATCCCTTTCATTATTTAGATTAAAATAAATGTTCATTATAAGTAAATAAATAGATAGTAGGTCAATTGATAATTGACTGATGGGCAGACCGATAGAGCAGGAAGGGGTGAAAGAGGGACAGAGGGAAGGAGAGACGAAGGTGACATCCACATAGATTTCTCATAAAGAGTTCTTCAGGGTAATTACCAATGTAGTGAATGGCTGACATCTGGTGGTAAAACAGTAAAAATTTGCATGGATTTGTGCACTCATAAAAGAGGGGCTATTCGGTGAATGATGGCTGTGTCTTCCAAAATAATTTAAAATGCTGCTAGTCATCCATTTTTATGTCCCCATCATGCCAAGCACCCAGGTGTTTGAAAAGATCTGTAGCATCAGTATCACATAGATACTGACAGTACCCATGTCCTCTTTGACAATAGAGTCACTATTCTCTAACCAAAGAACAGAAAATGATGGAACTGTTTAGCTACTTTTTCTTTTTAACATGAGCACTTAAGGAAGCAAAAATAGACATATATAATGGCGCTCAAAATCATTTGCATATTTTGTTAACCCATTGCCATTTTAAGAAATAAGAGAAAATTAAAATTAAGTTCAGAAAAGTTTAAAAAATGGGTGCTTGGAATTGATCCCTGGGAAAGAAGACACAGACAATAATGATGCCAAAGGCCATTACGTCATTGGCACGGAGATTGTGACCTGGACTGGATCTGAAAACTGGCAGATCTGTGTACAGGGCAATGGGACTTGCTCATCTTCCACAGCTTTGAGAGCACCAGTCCTAGGTTTGTGCTCCTGCTCATGAATCAGTTCTTGGTGGTCTAGGGCGAGAAGTCCAAACTCAAAATTTGCCAGTCCTCCAGGTTTCCACAGCCATAGTGGAGCCCTATAATTCCTTCTTGATCATCCACATGACCCTGGATCATTCTCACTGTGCCTTCATGGTCACCAAGGAAGCCATCTATGACACATGTCAACACAACCTGGATATCAGACATACCAGTCTCAATCATTTGGTTGGGCAGGTTGTGTCTACCATCACCACCTCTCTGCAATTTGACAGTGCCCTGAATGTGAGTTTGAAAGACTTCCCACCTGTCTGGGCTCATACCCCCGCATCTACTTTCCCTGGGGCAACCTATTCCCAGGCGTCTCGGCTAAGAAGGCCTATGATGAGCAGTAAGATCACCAATGCCTGCTTCAAGCCAGCCCGTCAAATGGCCAAGCATGACCCTTGCCACAGCAAGTACATGGTTTGCAGCATGTGGGGTTGGGGGCACGAGCCGACTTCAACACAACCTTTACCAGCAACAGGATGAAACGCACCATCCAGTGTGCGGATGTTGCCCAACTAGATTGAAAGTGGACATCAACTACCAGCCCTCCAATTGTCATCCCCAGGGGAGACCTGGACAAAGAGCAACAGAGTGTGTGCATACCCAGCAACACCACTGCTGTGACTGAGGTCTGAGCCTCAAACTTAGGCCTGACCCATAAGTTTGATTTCACGAAGGCAAAGCGAGAGAAAGATGAGGAAGAGGTAGGCATGGATTCTGTGGACGAATACTAGAGTGCGGCTGGCAGCATGGATGGTTTCAAGTTATTTACAATTAAATTTCCTGTATTGAATGATTAAGATCATAACTCTGTGAATACTAAAAACCATTGAATTTTCACTTTAAGTGAGTGAATTTTATGCTATGTTAATTTTACAGACACACACAATCACATTCAAGACTGGTAAACCACGAGCGTCCTCAAAGCCTGAAAATTCCCAGTCACAGCGGGTCATGTAGAAATGGCTTCGTGTCTTCCAAAACCGAGTCATATCTCCTTCAAATAATGAACCATGCCTACCCCTACCAGGGGCCTCACTAACGAATTCCCTAGCTTCACACTTGTGAAAATGCCCTAGAGATGTCCTACTTAGGCTGGCTCTCTACCCTTCCCCAGAGTGTCCTGCAACACTGCCTTCCTTGCTCAAGTGAAGGCCCACAGGTATGGGAACATTTTTGTTGTGTGTGGAAGTCTGTGTCCCACAGCAGAATCTCTCTGCCTGTGCTGTCTTGTTGCTGTACCCCCTGCCCTCTGTCTCAGCATCAGATCTACTGCCTACTTTGGATTTCTCAGCTCAGGGAGCCCCCGTCTGTGACATTTAAAACCTGAAAGACAGAAGGCCTCCCAGAGGGAAGAGATATGCAGCTAGCTATGGAAAGAAATGAACAAGTGTGGGAGAACAGAAAACATTCAGCTTTCTACTTCTTCACTACCTTCAGTGCCCATTCTGTCTTCCCTACTTACACATGGTCCTTCATCACAGTTGGAATAAAATTCTTTACCACTGGAGCCAAACACAGCTTTCTCTTTGAACTGAACTGAAATATTGCTTCAGCAAAGCCCTGGATCCCAATGACCTTGGCAATTCAGGTATCTTAGTAAAATATATACTCTGCTAAGACTTTTAGGCTCTATTATGAACTGACTGGAATTCAAAGGAAGATTTAGAATTAAAGGCTAAGAACGTCAAGTTTGCGAGGTAGGATAGGACATATGCCTAAGAATTTCCGATTCTTATTCTGGGAAAAAAAAAAAGTTTTCTCTCCTATTTTCAAATTGAAAATTGAGGTAAAATAGGAAATGATATTCTATATAAATTACACTGGATTGTAAATTCCTTAGCGAAGACCAAGTGCTTTGTGATTACAAAATAATATGTTACTGCAGAGACTAATGTTCTGTCTCATTCAGTTTCTACTGGCAGATGAGAATGAGATTCTTGAGAACTTGCATGCTTTATTTGTAGCCGCTTAAATGTGGTGTTTGCACTGGCTATAGACATCAAAAAGGGGGAGGGGACAAATGCTCTGCTGCCATCATTCATAAAGCTAGGAACCTTGCTTGAGCATCTGTTTGATCAGCCAGGTAATATAAATAATGCCACAGAGAATGTATAATCAGTCACCAGACGCTTTGTATCACTACCTCAGCAAAGATTAACAAGAAATGTGGCAGGTCAATGGCAAGTACAGATCTCTGTGGCAAAGAGAATGTCTTGGCCTCTCCAAAGGGACACATATTAAAGTTTTATTCTGGAGAGTTCTGAACTATGCATAAACGAAGGCTGAATTCCTATCCCCAGGACTCCGGACTCATATCCAAATATCTACCCAACAGATCTCAAACGTGTAATAAGCATCTCAAACTCAACATGTTCAAACTGAATTTCTGTTTTCTTCCCCAAACGTGTTCTTCCTAGTCTTCTTCACCTCTGTGGCTTCCAGTCCTGCAAACCTAAAAAGTTTAGAGCCCTCATAGATCCCTCTCTTCCTCTAAAAGCTATTTCCAGTGTCAGCAAATCCTGTTTACCTTCAAAATATGACCGATACTAACCATTTCTCACCACCTCCACTGCTATCAGTGCCATCATCTCCCCCGAATTACCACGACAGCCTCATAACCAGTCTGCCAGTGCGCTTTCTTTGCCCATTCATATTCCGGCTTCCAGAGTGATTATCTAAAAAATAATAACAATAAGTCAGATCATGTTACTTTTCTCAAACACTTTCAGTGAGCTCTCATATTAAACTAAAAACAGAGTCCATACAATGGCCTACATGGCTGGAAACAATTCGTTTCACTCCTTAGCCTCTGTGCTCTCCTGCTATACTCCCCCTTATTCTGTTGTAGGTCTCCTGGGCCCCTTCTTACTCCTCAAAATGCCAGGCACAGAAACACTGAAGCATTTTTGCACTTGCTATTTCTTCTCTCTGGAGTGCTCTTCCCCCAGGTATACACATGGCTCCTTTTCTCATTTTATTCAAGACTTTGCCTATGTGTCACCTTCTCCTGTAAGTTGATTTTTCTGCTCCCTATTGTGTTTCTGACTTCATCCATGCTTCCTTTTTATGTAGCTTTAACTTACTCATTTTCACTACATTTAGTATTCTATTGTACAAATATGTCACAATTTATCAATTCTATTAATGGATATCTATCGTGTTTCCAATGTTTTGCTATTACAAAAAAAAAAAATACTCTTATAAACATTCTTGAACATAGCTCCTGATGCAAAATTGCTGGATTATAGACTTGCTGCATCTTCAGCTTTGCTTTGCTACATAATGCTAAACTATTTTTTCAAAATAGTTGTAGCAATTGATATACTCACCAATTATGGATAACTGTATTATCTGCTCTACATCCTTGCTGATATTTTTAATTATTCCCAATATGGTAGGTTTTAAATCATCTTTAGTAATGGTTTTGATCTGCATTTTTTCTGGCTATTATGAGATTGAGCATCTTTTAGTATGTTAATTGACTATATCAGGATTCCAACAGGGAACAAATGACAAGTTAGGATAATGAAAGGAACTAAGTACAAAGATGTACATTGGAGTATAGGAGAACCCAGTCTGTCCACAATAGAGTTGTTGCCACTCCTAGACCCAAAAGGACAAGAGGAGGAAAAGGTTACTGAAAACCTAGAATAGTCTTACAAAGCAGGAACCTGTGGTTAAAAGAAATAGCTAGAGTGAGGAAGGGATCAAGGAGAATATCTCAACTTCATTCTCCTCCCTCCTTCTGGTCTACTGTCAGGAATCCCCACTGGCTAAATCCAACTGGAAGTCAAAGGGAGTGGGAACTCTGCCGATGCCAGGATCCTGGACAGAGCACAGGCGAAGAATGTAAAGTTGGTGTGTAGGGGCAAACAAAAGATATTTGTAGGTGCTATTTATGTTCACTTTTCTCTCCTATGAAGTACCTGTTCAAGACTTTTGCCCATTTTTTTAAAGGTTTTATTTATTTATTCAACAGAGAGAGATCATAAGTAGGCAGAGAGGCCAGCAGAGAGAGAGAGGGGAGGCCAGCAGAGAGAGAGAGGGGAAAGCAGGCTTCCCACTGAGCAGAGAGCACGATGTAGGACTCGATCCCAGGATCCTGAGATCATGACCTGAGCAGAAGGCAGAGGCTTTAAGCCACTGAGCTACCCAGGTGCCCCTGCCCATTTTTATATTAGGTTATCTTTTTCAAAATTTTTTATGTGGACAATGATTTCTATTATAAATGACTAGTTTTCCTTGTAATCCTTATGACTTTTCTTTTTTCTTGCCCTGATATATTGGCTAGAGCACCTAATACATTAGCAGTGAGACCTGTCTTGTTCATGATCTTAAGGAGAATACTTTTAATGTTTTCCTCATTAAGTATAAAGATTTCTATAGGATTTTTTCTTAATAACATACACTGTATCAGGATAGGGAAATGCTCTTTTGAGTTTGCCAGGAGTTGTTGTTTTAAATTTCAAATGGATGTTAATATTCTGCAAATATTTTTTCCTGCATCTACTAGGTCCAGGGTCTAAAAACTTTGGTCCTCAAAGGCCAAATCCTTCCCACGGTTTTTTTTTTTAAATAAAGCTTTGTTGGAAAAGAGCCACACAATTCTTTAGTATGTGTGGCTGTTTTCACACTACAATGGCAAAAACGTGTAGTTCTACGGCCTGCAAAGCTAAACATATTTACTATCTAGTTAGGCTTTTGCACAAGTTTGCCAACTAGATGATTATACAACTTTCCTTTTTCCTCTCATTCTATTGTTTAGCCGGCTATTCTCAAAGTGAACACCCCAAATCCATTCCTTGTCATTTGCTGCTCTATTGCCTACAAGGCTTATTTGTACTGCTTGCATCCTGAAGCTCTCTTGCCACTGGCTTTTCATGGAGGCTGACAAATAAGAGAAAATAGCAGGAGCTGGGAGAGTGGTAGCCCTCATTGGTCACAGTACTGACCAGAGGTTCTGGCAGTGGACGCATTCTTCTATGGCTACAAATACTGATGGTTAAACCCTCTTTCATAATTCCATCTCTCACTAAGCATTTCCTCTTCTTGCCCTTTCATTCCTAGAGGTTTCTGGCTCCTACTGGTCAACAAAGAGATGCTCAACTATCCCTTACTGGTTCATTAATCCTTCTTTAAACTGTTCCTTAAATTTCCTTCAGTTATAACTATTTTTTTGTGTTTCATCTCTTTCTTGACATGTCTCTTAGAAATGCAGCCATTAATTATATACAAATTGCTTCTCTAACACTAAATCAACCTTTAATTTTTGGAATCTACTCAACTGCTCGTAATGCATATTGTTATAAGTCACTGTATTCACTTTATTTATTCCTTTAGGTCTTTGTATTTATTTTTATTTTTAAATTTTTATTTTATCAATTAACATACAGTATATCATTAATTTCAGAGGTAGAGTTCAGCGATTTATTAGTTGCTGTATTTGTATTTATGAGAGAATAACCTGTTATTTTCTGTTCTCATTCGTCCTTTTCAGATTTTGATTATTATGATTATGCCACCCTCATGTCAAGATTTAAGGAGTATTCTGTTCCTAGACTGAATAATTTGTGTAAGATGCAATACTATGTATTCTTTAAATTTTGTTACGTTTGTTAAAATCATCTGGCTTATTATTTCTTTTGGAGTCACTTTTGTCAATTTTTTTTAGACTTTATCCATTTTAAGGTTTCAAGTTCATTGAAAAAAAGTTGTAATATCTTCTATCTTTCATATATGCCTCATATCAGGTTCTGATCCTTTTTACCTCACAATATTGTTTATTTATAAATTCCCTAGGTTTATTTTTTCTTGGCAGAGTTGCTAACTCTTGCCTCAGTTCATGTCATTACATGTTCATTTTCTATTCCATTAATTTCTATTATCCTCATGATTTCAATCATTCCATTTTCTTTAGGTTTATTCACTTGTTCTTTTTAGGCCACATTAAATTACGCTTAACTCACTACTTTATAACCCTTATTTTTTTTTCTAATGTAAGCACGTAAGTCATAAATTTTCCTCTAAGGACAATTTGAGCTGCATTCCACAAATTTTTTTATACAGCTTTACTGAGATATAATTCACATAGCATATAATTTACCCAGTTAAAGTAAATACCATAATAGTTTTTGGTGTATTATATTACTAACTCTATGGTAAATTATGGTAAAATATATATAACATAGAAGATGCCATTTTAACCACTCGAAGTCTACCATTCAGTGCCATTTATTACATTCACAATGCTGTGCAACCATCACCGTCTATTTCTAATATGTTTTCATCACTTCAAACAAAAACTTTGTAATCAATAACCATTAACTCTCTTTCCCCCTCCCCTTTGCCCCAGTAACTACTAATCTACTGTCTCTATAAATTTGCCTATTCTTAAATTTCATTAAGTGAAATCATACAATATTTGTCCTTTTTGTTTGACTTATTTCATTTAGAATAATGCCTTCAACAGTCAATGATGTAGCATTATTCAGAACTTTATTCCTTTTGATGGCTAAATAATATTCCCTTGTGTGTATATACTGCATTTTGTTTACCCAATCACTTGTTGATGGACACTTGGGTTGTTTCCACTTTTTGGACCTTGTGAATAATGCTGCAATAAACACTGGTGTTCAAATATCTCTTCCAATCCCAGCTTTCAGTTCCTTTGGGTATATACCCAGGAATGAAGTTACTGGGACATACAGTAATTCAGTCTCTTTTCGAAGAATAGTCAAACTGTTTCCCTTAGTGAATGAACCATTTTACATTCCTATCAGCAATGTACAAGTGTTCCAATTTGTCTACATTCTCATCAATACTTGCTATTTTCCATTAAAAAATAGTACAGCCGGGACGCCTGGGTGGCTCAGTTGGTTAGGCTGCTGCCTTTGGCTCAGGTCATGATCCCAGGGTCCTGGGATCGAGTCCCACATCGGGCTCCTTGCTCGGCGTAGAGCCTGCTTCTCCCTCTGCCTCTGCCTGCCACTCTGCCTGCTTGTGCTCTCTCTCCCTCTCTCTCTCTGACAAATAAATAAATAAAATCTTAAAAAAAAATAGTACAGCCATTCTAGATGTAAAGCAATATCTCATTGTGGTTTTGATTTGCTTTTCCCCAGTTACTAATGATGTGGAGCATATTTTCCTGTGCTTTCTGGCCATTTGTAGATCTTCTTTGGAGAAAGGTGTAACTGAATCCTCTGCACATTTTTAAAAAAATATTTTATTTATTTATTTGACAGAGAGAGAGAGAGTGCACAATCAGGAAGAGTGACAGGCAGAGGGAGAGGGAGAAGCAGGCTCCCTGCCGAGCAGAGAGCCCAGTGTGGGAGCTCAATACGGGGCTAGATCCCAGGATGCTGGGATCATGACCGGAGCCAAAGGCAAATGCTTAACCGACTGAGTCACCCAGGTGCCCCACTCTGTGTTGGCATTTTGTATGCTGAATTATTAATTAATTAATTAATTTTAAAGATTTTTTTTATTTGATAGATCACAAGTAGGCAGAGACGACTAATGGATACTATTTTAAATTCAGGGGTGCCTGGGTGGCTCAGTGGGTTAAAGTCTCTGCTTTCAGCTCAGGTCATGATCTCAGGGTCCTGGGATCTACCCCCGCATCGGGCTCTCTGCTCAGCAGGGAGCCTACTTCCCCTCCTCTCTGCCTGCCTCTCTGCCTGATCCTGAGGTCATGACCTGAGCTAAAAGCAGAGTCTTTAAGGCACTGAGCCTCCCAGGTGCCCCTGTATGTTGAATTATAAGAGTTTGTTTTTTTAAAAAATATTTTTGAATTATGAGTTTTTAATATATATTTTTTTCTGGATTTTATGTTTGTTTTTTTTTACATTACATAAAAGAAGGCATTACCTCTTCAAACCACATTATAAAATTAGTAATTACTAAGCATAATTTGTGTTCGGTATGGCTTAACAGAAGTCTAAGTCTTATTCTGAAAGCCTAGGCAGATTTGCTACTGATTTACTTCTAGCTATGACCAAGTCACATAAACCATCACTATGATCATATTATCATTGTTTATTTACCACATAAAATTGAAAAAATGAATATGTGTATATATTTATAAGGATGAAATTCTAAATAAAAAGAGCAAAACCCAGTACCAAATACTGCTCAGAAGCTCAGAGACTATAGGTTTTGTATTATGATGCAATAGAAAAACATGAAATTGGAGAAAGAGAACCATTCCATCCAGTCTTTTTCTCTCCATCACTATATGAAAAGTACAGGGGAAGGATTAAAGTCAAACGCCCTTTCCTTTAGTTTCTCCTCCATTCTCCACTTCAATTCCTGAGACTTTCAGAACTAAAAGAGGCTTCAGTGGGATGTAGGGGAGAGGAATGAAGTTGTCATTGGCTATCTGGTCTCCTTCAGCTACCCACGAGGCCAAGGAACTGGCTCTCCTGCGTGCTCCTCACAAGGACTTTCAAAGTTTGAACAATGAGGCGGTCAGATATGGGAAGTCCCGTGGTCCCAGTGCCACTTACCTTATAAACAAGTTGTGGGTGGGGACACAAAGGTAGTAGCATTAATGGGCATAAGGAAGAAAGGGGGTGAGGAGAACATTGAGGGATTGCTTACAGGAAGCAAGAGTCATTTTGCCTGAGCTCAAACTCAGGGCAAGCTACCAATTTAGGTCCTTTTTAATTTGATGGCCCTGAATTGATCTTTGTCTGCTTAACATTAATTGTTAACACTGCACAAGGCTAGCATTTCCCACTAAAAATAAAGGCACTTGTAGAAGACAAAAGCTTGAAATAATTTTGCTTTTTAAATGCTTAATTTTTTCTTTTAATTACTAATTATACTGGTTAGGAACTCCCACTGGAAGTGGCACAGTCCTTTTTAGACATGTGAACAAAATAGTTACAACTTTCTATATAGTCAAAAATAAGCAGAAGAGAATACTTACTTTTTTTTCAAGGCTTAACATAGGGATCCGAACAAAATGTCTGTGCAAAAGGCTACCAATGAGATTTTAAGAACCTAAGTAATGTATTCATTAAGAACTGTGGGTACTACTTTACTATCCAATTGGAACGTAAGCTCTAGGAGGGTAGGGATTTTTATTTCTCACTAATATAACCTTGGTGCTAGAACAGTACTTGGAGCAGAGCAGGCATTTAATACATGTCTTTTTTGAGTGTATGAATGAATCCCTAGCTAAACATGTAATAACTTTTCTTTTATAAATCTTAGTGAGTTGCTTTTTTTTTTTAGACAGTCACATAAGAAAATTTTACGCTGGAAATGTTAATCATGATATTTAAAAATAACTTTTCAAGCCAAGATATTATTCTCACTTAAAATATATTTCTCTTTTATTGTAGCTCAGCATCTCCATTTTCTACTCTATCATGTTTTTAAGTGTTCCTAAAAATACCACTAGGTGGCACACAAAACCTCATAGAGACATTTCTGGAATTCTGTCAAAATTTTACTATATGCTTATAGAAAACCTCCCTGAAATCCAGGCAAAAGGGGTTTGCTTCAGGCCTAGGCTTGTCCCACTCTAGCATATGTCCCTCCCTACAGGGTGAGAAGGCCACAGAGCCCAGGGACATGCCCCTCCTCACCAGGAGAACCTCTTCCAAGGCCTTCCTGGTGTGTCCCAGAAGGGCGGATGAAGCTGGCGAGCACATTCCCAAGGTCTGGACTGCTCAAGCAGTGCATCTGCAGGAGCTGCGGTGGGTTGTTCTTGGGAGAAGATGGCACCGGGACAAAGAGGGCTCTCTGAGTCTCTCTCTGCTGCTTTGGCACTCATTAGAGCAGACCTTGAGGAGTCCAAGAATTCTGGGAACCTTAAGAAGGCATGTTTGTCAAGGTAGGGTCAGTTGGTTAGTGCGATTTAGAACTTCTGATTATTTAGGTATAAGGTATATGTCCATTTTCATTGACAGGGCCCTGCAAACATTAGAGATGAGACTGTGTGTGTATGTAAAATTTGTTATTTTTTGGTGTATATTTGCTTACTTATAATCCGTACTTGGAATTTCTACATTAGAATCCTGAGATTTCAATAACAAAATCAGCAGCTTATTTGAATAGCTTGTATTGACTATATATCAGGATTTAAAAATGATTCATCAAAAAGGCCTACAACAGAATTTGTAAACAAAGGTAAGTACGGCAGCTATTATAGTTATCTACTACTATTTCGGTTTTTCTCCTTCCAGGAATATAGTAGGACTATAAATCTATCCTTTGGTGTTAGGTGTGGCTATGTGGGCTAGCATTTGTTTTCAACTCTGGTTTAGACTTTTTATAATTTTATTGAGATGTAACTCTCATATCATAAAATTTCACCCTTTTATAGTGTATAATTCAGTGGATTTTAGTATTTTCAGTTATGCACCTAACATCACTAACTTCAATACTTTTGTACCATTGCCACCTGTACCCATTAGCAGAGCATGACTAGGTTTGCCCACTGCAATTTTTTGAGTAGGAAGGTTGTACATAACGTGACAGCAAGTCTTTTCAGAGCTAGTGCTGGGTTCACCACATTGTCCCCTTGACATGGTGGCTGGTGTATTCCACAGGTGAGGCTCTATCAGTCTGCATCTTGGAGGATACAAATGGAACCACGCCCTTAATGAACCAAGAATATGGCTAAGAAAGTTTCATTGTGTTTAGTCACCAAGATCTGGGGGTGCTCTGCAGACACAGCATTGCACAGTCCACCATGATCCATGCACAGAGGATAAAGATCTGTTTGATCAGAAACTATTTGAGGCAGAATTTTTAAAAAGTGCTTAGAAATTGTATTATAAAATGACTCATCACCCTCGTATACTGAAAAAGAGGCTGATTTTGAATGAGATGATTATTGAAGGAAAGTCACTTCATTTGAGCTAAGGACACTTAACCAATTGTATTTACCATACAGGGTCCAATACAACTCCATCATGAAATTTGATCTGCTGGTGGGAACATGATAGGAATCATTACTTGGGACCACTATGCTTTAAGGTTTCTTTCTGGAATCCTACCTGGAATTTACTAGGTATGTGGTATAAGATAAAGTCCCAGATTGGTATGTTTTTCCTCCAATCATTTACCCTCTATCCTATATTAAACATAATCTTTCTTCTTAAATGAGTAATTGCAGTATCTCAGGTCTCCATTTTTGGTATCATGTCACTCTTCAGTATGGTTGATACATAAAATGTGAGATGTTCTGTAGATCTTAAGCTATGCTCTATTCATTAATAATGCTACCAGCATAGTTTAGGTTCCCATTACTCATCATCACTACAAAATCGTTATCAACGAATGCCTATTCTTTTCTTCTCTCTTCTTCTAATCTATTAGCTGCCAGATTAAACTTCCTAAAATGTAGTTCTGGTCATGACACTTCTCTATACAAAAACCTTCAATAGAGGCTCCTGGCTGGTTCAGTTGGTGGAGCATTTGACTCTCTTCATTTGGGGTATTGAGTTCAAGCCCCATGTTGTGTGTAGAGCTTATATTAAAAAAAAAAAAAAAAAAGTAAAAGACCAAACCAAAAACCAAACACAAACTTTCAAAATCCTCAGAAAACTTTTTAAAAAAGTATTACTTTGCTAGGGCTGCTACAACAAGGTACCTACCACAAACTGGGTTGCTTATAAGAAAGGTTATTTATTGCCTCACAGTTCTGGAAACTACAAATCTGAGATGAAGATGTTGACAGGGATGATTCCTTCTGAGGGCTGTAGGAAGAATCTGTTCTATGCCTCTTAGTTCTGGGAGGTTTGACGGTAATCTTTGGCATTCCTTAGCTTATAGAAGAATCACCCAGTTCCCTGCCTTCCTCTTCATATGGCACTATCCTTGAGTCTATGCCCAAATTTCTTCCTTTTTTAAGGACATCAGTCATATTAGATTAGGACCCCATTTTACTGCAATATGATCTCAACTTTACTAATGTTTACGTCTGCAATAACTCTATTTCCAAATGAAGTTACATTCTGAAGTACCAGAGTTTAGGACTTCAACACAGGAATTTGGAGGTGCACAATTCAATCCTTAACAGTATCGAAGCCCTCCACAAGGTTTCCTACTTCCCTTTTCAGCTTTATTTTCCCATATCTTACTACATCACCTTACACCTGAGGCACTGCAGACAACAAAAAGCTTTCTGTGAATCACTACAATACTTGTCCTGTCTCTGTTCATTTTTCTTCCTCTAATTCTTTTGTGCCCTCTCATCAAATCCTGTGCATTCAAGGTCAAACTCAAATGCTCCTTCTAATCCTTCTAAGCATAAACCTAAGTTTTCTATCTAGAAATAACTTCTCTCTTTTTTGACTCCCTAGGTGTATTATTTGTACTTCTCTAATGGAGTTTAGCATGTAATTTGTTACTTGTGTTATACATGGGTTATATTGGCCTATAATCCTTACCAGACTGTAAGCCCCTTATGAAGAAAAGACACACATCTAACTCATCCTTTATTTTTCTCACAGTATTCTTCAAAGTGCTTTCTAACAAATATTTGTTGAGTAAAGTTATAAGTATCATAGAGCTTATAGTTTAAAATCCCCGATACTAGTTATTTTATTAGCATTTACTTAAGACTGCAGAAAAAAATTTTATTAATCGGTACTTCTGACTTTAATATGTATTATGGAAATGCACAAATGTTTTCAAACCCTGATATATAGATTCAGATACAAATTCTAAGCCTAAAAGGTGAAATTATCAATATCCTATAAGAGCCCATTAAACAACTCTAAATTCTTTCCTACAAGATTATTTTTGAAAGTTCCAATGACACAGAAACAAGCTTCACTTAATTCAGTGTTATAGTTGAATAAATATTTATTAATCCCATTCTAGGTAGTTCAAATTTATTTTTTAAAGGGGAGAAATAATCCCAAAAAATTTAAACTGAAAACATGGTACCAATACCAGATAAAGATCTGACAGTCTTGAGCTGGAATTTAATTTCTTCCTAAGAAGCAATCATGCTTTGCTTATTCTATTTTCATAAGAAAAAGTGGATTTCATATATTATATGCTTCCTTTGCCTTTATATATATGTACTGGCATTCAAACATGACACAAGTTTAGATAAATTAATAGTTATAAAATAAACCTTCAGGACTTAGTCATTCAGATTGTGTCAAGACACTTCTATACAACTTTTTTTAAGTGGAAAAGATAAAGATTCAAGGAGTTACACTTTTTAAACAAGCACTTTACATGAATTTTGGTATTTACTAACTTAAGTACTCAAGGACTTGGTTTGAAGAGTCCAACAGACTGAAAGTTTGCTTTTCAAGAGTACTATGATCTTCTATCAATGAAGAGATTTTGGCATTTCTAAATTCTAATAGTTCACGATCTTTGCTTGATGTGAGTAACTCATTATCGACTACGCCAATAGTTGCATCTTCTACCAGAATATTTGCTTGGTATGCTCCAACTGGAATTTCAGGCAATCCAATGTAGTCATGATCTGCCACTACTGAACCTTGTAAGAGATAAAAACTGTCTGAAAGAAGAAACATCATAAGTTCACCTTTTAGAATTACAATTAAACATCATTTTCAAATTAAACAGTGTTAAATGAGGATGAAATCCCAAGTAATAAAAGTTAACTATAAGATTAACTTCTGGTGGGTTCTCCTATGTACTAAATAAATATACATGTCAAAGGATGAATAAAATGATGCATACATTTGACAGTTCATATATACAGAATTCAGGAAAGACCAAAGATTTTAAAAGAGCCCACTTTTCCTATTCTCTTGATCTGTCATTGGCAGGTATGTGTGATGTGGTAGAAGTGGCTGAAGATCATGGTGAAGATTACAAGCAAAGTTATAAAACTCTACTTTTGATGATAACAGGCTTTATATACTTTTGCAAGGCACTTCGGAGTCAATTAATGGGATATTGAAAGATATTTAAATCCTTACATTTGTAACTTTAATCTTCAAAGAATCCATATTAGAACAATAATGTCAAGTTGTTTATAATTAGGACAATAATATATTGAGTTGTTTATAATATGCAATTATAAACTAAGATGAAGATGAAGTTACTAGCATCAGGCTTATATGATAGTTATTAGAATCAGGCTTATATGATATAGGTAAGTAAGTATATGTAAGTAGGTAGTTTAAAATGCTTATTTAAGCCTAATTTAATAACAAAATGCTCATGAACTTTTCATACTGAAAAGTTCAGGATGTTAAATTCATACTGAAATATTGACAAAGAATTTCCCTTGTCAGCATTTTATTCTGTTTTGAGCGAATTTATCATCACTATCAGAAAAAAATTCTTAATATGAATGTTAAACTGGCAGCAAAGCAGTAGCATCTATAAAAAAAAGGTTAATGTGTTATAAAAGGATTTCTCCCTACCTGCTATTTTAATTCATTACAACAAGAAGCTCTACCACCACAGATGATTAACTTCCTGGACCCCTGCCTTCTCTTTCTGGATTTTCTCCCAAAACATTAATGATTCTCTTTAAGATCTTAATAGCTTAAAGAACCCTCAAATTTTAAGTTCAAGAAATAGCAAAAGGATATTAATTGCCCATTAGATTCGAAATCAAGGAAAGTTTCTCAGAGCAGATAAACTTCCTAATAAACCCAAGAACACAATCTTATTCTACCCACTCTCGTACTAATACGTGAAAAACTCAATGAACCTATTCCATTCCTGCAAATTTCCATACTTAAGAACTTTTGATTTAAAAACTTAAAAAGGTCAAAGCCATGCTGCTCTCTACCCAGCGATGGCCTAAGTGGACTTGGGTTTGTATGGACATTTAGTTTTGCACATTTTGTTCTTCATTAGGCAAAGTATACTTGGTATTTTAGTTTTGAGAGATTTTTCCAAGTTTTACCCCACCAATTCTTATTCATACAAAAGTAGTGATTAGATTGAAAAAGATGGTAAGATATACATATTATGATGGAAACAAGAGCATGGATAATAAAACACTAAGATTTGTTTTGTTTCATGAATGTAGACCATAATTGTGGTAGGGAGAATAATAGGCCCCTAAAGATGCTCATGTACTAAAACTCCCTGGAACCTGTAAATGACAAAGGGGAATTACATGACAAAGGAGAATTAGAGAAGTGATGGAATTAAGGTTGATAACCAGCTGACCCTAAAACAGGGAGATTATCCTGCATTACCCAGGTGGGCCCAACAACAAGGGTCCTTAAGTGTGGAAGGGGGAAGAAGAGAGAAGGCTGCAGTAACTGGGATGTGAGGAGGACTCTACCTGTCGTTGCTGGCTTTGAAGACAGAGGCAAGAGACCACAAGCCAAGCAGTGTGGGCAGCCCCTAAAAGGTGGAAAAGGCAAGGAAACAGGTTCTTTTTTAGGGCCTCCAGAAAGGAACACAACCCCAGCCAATGCCTGATTTTAGCTCAGTAAGACCTATCTATGTTGTAATTCTAAGCTATAGGTAGAACTGTAGGACATGTTTTAAACCATTAAATTTATGATAGTTTACTATGGTATCAATAGGAAACTTACAAAATAATGAAAACCATCTCAGAAACTGTGAAGGGCAATCAGCAGATGGAACTCTGTCACAACGCCTATCCAAAACAAAACAATAAAACTACTCACAATCTATACTGGATAGAACAATGAGTCAGTAATATTTTCCTTTTCAGAGGGGAACATTGTGATTATAAAGAGATATGATGGTATGTCCTGAAACTTACTAAAATAATTAGTCTTGAAAAAGTATCTGGCATTGAACTAGACAAAATGACATAGGCCTGTTTAAAATAGCAGAGAGAAATATTGTAGACCTAGTACTGAATGTGCTCCCTCTACATCATGTTCTAGATAAGAATGGATAAGTAGTTGGCAACAGAAGCTTATCTACTTTGGAGAGTGAGTCTTTAAAACAGCTACAAGATACCACAGCTGGTAAGAGTAGCAATGACGAGTACAGACAAATTCATAGTTCTTTTGGCTATACCACTTCCAAATTTATGTCAAATCAAAGAAGAAGATTTAAGAAATTCAAAGGCATTTAGTTTGCTTTACATTCAGTTCAAAGACTCTTTAAAATCAGCTTCAGAGGTTAAGATGTTCAGGACAATATGTGATATTGAAGAAAAAGATGGCAGAAATCACATTTATTTTGAATTTCCATAAAGAAAAGAAACACAAAATAAGGAACAAATAGTAATCAAGAATCAGATTCCAGGATGGCCAGATCACACTTCCTTCGGTTAACAAGAAAAAACAATTTTATCCACCTCAGTTTCTTATATGTACACTAGTACTAATATGATTTCCTTTATATTACTGGAAGAAATATCTGCAGCGAATTCAAGCATGAGGGAAAAATTAGACTGCCTCTGTTTAGAAACTGTTCTATTCAACTGGATTCTGAAATATGCAGGAGTAGCAAAATGTTTGGCCACCTTTCTGAGAAAGTCTTTGGCAAGAGCAAACTGCAAAATGTTGAAGCGGATCCTGATATAGCAACATTTTAAATGTAAATTTTGTATTAATCGAGGAAGGCTAACACATTAGAAGGCAGCGAGTCCTGAATGTTGAGGTTAGGGAGAAAATCTTGCTAGAGAAGAAAGGATAACATGTACCTAAATAATCTTTTTTTTTTTTACTTAACTTACATAAAGCAGAACTCATAAAGGGCAGCTCAGTACTGAGAAGTACAAGGAATGAAAGTGCTGATCTTCCAACAAAGAGAACAGAGGTACTGTGAGCTTTCAGAATTAGAACAGTCCAAGGTAAGTTTAGTAATAGAGCAATCAGGCTGTCACAAGGAGAAAGAAAGGTACTAAGAGTTTTTAACTTAAGACTTTTGATACAGATCAGAAGCAAAGTTGAGCTATTTACTGAGCAACCCCCAAGGGGTTTTTTATCCTGAAAAAATAAGGTAAGTTTAAATACCGTTACTGTTGTTCTTGTCACTTACGCCTGTTAAATAACTCAGTTGTTTAAAAATGTACTAAATTCACCTTCCGTTAATTGTTACTCATATTCAAATAATATTGAAGCTTTGTTATTCTTTATAAGAAAAATTATCTAGCTGAGGTACCAATTCACTTCTTCTCAGTTATCTGCCCCAGAGAAACTCTAGGGAATGGTTACAATAAGACAGAATAAAACAGTCTTCATTAAATGGGATTTAATCTGAAAGCCATAGCAAAATGTAATTGGTCTCTTAATCTCTGAAAGAAAGGGTTAACGAAATCAGGATATCCTTCTGACTGTTCAAAACCACATCTGGGGGCAAGTTTAACCTTGTTCAGGCGATCACCTCTTCTTATACCACTTTACAGCATTCTGATTACGTCCCACCTTACAGCCTCCCTGCATCTATCATGACCTATTTATGGCATAACATCAAAAATTAATCAGTTTTTTTAAAGTTCCCTAGTATATTTATCTCACAACAGAATTCTGGAGAGTATGTTTGGTTTTGGCATCATTTATCTTAGTTGATATTTTCTCATGCTAAACCGAGACACAAAGTGACAAATAAAATATTGTGAAAGTGAAAATCGAGAAGATGTAATTCTTCCTTCTGTGAAACAGGTCTAGTATCTCCTACGTGAACCGTGGGTAAATGTCTGAAAAGTACACTAGAAATCAGAATAAGATCTCTTCCAAGCCTGCCAGTTTCAGAAGAGTCATTCTAATAAAACAGAATACCTGAGATCTAAAACCATACCACATTTTATAAAAATGAGAAGGGAAAAGAAAACCTAACAAAAAGAAGGGGTTTTGGCTGGGTTGCGGGTGGATTCTTATATTATTTTTAACTTCCGTCCTCATTCACAGGAAGTAAAAATATAAAGAAATGACAGATGCTTACCTTGTTCACTGGACTCTCTTACATAGGGCTTAAGATGGGACATTTTGATAGGTCTTTTAAGTCTAGTCCCAGTGTTGTCTCTCAGAACAGCACATCCACTTTCTGTAATATAGTCTATGACACAAGGACCAACCCATTCAGACTGGAAGCGACCGTCCTTCCACCAATTTTTCCTTTGTCTTAAAACTTCATGACCTACTTTTAAATGAAATGGATTTAATTGCTTTGGTTTCTTTTTAACAATGATTTTGCTTTTATTTAGTTCATCAGGATTGTTGTTCTCCAACTATAAGGGCAAAATAAAAGAGAAAACAAAGGGATGAAAGAGCTGTAGTTTCTTGAAGGTAAATGTAGATAATAACAAGATGGTCACTTATCAAGATACTAGTACAAAGCAGGCATGAATCCCACTTAATTCTTTTTTTTTAAGATTTTGTTATTTATTTGTCAGAGAGAGAGCAAGAAAGGGAACACAAACAGGAGGAGTGGGGGAGGGAGAAGCAGGTTCTCCACTGAGCAGGGAGCCAATGTGGGGCTCAATCCCAGGACCCTGGGGTCATGACCTGAGCCAGACCAGATGCCTAATGACAGAACCACCCAGGCGCCCCACCATTTAATTCTTAAATATTTCAAAACCAGTATCATTACCCCAACTTTACAAAGAAGTTAAGCTGAGATAGGTTAAGTAATCTGCCCAAATCAAACAATTGGAAAGCAACAAGACTAGGAATATGAATTCAGCTCTACTCGATTCCAAAGAACAAAGCTTTCCCATTACTGCCTCTCGGAATTTTATAGCTAGTAAGCATACTGCGTAATCAAGACAAAAGCAGAATTTAACAGAAAAAAATTTGCCTTAATATATGCATATCATATGTGTGTGTGTATGCTGAAATTTTTAAAATTACTTCATGGATTTTTAGACTATAGAGTTCTCTATTAAACAGAATCACCTGTCCTGCTGAAGTTGTCTTATTCTCCATTACTTTATCAGCTTCTTTAATTGCACCTAGAATTTTGGCAAACATACTTGTATCATCACCATCCACTTCATGAAGAATATCTGAAGTCTCAGGCATATAAGGATTGCGATTAAACATTTGAAAATACGGTGTATTTTTAGGAGGCTCCTATTTTAAGGAAAATGAACAAGGATTTGTAATAAAATATTTATGTAGCCAAAAAACAGTCATAATTCAGAAGTAGAGAATTATAAAAAGACACATACCAAATGAGTTACATTGAAGGCAAATGAAATAGCTGATAGGTGATCATCCCAGTTGTTTGGGTGGTCAGCACAGTGTTTAGAAAGAAATGCTTTGATTGTGCTAGGTGTACTTTCAGTTGGATTAACGGTTTGGGAGGTACGAGAAATTACAATTTGCTTTGTGCCAAACAATCCATACAGTTGAACATTGATCTGAAAAATATATAAAACAAAGTTGACTTTAAAATTCGTATTTTACTTTTTCCTTGACTGAATAGTTTCAAAAGAATCCGAATCTCGCCTTTTTCACTGAACCATACACACTCTGTATAAAAACATACACACTGTATTTAAAACAGCAATTACCATTTAGTGAGTCTTTACTATCTACTGGTGAACACACTAGATGCTTTACATTGCTGTCATTATACCTTACAACAATCACGAGTTCTCATTAACCCCCTTTTAAATAGAAGAAGTTTTGGGAGGCCAAGTGCCTTGCCAAACATATATATACAGCAAGGAAATGGAAGAACAGAATTTAACACTAACTCTGAATTCATATAACATTTTATTTCAGCAGACAATTCTCAAACGAACACTCGGTCACAAATCTAGTTAATAGTTATGAGACTTTGGCAAGTAACCAAACTTCTGTGTACAGTTTCCTCATCTGTAAAATGAGGAAAATGCTACCCAGGACCCTTTTGAGAATTATATGAGTAGATGTTTTAAAGTACCTACAACAATTATTGACAAGTATTAAGCACTTTATAACTTGTAATGTTAATATTATTGTTGTTGATTTATTTATTATCCACAGACCCTAAAAAAAGTCAAAATGAGTTTAGAAAACTTCTAACAGTAAGCAGTAAAATAACTTACTAACAACTTATTTTTCCTACCTTATGCCTCAGACTATTATTCCTTATTATTTTTAACTGGGTAAACTTTTGGTTAATAACTTGTCTTTTAAAAGATTGTATTCTTGTTGCCTAATTGTAAGAAGACAAGTAGTATCACAGTAATAAAAAGGGTAAAGCTAATAAAAAATGCACCAAAACCACATTTCCCAAGCTTCCTTGTAAGGAAGGAATAGTCGTGTGATATAGTTTTGGTCAAAAAGATGTAAGTGGAAGTTATTGGACTTTTAAAAGTTGTTGGGTAGACTCAGCTATTTAAAAATATTAAGGTATTTTTGTCTATCGTCCTCTCTATTCTTTCTGTCTGAAATAAAGATTTTTGTGGCATGGGCTCTGGCAGCCATATTGTGAACCTAAGACTGAGAGTCACATCTCAAAGATGGTAGAAGAGAAAACTAGAAGCATAGATTCCCAAAGACATTCAGGTTACCTTTCCAACCCTGGACAGCATGACCTTCTTTTACCTTTTGGAGTTTATATATTAGGCATGAGAGGAGTTCTCTTACTTTCAGGTAATACAGTTCCTAGCTGATATATGTACTAATTTAGGCTATTTCCTTTTAATCTTTTTTTTTAAAGATTTATTTATTTGAGAGAGAACATGAGTTGGGGGTGAGGAGGAAGCGGAGGAAGAGGGAGAGAATCCCAAGCGGACTCCATGCTGAGCGCAGAGACTGATACAGGGCTGATCGCACGGATCATGAGATTATGACCTGAGCGAAACCAAGAGTGGGATGCTTAACTGACTGTGCCACCCAGGCGCCCCTCCTTTTAATCTTTTAATTCAAAAGTAGTTAAAGAGATATTCCAGAAAAAAAAAAAATCCTAGAGGGGCACCTGGTTAGCTCAGTGGGTAGAACATGCAACTCTTGATCTTTGGGTTGTAAGTTCAAGCCCCACGTTGGGTATAGAGATTACTTAAAATCTTTAAAAACAAAAGAGAGAGAGAGAGAAATCTCAGAGAATTGGTGTTATTTGGGTCGGCCTCAATCTGAGGTCATAATCAATGCTTTTAAATAACTGAGCTCTGGAAGAGGGTCAAACCACTTCTTTAAGAGGTGGCCTAGGAAAGATCCAGTGAATTCATTTGTAGGATGCCATCCTGATATCCTAACCCTAGAGCCTTTTTTCCCCCATCAAACCAGACATTCTATTAGTTGTTACAATTTTGGTTTTCCATAGACATATCTTTAAAATCAAAGAAGTAGATTTTCCTTTGGAAAAGTTTATTTTCTTTCCTTCAGAGATTTACAAAAAATTCATGCATTTTACTGAAACATCTGTATTTTCATCCAACTGTGTGTGTAACACACACATATGCATATAGTGTTATAGTCACTATTTCTTTTTTTATAATTTTCATATATATTCTTGCCCGCCTATTCTGTCAAGTTAACTTTAATTTGGAAAAAGGTGAGGGCAAGAAATAAGCTCCCTCCTTATTAATGCTGATTAGAAATTAAATATGTAAGTTAATTCTGATTTGGGAAAATCAACACCTTTCATATTGAATATTCTCATTCATAAACATGATATATTTCTCCATTTAGTCAATTCTCCCTCTACATGTCAATCATAGAATTTTTTTTTTAACAATTTTATTTTTAAGTAATCTCTATGCCCCATGTGAGGCTTGAGCTTGCAACCCTGAGATCAAGAGTCACATGCTCTACCCACTGAGCCAGCCAGGGGCCCCCAATCATGGTATTTTGAAGCTAGAAGTAAGCAAGGATTATTTGGTCCAACTTCCTCATTTTAGTTTTAGGAAACCTGAAGACAGATTTACACTTACTTACTTGCACAATTAATACAAAAATCCTGTTCTCTTAACTTCTAGGCCAGCTATCTTTGTGCTATGCAATATTAAACGTCAATATCTGTAGCAATTTATATATACTAAAAACTCTATAATGCACAGGTGTGCCAGGCACTGAAAGGTTAGTAAAATATGCCCTTAGACCTAACTAATTATTTGTCTTACCTCATGAATGAACTCTTCTCTTTGGTCCATTATTATTTTCTGAGGTGGTCCATATAAGAAAAATATATTGATAATAGCTTTAGAAATTTCTGATGCTGAAACATCACGGAGAGGCAAAATCACAACCCATTTTGTGAACAAATCTGTCATGATTATAGTATAAACATGACTTCTGTTGCTTGCATGAAATGGGCCCATCAGATCAACAGTAACTATACTCCATGGATTCTCCACCTTGAGAAGGTGCTGTTTAGGTGCTAGAATAACTGTATTTTTTGCCACTTGGCAATGTTGACAAGCATATACCTATAAAACAGTCACACAATAAGAAACAAGATATATAGATATTAATATATTCAACATAATAAAAAGTCTTATAAATATGAAGTTTTTATTAAAATGGTTAATAGTTTCTTTCTGTTTTGCAAGGAGAAACTTTTAGACTATTCTCAGAATAGAATAAAACCTTCTGTTCAGAACAATAAGCAAATAATTACTTGGTAGTACAATCCAGTGACTACTTTAAGAGTAGTCACTTATTAACATGGAACATAAGTCTAGTTTACATCCAAGAAATATTTATTAAATAAATCTTAATTTTCTTAAATTTCTTACATCAAATTTGTTGTATTTTTAAGTCAGTATCTGAATATACAATAATTTCTATAAGCAAAAGATTTATCTATTCCAACGGTATTTATTAAAACGTAATTTTATTTAAAAAATACTTAAGAGATACCAGAAATTCCTCAAGGTCCCAGGAAAACAGAACAAAAACAAAGCCCATGCTGCCATGGAGCTTTTAATGTGAGTGGGATGAGAACTGATTAACCTATGGATGGTGCCAATGCTCAACATATTTCTAGAATTCCACTTTGGAAACCACTTTCAAACCAACTTGTGAACAAAATTTTATAAACTCTCTTTGTATTAGTTACTTTTAACCAAAATAATTTAATCAAAAATTTAAAAAGTTTTATTGTCCAATTTATGTACTAGCTTTTATCATAAATAATCTCTATTTCTAAAATCTATATCCATTCTCCAATGACAAAGATTTGACAAAGATCAAATGAATGCGTGGCAGGGTCTAAAGGCAAAACAAATATTGAGGTCTTGCAATACATGCCCAGGCTACAAACTGATAACTTACGAATGATATTTGAATGTTGGTTTAATTCTTTATACCTGAAACGACAATCTTCTGACTACTATTATAATTATTAAAAGGATCTCACATAGATGCCAAGTCATATAGAGTACACTAGAAGGACTAGGGATCAGATATCCTAACCAGTAAGAATAACCAGAATTCCTAGATGAATATCCTCTAAGAAGCTGAAGGTTGTAGTAAGTTATAAGGTTACAAAACTCAGACTAATGTCATCATTTTTACAACTTGATTTTGCCTTTAGTTGGTTTTAGGTCTCTGCCATATTTGACATTTTCTACGTCAAGATGAGATATGCACAAAAGATGAGAGCACACGCTGGACCTGACTTATGAACAGATTCTCCTCTCAAGAAAAGATTAAATGATGGCCATCAAAGAGGTAATCATTTAGTCAAAGGAATTTCACTCCCATTTGAATTCTGCCAATACAAAAGAGTTCAATGATGAAAATCTGGTTCTCAATAATCTATTTAAATATGCTATTTTTCAAATATTTAAATAATGTTTTAGTTCAAAGTATGCTTTAGGATTCTAAAGGAGAATTTTGAAAAACTGATTTCTTTTTTTCGGGAGGTGGGGGGGGCACAGGGAGAGACTCTTAAGCAGGCTTCATGCCCAGTGCAGAGCCTAAAGTGGGGCTCTGTCTCACAATCCTGAGATCATGACCTCAGCTGAAATCAAGACCAGGCACGTAACTGACTGAGTGACCCAGGCACCCCAAAGGAGAATTTTGATGGGAAGTAAAACTCCTTTTAAATGTTTTTGTACAAACACTACCCGTACAAAAAGTACTTAACAAGAGGTAATATCCAGAGTAAATCTGGAGCAATAATGAATTCTAGATATCTACTACAAAGATATTTAAAATATTCTTAATATACAAGCCATACCCACTGTTTGACATCATTGGTCACAGAAGTCCAATAATAATTGGATTCCACTAGAGTAAGTGTCCTGGATATGCCATGATGAGCTCCAGTGTCATTTTCATGGCATTCTCTTAGGACTTTCTTTTTTTCTTCTTCTGAAACAATTACCAAACGATTTTGTTTTCTGTCTTTTCCAACATAAAACAGCTTTTTTTCTGGAATAAATAATAACAAGAAGATACAATTGCAATTTTTAGAGATCAATATAGTTTTAAGATAACCTAATTATGGCCTTATCATCAAACCATTATGGTTTTTTAAAAATCTTTTCCCTCTAAGATAGAATACTTATTCTAGATAGATAATATTTATTCTAGATAGAATATTTATTTATTATGCTTACTTGATATGTAGGAGGATCACTAGTTGCTATAATTTTGTAGCTATCTATACCAGTGGAGCTAGTTTGTTCACAAAAACACGTGATAACAACGGGAGTATGAAATTATCTTTTTATGGGAGTACTCAAACTGGAAAAATACTTGCAGGCACCCCCTAAAAATGGCATGAATTAGCAGATGGATTATGTACAGATAAGCAACTTCTCGAATAGAATTTTCCAAAATAGTATTTCAACATAATTTACATTTTTTTGTAAGCAAACAAGCTGTTAAGTTTTTCTAGATTTGAACAGGAGGTGGGATTTGTAAAGCAGGAAAGTGAGAGAACCTTTATCCTTAAGATAGTTCTCTGTTTTCCTCTGGAGGGTACCTGAGAAGAATCCATAGCTGGAAAGCAATTGAGGTAGGGAAAGAATCACTCTCTCTCCAGTGTGGATGAGGTAGCTATTCAAACTCCAAAATACAGCACTAAGTTACTGATGTGTTTAATTAAGCATACGCTGAGTGAAACATTTCTTCCTTGAATTAGAAGGTCAGCAACTTAAGGGCAGGAAACTTACCTACCTTATTCATCAGTGTATTATCCCTAAGGCCTAAAATGTGATTGACACACAGTAGGAACTTGGTAAACATTTGTTGCATAAATGTTTAAATAAAAAAGTGAATGACTGAATCATAACTTTACTAAGAGCTAAGAGGTGTACTTATGAAGTATAAAGGAGTTATAGGAAGGGTATACACATAGGAAGGGGTATACACGAGATATGAGGAAGTATTTATATATTATTTTAAAGTCCCCTGATTTTGTACTGAGAGGCAAAACTTCCATTAATTAATAGCACCAACATTCATTTAGTCGTCTGGCAACCTAACATCTGGCTTATTTCATTGCAAACATCTCTTCCCTTTGAAGGAAGAGGAGAAAGAAGGAAAAAATTACCATAATCTTTCAACATAAATAAATTTTCTACTGCCCTTCAAATATTTAATCCATTCAGAAGGATTAGGTATCCAAAAATGAATGTGATCCTGAAAATATCTGATGGCAGGGGGACCACAGAAATAAATATAGTAAAAAGTTAATGTCAATATTTTCATATTAGCATCAAATAAGCTCTTCATCGATAGTGACATAAAGTGCTAGAAAAAACCATTATAGTAGGAACTACCTGAGGATGAAAGTGTACGATGTTAATTTAAGTGAATGTTTTGTTTTTTTTCATGGTATCATTTTCTATGGTTTAAAATGTCCTTTTCGTGCTTACTGGCATTCAGTTAGCTTCACTGTAATTTTTATTTTGCTTTTGACTGAGTGGCATCATCATTTACACTGGTAATTGTTAAGCAACAACCAGTTACCACAGAAAATTCTCAGGATTCCACAAAGCACACATGGAAAATCATCTATATTAACTCTACTCTTAAGATTTGGGGCATAAATGTTACCTTTGTTTCTTTTCTTTCTTTTTTTTTTTTTAGAGACAGAGAGAGAGAGTGTGTGTGTATGAGCGGGGGTGGCGTGACGAGGAGGGGGAGAGGGAGAGAGAATCTTAAACAGGCTTCACACCCAGCACAGAGCCCCATACCGGGCTCCACCTCACAACCCTGAGATCATGACGTGAGTCAAAATCAAGAGTCAGATGCTTAACCAACTCAGCCACCCAGGCACCCCAGTGTACCTTTGAAGATAAATTTTTTCGCTGCTCTTCTTATGCCACTTCTTTCACTTGGTAGTGTAGTTGGATGATACTCACCGGTTCGTTTATAATATGCAATCTGTTTAAGATGAAGGTCACCATTTTTTCCACTACGGACCATCATGAACCTAGGTAAAGGTATTTAAAGATATAATTTAAATGATAAGCTCATTCAGTTGCTATTTCGGTTCAGGCTTCTGTCACATTTCTGTTTACATATGAATTGAACATTCCCGGAATATTATCTGTGATGGAGATAAATATGGTACAGAAAAGGAACTCTGTGGTGTATGCGAACTAAAATATTCATAAGCTATTTTTGAGATATATCATGACACATTATCTTGTCTCTTTCCATGTGAAAAGAAATGCTGAAAATTTTCCATATACTGGGAAAAAACAAAATAAATGATCATACTTCAAAGAGTCTTGCTTAAAGTTTCTCACTACTATCAATGGAAATGTTACTAATATAGAATGGTTCTGCTACAGCATGAACCATATATCAAATACATGATAGGTTATAAAGGGGAGAAATAGTTTTTTTTTTCCTTCTAAATATATTTATGGTCATTGCAAAATGCAAAAAAAAAGTCCAAGTAATTTATGAAAAAGATCTATTTTGGAAATGTTTAAATAATAAAGGACAGAGAAGATATTTAGCTATGCTAGATCTCATATACTCTTCTGAACTATATATAAGCTGCTTTTTCTTGAACAGAAATGATTTTTGGTCCTGTACATCTATGTTATAAAGAAAACTGTGGCCACACCGGCAAAAACAAGACAAAATAAAATTTGTTTATTTTAGACCATTATATGGGAAACCATTAAGTTAAAAAGAAAAGAGCCCTTTTCTTTCATATTTTTAGGTGAAAGAAACTATTCTGTGCAGATTATTGTTTGCCACCACCCCACCCATTCAGTTCAATCTTTTGGCCTTTCTTTCCCTGCTACTGTGCCCTAAGAGACTGACCCTTAAAAACTAAATTTATTGTTTTCGGATTAGGCTTGCCCAGTGGGAGGTGCCAGGAGGCAAATCAGAATGCAGAAGAGGTCAGGATATTTATTTCCCAGGTCCATCCTTGGTTTAGGCTGCAACCCTCTGCAACTACTGCTTCTGTAGAGTAACTCATCTTCCATGTTTCTAGTTCTCACTGGAAGTCTATAACATCATTTCTTCTTTTTGCTAATTCAGAACACTATGAACACTATTCCATCATTATTCCCTGCTGTTACTAATTTCAGGGTACCATGTTGATTTCTTTGACCCTGTTCTTTGGTCTTTAAATAGGAGCTTCATTAAATTTTCTTCAAATTTCTAGGAGAATATATCTTCTGTTTCCTTTTTTTTTTTTTTTTTTAAAGATTTTATTTATTTGAGAGAGAGAGAGAGTGAAAGAGAGCATGAGCAAGGGGTGGGGATGGAGAAGGAGAAGTAGGCTACCCCGCTTAGCAAGGAGCCCAATGTGGGGCTGGATCCCAGGAGCCTGGGATCATGACCTGAGCAGAAGGCAGATGCTTAACGACTGAGCCACCCAGGCGTCCCTATCCCCTGTCTTCTGTTTCCTACTAAGACTCTGCCACAAATGCTTAAAATTACTAATTCCCCAAAACAATATTGATGTTTACTGATCACTAGAAGATTTAGTGATGAGTCTACAAGAGAGTATTAACCGCAGAGGGAATGTTAGAATAAAAAAGAATAGACTGTGCCCAGGAACCTATGGCTTTAATAGTTTATTAAGTCTCTTCCCCTATGATACAGCACTTTCCACATTCAATAACCATCTTTCTGGTCTTTTCATAATTTCCAATGAGGATATCAGTACATTTATAATATCTCTTAGCCTTTGGTTAGCATAAAGTGTAAGTTACTTTATGGTCTATATAAAGATTTTTTCAATAGGACACAAAAAACACTATTCTTAGGAGAAAAAAAATCATAACAAATTGTACTTCATTGAAATCACAACCCATTCAAGAAACATTTTAAAGAAAGGAAAAGGTAATCCACAGACTGGCATAAGGTATCTTTAATATATATCTAACAAAGGACTCATACTCTGCATAAATAAACAACTACAAATCAAAGAGAAAAGGATAAAAACCCAACTTAAAAAAAAATCGGAGTAAAATCTTACATGGTACTCCAAAAAAGAAAATATCCAAATGGTTAATAAGCAAGTGAAAATGTGCTCAATATCGTTACTCCAAAAAGCAAATTAAGAAGTCATGATTTCTGTAACTACGCAGTATCAAAAGGGGTAAAATTAAAAACACAGACAATGCCACCTGTAAGGACAGGTAACAAATGAAACACTTCTACATGGTGGGAGTGCAAAAGGCTACAGCTACCTTGGAAAATTGAGTTTCTTCTAACTAAACACTTGTCTATGCCAAGGACTTGACAAACCTACTTTCAAGTTTATACCCCAGTGAAATGAATACATGACTATCAAAAGATGTGTATAAAAATGTTCATGGACTTTTTGGAGTCATAATATCCCCTAATTGGAAATAGTAAAGGCATTGAGAGATTTTACTATGTATATCATCAGTCCTTGTCCTGGGCTCTGTTTTCAAGTTCCATGATGCTCTAAATCGTAGTTCTTTTCAAACTCTCTTTGGTGAAGTACCATTCCCCCTGACCCCTACCACCCACCCAATCTACCACAGAAGACCTCTTGATGCCTTTACTTTAATGTCATCCTCACTACAGTTTTTCCCCTGCCAAATGAATCTGTGGCAAACTTCCACTCTTTATCAATTTTCATTTTAGGGGAACTGGTGTATCAAGTAGGGAATACAGTCTATGTTGGTCTACCTATCCATCTGCATGCCTGTAACTCTAGCTCTGTATTAAACCTCCTCAACTCTTAAAGCAACAAGCAAAAATCATTAATCCTGAACTCCAGGGTACACTGACACAAGCTCTTCCATCCAAGGGAGAGAAAGAACTGTCTTTTCTCATTTTATTTCTTAAGGATTTGTCTTTAAATAATCTCTACACCCAACATGGGACTCAAATCCACAACTCTCAGATCAAGAGTCACATGCTTCACTCACAGAGCCAGCTAGGCACCCCTGCCATTTCTCATTTCAGATTAAATCACTAGGGTCTGTATTCTGTAAAATATATGACTGACCCCCAAATTATGGTTTTCAATGAATGGCTTTTGGAATCAACAATGTTCTAAGTCATCTAAAAGAAAACCTTGAAATATCCCATCCTACCCAGCAGCCGAGCATGGTATCTGGAGGAAGATAGAATTTATACAAATAAGATAAAAATCCTTTATTGCCTTCCTTTCAGAGATCAGTAAAGGTTGCAAAACCTGACAGACCTTAAAAAGAAAAGGGAAGAAACCTTTTCAGGCCTATAAAAAGCCTCCAGGAGCAAACACCAGACTCGTACACCTGAAGAGAAAACACAGGTCCCATAATGCATAGGGGTATGGGTAATTGTAACTGGTAGAAAAAAACTGGCTATTGCACAACATAAATGTTTGTTGCTGATAAGCCACCCAGTCGATGGTATATTGTTAGAGCAACCCAAATGGACTAAGACACCCTGGAGAATTGGAGGGGGCAATAACTATAGAGATGTCCATTATTTTGCCCTTAAAAACTTCTACCTTTTAAGTTCCCCCAACTGTCCTTTGCTTTGTCTTCACATAACAGAAGGTGCTGGGGAGCTCTGTGACATCTCTTTTAAAAGAGCATGAATTCCAGGGTGTCTGAGTGGCTCTGTTGGTTAAGTGTCCAACTCTTGATGTCAGCTAATGTCATGATCTGAGGGCTATAAGTTCAAGCCTTGCATGGGGCTCCATACTAGGCATGGAGACTACTTAAACCAACAACAAAAAATGAAGGGCACTAATTCCATTTTTGAGGGCTCCATCCTCATGACCTAATCACTTTTCAAAGGCATCACCTCTTAATACCACCATACTTGTGGTTAGGATTTCAACATACAGATTTGCAGGAGCTGGGTATGGGGGACACACACACAAACATTCATTCTATAGCATTGGGGATACCAGAAAATCTATTCTCTAATTACTCAATATAAGATAAAGCCCTTAGTACATTCAAGTATCTGTGCTATTAGGATACTCTTGGCTGTCCTACCTAAAATGCATAAACAAAGATTTATGTTCAGAAAGTCTATTCACTGAAATTAACCTCTCCACTTTCAAACCTTTAACTTTTTTTTTTTTTTTTAAGATTTTATTTATTTATTTAACAGAGACAGAACACAAGCAGGCAGAGAGGCAGGCAGAGGCAGAGAGAGGAGCAGGCTCCCTGCAGAGCAAGGAGCCCGATGCGGGACTCAATCCCAGGACTCCAGGATCATGACCTGAGCCAAAGGCAGCTGCTCGACCAACTGAGCCACCCAGGCGTCCCATCAAACCTTTAACTTTTAAAGAACTGAAAATACATCAAAATGGAAGAATTTTGCTCCTCAGAGCAAGCCCATCGTAAAAAAGTTCAAGGACTAGAAGAAATCAATAAACAAAATTTTAGAGACTGAGTTCTCTGAGGTTTTTGGCTTTGTTATTTGTTTTTTGTTATCATTAAGGTAGAGTAAACTCTTCTAATGGTGGAAGACATAAAAATCAGAAAATTTCTACATATTTTTCTATTTCACAAGTGTGTTATATAAGGGTCGGCTGTCTTAGTAAAGATGAGAACACTTAAAGGGGTGATTATTTGTTTGACATAGTTACCTTGAAACTTAAAACTATTCATTGTCCGAAGCATATTTTTATCTTCCAAATGAATTATTAGAGTTAACACCATTAGACTGCCCTTGGCCATCTCCACTGCTTACTGACAAAGTCTGAACTATTTAGCCAAACCTCTACAACCTGGCACAAAACAAGCCTTACAGTTTCTCCTCTTGTCTTCTTTATATACCTTTGCCCATATCCCAACCACTCTCTGTACCTTGGTTTATGTCACCATTTTCCCCATGAATGGTTTATCCTTCCAATTCTGAGTAAATCTTTTTTTAAAAAGATTTTATTTATTTGAGAGAGAGAGAGGAAAGCAGACTCCCCACTGAGCAGGAAGCCCAACTTGGGCTTGATCCCAGAACTCAGCTATCACGACCTGAGCCAAGGCAGATGCTTAACTGACTGAGCCACCCAGGTACCCCTATCTGATTAAGTCTTAACCATTTTTCAAAATAAATCTCTAGCGCCTTACTGAAGCAAGCCTTCCATGAAGTCTGAATCTGAAGTGATCTCAACCTCTCCTAATCTTTGTACCATTGTAGAACTTCCTGTGTTTTACTTACTACTGCAGTTGTTAGGCCTTTCATCCACATAACTTTTTATTTTTTCATTCATTTACCGAGTCCTTAAATCCTTATATGCACTAGGTTATGGGAATACAAAGCTAAATAATAAAAAACAAAAACCTTTTGTTCCTTTATTTTTTTAAAAAAAGATTTATTTACTTATTTGAGAGACAGAGAGGGAGAGGGGAGAGAAGTAAAGCAGAAGGAGGGGAAAGGGGCAGAGGGAGAGAATCTCAAGCAGAAGCCACCTCAGCATGAAGCTCATTGCAGGGGTTTAATCTCATGACTGAGATCATGACCTGAGCTGAAATCAAGAATCGGATGCTTAATCAACTGTGCCACCTAGGAGTCCCAAAAAACTTCTGTTCTTTTAAAGGCAATGTTAAGAAAGTGAAAAGAATAATCACAGCTGGGAGAAAATATTTGCAGTATACAAATATAATAAAAAACTTATATTCGAAACTTGTAAAGAACTCATTTCTTTCAAGTTTTTATTTAAATTCTAGTTAGTTAACATATGTTAACTATGTTAAACTATAGTAAAATTGGTTTCAGGTGTAAAATTTAGAGATTCATCACTATATATAACACCCAGTGCTCATCACAAGTGCCCTCCTTAATACCCATCACCCATTCAGCCCATCCACCCACCACCACTTCCCTCCACCAACCCTCGGTTTGTTCTCTATAGTTAAGAGTTTCTTATGGTTTGCTTCCCTCTTTTTTTGTCTTCCCCTATGTTCATCTGTTTTGTTTCTTAAATTCCACATATGAGTGAAATATGGTATTTGTCTTTCTCTGACTTATTTTGCCTAGTATAATACTCTAGCTTCATCCCCACCATTGCAAAGAATTTGTAAAGAATTCTTAAATCTCAATAATGAGGTACAAATGATCCAACTTAAAAAATAGGCAAAAGATTTGAACAGACCTTTCATCAAAAATACGATTTGCAACTAAACACATGAAAATATGCTCAACACAACTGGATATTTAAAAATGCAAATAAAAATTAAAATACTGGGGGCGCCTGGGTGGCGCAGTTGGTTGAGCAACTGCCTTCGGCTCAGGTCATGATCCAGGAGTCCCGGGATCGAGTCCCACATCGGGCTCCCATCTCCATGGGGAGTCCGCTTCTCACTCTGACCTTCTCCCTTCTCATGCTCTCTCTCACTCTCTCTCTTTCCTAATAAATAAAGAAATTAAAAAAAAATCTTTAAAAAAAATTAAAATACTGCTATACATCTATCAAAATGGCAAAAAAAAAAAAAAAAAAGAAACAAAACCTAACAATACTAAGTACGACCAAGGACACAGAGCATCACTGGTGAGAATACAAAATGGTACAAGCATGCTGGAAAACAGTTTTAACTCAAGAGAAATTAAAGTATATGTCCATACAAAATGTGTATGTGACTGTTTCTAGAAGCTTTATTCCTAACAGCTGAAATATGAAAACAAACCAAATGTTCAGCAACCAGTGAGTGGATAAACAAATTATGGTAGATCCATATGATGAAATACTACTCAGCACTGATAAGGAACAAACTAAAATATACTCAATAGGGATAAATCTAAAAATCATGTTTTTCTGCTAAATGAAAAAGTCAGACACAAAAGGCTATTCACTATATGCTATTATTTAAATGACATCTGAAAAAGCCAAAACTACAGGGGCAAGGAATAATTTTTTTTAACTAAAGGAGAATTTTTTAATTAACTGCAAAGGCAATTTTTAAGAATTGCAAACATTTATACAATGCTTTATTGTGATGATCCTCACAACATCCTATGAAGTAGGCACTAGCTGTATATTCACTTTATAGATAAGAAAACACAGTTTCAGAGAGATTATCCAATTTGCTCGAAGCAACACAGCGAGTGGAGGCACTGACATCTGAACCTTGTTTTCTGTTGCTTCAAATTTTCTGTTGGCTTTTTTCCCCCTGCTACGCCATTAACTTCATTATTATCAACCTCAGATTTCATAATACTTGGTTCAGGCCTCTTCTAGTTAAGTTGTAAAATGATTTTGTAATTAATAATTCAGATTACATATGAGAAGTGACAAAGTCTTATTAATTTTTAATGTTTATATCATTTCACATAGTTTGGGGCACAGTGGACATTCACGTATTTGAGAATGAGCAGAGAATTATTTGCCTTTTCTCATAGGAAAGACAGCAGTGAATTAAAAAAAAAAAGAGCACATGTTCCAAACGTAATTGTTATTTCACTTAGGAAAACATCACTTCACTTACATATATCTGGCACTATAAGAAGGGTGTGTCTAAGAAGTCATTGCCTTTAGGAGTCAAAATTTCTGGTGTATGAGTTACTTAAGCTCAGTATCCACATTTGAAAAAAGAAAATAATACTTATCCCTCCTTTTTTCATAAATATCAGGATCAGTGAGATTAAGGATTTGAAAAGTCCCTTGCAAATGGTAATTCAATATTAGTTATTGTTAAAATATTTAGTTATTATCATTCATATCAAGCTGTAGAAAACTTTTATAAAATTTTCTTAGAAACGTTTCTCATAACCTTTATCTACAGTAGCCACTTTTATTTATTTATTTTGCCACTTTTAAAAAGATTTTAAAATCTCGTTTTCACTAATGGCAATTCATGTTTTATGGTAATGTTCATACTGCTAACAAGGAAACCCAGAAGACTCAAGAGTTGCACACTTTATAATGATTTTAGTATAATGTGGCTCACAAGCTTAAATATATAAGAAAAATCAGTTCGCAAAAAGGAAAATCATCTAAATAGGTTAAAATTTGCTGCTAATATTTGGCATTTATATACAGAAATCATACATGCTGTAAGTTGTAGTGGTAGAATAAACATAAATAAGGTATCTTCCTTATTATTAAATAAAAGTAACATTTACAAGAGAGAATTAAGTGGTTTAAGTTATAAAAATAAAGATTAGGCCTTCTTTAAATAGTTCTTATTTTTAAGAATTTGTGTTAAAATAAGTACTTGTGTATTAAAATATGTAGGGATGACAAAAGGAGGTGAAGGTGAAGGTGGCTGATTACAACTTCTAATTTTGCAAGAGGAACTGTCAGGGTCAAATTTGGTTGAGCTTTAACGCTAGGTCCCTAGGACAACGTCAAATAAAATCAATAAGTTGCGTAAATATTTATTACTTAATTTCTTTAATTTTATCTTGTGTACGCAAAAAGTAAGGCAGTTAAGTACTACTTTAAATGACAATTGAACAAAACCCATATGGCCAACAACTTAAGTCTCCAAAAAGTTGTCATATGCATGTGGTCCAGCTTAAAAACTTAAATTTTGCAGTATTTCAATAAACATATTAACTTGTGATCAGAATTTTTACTTCTCAATTAGTCTATTTAATCTCTGAAAAAACGAGGAACACAATTTTATGTAGTGTCTAAAACTGGGAAATCCAATTACGCCAGAACGCTTCTAATCAGCTTCACTTCAACGTACAAATTCGTTTAACCAAAATGCCTTCATTTCCATAAGCATACACAGAAAGCCACATGTAATACATGAATTTCCATTTTGAAAATTCTCTACTTTGGCCCAGAAACGCTCTTTTGAAGAAAACCCACTCTGAAGTAGTGTTCTTTTCCTTTTAAACTACCGGATAAGATTCTCCCTTGAACTCGCGATTCTCCCCGCCACAGATTTTAATCTGGGGCAAAATGGCAATGTTTCAGATTAAACGACAACCATGATAAAGTAAGTGGGAGAATTCTTAAACGTCCGCGAACTGCGGCGGTCAACTTTTGAATCTGCTCTCGGTCTCGGACGCTACTTTTAACTACCAGAGAGCATTTCCAGAGAGTTTGAATGGATCTTTAATCAATTCTTAAGGGCAAGGTCCAGCTAAACTTAGCACGATCAGGAAAACGATCTCAAGTAAAACTCGGTCACACAGACTAAGCACCTCCCCACGCCCGACTACAGAACTCGCCCCTTTTCGACTCAGCTGGCGCGGGACACCGCAACGCCCAAGCAAGGCCCTCTCTCCCCAAGAGCGCCTGCGCAATCTCCACGGTCAATTAAACCCGTCCTTAAACTAGTGGATGCAAATGGTTTTGAAATTACTGTCAGGTGATGCCTTACTTAAAAAACGACTACATATAACAAAGCATACCGGAACGACCACTCACCGAAAGTGGCCCTAAACGCAAACGTCAGGATTTAAGCCTCCTCTCGCGACTTATCTGGTGCTGCCGGAAACGGAACTACCGGTGTCTTTAAGAGAGGGTGTACTTTTGGGGGCCGTGTGGGCCGTTTGGCACTTGCCGGAAAGCGTTCCGCCCGGTGAGGTTTCTGTGTGAGACCCGAGGCGGGCGGGGAGAGGCGTGACCAAGATAAGGGAGGTGTTGTAGTGCTTTGCAGTACCTCTGTGTGGCCCTTCAGCTGCTACTGGAGAGAGGAGACCCGCGTCCAAGCTAACAGCTGGAGTCTTTTGAGGAACACTTCCCTCCTCTCTCTGGGATTAAAGAGGAAGCCGAAACCTGGGAAGGGCGCGGCTATCTTCTGCAGCTTGCGTGGCTACTGCAGCGGTAGCAGGTGAGGACTCAGAACCGAGGTGCCGAACTCGGTCACCCGAGGCCGCTGCTGGGCAGTTAGTTGCTTTGTCTTCTGCGCTTTGCGGAGCTTAGACACGCGCTCTTCCTAGGGGCAAGTGCCAGAGCGAAGGCAGCGTGAGGCAGCGTGGGCGTGGAGGAGTGACACTACAGCCCTGAGGGTCTTTTCGCGTCTTAGTTTCTCCTTTTCCTCCTCCTCCTCCTCCAGTGCCTCCCTTTTTTATTCCTTGGGTTTGAGACACCCGGAATTTCAGATGAAACCGAAGGAAACTGCCGAGAGTCCAGCTGGTACTCCAGGCTGTGGGCTCGCTCCTCCAAAGTAGGCAGCCTCGAGACTGGGGACTGATGTGGGTAGCGACGGCTATTTTTATTTTCATTCCTCAGTCTTTATCCTTCTTCTCCTCGCCGCCTGCACCCCCACTTCAGAAGAACAAAAAGGCCCTTGCGTTGCAGCTTTTTCAGAGTAAAAACGGAGACCGCAGGTCACTGCCTCACCTAACCCGTTCGAGTGTGTTGCACCTCGCGCGCTTCGAGGGAGAAGGACCGAGGGTGGTGACCACTGGATCTCATTGACTAGGTTCTGGACGACTTCTGGGAGTTGGCGACCTTTGGATTCCTGTGGGTGATAGTTGTTTTGCCTATAGTGTGCTGGAAGGCTTAGATGGGGAAGTAGGAAGCATGGCTGGCTTTAGTACCCAGCATCCTTGCCCTACACTGGGATAGGGTTTGTTTTGCTCTTGAAAATGCTTCAGTGAAAAATACAGTTTTTATTTCAGGCGGTTGCCATTAACTGAATTCTTAAGTGTGCCAAGTGCCTTTCATATTTTCTCATATAGTTCTCTGAACAATTCCATGAGGTATATTAGATTATTATTCTCACTTTCCAGAGATAGGTACTGAGGCTTAGAGAGGCCACTTAACTTGTCCGAACTAAAAAAAACCTTTTGTTACTAGTAAACATTTAAACCTGTATTAGAAACCACATTTTTTAGATTCCAAAATCTGTATTCTTAATTATACTACTGTCTTAGCATTATGCTTCTTTGCTTCCAGTTTCTTCACTAACATTTTCAGTGGCTGAAATTATTCATTAAAAAAAAAATTCAGAATGCCCATTTGTGTGTCTGATGAAATGATCTCTGTCCTCATGGAGCTTCCATATTGTGAGGCAGAATCAAATAATTCAGAAACCGAAAGACTGACTGCAGCATGGGTTTTTTGAAAGCAGACGACTCAACTGATGTGCAGAAGATTCAGAGTTGCATAGTCAGATCTTGCTGTTTTAAGTTTTAAACTCATGACTTTTGTGGTAGTTGTTGTGAGGATATTACACTTAACAGTTGGTGAGACATTTATTGATCACCCACATAAGTGCTATGTATCAGTTAAGTAATGGGAATATACAGATGAGGTTCTTGTTCTCTAAAAGCACCCGCCCGGCTACATATAAATAGTATTAAGGAACTGTTAAGTTTCCTAAGTGGAAATGATAATTGGTTATTTAGGAGGGTGTCCTTATTTTTAGGAGTTGCATACTAAAGTATATAGAAGTGAAGTAAATTTGTGTCTATAACTTTCAAATGATAGAGCAAGTATATGTGTATATAAATAGGAAGTAAATATGGTAAAATGGTAGCAGTTGTTGAGTCTAGTGGTAAGTGTATGAATGTACATGTATAGTGAACCATTCTCTCAACTTTTCTGAATATTTGAAATCTTTCACAATAAAAATTTGGCAAGGAAAAACCTTAACTCTAATGGAAACAAGTAATTCTAAAGATATATCTCAAATGCTATGGATCATGGAGGATGGAAAAAATGCTGAGGTGTATTTAGGGGTTGGCAGTAGCATGATAGTTGCCAGAAAAGCTTTTATTGAAGACTTTGCAGTTATTTATTAAAGGAGGAATTGGGACTTTCAAGTACAATAGTGAATTATAAGTAGAAGGAGAGACAGGCTCAGCAAAAAGCTAGTGCATGAATGTTTGAAGAAGGAAAAAAGTCAATATGAGGGATTTGTGAAACTTGGCATGGGCTTTCTTGTATACACTTCTAAATGATGCTTTGCTGCCTTTGCCAGCATGCAGAAGCCTGTTTAATAACCTATTATGTAGCTGTAGTAATAGTGCCCAGGAACTGGAGTCACCATTTACAACATTGCTTCCATTGGAAACTGCTTTTAGGATTTCAGGAAAATCAGGCTCCTCAAGAAAGGAGGGTTTCTGAATACTACATAAGACTGATGGATGACCAATGGTATCGTTTTAAGAATTAAGCAGCTTTGACCATGGTAGATCGGTGAAGGAGATGAGTGTTTTTTCCAGCCAATAATGTTCATGATAGTCTCAACCAGTATGGTAGGACTGGGAAACATGTAATGAAGTCTCCAGCGGCAGCCGCGGCAGCAAAAAGGAGTTTCTGTGGCTTCATTACATAGGTGCTAAGTAGGTACCTTTTAAACTGAATTGTTTGTATTCGTTCTGTACGTGTTAAGTTAGGTCAGGAATCTTAGTCTTAATTAGAAGAGCCACCCACATAAATAAATAGCTAACATTTACTAAATGCTTACCTTGTGCTAATTGCCATTGTGTCTTCATTGTCATTTAATTTGCAAAATAATTAATGAGATTTGTCCCATTTTACAGACGGTGGCTAGAGAGTTTCAGTAACTTAGTTAAGGACACAGAACCAAGCAACTATCAGCAAAAGCTTTCTAACCCATTGGTTACAACAGTGGTTCTCAATGTGTGATTTCCAGACCAGCAGCAGGAGCATGATGTTGGAATTTTTAGAGTATTGGGTCCTACTTTGAGACTTTTTAGTTTAGTATGTTAACAAGCCCTCTTGGTGATTCTGTTGTGTGAAGTTTCAGAATCACTTCTTTGAGCATGGATACTCAGTAGCATGGTAGTTTCCAATACAAAAATCAGAGTCGAGTAATATTTGGTATTTATGAGCAGGTATTTTACTTTAACTTTTTAACCACTAACTGTTTCAAATTTCATAACGCTGTGAAATTTTAATTTAAAGTTGCATAAAGTGAAGCCTGGCTAGGTACACTAGGGTTTTAATATTTAATAGGGAGCCACCAATTAAATGAAAATTGGATCTTTAGGAAAAAGAGTTTTGGAGTTAGACTTTGTAGTTCTAACATATCCAACTCTTAAGAATATTTGATCAGATAATTTATTATATTACCAATAATCAAGTGAATTATTTGATATGTGGTTTCATCTTGGTAGGTTCTTAGTTTTAATGTGACCAAGGAACAGTAGTATAAACAGCTTTGGTAAAGATATTTTGAGATATCACTGTTACGTGAGAGTTCTTAAACTGATGTTGATAGACATCAGTTTATATAGAAAAGCTTGGATGTCAGTCACATAAAATTGTTTGCAGAATTTATTACACATTTTTTTCTGGGGAGAAAATCTGTAGATTTTATTAGGCTAGCCAAGGAATTTTTGACTTTTAAAAGTTTAGAGCTGTTGTTAAAAACTTGTTTTTATTCTAATTTTGTTCTGTTGATTTTTTTTTTTTTGCGACTAGAATATGAAACGGTTTTATTCCCTGAACTTTGTAGTTAGTCTTTTAAAAATTGGTTTAATGAAATTTCAGGTTGAGTTATAGCTGTCAGTGGGTTTTAAACCCACATTACACTTTTTTTTTTCCATTCTATTCAGGTGTTACTTAAGTGTATTGCAGAAGTATTTAGCTTTTAATGGAATTTTGTTATAATTTGAATAATTTTCTCATTTGTTACAAATTTTTGGATTTGAAGAATTTAGTGTGTATTTTTGTTATTGTTAATTTGTTATTTTGTTACTATCCTTTTATTTTGAAACAGTTTGTCAAATTGCTGAAATGTAGGTTATTAAAGATTAGAGCCTAATTTTTTAATTTTATGGAAGCAAATATTTTTTCATTTGAAAGTATGCATCAAATTACTGATCAGGATTTTACAAGTGTCATTTACTTTTACATGGATATTTTTGAAGTACAGTCTCCAAAATTAATTTTTTCATTGCATTTTAGGTAGAAAGATTACTGCATCAACTCACTGAAGCAATAGCCTCACTCTTTTTCTTTTAAACTTCATCAACAATGAAGCAATGATAACTGAGGACAGAAGAACATTTGCCAACTAACTGTCATCACAATTTCGAGTGATTGTATAAGCAGAAACAAGCTGCGACAGAGCTCTGTCAGCTAGTATAGGGAGAATGGTTTATTTAAAAGCAGTTTTAGTATAGTGCTTTATATCTGTATCAAATGAAATAAAAATGAGTGAGGCCCCCAGATTCTTTGTTGGGCCTGAAGATACAGAAATAAACTCAGGAAATTACCGACATTTCTTCCACCATGCAGATGAAGATGAGGAGGAAGAGGATGAGTCTGTAAGTTGGTTTTTTTGGTGAAAGAAAACCCATACAGTATAGGCTTCTTACTGATCACTGTCATGGTAAATTAATACTATCTAAATTGTGAAGACATTTTTGCACATAGAAATTTGTTGGAAATCTTCTATGCTGAAAAAGCATATTATGTTTCACTGGTAACATTATTGAATCTATGGTGCATCAAGAAATCCTAGTAGGGGTCAGACTTCTAAATTGTTTAATGATGCTAACTTTAGTGTCTTTCGTGATATGTTCACTGATATGCCTAGCATAACACAGGATTCGGTTGAAAACATGACAAGGAGAGAATAATCAGGGTCATAAACCAAAAGGGTTTCTTTTATGTAAAAGTGCCTAAAAAGTATACCAAGGAAAAGAAAAAAGTTGAAAGAAATAATTTTAAAGGTGCTAGAGAAGAACTTAGCCAGCTTTGTTAAGTTTGTCGTGTTGCCAATAAAAGTGGTAGTTGACCCAAAGATAGCCTTATATATTAACTATTCAGAAGTCTGTAACTGTGTGATTAGAAAGAGAGGCTACCTCAAGTATCCAGAGAGGTGTATAAGCATGAGTCTTGTTTTCTTTTTGATCTGATATACTAGGATATGTAGCTGTACTGGATCTTGAGGAATAGCACACATTTATTATGTTCATTTTACTATAGTTACATCACTCAACATTTTCCTTTTTTTTTCCATTTTATTTTTTTATTAACATATAATGTATTTTTTGTTTCAGGGTACAGTTCTGTGATTCATCAGTCTTACACAATTCGCAGCACTCACCATAGCACACTGGAATATTATGCAGCCATAAAAAAGAAATCTTGCCATTGGCAACAACATGGATGGAGCTAGAGGGTGTTATGCTCAGTAAAATAAGTCAGTCAGAGAAAGACAATTATAATATGATGTCACTGATATGAGGAATTTGAGAAACAAGACAGAGGATCATAGGGGAAGGGAAGGAAAAATGAAACAAGATGAAACCAGAAAGGGAGACAAACTATAAGAGACTCTTCGTCTCAGGAAACAAACTCAGGGTTGCTGGAGTGGAGGGGGGATGGGAGAGATGGTGGGATGGGGTGGCTAAATGATGTGCTATGGTGAGAGCTCAACATTTTTCTTGTTTTCCCTTTAGAAGTAGATTGCTTTACTGTTAAAACTGATTTAAGATACAACCTTGTTTGTTTTTTCTTATATTTCCAGTTGAAAAGATAATTTTTTAAAGGATTTATTTATTTGAGAGACACAGAGAGAGAGAGAGAGAGGGTGGTGGGGAGGGACAGAAGGAGAGAGTTGCAAGCAGACTCCATGCTGAGCACAGAGACCAAAGCAGTGCTTGATCTCAAGACCCTAAACTGAAACCAAGAGTAGGTCACTTACCTGACTGCACCATGCAGGCGCCCTGATAATTTTGTTTTCAAACCAAAACCTGTTATACTTGGTAAAAGTAGTAAAAAAAAAAAAGCAAAAAACAAACAAACAAAAATAGCTACTGGGGGGGCGCCTGGGTGGCTTAGTGGGTTAATGCCTCTGCCTTCAGCTCAGGTCATGATCTCAGGGTCCTGGGATCGAGCCCCGCATCGGGCTCTCTGCTCAGCAGGGAGCCTGCTTCACCTTCTCCTTCTGCCTGCCTAAATGCCTACTTGTGATCTATCTCTCTCTGTCAAATAAATAAATAAAATCTTTAAAAAAAATAGCTACTGGATGATTCTTTATATCTGTTTTTATCAGCCGTTTTCACAGTGCTGTGACACATATCTGAAATGCAAATGAGACTGTCATTTACTTAAAACATATTCCACCTCTCACCTCACCCCAGAAAAAATGATTTCAGACTTCTCTTACCAGCAAAATTTTTCTTCATCTAAAGTGTTATCCAGAAGTCCAATAAATAAAACATCTTTTTTCTGTCTGACTTAAGCTGGAAAGTACTATTGACTCAGCCTCTAGTAGCCTACCCCTTTTCGCCTGAGTTTATCTAAACATACTGTGAACATCACCGACAGATCAAGTCCATTTCTTACAAATAAGGACTTTTGTCTGTCTTTCTAGAACTGTACTAGTCTCCTCCCTTCTACCTTTTATGTTTCAACAATATCAAATTTTTGTTTTTCACATATTATTCCATGTTGTACCATGCCTCTTTGCCGTCGTATGTATTTCTTCATCTCTGTGAAATGCCCTTTTCTGAGGGGTACCTTATGAATTGTTTTTCATTCTTCAAAACCTTGCTCATATTCCCTATTCATTCTTCCCCTTCTCCTTGTAAATGTGAATACTTCTTCCTCGGTACTTTTTTTTTTTTTTTTTTTTAAGATTTTATTTATTTGAGAGAGAGAGAGCACACACAAGCAGGGGGAGGAGTAGAGGGAGAGGGACATGCGGACTCCTTGCTGAGCAGGGAGCCTGACATGAGCTTCTATCCCAGGACCCTGGGATTGTGACCTGAGCCAAAGGCAGATGCTTAACTGACTGAGCCACCCGGGTGCCCCCTCAGTGCTATTTCTGTACCTTGACGTATATACTTGTATTCCATATATCATGAAGTATTACTGTGATCTGTTCAATTCACAGCAGTTTGAGGATAGGTGGTTTCTGTTTATCTGACTTTAGCACTTAGTGTAATTCTTAGAATATTGGTACTAATTAAATTGAGTTCACACTTGTGGTACATAGTTAACACTTTTGAGAAGCTTGATATGGTTCATTCGGCCTACAGATTGATAAAATGGTTTGTTCCAGATCATTCTCCTATTTTTAAGATTAAAGGTATGAATTTCAGAAAAAGTAAAGGTATGAATTTCATCTAAGACATTAAATCTATCAAAGTAACTACTATCTGTTTTTAAAATTATTTTCATGCTTCCAAGTTTATACCTAATAGGAAAATTCTATAATTTTGTCTTAATAATGCAGCTTTATTTGTGCATTTTAAACTTGGAAGTTTCTAGATCTTAGCTAATGAGTAGATATTAAATAGGTCTGTAATAAATAAAATTTAACTTAGTAGCCTTTTTGTAAATTGTAAAGCAATAGGAAATGTTAGGTTGAATGCTTTTTTTTATTGAAGTGTAATTGACATAATAATTTCATTTGTACAACATGGTGATTCAGCAATTATATACACTACAAAATGCTCACCATGATAAGTATAGGTACCATCTGTTACTATACAAAGTTACTGTTATTTACTGTATTCCCTCTGTTGTACTTTCCATCCCCACGATTTATCTGTTTTATAACTAAAAGTCTGTACCTCTTAATCCCCTTAGCCATTTTTACCCATCCCACCTACCCCCTTCCCTCCGGCAGTCCCCGGTCTGTTTTCTGTATTTGAGTCTATTTGGTTTTTTATTTGTTTTGGTTTTTTGATTCTACATGCTAAGTGAAATCATAGGGTATTTGTCTTTCTGATTGACTTATTTCACTTAGCATAATACCCTGTAGGTCCATCCATGTCGTTGCGAGTAACAAGATTTTATTCTTTTTCATGATTGCTTCCGTATCTTGGCTTTTGTAAATAATGATGCAGTCAACATATCTTTTTGAATTAGTGTTTTTGTTTTCTTGGTAATACCCAGAAGTAGGATTAATGGGTCATATGGTATTTCTATTTTTAATTTTTTGAGGGACCTCCATACTGTCTTCCACAGTGCTCATAGCATTTTTCATTCCCAGCAACAGTACACAAGGATAGCACTTGCTATTTTTTGTCTTTTTGATACTAGTATTCTTACTGGTGTGAAGTGATACTCCATTGTGGTTTTGATTTGCATTTTCCTGATGATTAGTGATTTTGAGCATCTTTTTGTGAATCTTTTGCCCATCTGTATGTCTTCTTTGGAGAACTGTCTGTTAAGGCCCTCTGCCCATTTTTTAATTGCATTATTGGATTTTTTGGTGTTGAGTTGTATGAGTTCTTTATATATTTTAAATATTGACCCCTTAAATGGATATATCATTTGCAAATACCTTTTGTTGGCCGGGGAAATATTCATTAGGAACATCATGAGCTATGTAGAGGCTTTTAATCAGGAAAGAATTGAAGAAGGGATCATAAAAGTGGATGATTAAGGGGGAAAAACAGCAGATCCCAGGGAGATTCGGATTTATAGTCAAATTCAATACCAGTTTGATCTCTAAATTTCATGAGTTAGAAGAGGGAATGAAGAAATCTAATTTTAGACAGAAAGAAAAATAGTAATTTAAATCTGATGTTACCCAATTTTATTTTTAGATTTATAATAAGAGAAAGTCTAGTAAAACACTTCTGAGCTCAGATTACAATATATATGAAATATATAAAATATGGAAGAGGAAGAACAAAAAAACAGCTGGGCACAGCTTTAGTTGATAAAACTCTTAATTACTTGAATGCACAGATCTCAGAATGAATCTTGAGTAATTTTGTAAACCTGTGAGTTATTTAAAAAGTATTTCTATATCCTGTTTTTTTAAGACTTAGGACGAACCAAGGTCTTTGAGCTGTAGCAAGGGTGTCAGAGATGAGCAACACCATTAAATGGGAATATTTAGTATGGAGATTGGAGTTTCAAAGAACATTGACACCTCTATTAGCAGTTTGGCTTTCTCCAAAATTTTCTTCCAAGTTGTTGACCAACTCCTATTCAAGTTCAATCTACAAAAATAGTTTAACACTGTATAATATAGCTTTGTGGTCAGAATATCTTATTTTAGGCAAGAGAATTCTTTATCTCACTTTCATTGGTCTTTTTACTTGGATTAGGTAAGTTTTGGCCTTCATTTTCCCCTTTCTGTTGTGGCAGAGGTAAATAAGTACTAGAGACAGTTAAGGGAGGAGTATCGTTTAAGTTTAAAATCAGAAAAAAATAATAACAATGTCCTGAAAGCGAAAGTTTTCCAGACTTTTGTATTATTTTCTATTATTTATTTATTATAACAAAAATGTAATTTAAAAAAATGCCTTTTTTGGTTAATGTGTCATTTGTATTGATTATATCCTGCATCTACTTCTGAAAAAGATTTAATATAGCTCTACTTTGGAGTTTGTATTAAGTCAACCTGATTTTTTGTTGTTGTTTTCTTTCTGTTTTAGCCACCAGAACGGCAGATTGTCGTTGGAATATGTTCCATGGCAAAGAAATCCAAATCCAAACCAATGAAGGAAATTCTTGAACGGATCTCCTTATTTAAATATATCACAGTAGTAGTATTTGAAGAAGATGTTATTTTGAATGAACCAGTAGAAAACTGGCCTTTATGTGATTGTCTTATTTCGTTCCATTCTAAAGGTATTAAAGAATGGGGTGGGAACTCCCTTTATCCTCTTATAATAAACCTAATACATATTAATTATAGAATATTAGATAAAACAGAAAAATAAAATTAAATCACCCATCTCACAGATCAGTGCTGTTAACATTTTTATGTATTTCTTTTGTCATTTTTTCTCTGTTTTTTTTATTTACTGTAAAATTATTTATAAACCACAAATTTACTGTGGTTGTGTATATGTAATTTTATATTTAATTTTTTCATTAGTTATATAGTTTTTCCCCTCCATTACATTCTTCAAAGACCTAATTTTAACGACATCATAAGGTGTCACCATGAGAATGTCCTATGACATAGTTAACTATTATCCTAACAGTTAGTTAGTCTCCAATTTTCACTATTAGAAATATGGTTGTTATAACTCTTTTAATGCATATTTTTTTTTTGAGCTACTTTAAGGTTACTTAGAATAAATTCTTGAATTATTGGGTATTTTTAGCCATATGCTTTTGCCATACAGAGAATGATCTTCTTTCCTCATATACATATTCATATTTTATTTCTAAAGAACTTAATGTTTGAATTTTCAATTTTACTTGGTTTCTTTTTACAAATCAAATATTAATTAAACTTAAGTATTACTTGATGGGAAAGTATGCCTTCATAGTAAAACCCACTAATCAAAATTATTAGTGAATATTTCAAAATTTATAACCCAAGAATCTGTGAATTAAGTGAATTTCTAAGAACTGCAGTTTAAAAGATGCATGCTCAGTTATAAATGTATTCATATTAAATCACTTTGTTACCAAAATAGGTAATCTCCAGCTGTGTTAAAGTTTTACTTTAGTTAGGTGTTCCAGAAACTTCTCCTTCAGCAAGAAGGAGATGGAGCATGGCTGAGATTTTTTGTGCTCCTATATCCCATAGAGAAGCCAAGACCCTGGTTTTCTTTATGAATTGAAGTCCTTTACTTCAGAGAATCTTAAAATTGGCTTATCGTTCAGGGTAAGGTGGCTTCCCTTATTACCACACGGTTCTTCCTAGCAAAGCTATTTTTTTTTTTTGCCTGTAAAAACTAAGTACTATCTAAGGTCATATCCCATATGCTGCCTCTTAGTAAGGAAAAAGTTCCTCTTTAAGAGCAATAACAGAACCAGAAAACTGTTACAGCGGTTCCTATGTGCTGTATTCGGTTAGGATGCTTTAAATCATAGACATTGAGCTATCTTAATGACAAGTGATGAATTCTTCTCAGAGTCTTTGCAAAACTAGAAGGATTTGTAGTTTGTGGAAGTGATTCTTGGTATAGAGTACTTTCACTAAAGTTTAAAAACTAAGAGGAATTTAGGAATAAGTCTTCTTTAACTGACCATAGTTTTTTGTTTAGTTTTATTAACTTCGGAATGCCTGAGTACTTACTTTCCCTCTAACTGTTCTGATAATAGTACAAAATACAGTGTCTTCACAGGTATACTGTAGTACCCAAGGTTAAGTTCTAAAGTTATGCATGCTTACTGATTTTTACTCTTTTCATAGATAAGATATTCATTAAATTTTGTCATTTAAGGAATATTAAATATTTATTGGGAGCTTATTCTGTCAGGGACTATACTAAGTGTTTTATATATACTCCTTTATTGAGTTCTTCAAAAACTCTACTAGGTAAGACTGGTATAATACCCATTTACAGCTGAGAATCAGGGGCTTAGAGATGTTAAATAAATTTACCCAGGGTCACATAGCTAATGAAAGATGGAGCCAGGATTTTGAACTCTGTTTTATTAGACTCTATGGTATACTGTTACACCATCTCTTAATAATTTGTATTAGTGGGTAACATTGGAGACTTTTAGTGTTAATACAGAGAGTGCAGTATAATTATTAAATGCTTTAGTTTTTTTTAGACCTCTTACTAGATCTGCCATTTGATTTGTTTTCAATGTAATTAGTAGTTTTATCAAAGTCTAGAAATTTTAAGGAGTTAATTTCTAATACCTTAACAGTGACTGACTTAGTAACAGTAAGTATGATTCTACACATACATTTCATATTTAGAGCATATCTATTGTATGTGAATTAACTTTTGTTTTTGCTATTTTTAAAGGTGCATGAGTTCTTTGAATTATTGGCAATTTATATGTATAAATATCAAACTAAAATAAGAAGTTATATTTATTTTTTTAAATCACCAAATGATTGTGATACACTTATTTATAGAGATTTCTCTTTTGTGTATGAGGTAATCTTAGCCTGTTATTAGGTGACTTTGAATAATCAGGCATTGACTAACATATCAGTGCTCTATATTTGGTTATATAGCCACTGGTTTGTTATGCCTTATCAATCAAATTAACTAGGAAAAAATAAGACTTAGTATATGTCAAGTTTTATGTATTTTTCTATGCTTTGTATGGAAAACAATCATATGCATAATTAAATTAACCTTTTATGGGAAGTGACATAGAATCAAATTGATAAAGTTATAGATGTCAACTTATCTTGAGATTGTACAGAATATGTTAATAATATGTGTTCTTAGGATTTCCACTGGACAAAGCAGTTGCCTATGCAAAACTCAGGAATCCATTTGTAATCAATGACTTGAATATGCAGTATCTCATACAAGATAGGTGAGTGATGGAGATGGCTGAATTAAGGGAAGGAAAAATAACATTTATTTAGTGTCGACTGTAAGCTGATCTCAGGTGTTTTCATATATGTTAATTTGTGGTATACTCTAAATAATACTTAGAAATAGGTATTTATACCCAGTTTTATAGATGAAGAAACTTGAGACTCAAGGAGATGAATAAATTTGCCCAGAGTCACAAGTAGTTCTGTCAATAGTGGAAAAAGGACTTAAACTAGGTTTGTTTAATTTCCAGAGCCTACCGAACCACTGAAAATTACGCACAATTTCTCTGTCATGTGACTGAAAATGAAATTAGAGTTATACTCATTATAACTATACTTTTTTTTTAATGGAATAGTGCAACTGTTTTGAAAAATATCTCATGATATATCTTAGCATTCATTTTACAGGCTGAAAGCATGGATTTCTAAGAAAAACTGTGGAATACAAATATATTTATTTATTTTGTTTGAGTGATGTTTCACTCTGATGGCTACTGTATAATCTCACCAACATTTATTTTCTTCTGTGTTAGGATTATAGTATGAGATTATATGTGTGAAAATGCACTATAAAGTTTAAGGCCCTATAGTTTTTTTTTGGTTTTTTTTTCTGTTCTTCCAAATAGTAACATTAATAATATCTAACATTTTAAAACATTTTCCCTAGATTTACATATTAATACATGCTTCTGTGTTATATAAATATATACATATATATGTAAATGTATCTTCACCTTAAGAAATTTGGAAAATAAAAGCATAAAGAAAGGCATTTAACCCTACTACTGTCTATCATATTTTTTCATGTAGAAAGCAATACATACGTCCGCTCACATTTTACAAAATTAGGGTCACTTTTCTCTTAAAATACTATGAACATTTTACCATGTCATTAAATATTCTCTGAGTATAAAGTTTTTAATAGGTAATATGCTGTCATTGCCACATAACAACTTTGTATTTAACCATTTCTTTTTATACACTTTTATTCCCCGTTTTAAATATTAGTATTTTAATATGCCACATAAAGTATTGTGCATACATTTTTGTTCTAATGTGGCTGAATATTTCCTTAGAAATTTTCAATTTTAAATGATTTGTTTATTTAAAAAATAAGATTTGATATCCATGCCTTTTTAAGTAATACTACAGTAATAATGTACTCTTCAAATAGAGCAATAAAATTTAAAAAAACGTTTTCCTTTTTCTTCAGAAGAGAAGTATATAGTATTCTTCAAGCTGAAGGTATTTTACTTCCTCGTTATGCAATTTTGAACCGTGACCCAAATAATCCCAAAGGTAAGAATATGAGATATGAGATTTCGAGGAAGCTACCTTTTGTCACTCAACATACTTTTGAGTCATTTCCTTTATATAATTAAGTAGAAGGAATTCAAAAAACTCATACTATTCTATTTACTATTTTTTTTTTTGAGCCAAGTAAGCATTATGTTTAAAGTGTGGCACTATGGGGCGCCTGGGTGGCTCAGTGGGTTGAAGCCTCTGCCTTCAGCTCACGTCATGATCTCAGGGTCCTGGGATCGAGCACCGCATCAGGCTCTCTGCTCAGCAGGGAGCCTGCTTCCTCCTCTCTCCCTGCCTGCCTCTCTGCCAACTTGTAATCTCTCTCTCTGTGTCAAATAAATAAATAAAATCTAAAAAAAAAAAAAAAAAGAAATGCGGAAACTGAGGCTCAGGGAGATGAAGCAATCTGGCTAAGGACACACAGGACACCATGCTCTTGACTCTACTTTGAACCACTCTCTCTGAAGACAGAGCACTTGGGCTAGGAAATTTCTCCCAGAGCTTGTTCTAGGTGTGCGGGGAGCTTTCCAAGTTATAGAAGGGCCAAGAGAATGACAAGATTTAAAAAAATAAATAAATAAAATAAAGTGTGGCACTATAAGCTAAAAGGCCTACTAATAATTTAAGAGTTATATATTCTACTTTGTTCTACATTTAATATGTATCTGGGAATCCAAGAATTTTTAAATTACATGCTTAATAAATTTGTGTTGATTGTGGTAATCTATCATCAAGTGATTTATCTATGGTTGTTGAATTCAGGATTAGAAACTTCTTGCTAGGATGCCATAATTTCTGATGACTGGAAATTTAGAAATATTACTACTTATTAATATCCTAAAGCACCCTTTGCTTCATTTTTCTGGTTATCTAAAATGTAGCATGTAAGTCATATGTAACATTCTAAAAAGCCAAGATAAATGTTTATCTGCTTTAAGAGTTAATATTCTGACAAGGGTATTTTGGGGAGTTTTGATGATTTCATTGTACCTTAAAACAACTTTTGTTAAAAACTAGATATAGCATTTATTTATTCATTCATTCATTCATTTATTGTAAAGATTTTATTTATTTAGTTGTCAGAGAGAGAGAGAGAGAGCACAGGCAGGCAGAGTGGCAGGCAGAGGCAGAGGGAGAAGCAGGTTCCCTGCCAAGCAAGGAGCAATACAGGACTGGATCCCTGGATCCTGGGATCATGACCTGAGCCGAAGGCAGCCACTTAACCAACTGAGCCACCCAGCCATCCGTAGCTATAGCATTTATTATCTGTAACAGGGAACTTCTCTCATTTGTCTAGAGCTAAAAAATTAACTTCGTGATAGGATTGCTTGCTTACTTCATATAGGTTACTTTAATAACTTAAATGGTGTCATGTTTTTTGGTATCTGTGATGCAAATGATTCCATACAATTTTCAGAAGATGATAGCAACCTAGAAAAATTTCTCAGTCTTGTTGGCATCATTTCATATCTAACATTGAATCTGTGGGATGATAAGGTAAAATGTCAGGTTCTTAAGATTTCGAAGAATAACTGTAGTTTTTAATATCATAGATTATAAATCTTGGTGTGTGTTGTTTGCATAAGTATTTTTTTAAGATTTAATTATTTTTTAGAGGGGGGAGGAGGGGCAGAGGTAGAGAATCTTGAAGCAGACTCCCTGCTGAGTGTGAAGCCAAGGCTGAGTTCCATCTCTAGACCCATCAGACTGTGACTTGAGCTGAAACCAAGAGTAGGACGCTTAATCAACTGAACCATCCAGGCACTTCTGCATACATTTTTTTTTACTTCTGCATAAATTTTTAATTAAAATAAAATAAAATCATACATTATCCAAGGTTACTTTTCTTTGTAAACTCTATTCTAGTAAAAACTTTAACAGTAATGTTATATGTAGCTAATATACAATATATAATTTTTCCTGCTGTTATGTTTGATTTTTAGAATGCAATCTGATTGAAGGGGAAGATCATGTAGAAGTAAATGGTGAAGTTTTTCAAAAACCATTTGTAGAAAAGCCCGTCAGTGCAGAGGATCACAACGTTTACATTTACTATCCAACATCTGCTGGTGGTGGAAGTCAAAGACTTTTTCGAAAGGTAAACCTTTATTATCCTATAGGATACTGTTATTCATACTTTGTATAAATTCTACTAAAAGTAACCAAGTATTTCATAGAACTAAGATTAAATAAGAATGTATCATGCAGGGATAAATTCAAATGTATCCTTTGTTAGAAAAGCAAGACATTATTTTAGTTATTTAATGTTGTTTATGCAAAATTTCTACATACAAAATACCAAGAAAATTACTTGATTTTCTTTCTGTCTTATTTATGTATCTGGCATATGGGAAATTCAGGTAAAGATCAGTAGTCTTTAAGAAAAATTGCCTCCAAGATAGATAATTCATAGACACGAGTAATACCAATAACATTTATATTCATGAATGTATGCTCAAAACTGTACCCATAATAAAATAAATGCAAATGAAGTATAAAAGGTAATGACATTGAGTTACTTTTTGGATTGGCAAAAGATCAAAAAGATTGAGATAGTCAGAAAACAAGCATAAGCCCAAATGTTGTTGGCAGAAATGTAAATTAATATAGCCTTTTGCTTCTTAGCAACACAGTTTAACAATGTATTAAGATTAAAGATGCATGTACACTTACAAGCAATCATGGAAATGCAAAGTAAAACACAGTGAGATACTATTTTATATCCTTCAGAGTTAAATATTAAGTTTAACAATACCAATTATAGATGAGGATGTAGAGCAGTGGAAACTCACATACATTGCTAGAAGACTCTAAATTGTTAAAACAGTTCATAAAATATTTTGGCATTATCTTTTTAAGTTGAGTATGAACACCTAGTAATTCTATCACCTAGTAATTCTACTTATATCGTGTACCTTAGAAATGTTCTTACACATTACATGGGACACTTACAAGAATGTTGAAAGCAACACTGTTCTACTGGTTAAAGCTTAAAAAACAACCTAAATATTCATTAATAGAATGAACGAATTATGGCATACTTATACAGTGGAAAATTCTGTGGTAGAAAAAGTGAACAAAAGAGGGTTACATGCAAGAACATGATTGAATCTTAGGAACATTATTCTTACTGTGCATTGTATTCTTATGCTATTTAACTTACATGTAAGTTACAGTACAACAGAAAATAACACAACTCTATAGTCAACTATATAGTAAGTGTTGTTAAATATTTGTGCACCAATAAAAGTTTTTGGAAATACCTAAGATGGAAATAGATGGTAAAAAGGTTATATTATGAAAATGAGATGAATAATTTAGTTTTTATAATTGTGGACATCGTTCGTTTTCAGATTGGCAGTAGGAGTAGTGTTTATTCCCCGGAAAGCAACGTACGAAAAACAGGCTCATATATATATGAAGAGTTTATGCCCACGGATGGTACTGATGTAAAGGTAGGATTGATTACAGTATATTTTGATTTTGTATTTAGTTTACCAATGATATCAGAAAAAGATTACCCCGAGGATAGACTCTATTCTGGATCTCTTCTTAAGACCTAGAGATTCTTTATCTGTTTTGTATTATGAATGCCTTTGGCAGTCTGAAGCCTATGGACCCTTGTTTTAGAAAAATGTTCTCTGATGCTTAAAACAAGATTGCCAAGGAGACAATTTTTTTTTGAAATGTAGTTATAAAAATATTTAAAAACCAACTTTGCGATACAATAATATGTGTGCTTCTTTAAAAGGACATTAAATAATAAAATATAGTGGGTAATGGTCTAATAGCCACTAGTTTTTAAGCACTGATTAGTGTAAATGATGTTCTGAGATCTGTGAAACTGTAGTATAATATAACAATATGTTTGATTTCCTTGGGTGACAGATAAGGTTTTAATTGCTTTACCTTCAGCCAATCTTTTTCTAAATGAGAGTGTCTTTTTTTCTAAGGTGTAAACCTGATCATGAACCTCTCCTTTAAAATTCTTTTGTGGATTTTGTTGATCACAGGGTAATAATCAGATTCATAAGGGTGGCATACAGAATATTTCCCAGTCTGTTCTATGAACCTTATTTCTTACAGTATAAATGGCACCAAATAACTTACTCTTACCTGAATATATCGTGCTCTTTAATGCCTCTGGCCTCTGTTGATTACCTTTACTTAGGGTGCTGTTCCCTTTCTTGTTTGCATTTCAGCCTATGATGTTCCTCAACACCACCCCCATTTTTTAATCTTTCTTTTGGTCATTACTTCCTTCTGTAATGTTTTTATAATTATTTGTACCTTTCCTTTGGTTAAGCTAAAAAAATTTGGGAAAGATCACATCCTATCCAACCTTGTGTTCCCTCATAATGCTCAGTATAATCATTCTCTGTAGAGAACAGAACTTCATGTTACCAGTTTTGCCATGTAATTAATTATTTATAATCTTTTCCAGTGTATTGAAAATTTTGGCATGTGAAATAGAAAGAAGTATGAAAAGAACAGTCTGGAGACTGAAGTATTTTTTATTGATTCTTTTTTTTTGATTTGTTGTCTGCTTTTTTAAATTTAATACATTTTAAATAATATGTAAATTTTTAATGTATATATTTTAACATTTATTAAAGGTTTATACAGTGGGTCCAGATTATGCACATGCTGAAGCTCGAAAATCTCCAGCACTCGATGGCAAGGTAGAACGAGACAGTGAGGGAAAAGAAGTTAGATACCCTGTTATTCTTAATGCACGAGAGAAATTAATTGCCTGGAAAGTCTGCCTTGCTTTTAAGGTAAGATGTTTTTCAGGCCATATAGACAGACCCCAGTAAAAGAAATTCTAATTTTCTTTCTTGAGTAAAAGAAATGTTATATGGGCATTTAATTGGAGAAGTCAGTTCAGAAGATTAAAAATGATATATTTGAACTGTTTATGTACTTTTCAGGAGATCCTTGTAGTGCCATTAATAAAAATATATAATAAATGAAGGCCTTTGTTTCTCTGTATTCTATGTTATGTAAAAGGGAATTTTGCCAATTTATTCAGAAATTAAAGTTTGATGGACTTAACTAAAACAATATTATTAACCAGTGTTTAGAGGTATTGTTTACCATGGTAAAAACAACTGTTTAAAAGAACTGTTTACTCAGAATTGATAAATGATTGCTTTGTTGAATAAAAAACGTTCTTAGCAGTGTTCTAGCTTTGGCAATAGATCCATTAGTCTATTTATTGTGTATGATAAAATGTGTTCATGAAAGCAATACAAATACATTTCTTAAAGAAAACTTTTTATTTCTAACATTTGACTAATTCCCTCAGTCTATATCATTAGGCTTCCAATAATGTATGTCAAAGATTTAAACTGAAGTAGTACAACTTGATCTATTAAAGGATAAACTTTACCTTTTGAAATCTCGTCTTGGGTTTACAATGTAGAGACTAGTGTATTACTGGTTATTAAAATAATACTTTATGTCTTAATATACTGAAGTCACTTTTGTGGAAGGAGTAGTACTCTATAAATACATTTTAATAGCCTTATATAAATTTTTAAATTTTCAGGCGCCTGGGTGGCTCAGTTAGTTGGGCAACTGCCTTCAGCTCGGGTCATGATCCTGGAGTCCTGGGAGCGAGTCCCACGTTGGGCTCCCAGCTCCACGGGAAGTCTGTTTCTCCCTCTGACCTTCTCCCCCCTCATGCTCTCTCTCTCTCTGTCTCTATCTCAAATAAATAAATAAAATCTTAAAAAAATTTTTTTTTAATTTTGTAATACCAGGATTCCAAAAGACATGACTTAAAGACACATTATACTAATATGTGATCATTTGAATATAAGATGCAGAAGATAAAAAATTTCAGGAACCTGAGCAGGAAATTCATACCTTGCAATTGTTTTCTTCTCCCAAATAAAATAAATATATTTCAGGTGCTCACAAGGATATAGCTGTCAGGGTGTAAAAGATTCAGAGGGAGAAGCACCTGGTTGGCTCAGTTGGTAGAGTTGGCAACCCTTGATTTCGGGGTTGTGAGTTTGAACCCCCCACTGGGTAGAGATTGCTTAAAAATAATATCTCTTAAAAAAAAAGATTATTGGAATAATTGGACATTTCCTCTGGGACATATCTTCAAAACTATTTTCCTTCATGTATTTTTGGATTAAAGTGATGTAATTTCTACTATCACAAAATTTAACAAAGCCTTGAAAAATGCTTACTCTTGTGTTTTAATTAAATGTTACTTGAAGAACATCTTGTAATAGTATGTCATTTTTTGGCCTCTCCTATCTCTTACTCATTTTTGTTCTGTATTTATTTCATTCGGGGAACTCAAATGATCATATGGTATGTTTTATATATTTTCAGAGTGCTCAGGTTAAAGATAGATAATTTCATTTATTACTTACTATGAAATAAACTAATAAACAGTAGTAAATTTTTAGACATTTATGAAATTTGATATGTTGTAAGGCTGAAAAACTGATTCCTAATTCAAATGTAACTTTAAATATAATTTATTTTAAATAGCAAACAGTTTGTGGTTTTGATTTGTTACGGGCCAATGGACAGTCCTATGTCTGTGATGTCAATGGCTTCAGTTTTGTGAAAAATTCCATGAAATATTATGATGATTGTGCAAAAATACTTGGGTAAGAATTTTTTCTTTATATTTCTCCTCTTTACCTTTGTTATAGCTAATGCATACTAACTATTCAGAAACCAAATGATTGCAAACATCATATGATCAGGGTCCTGAAAGCACTTTAGAATAAAAATCGATGTTCATAAAATGACATCCCCAAAGAACTATCCCAAATCCAGAGTTACACTTTGGGTTATCAAAGGCAGAGTAATTTATGGCCAGTATAGATGATGGCTTAAAAATATTTTAACTTAAAGATTTAGAAGGGCTATACAGTGATTATTACAGCTAATTTATTAGGTTACTTTGTTCTGCAAGTTTTTGATATATGATTACAGTTGAAAAGGGTTCATTCCTTTACTTTAAGATATAAAATGAACATTCATGAAATAAGTAGCTGGAGTAAAATGGAAATATTTGGAATTCAGGGTTCTTTTGAATGATACTGTTTTCTCTCATTATATGTCACTTAAAGATAATCTCTTGAGATTATGAAGTGAACCCAAAAGAAATCACTGCATGTAGAAATGCCATTTTTATTTTCTTTGACCTATTTTTTTATACCTTGACTTAGAAGAGTTACAAGACAAATATTTTTAAACCATTTCAAAGTATATATGACAAAACCATAAGAAACTTACACTTTAAAATGTGTTGTCATAATTGGAGTCAGCTTTTATAATATATTTTAAAGATTGGTGAACTTATCCTTACGGTGAAATTTGGGGGAGCTTACTAAATTTTAGAAAGAATGCTAAATTTAAACAAAAACAAAGAATGTTTTATAATTATTTAACATGTTTCCATTGTTAACCCTATTAGTAAAATATAATGGAAATTTGTTTAAAAAGAGCTATGGTATTTAGAGTAACTTCCAAAGTAATGAATAAACAGGTAAGAAAGGCTCCCTGGGGCACCTGTGTGGCTCAGTTGTTTTGAGTGTCTGACTCTTGGTTTTGGCTCAGGTCATGATCTCAGGGTCCTGGGATCGAGCTCCATGTAGGGCTCCATGCTCAGTGGGGAGTCTGTTGGAGATTCTCTCCTCCCTCCGCCCCTTCCTCCTTCTTGCACACACTCTCTCTAAATAAACAAATAAAATCTAAAAAATATGGGACACCTGGGTGGCTCAGTCGGTTAGCGGCTGCCTTCGGCTCGGGTCATGATCCCAGGATCCTGGGGTCAAGTCCCACATCGGGCTCCCCCCTCAGCAAGGAGCCTGCTTCTCCCTTTGCCTGCTGCTCTCCCTGCTTGTGCTCACTCACTCTTTCTCTCTCTCTGACAAATAAATAAAATCTTAAAAAAAAAAAATCTAAAAAAAAGAAGTGACCTGTGGCCATAAAGAAGAGACAATCTTGGTTTTCAGAATTTATCTTTGAGTGGCTCTAATGCAATTATAGTGATTTATTTGACTCCAATGTGATTTATACCTTAAAATTAATGTAAATAAGAAATAATTCCAAATTTGTGTGTTTTTTTTAAAGATTTTATTTATTTGACACAGAGAGACACAACAAGAGAGGGAACACAGCAGAGGGAATGGAAGAAGGAGAAGCAGGCTCCCCGCCAAGCAGGGAGCCCAGTGCAGGGCTCCATCCCAGGATCCTGAGACCATGACCTGAGCTGAAGGCAGACGCTTAATGACTGAGCCACCCAGGCACCCCAATAATTCCAAATTTATAGCATTTCTTCAGTGTGTTCTAATGTACCAGTTTAGAAATGCTAATTTTTTAAAATCAGGATTGATCCTTTGAGTTACTTTTTATGTGCTATAATCACAGGATCACTAGTTTGACCTTAACTCTTATGATTCTGTATCGTTAGTCATTAAGTACTGCGTTTTGTCTTAAAAGGAACTAATTTCTAGTTTTTTCTTTTTGTATCAAAGCAATATTGTAATGCGAGAGCTTGCTCCACAATTTCATATCCCCTGGTCAATACCCTTAGAAGCTGAAGATATCCCAATTGTACCAACTACATCTGGAACTATGTAAGTTTGAATATTTTCATTTAGAAATTCCTTGGGTTTTGTACATCAGTCTCTGCTATTACAATGGAGATTAAATTTCTGAATGATTATTGGACACTTTACTGTGTATGTTTTCATATGATTCACTTGGCAGATGGAGAAATAGATTATATGCTTTTGTGGGGTCCACCTAGACCAAAAGTCTTTTATATTGTTAAAAATAAAATTCTGGGGGGAAAAAAATCCTGAAAAATGCTCAGATAGTTATAAAACTATTGAATTAAGTCATAAGAATAAATGAGGTTCATAGTCAGTGGTCATATAACTTCTGTATTCTTCTGAGTGTGTAAAGAAAAAATATACAAGTGTCTCTTGAGGTAAATTAATTAGATCAATATTGCCAAAGTGTCTCATAACATTCTCCTAGTGAAAATTACTGCTTGAAACTCACCTACTACTCAGGTGAGTTGACCAAATACTTCGTATTCACAGCTTAGACGTTAAAAATTCTGAGAAGTGCTGGTTGGGTGGGGGGACAAAAAAAAATTTGTAATGTTTTTAAACCAGTATTCTCCAACTATTTAACATAAAATTTTTTTAGGTAACTTATTAAAATCCTGCCGCATTGTGCTCTGTGACTTACAGTTCGGCACACACTAAAGTATACCCTAGCATTCGTTCTAAGACAGTATTATCTTCTAGTAATTTGAGTTTGAAATACTTGTTCTGTTCTTACAAGGGCAAAATAAATATAGCAGCTATAAAGTAAAGCTTTATTTTGCTTTGATTTAATGAAATCTCAGTCTGTAATGATCTATGCTACAGAACAAGTATTTAATGAAGTTCCAGGATTGCCATTCATTTACTTTTATCCCAGTGTGAGCATAGCCATCTCTAGAGAGGAAGCCGATATATAGTTTATTATTACTCCCCCTCCAGCTTCTTAAAATCTTAAGATGGAATTTGATAAAATCAACTGGTTGTTACAAATACTGTTCTTCATGGGAAAGATCTCAAAATAGTAAAAGGTCGCTCTAAACAAATAATGAGCTGTTGTATTAGTCTGAATTATATAACAGAAATCTTTGCTAAAAAATTGAGAACTTTTTTTTTTTTTAATTTTAGGATGGAACTTAGATGTGTCATAGCTGTGATACGTCATGGAGATCGAACACCAAAACAAAAAATGAAAATGGAAGTGAGGCATCAAAAGTATGTTTTAGGAGGAATAATTTAACACTCAGGAGATGGGGCACCTGGGTGGCTCAGTGGGTTAAAGCCTTTGCCTTCCGCTCAGGTCATGATCTCAAGGTCCTGGGATCAAACCCCACATCGAACCCCACATTGGGCTCGCTGCTCAACAGGGAGCCTGCTTATCCCCCTCTCTCTGCCTCCTCTCTGCCTACTTATGATCTCTCTCTCTCTGTCAAAATAAATAAATAAAATCTTACAAAAAAACCACTCAGGAGATAAATTTAAGATTTCTGATAGGTGATTAGCTGATTTGGTTTATACCTTATATAGAAAAACTGTTTTCCCATTTCTTGGCCATTAATTTAAACCACCGGATGCAGTGAAAATCCATGTAAAATAATTGTATGTATCAGCATCAGAAAATTATTGTTAATATCCATCAGTTATTGTCCATCTGATCTGACTTTCATTTGCTGTTGAAAAGCCATACATATCCTAAGGCATTCTGTTTAATCTTGGTTTGTTACTCTCTTCATTGTTTTCTATGAGTCTTTAACCTCTCAACTTTCTAGGAGAAAATTAGTAGAATGGGAGTTTATCTTATTTCTCTTCAGTATTTGATTTGGAAACAATCAAAACTAAAAACTTGAGCCAATATATATGTATTGAAACATTTTTAATATGTATATGTATGCAGTGACCTCAGAGAATATAATACTTAGTATTACAATCATATACTCAGTTTCCATCATGAGAAAACTTTTAAAAATAATCTAGTGATTGTTAGTTTGTTGTGCTCAGAAGAATAGTAAGTTTTATCACTCAGAGTGGAGGAACAACCTTCTATAGTGAAAGAAGATACACAGTATTTGAAATCCATAGACCTGAGTCCCATATCTTCATTTATAAGTGATTTGTGTAAGTATATAATGTTAATAACAATTATTGCAAAGGACTAACTATGCTGTCTTTTTTTATAAGATTTTTTGATCTTTTTGAAAAGTGTGATGGATACAAATCTGGGAAATTAAAACTCAAAAAGCCAAAGCAATTACAGGCAAGTGCATTTTATTTCTTGTTGGTTTTAAATTGCTAATGGCAAAGTTACATAAAAATTCAGTTCTTTATTATTTTATAGGAAGTGCTGGACATTGCCCGACAACTTCTTATGGAGCTTGGGCAAAATAATGATTCTGAAATTGAAGAAAACAAGTCAAAACTTGAACAACTTAAGACTGTATTAGAAATGTGAGAAACTTTCTGAAACTCTTAACTTTGATAACTACTTGCAGTGTTATTTTTTTAATGTATGAGTTTGTTAAACTTCCTTCACAGTTTAATCTTTTTGTACTTTATTGATGAAGCTGAAGAGAAATTAGTGAAGAAATTAGTGAAGGTCTAGTGAGATTTTTATTTGTACTACTGAGAAAATAGATGGTTGCTTTGAAAGTTATTGTTTTAGTTTTACTTTTCATTTTGATGAGAAGAATTTGGACATATTTTATGAAGTACTACTTAAGATGAAAGCCAAATTGCTAACATGACCCCTGATTAAGTGTCATTTAATTAAAAAACAATTTTGAGCTGTTTTAATCAAGTGAAATTGATAACACTAGTATTCCTATTATAAACTGTACATATTTGACTGCTTAGCATCTTATTTCCTTTATTTTTTAGATACCCATACACTTATTTTTTATATTTCTATAGTTTTTCATCTCTTTAAAATTGTCTAAGTATTGTAGAGAAACTTTTTTGTATTTTCATTTTCAATGTGATTAGAATGAGTACCTATGATATGGAGATTTTCTACTAGGGTATGTTAGAGAATTCAGCAATTAATTGCAATTGAAGGATACGTTAATATGTAGATTTAGTTTTTCTCTACATGGATTTAATTTTTCTTTAGGAGATTGCATTGAGTACTTACTGAATATTATTTGTTTTGCTTGTCATTTGTTTTTCAGGTATGGCCATTTTTCTGGAATAAATCGTAAAGTCCAATTAACTTATCTCCCTCATGGTTGTCCTAAAACATCTAGTGAAGAAGAAGGTATATCACTATTAATGTCTATTGTGTTTTAATTATGTGTCGGGACTTAAGTACTCATTTTACAACCTTTGGACCCTCTTCTGTGTAATAATTTAGGGACTGACATACCAAATAAAGGAAAAATAAAGTAGAGTTTTGTTAACATTCCCTTCTATCCTTTAAATAAAGGATAGATTTTATTCTTGATCCTTTAAGGATATATTTTATTGTTTTGGAAACTGCTTAGGGCTTCCCTTTTACTCTGGGATTGTCTCAGAAAGTTTATTTATAACTATATGTTACTTAATGGACCCCTTTCTTCCTCTTTTGGTAAAAGAGGGCAGAGTATACAGGAAAAAAGTATGAGAAAACTGAAAAAATACATAATAAAAGTGCTTCTGAAACAGCCGTTTTCCTCCACTGAAAAAGTCAGAATAAGCATTTAAAGAAGACCAGTCTCCTAAAATTAGTAGTCAGCATAAAACTCCATAAAGTAATTTACCTTTTAAAAGAAAAATGGTCATGGGTTAGAAAAGACGTTTCATAGAGAAGTGTAGATGCCCAATAAAATAACAATAGTAATAACTGCTTTTGCCTATTACACTAGCAAAATGTTCTTATTCTTTGTGAAATCGGTGATAAAGAATGTTAATGAGAATACAGTGTGAGTATATTTCAGCCTATTGGTAGGAGTATAAATTGATATAACTCTTTGAAAGTAATTTGGCAGTGTATATATTAGAAACTTTAGAAAATGTTCATATGCCTCAATCTTAATTCTACTTAGAAGAATCTCGAGCACCTGGGTGGCTCAGTTGGTTAAGTGACTGCCTTTGGTTCAGGTCATGTTCCCAGAGTCCCTGGATTGAGTCCCACATCGGGTTCCCAGCTCCACGGGGAGTCTGCTTCTCCCTCTTGACCTTCTCCCCTCTCATGCTTTCTCTCTCAAATAAATAAGTAAAATCTTTGAAAAGAAAAAGAATCTATCCCAAGGAAGTGGTTAGATATTAAGGAAAAGATTGATCTTTGGGAATATTCACCATGTCATTATTTATAGTGGCATAAACTGAAGTAATGATTATCTTAAATACAAGCACAAGTTTGATTATGTTGATATTTATAAATTTATTTTAAAATTTGACATGTTGCTATTTTGTCACACTTGTGATTAATAGCAATACAGATTAATTTCTTATATTTTAATGTTTGTGATAAAAAACATCCAATAAGTAACTGTGATTAGAAAGGTCTATTAAGGGGCGCCTGGGTGGCTCAGTTGGTTAAGCAACTGCCTTCGGCTCAGGTCATGATCCCGGAGTCCTGGGATCGAGTCCCACATCTGGCTCCCAGCTCCATGGGGAGTCCGCTTCTCACTCTGATCTTCTCCCTCTCATGCTCTCTCTCACTCTCTCTCTTTCCTAATAAAGAAATAAATAAAATCTTTAAAAAAAAAGTCTATTAATTAATTGTCCTTCCATGAGTTAATATTGGCCTGCATAATAAAGTACATACAACTACTATCTAGTCCCAGGAAAAAAGGTTGATTTCTATCACTTTTAATGAATCATTAAGTTTTTTTAGCACTTCTATTGCTTATTTTTATTTTTTTAAATTTACTTTAATTAATTTACTTTTTTAAAGATTTTATTCATTTATTTGAGAGAGAGAAAGCGCAAGAGCAGCGGATGGAGAGGGAGAGGAAGAAGCAGGCTCCCCGCTGAGCAGAGAGCCCCAAGAGGGCTGGATCCTAGAACTCTGGGCTCATGACCTGAGCTGAAGGCAGATGCCAAACTAAGCCACTAAGGTGCCCCCTATTGCTTATTTTTAAATTACCTTTGTTTCTGTAGTCCCAATACAGACCTTAGGACATGATAAAGGGCAGATAAATTAAGTATAGAAACTCATTTACTTGTGGAACTTCCCCTAATATCTGAGAAAATCTTTGGTCAGAAACATAAAGAGATTGCACAATTCCAAATTTGCAAAGTAGCTCTTGGCTACATTTTATTGTATACATCATTCATAAACTTAAATTATAACAAATTTTAGGCATTCTCATCTCACGTCTTCCTAAAAATTATGCAAATCATTGATTCCTTATCATAAAAATGTATACATCTTTGACTTCATTCACCATGAGTGAATAAAAAGAAAAGTCTCATACATGAGACTTTTGGTATAAAGACAAGATCTTGATCCTGTGGTCAGAAAGCTCTTAATCTAGCATCACTAGCACAACTAAATTAAATATATTGGGCAAATCCTATTGGTGTCATGTCAGTATGAGAGCAGGAAAGGTAGAAGCAATACTTCTTTCAGAAAACTAAGAAAGAGCCTTCTTCATAAAGTATGGAAGAGATTTTGAAATTTGAGTAAGATTTTAACTGAAGGAGCAAAGACTGTTCCTGACAGAAACAAAAGCCTACAAAGATAGGTATGTTCAAAGGAACAAAATAATTTACATAAAAGCTATATTCCACTGCAGAAGATAGAACAAAGAAAAAAATTAATCTTGAAAATATGTCTCTTTAAAAAAACAAACTTGACATTTGCCTCTATCCATTTACGTGTGTCTTAGACAGCCGAAGAGAAGAACCATCCTTGCTTTTGGTTCTAAAATGGGGAGGAGAACTAACTCCTGCAGGCAGGGTCCAGGCTGAAGAACTTGGAAGAGCTTTCAGGTGTATGTATCCTGGAGGTCAAGGTAAATCTTGGCGTTTCTTTAATTTGGTTAAATCTATGCATTATGTTTTCAAATCTTAATTTATTTTGCGATGTTACTAAATATTTATAGAAATATAGTGAGACAAAAATATAGCTTAAGTGATTTGAGTATTTATTTTCAGGAGATTATGCAGGATTTCCTGGTTGTGGTTTACTTAGATTACATAGTACCTACCGACATGACCTCAAAATATATGCCTCTGATGAAGGACGAGTCCAGATGACTGCAGCTGCTTTTGCAAAGGTATAAATAAATGTTTTTCAGAATTACTAGGAAAGTCATCTAATATTACATTTTAAAAGATTTTTGCTAAGGCAGTGTTTAAAAATTCCAAATTTGAAATTTCAAACTCAAGCCCTGAAATGGTGATGGGCTATATTATTAATAAAGTTTATCACACATAGTTACCTTATATCTTGTGAAATTCAGCATGTAACAAAATAATTATTAAAATGCTTTCTATTAGTTTGCATACTAATTTTAAAATCTGTAATTGGCTTTATTCAATATGTTTAGGGGCTCTTAGCTCTAGAAGGAGAGCTTACACCCATTCTTGTTCAGATGGTAAAAAGTGCAAATATGAATGGTCTTTTGGATAGTGACAGTGACTCTTTGAGCAGTTGTCAGCAACGTGTGAAAGCAAGACTTCATGAAATACTTCAGAAAGATAGAGATTTTACTGCTGAAGACTATGAAAAGGTGGGTCTCAACAAACTCTTTTACATTGTGAAATATCATGCGTGTACAGAAAAGTATGTAAAACATAAACTTAGAGCCTGTTGTAATATAAAGCAAATACTTATATAGCCACCATCCAGATACGGAAATAGATCATTGGGACACCTCTGATCCCTCTGTGCCCCTTCTCAGTTGCAACTCCTTTTCAATCTCCTAGAAATAATTACTATCCTTACTTTATATTGCTCTTTTTTATAGTCTTCTCATATCAAGAAACTTACTTGTATAATTATGCATCCCTAATTGCTATGGTCTCAGTTTTGGCTGTTTTCTAAGCTTCATACGATAGAGTAGAAATGTTTGGCTTCTTTTGCTCAATATCATGTTTGTGACGTTCGTCCATATTTTTCAGAATTTCCACAGTTAATCAGTAATCACTTCTATGTAGTATTTTTTTTAGAGATTGGTGAACTTTTTCTGTAAAAGACCAGAGAGTAAATTTTAGGCTTTGTGGTCACATTTGGTCTCTTGTTTTATATTCTTTTTGGTTTTTAACCACCTTTTAAAAACACAAAAACCATTCTTTGCTCATGGGCTATGCCACAGGCCACATTTGGCCTGTAGGCCATAGTTTGATGACCCATGTTCTATTCTATTCACAAAATAGAAAAATGTTCTATTTTACGAGTATACTATAATTTATATATACTTTGTACCATTGTTACAGTTTTGTGCTCTTATGATTAATACTGCAGAGACTGTCATTGTGTATCTCCTAGTGCATATGAGTGTACATTCTCTTGGTGTATTCTAAGATTGGAATTGTTGTGACTCACAGTACGCTTATGTTTCAATATTAGTAGATAATGTCAAACTGTTTTCCAAAGCCATTGAACCAATTTACACTTCCACCAGAAGTCCATGAGAATAATCATTATTCTACATAGTCTCTCTTCTTGGTATTTGCAGACTGTTCAGTTTTGACTATTCTGAAGGTGAATGTGTAATAGTAGCTCAGTGTGGTTTTAATATTTTTTGACCGTTTAGATACACTTTCATGAGGCCTTCTCTCCAAGTCTCTTGTCCCTTTTTTCCACTGCTGGGCTGCTTTTTTTTTCTTAGTGAGTGGCAGAAGTTCTTAAATTATTTTGGCTGTGAGCTCTTTTTTATATGTATTCTAAATCCTACCACCTACTCTGAGCCTTTATGATGTCTTTCAATAAACAGAGGTTCTCATTTTTCATGAATTCCAAGTTTAATTTTTTCCTTTTTGGTCAGTGCATTTTTTGAATGTAGTCTAATATCTTTTTTTAATTACTGAGTTATAATTGACACACATTATTCCGTTAGTATCAGGTATACAGCACAGTGATTAGACCGACAAGAGTATATGTTGTGCCATGCTCACCATAAATGTAGCCACCATCTGTACCATACAATGCTATTAAAATACCATTGACTATATTCCCTGTGCTCTACTGTTTATTCTCATCACTTGCTCATTCAATAGCTGGAAGCCTGTATCTCCCATTCCCCTTTGTGGTCAGTACATTTTAATATATTGCTTATAATATCTTTTTCTAATTGGAGGTCATAAAATATTCTTATGTATGATCTTCTGTAAGCTTTACTGTTTTGCTCTTCACATTTATCTATAATCTGGCTAAAATTGACGTTTGAGTGTGCAATAGATAAGGATATCAAAATTGATTTTTGCCCATCCAGATATATCAGCACCACATACTGAAATACTGTCCTTTACCCTTTACTTTGTGGTACCATCTTTATAATATGTATGTGTGGTCTATTTCTATTATATATTCCTTTCTTAATCCTGTGCCACTCAATAAGACCTCCCAGGTCCTACATGGTTCCTTCTTCAAGTTTTTCTTGGTTTTTCTTGTATTTCCCTATAAATTTTAAGATTTTTTTTTTTTTTTATTAGAGAGCGAGAGACTGAGAATGAGAGGGGAGAAAGTCAGAGGGAGAAGCAGACTTCCCACAGAGTCGGGAGTCCGATATGGGACTCGATCCCGGGACTCCGGGATCATGACCTGAGCCAAAGGCAGTTGCTCAACCAACTGAGCCACCCAGGCGCCCCTCCCTATAAATTTTCAAATAAGGTGCCAAAAATCCTGTTGGAGTATTGGCTTATATGGATCAAATCTGTAGTTTCTGAAAATTTATATCTTTTAATTATATTTTTAATGCTGTTATAAATAGTATCTCTAAAAGTTTTATTATCTGATTGTTGCTATGTAGAAATAGCTTTTTAATATTGGCTTTATATGCATCAACCTTAATTGAGCTTATTTATTACTTTAATAATTTATTGGTAGATTTTTCTTTATCTTTTAAAAGCATACAGGTTTTTTCTTCCTTTCCGATCTTGTTTATTTTATTATTTTTTCTTGTCTTCAGTAGCAGCTTAAAAACAGTGTTAAATAGAAGTGGCATATCTTTTCTTGTCCATTTTCTCAAAGAAAGCTTTTAACACTTGTCCATTAAGTATGTTTTCTGTAGATTTTAAAATAGCTATTCTTTTTCAAAGTAAGGAAATTACATTTTGTTCCTGTTTTGCTAAATGAAAAGTTAGTGAATTTTATTATTATTTCCTTTTTATCTCTTGTATGATTTTTTTGGGATATAAAGCTATCTTGGTTCCTAGAATAAACTCAACTTTTTTTTTTTTAAAGATTTTATTCATTTATTTGCCAGAGAAAGAGATCATAAGTAGGCAGAGAGGCAGGAAGAGAAACAAGGGGAAGCAGGCCCCCCGCTGAGCAGAGAGCCCGACGCGGGGCTTGATCCCAGGACCCTGAGACCATGACCTGAGCCGAAGGCAGAGGCTCTAGCCCACTGAGCCACCCAGGCGCCCCTAAACTCAACTTATATATGTATATGTATATATTTTGTTATTGTTGTTGTTAATATATGTCACTAGTTTGGGTTTGCTATTTTTGGCTAGGAGTTTTACATCTGTGTTCAAGTCAGATAGACCATCACAATTTTATTCTTATGTCTTGGTCTGCTTTCAATATCAGAATTATGCTAGTCGCATAAAATTAGTTAGGGTGTCCTATTTTGGGGAAAGAGTTTGTGTACATATCTTTAATTAAATGTTTGGTAAAATTTACTAGTAAATCCGTGGGGATTTTCTTTGTGGGAAATCATGTAATCATTGTAATCATGGATTCCAGAGTACTTAGTAATTTTCAGGTCCTATATTTTGTGTCAGTATTAAATTACATTCTTGTAGAAGTTTATTTATCATATCCTTTTTAAATTCTTTGTGATGTCTGCAGGATCTGAGAGATGTCCTTTTCTGTTTCATAACATTGTACTGACTTTTTTCTCTTGATCAGTTTAACTGTGGTTGATATACTTTATTAGTTCTTTCAAAGAAATATCTTTGGATTTGTTGGTCTTTATTATGCACTTGTTTTCCATTTGATTAATTTTTAATATTATATTCTTTCTACCTCTAAACTCGTGTCACTAGCTGTGTGCTTATTAACTCATTAATGTTCAGTCTTTCCTAAAATACTTTAGGCTATAAATTTCTTTTTACCACTGCATGCATAAATTTTGACGTTTGTGCAGTTTGGGATATTTTCTAATTTCCTTTAATTTTTCTTCTTTGATCATAAATTATTCAGTGTTTTTTTTTTTTCAGAATTTCCAAACCTCTGGCATTTTGAGTTAAACTTTATTTCTAACTTTATACCATTTTAGTAAAACCAAAAATTCTTCCTGTTTTTTTTTGTTTTTTGTTTTTTTCTTTCCTCATTGTTATGTGTGAAAATTTCCCACTCTAACTATGGATTTTCCTTGTCTTTGTACTTTTCTTAATCTTTGCTTTAGATATTCAGTGCCATGTTTTTGGACAGACACAAATTTAGAAATGATATATTTCCATCAGTACTTTTTGCCTCAACATTTGAGATTGATATAGCAGCAACAGTTTTTCCCCTCTTACTTGGTTTTACATTGTATATCTTTTTTATTTTTTCACTTTAAGTCTTTTTGAAATTACATTTTTAGGTGTATCTATTATAATCTGCATATAGCCGGATTTTTAAAAATGTATTATGAAAATCTTTAGGGTAGTTTTATTTACAATATAAATTATTGACAAATTTAGATATGAATCCACTGGGGCGCCTAGGTGGCTCAGTAAGTTAAAGCCTCTGCCTTCGGCTCAGGTCATGATCTCAGGGTCCTGGGATCGAGCCCTGTATCGAGCTCTCTGCTCAGTGGGGAGCTTGCTTCCCCCCACCCCCTGCCTGCCTCTCTGCCTACTTGTGATCTCTCTCTCTCTCTCTCTCTCTATCAAATAAAAAAAAAAAAAGATAATGAATCCACTGTATTTTCAAGGGCTTTACATTTATACTGCCTTTTTAATTTTTCTCTCTTCCTTTTTTGAAATTAGTACTTTTACTTATTTCTGTTAGCTTAAAAATTACATTTGATTTTATTCTTTGTTTTGTCATTACCCCAGAGATAACAGTAGGCTTCTATGACTTCTTAAAGTCAAATGTTTACATACATGGTGTTCTTACTCTGGACAATGCAAGGATTCTAGAAAAATACAATGCAAACGTTAACCTGCATAAGAATCATCTGGAGTCTTGTTAAAAATGCATATTCTGTTTTGTCCTATCTGGGATGGGGACTAGGATTCAGCTTTCTAATAAGCTTCTGGTTCACGCCAATGCCTGCTAGTCCTTATACCATACATTTAGCAGCAAGCCTTAAAATCCTTATGTTTGCCTACCTGCAACTTGTATGCTCTTAATATTGTTTAATTGTGTATTATTTAAACTGTATACTGTCATTTTGTTATTTTTTTATACAAGGAGTTTTTATTTAGATTTATCCATTAATTTGCCGGGGGTTTTTTTGGTTTTTTTTTGTTTTTTTTTTTATGTTTTGTTTTAGTAGGCTCCACACCCAGTGTGGAGCCCAACAAGGGGCTTGAATTCAAGACCCTGAGATCAAGAACAGAGCTAAATTTGAGTTGGGCGCTTAACTGACTGAGCCACCTGGGCGCCCCTCATTTGCCCTTTAAATTACCTTTTATTCTTTCTGAAGTCCATAGTTTCCATTTAAGACCATTTTCCCTCTGTCTGAACAATTATATTGATTCTGTTAGTATCAGTCTATTGGTGGTGAATTCTTTTCTGTCTGAAGATGTTTTTATTTCAACTTTACTTTCTTTTTTTAAAGAAAGGGAGGATGAGGGAGGGGCAGAGGAAGGGGGAGAATCTTAAGCAGGCTCCATGCCCAGCCACAGAGTCTGACATGAGGCTCAATCTCACAACCCTGAGATCATGACCTGAGCTGAAATCAAGAGTTGAATGTTTAACCAGCTGAGCCACCCAGACTCCACTCAGCTTGACTCTATAGGATATTTTCACTGGGCATAGAGTTCCAGGATAACATTTATTTTCTTTCATTGCACTGAAGATATTGTTAGACCATCCTGTAGCTTCCAGTATTTCCCTTAAGAAGTCAGTGGTTGATCTTACTGTTACACCTTTAAAGATAATCTTTTTATTTATTTATTTATTCTTCAGTAACTCCTGGCCATTTTTAACAGTTTTACCCTCTGATTTTCACTAGTTTTTCTATTGTAGGTGTAGATGTAGATTCCTTTTTTTTTTAACTTGGTTGATTATGATTCTTGTATCTGTGGCTTCATTTTTGGGAAGTTGCTTTTCTGGTTTTGATTTTTGTCTTTTAATGTAGCATTTCTTACCTTCTTCTGGGTCTCTAAATACATGTTTGTTAGAAATTTCTCTTCTCTTTATCCTTTAAAAATTTTTTTTTCATCCTTAGGTCTCTATGCTTTAGAATGGATAAAATTTTTTCACCAGTCTTCTAATTTACTAAATCTGTCTTTGGCTGTATTTTATGTGCTTTTAATTAACCAGTGTATTTTTCAATTCTAAAATTTATTTTTGCTATTTTAATAGTTAATTTGCCATTTTTCAGTCATTTGCAATTTTTTTTCCTGGTGTTTTCTTTTATCTTTTTGAACACAGGAAGTTTCCTCATTTTTCAGGTGTTAATTTTTTGTTCTTTATTTTCTTTTTTCTTTCTTTTTTAATTCCAATATAGTTAACAATGTTTTATTAGTTTCAGGTATACAATACAGAGATTCAACCATTCTACACATTACTCAGTACTCCTCATGATTAAATGTAGTCTTAGTCCCTATTACCTACTTTACCCATCCCCCACCTATGTCCCCTCTGGGGACCATCAATTTGCTCTCTTCATTTAAGAGTGGTTATTTTGGTTTGTCCCTTTTTTCTTCGTTTGTTTTGTTTCCTAAATTCCACACAGGAATGAAATCATATGGTGTTTGTCTTTCTCTGACTTATTTCACTTAACACTGTATTCTTCAGATCTATCCATGTTACACATGGCAAGATTTTATTCTTTTTTGTGGTTGAATAATATTCCTGTGTGTGTGTGTGTGTGTGTGTGTGTGTGTGTGTGTGTGTGTGTGCATGCACACCACATCTTTATCATGGTCATCTGTATGGATACACTTGGGCTGCTTCCATTATTTGGCTATTGTAAATAATGCTGTGGTGGACATAAGGGTGCATGTATCTTTTCAAATTAGTGTTTTCCTCATTTTTTAGGTTTTAATAATTCTAATCCCTAGAGTCTCTTTGGTTCTGTTTCTGTTCTGTTGTGCTTATTGGCATTCATACTGTCCTGTTTTCTTTTGTGCCTGAAATATCTTGAATAATGGATGCATATTTGTTTGGGGAAATAAAGTTAGCTTAAGATTATACTATCATCTTCCAATAAGGCTTTCTTAATTTGTTCCTGCCACGTGCCTGTCAATATAACAATCTAGCATTGCCTTAATCCAATTTCAGAACAGATCTTTCAGAGCCAGCAGATGACTTGAACGTAGCCTGCAATTTGTTCATGGGTTGGTTTGCTTCTGATTCATCTTTACTTTTTCCTTAAATGTATAGTTTGCCAGAGTTCTACTTTTGGGAACACTGGACTTCACTTTTGTCGCCTTAACCTAATAAGACTATTAAAGCTGTATTCCACCTCTGTGCTATCTATCCAGACTCAATAAATGTCTCTGGTGCAAAAATAGACCTAAATCCCAGGATCATTCTCTGAGTCTCTGACCTATGAGTTTTGCAGCCATAATTTCTAACTATGCTATTTCTCAGACACCTTAAAGTAGAAATATAGAAATTAGCCCAGAATTCTTACTTTCTTCAATTAGATTGATCCAAACTAACTAGTTTATAATAAAAAGTGAAATTCACTTTACATACTTTAAGAAACTTTCCTAATGGGATAAAATAACTTGCCATGTTAAATATCAAAACTGTAATTTGAAACTATTTTGTCATTAATGAATTTTGTTGACTTAGGAAAATCTTACCACAACAGCATTAGCATGGTCATTAAGAAGACAGACTCTATAGCCAGACCACCCGCTTTTTTTCTCTCACTCTTGACCTACTATTAGTTTGATCTTAGGCAAGTTGTTTAACCTCTGTTAAATACCTCATCTGGAAAAAAGATAATGATAGTAATAGAGTCTTAGGGTTATTGCATGTAAATATATATTGAATGGTTAGAACCATACTGAGTCAGCAATTTGTCATTGTAAGTTAGAATAAAATTTCATTGTAAGTTAGAGTACTTCTACTAAATTTTCTCTGTGAATAATCTAATGATAACGAATCTATACTATTTTTTTAACACGAAATTCTGAGATTTTTACTTCCTTCTTGATCTTATTACTATATTTTGGGGGTCATCTTAATTTATGATATAGAATTATTCTCCAGCTATTGGGAAATTTTGTATATTGTTCTTCTGGACATTTAGGTATAACTAGAGGTAAAATTTATACTTTCCTCATTTGTAGCTTACTCCATCTGGAAGCATTTCTCTTATTAAATCAATGCATTTAATTAAAAATCCTGTGAAGACCTGTGACAAAGTTTATTCCTTGATACAAAGTTTGACTTCTCAAATCAGACATCGAATGGAAGATCCCAAATCATCAGGTAAATATTATGTGTTCCTTGGGACATGAAACAAATGAAAATTATTAACCAGTTATATAAACATTTTAAAATAAGATGCATCAGTCTTGAATTAAGCCTCGTACTGTTCTAGATCTGAATTATCATACATCCACCAAAAGAATAATAGCTAAGTTACAGTTTCTTTTCTCTATGATTACATGAAAAAAATAATAAAATATTATTTGATTGATTCTGTAGCACTTCCATATAGTTAAGCAGCAAGTAGACAGCTTATAAAAAACAAACATGTGAAGATGATCTGGGCTCTAACTCTGAGATTAGCTTTGTTATAACTTGGGCAACTTTGAAATCGAGAATTCTTCCTGGTAAAAATAAATCCTTTGAACTGTTTAATTTCTAAGGTTCCTTTCTGCTAAAGAGTGTCCATTCTGTTAGTTCTGTGAATCTAGTAAGAAAGAATAGTACTTAAAATTTAGAATTGAAAATAGCCTTAAAAGTTCTGTTATAATTGTTGTTCTTTTTCTTCTGATTATTGAAGTGTGTAACATGAAGGTCTTTTATAAAACCAAGTCCTAAGCCAATTATTTACATCTTTGAAAGTCTACAAAATAAATGCTTGCTAATGGTATATGACTATAATAACATTCCCTCCCTTCTTAACAGTTTTACCTCTGACACTAAAAAAAATTTCTAATTATCAACTTTTTTTATACCCTTAATCTGATTCTAAGTTTAATATCCTAAATATGTTATGTTGTTTTAGATATTCAGCTTTACCATAGTGAAACATTAGAGCTTATGCTACGTAGATGGTCCAAGTTGGAGAAAGACTTTAAAACAAAGAATGGAAGATATGACATTAGTAAAATCCCTGACATATATGACTGTATAAAATATGATGTCCAGCATAATGGTTCCTTGAAATTAGAAAATACAATGGAATTATATAGGCTTTCGAAGGCATTAGCAGATATTGTTATCCCTCAGGTAAGTAACTCTAGGAATCAGTTTTCTTATAGTGTTCTGTAGATTCTTTTAAAATTTCTGTCACTGGAAAAAAGATAGTTGGTTTTTATCTCCCTATAAAATCCATAACTTTTAAAAGGAAAGTAATTATGAATTTATATGTTGACCTTTTTATTGTATTAAATCATTACTTGATTTTCTAATAATTTGATTACAGTGACTTTAAAATTTAAGAATTAATACTCCTAAAGAACAATAATATACTAACAAAACAATTGAAAACAGGATAGACTAAATCACTCAAATATTTACTGGCTACTTATTATGTACCTACCAATGTGCTCTGAAAGTATGTGGGGAGGGGGAGAAAAAGGTAGCTATGGCCCTATGTAAATTTTGCAAGTCTTTTTACTTTATGTGCAAGTATTTGCACATAAGTTTTATTTGTGCAAATAAGTATTTGTACAAAAACATGTTTGTTTGTTTGTTTGTTTTTCTTAGAGAATAGGGAGGAAGGGTCAGAGGGAAAGAGAGAATCTTTATCAGGCTTCACACCGAATGCAGAACTTGACATGGGGTTCCAGCTCATGACCCAGAGATCATGACCTGAGCCAAAATCAAGAGTTGACACTTAATTGCCTCCCAGGTGCCCCTTGAAAAAGTTATTTAGAGGTCAAGGTTTAAGTTGTTATTGGAAGGGTGCAAGTCATGGATCTTCTCATTTATAGGAAAATAAAAATAAAGGTGTAACCAGAATTCAAATAATTGAAATGTAATTAGGCAGAGAATCCTAATAATAAAGGATTATAAAGAGGCAAATGATAAGACAAGTGAGATACAGGACATGTTAGCAGAAAATGGTTTCAGATTCCCTGAGCTGAAATCCAGAGTCAGATACTTACCTGACTAAGCCACCTTGGTGCCCCTAAGTTCTTCTTAAATTTGGAACCTGTTTTCAACTCAATGACTAAAGATTATTTGGATAGTATAAAGAGTAGATCAGATATTCACCTATGAACCAAAGTTAAATAGCAGGAAAAAAAAAATAGAATACCTGAAAAATATGAAGATGCTGAACTAAAGTAGCCTTACTTAAAAATACATATGAAAATAGTTAAAATAGTGTCAGTGTCCCTTAATTTTCACAGAAAGTTCAGGAAAAACTACAAACTTAAAAAACTGGGAATTCAGACAGTACACAACTTACCTATAATTATTTGTGTACATGTTAAAGATTAGCTTATTCTTTCAGCCTGAGAAAACATTGCTTACTTGTTTGGTCAGATATATAATATAGACAATCTTAGGTATATTGTATGATTCAGTGATTTGCAAAATGAATTCTTAGAGAAGAGGATAAAAATATCTCACCTATCAATATAACTTTGGGCCTTTTAGGAAACTTAAAAACTAAGTTAAGCTTAGCAACAAGGAATTGTTATCTGACAACCTGTTTTTACTAAATGGAAGAGAGCTTTTATCCTGCAGAAGAGAAATTTAGGGGCACGTGGGTGGCTGAGTCAGTCCGACTCTGGATTTTAGCTCAGGTCATGATCTCAGGGTTCTGGGATCAAGTTCCGCATTGGACTCTTGGATCAGTCAGTGGGGAGTTTGCTTGTCTTTTTCTCCCTTTGTCCCTCCCTGCAGGCACATGTACTCTCTCTCTCTCTCTGAAATAAATTTAAAAATCTTTTAAAAAATGCAAAAGAGAAATTTAATTTTACAGAATAAAAAGTTTTATGACAGGTAAGATATTTTAAGATTATCATCAGAGCGAACACACTAAATTCTGCATAACTCAGCTTTAGCTGCAACGTATAGCCAGTCATTGAGCTAACACTGGTTTGCTTATAACTGAAGTTACTGAGTCAGAATCATCTTTGTAATGAAATTCAAGGGAGAAAGTTTACTCAAATTTTTATTAACTATTCCGAGAAGAATGACTGCTAGTTTGTTTTGTTTTGTTTTAAAAGATTTTATTTATTCATTTGAGAGAGAGAGAGAAAGAGCACACATGAGCGAGGGGGGAGAGGCAGAGGGAAAGGGAGAAACATACTCCTCACTAAGCAGGGACCCCAATGTGGGGCTCAGTCCCAGGACCCCGAGATCATGAACTGAGCCTAAGGCAGATGCTTAACTGACTGAGCCACCCAGGTGTCCTGGAATGGTTGTTGTTAATTCTGCTAACCATATAATTAGTTGGCATTGGAAGTATAAGTAAGAGCCACTTTTTTTTTTCCAGTGTTTTAGATTGCTTTGACATTAGTTCAGGCTCAGTTGCATATTAGTTATACTCATTCTTTCAATGAAGATTATTTAAAAGTATGCTTTTTAACAGGTAAACTGTTAATATAAGGCAGTCTTAAATATTTAGGGTGGCTGTGTGCATTCTTCAGAGTAGGCTTTCAGCCACCTCAGTGGCTAAATACACAAATGATTTGTTAGCATAATCATGTCTATTTTGTTACATAGCTTATTTAATCTCATGTCTCTCAGTTCTGTTTACTAAACGTTCTAGAATTGGAAATAAAAGGCTGGTTTCTCAGAGTTGGGCTTAAAAAGATACTCAAGTGTTAATAGAGTTTTAAATGTTAATTTCTCCTCTGTATTATGTATGTATTTCAGGTGTATTGCTTAAATCACTGAAGAAACTTCTTACCATCTCTTTGTAGCTTAAATATTTATAATGACTTTTTCAAAGTAGTTAGAAGAATCAGTAAAAATGAGAATGGGTTAGAAAGATTTGAAACATCATATGTATCTTTTAAAGTAATTTGTCGTGCTCAACTGTTCTTAGCCTTTATTACAGTAATTGTCTTTGGATGCAGTTAGGTTAGATCTCAGCAGTCTGAGGATTTACTTGAAGACATCTCCAAAATTTCTTGGATAAATTATTTATCCAAATCTTTGGATTCTTCAGACAACATTTTGCCCAAGCTTACAAGAATCTGTCTTATTTTTTTTTAAGGTTTTATTTATTTATTTGACAGAGATCACAAGTAGGCAGAGAGGCAGGCAGAGGGAGAGGGGGAAGCAGGCGCCCTGCTGTGTAGAGAGCCCGATGTGGGGCTCAATCCCAGGATCCTGAGATCATGACCTGAGCAGGAGGCAGAGGCTTAACCCGCTGAGCCACCCAGGTGCCCCAAATCTGTCTTATTTTTGATAAATTTATAATTACATTTCGGAAAAGTTATAACTTTAAAAGCAGAGCTTTTTTTAAATATGCTTTCCTGCAGTTCTGAGATTATAACTTGAGGAGAGCTTCGGGTTTACCTCCCTAACTTTTTTGGTTTGATATTCCTTATTGTGGCAGAAACAGGATTTCTTCTTGTTTTAATGGAGTGTTGAATTCAGTCCAGTAAATATTATTTTGGTTTGTTACTTTAGCCTTCCTAAATCCACAACTATGGACAAAATGGTTGTATTTTCAATCACTTAACAAACTAAAAATTATTAATGTATTTATGGTAATTATGATGAAACTGTAGTTTTTAATGGAAATAATGAAAATTTTGCCTATTTAATTCTCGAGGAAATAAAGACTATTTCAAGCTTAGAGACTTAATGATTCAGTTAAATAATACAAAATTTTGACTCATTTAGAATATGCTAATTTAGATTTAGAGAATATCACTATCTGCAAGAAAAATGGGTATATGCTCTGGTGGACCTCAAAGTGTTGTTACGCCTCTAAAAATGTATTTTTGTGCTTACATTGAATTGATTAATTCTTATATCTATGCTGTGTGAATTATGTAATTCTAATCATAACTAAGCTTAAATATAACAAACATGGTTTATTACTTTTATTTATTTTAACCGTTAAACTAATTTTAATTATAAATATTTTTGTTGTGATAGCATTAACTTTCCACTTTTAAACTAGTCTCAATTTTCAACAAATAGAGGCTCTGGCTTAAAAATGATACTTTAAAATAGTCATGATGTTATGGCTGTAGATAGGAACCTCTCAAGACTAAATTTGGTATTTAGGTTTTCTTAACCAAGATCACATTTATGAAAGTTTGAAGACAATTTAGTTATTTATGGATTACGAAATGCAGAGAATTGTTTATAATAGCATTTACCATATAAAGTCCATTGATACTCATTAAATATAACCACAGGGACACCTGGGTGGCTCAGTGGGTTAAAGCCTCTGCCTTTCAGCTCAAGTTATGATCTCAGGGTCCTGGGATCGAGCCCCGCATCAGGCTCTCTGCTCAGCAGGGAGCCTGCTTCCCCATTTCTCTGCCCGTCTCTCTGCCTACTTGTGATCTCTCTCTCTTCTTCTCTCTCATAAATAAATAAAATCTTTAAAAATAAATAAATAAATAAATAAATAAATAAATAAATAAAACCACATAATAAGCTTTCAGATAGCCTCACCTGATATTTTAATTAGTTCTATTTATGACAAAAAAGTTGTAATTACACATGAGAAAAGGGATATCTAACCATTATTTGATCCTACTTGGTGGTGGCAGGTGAGCAAAATAAGTCGGTGTGTTAAAGGGAAAAATTTCTTTATTACAAAGTTAATGTATCTTTGTGTAAAATTAGAAAATGTAGAAGTGACTGTGATATTACCAAATAGAGGAAAACATTTTAATGTTTTAGAAAATTCTTAAAGGATTTTTCTCTTAAATTCACAAAGATACAATTTTTCTCATACATATAACAAATGTATTCTTTGCAAAAATGGAACCAGGAAAAGCATACTCTTTTACTACCTGGTTTTTTCCCTTCACTTAGCACAGAGAACTTCTTTCCATATCATTAAAGCTATATGTACATCATAATTTCTAATGGCTAATGGTATGATATATTTATTTAACCAATTTTTCGTATTTGGGAATCTGGACTCTTCATTTCTTTCACTCTCTTTTCATATGTCTTTACATATACTCAAGACTATTTTTGTAGCTGCAGAAATCTTTTACCAGTCTTTTTCCAGGTAAACAGAGTGTGTGGTGAGGGCACTCTCCTCATACCTTGCTAACAACACACAAAAAAATTTCACCTAATGATTTTTAGTTCCAGCATTTAGTTCCAGTATTTTCCTTTTATTTACACATACACAGTTACATATAGATCTATTTTGTATACTCCATTCACAGTCATCTATGTTAACAAAACTGTTGAACCAACCAAGTTTTAGCTTATGGTAAAGGGACCCAAGAAGTTCTATTTTCATGGGCCTTCCATCTATAATCAGTCAGCCTTTTCTTTATTTGATAGGTTTTAGTTTTATTATACTATTCAGGAAGTATCTGATAGGAGGAAGTAGTCTTTAAATTAAGGTATCATAGAATAAATTTGGAGAGAGAGGGTATGCCTGTTTATTCCCTCCTCCTCCTCTCTGTGTTCTCCTTTCTGTCTCTGTCCCTTCCTCTCCACGTTTTGCTTTCTTCCTCTTTCTCCCTCTTCCATCTACACACATATTACAGCTTTTTCTCTTTACACATCAGATCATTTTCTAATCTGTTTCTTTGAACTGTAATTTTTATTAGATTATTATTATTTGTTTTCTTAACACTTCATATTGTAATTCCCCATTGTAAGTTTAATTAACTCATAATTATTATTGAAGCCATTAAATTTGATTATTTCATTACATTTTTTTCCTCACCACTAGGTAAGTCTTTCAAAGCATTAGCCAGAGGCTTTTGAATCATTTGTTAGCCTTTTTAATCTTTGTCATTCGAATAAGCAAAATCTAATGGTTTCATTTATATTTCTTTTCATAGGTTTATTGACTGTTGTTCTGTGCTTTAGTGTTTGGGTCCTTAATCCATCTTTCTTTTAGGATTGTTTCTACATTTAAAACCTTATGACTGAGTTGAGCTACTGTCAATTAAGATTACATTCATTCATTCATCCTCTCCTCTTCAGAAATTACTTGCTTTTTCAGTTCTACTGGAAAAAATCTTTCCAGTTATACTTAAAAGTTGCAAAAAATGTAAACTCAGAAATTTGTAATGTTAAAAAAAACCAATAAAGATATTTGTCTCTTACCTAGGATGTTTTAAAGAAGCAGTGCATTTGTTAGAGCGCTTTGTCATTATACCCTTTTTCTAATAGTGATATTATTTTCTGCTCAGGAATATGGTATAACTAAAGCTGAAAAACTGGAGATTGCCAAAGGCTACTGTACTCCTCTAGTAAGAAAAATTCGCTCAGACCTCCAGAGGACACAAGATGATGACACTGTAAATAAACTCCACCCTGTGTAAGAGACTGTACTGGTATTTTAAATCTATAAGCATCTGTTTTTGCATACTTCAAATCTCATGTTTCTTTGAAGAAATCAGGAATGTGTTACTTAGTGCACTGTGGAAATAAGGATTACCTAGGTATTCCTAACAGTTAACTTCCAATCAAGGTTTTTTAGGGCTCCAAATTGCGGAGGAACTGAGATAAAGGGGGATATGTGTCATCTTTCACATGGGATAGTCAGTGTGTACCCCATTCAGCTGCATAAATATCTGTGAGCTTCTTGAGGGCCCTGACCTTTGTCATTTTTATGAGAGGAGTAAAATGGCCTATTTACAGTGAATTTGACTAATATTAACTCTTTTTTGACCAATCTCAGAGTTCCCAGTTAGTTCTAGTTAGTGTTCATGTTAGAGGAATATCTAAGAAGATAACTCCTCAGTTGTGGTTGGAAGAGGGATAGATTTATTTATTACAGTCTTTTACTTCTAGTAAGGTTACATTCCATTTTACAAAATAATTTCAATACTTCAGGTTTGACTAGATGGTTCTGTTCTAACATTGTCTGCTATTAACTTTAGGTATTCCAGAGGTGTTCTGTCTCCTGAACGTCATGTCCGTACCAGGTTATATTTTACCAGTGAAAGTCATGTACATTCTTTGTTATCTATTCTTCGCTATGGTGCCTTATGCAATGTAAGTAGAATAAGTTATTCCAATCTACTTAACAAATATGGTTCCTTGAACTTGTAATCAAAGCACTAGTACCAGTTTTTAGTGTGCAATTTCAGTAATTGATCATTTGCCATCATTTGTCAAAGATCTACTGTATACCAAGCACTGTGCTAGATGTTGGGGATAAAGACATGTTCTCTTTCCTTTGAAGAAGTTTAAGCAAACAATTACATAAAATATTTTAGATAATGTTATAGGCTGGTGATAATGAGATATTAAGAACCTCATGAATTTGAGTTATTTAGGGGTTAGAAAGAACTTAGTGTTTGGTTGGATATTGTGCCTCTCATCTGTTGTTAGTAGTGAGTCATACCAAAATTTGGCTTAATACAACCACACTTACTTTTATCTCCCGCAGTTTAAAGAATTGACTGTGATATACTTAGGCAGTTTCACTTTGGGTCTCTGATGAGGTTGCAGTTAGACCGTGGTGGGGCTTGAATCATCTCAAAACTTTCCTCTCATGTCTGGTGCTTGATGCTGTATGTTGACTAGAACTTCAGCTGGGACTGTTGACCAGAATACCTATATCTGGCCTCTTCGTGTGACCTGCTTGCTTCCTCAAAACATGGTAGCTGAGTTCCAAGATTGAGTTTCATAATGGAACAAGGTGCAAGTGCAAGACTTTTTTATGATCTAACTTATGAAGTAACATACTATCACTTTTCCTGAGCTCAGTTGGGTGAGGCAGTCACAGAGGGTCATCCAAGTTCAAGGGATGGGTAAATTGATCTACATTACTACATGCGTGGAGTGTCACTGTCACATTGTAAGATGAGTACTTGGGATTAGATACATTGTGGTCATCATCTTTGGAAAATAGGATCCTTCATAATATGTCTATTGGGTACACAATCCATATTTCTTCCATATAGAAAATTCACTTAACCTCTCATCCAGTATTACCCATCTTATTTTATTATGTCATAAACTTGACATCCCAGGTTTCTTCATCTAAGTCAAGTCCAGATGTAGATGGGGCTCCTTGAACACAACTCCTTGAGTGCTCAAGAGCATTTGATCTTAATTCAAAGACCTATGAACTGAAGAGACCAATTATTTATCCTTCAAATATCCAACATACAGTGGTGGGTTAGGCATAAGAAAACTGCTGTAGATAAACTTTTCAAGAAGGTAAAACAGAAGGTACATTGTAGTCACTAGTTCATACCAATTTTGAAATCTACCCAGGTCCATGCTGCCATTTTTTAATTAAGGCTCTGTCATACTGCCAGGAAGTTGTTTCCAATGGCTCTTGGCTTCATAATTTGGGTTCTTGATTGCTTCATCTGGGTCATCTTTCCTTTAAAATAAAAAGTAGTTCATGTTTGCAGTTGAGTAGGTTTCTTCACCCTTCTTCTTGACCAAAGAATTTTGGGGTTCCAAAGGTCTGTTTATTTTTAGTTCAGGGTGATGTAATTTAAAAAACAAAACAAAATGGAGTAATTTAGAATATACTGTATTAAACACATCAAACCCAAAGATCTCTTAAAGGTAAGCCCTTTTCTACCTCGGGTTCCCTATGTGGTTACTAAAGGATGACACTCAGCAATCCTTATTGCTTGATACTGAGCATCCGAGAGACATACTCCTAAGATCCTAAGAAAGTGTTTCTTTGGAAGATCTGTGAAGCACCTCATTACATCTTTTGGAGGTCTTAGCAAGTGTTTTTATAATCTCACAATGTTTTCATGGCAGAATCTCATGTTTCCTTTATTCTCGAAAGTCACTTGTTTATTACAGCATCGTTTGGTACCTAAAAAGACTGTGAATGAGAAACAGTTTTATTTTTGAACCCAGCAAACTTCTTTATAATTGACAGTTTCCCTATAGCTTATTTCTCTGCTAGTTTATCACAGGCTGTGAGAAGAATCTTGGTGACATGTTCAGTACTTGTCCTAAAAATGTCCAGAGCTAGTTCATTAGAAAAACTTTTTATTTATTTTCCACTGTCTACAGACTAATGTTTCTACACTTTATGTCACTACATAGCAGGAGTTCATTTTCCTGTAGCTTCCAGTAACATTTTTCTTACCTTTATATAATCCCTCACCAACAACCTCCTCCAGCCTGTTAGGCTCTCACTAATACTGTCCTCAAGATAGCTTCCAGTGCTCACACGTATGGAGAGTGAGGAAGAAGAGAGAGTCAAGAAAGATTCCTATATCTCTAAAGTAGGTAATTTGGTAGATGATCCTATCATTCACAGATAAAAGTAACACCTGGGAGGAAGATCAGATCTTAAGAAGAAAGTAATGAATTTAGTTTTAGACAGCTTGAGTATGTTCATATGTGAGGATAGAGGTTTGGTTTAAAGGTACAGAGTTAGGAAACCAACATACTAATGACAGCTAAGGTGGTAGCTAGTAATAAGATTCCCAAGGAATTTGCATTTGAAATGATAAGGAAAATGACATTGTAGGGATTGGCAATGGAAGTGATAATGTACAAAAGAGATCTAGAAATTTTAATATCTTGTTTCTCAGCAGTACACCCAAACCATAGATTACCTAGAAACAATTTCATTATTTTATATTTTATATAACAGATATATATTTGCATCATCTCTAAAATAGCAAAAAATAAGAATTTTCCTTCAATTTTCTGTGTATGTATTGGTGTACACATCCATACACATCTATTAACAAAGTGATTCTTAAAAGAAAATTCAGTTTTGTTTTGCCTTTTGTCTCTTGATTCTTAATTTTATTAGCCTTGATAAGTAGTTAATATTAAAGTTACCCTAAAATTATTTCAGTCCTCTGTTCTCATCAAATTTTCTAATTTTCTTCCCTCTTGTTTCAGTTTCTTCTTTGTCCCATTAAGGAATAGCACAGTGACATTCCCTGCATACCTGTGTTCTTTAGTTGAGCTTTAATGAAAGAAGTTGTAACAACAACAACAAAAAATGACGCTTAATTAGCAAGTCAGGAACTTATTTATCCAGTAGTAATGATGAAATTGTTTGCTTTTGGGGAGGAGAACTATGTCTCCCACGTGGTTCCTTTTTGGCTCTCTTACACTTATTTAGAAAGTAGAAGAAGCATGGAAGATACAGGAGCCAATAGGACAAGCCTATGGAGCGTTATAGTGAGCAATGGATGAAATAGCAGCAGAGATGGCTGGAGAGCCAGTGCCTTGAGGATCCTAAGGGGATCGGGAAGCCATTTTTAAGCAGGGAAGTAAATGGCTTTGGTTGCTTTGTGGACAGCAGATAATCTGGAGTAGATATGAGAAAATGAGTTAGGAAAAACTCTCTCAGTGATCTGAAGAAAGATCTGACTTGGAGTAGGGTAGTGGTAGTAGAACTAGAGCTTGTTGAGTATATATTGCATTCAGCTACATTTTTAAAACAGAAGCTGAACAACTCCATCCTTTTAAAAATCCGCTTCCAGGATTTCAAAAAAATTATTTTACTTATTAGTAAATACATGTAGGATCTTTAATCTCAATATGATGTCCCATTTTCTAATATAAAGAATTATTTGAACTGTAATTCATTATTGCAGTTCATGTTATTTTTGTAAGACCCTATAACTAGTATATTTAAAACCTTGTTCAGTCTCTCCCCACTTGAAATTTTTGATTTTTTTCAATGCGTACTGGGTAAAATCTAGCTCTACATAATGGAGTTTTTCAAAAGATGTTTGTTAAGGAAACAAGATCATAAGTAAGATTTCAGGGAGTATATTTAATAAAACTTAATTAAAAAAAGATTTTTATAGATTCTTGCATGTTAATTGTGTTCAGGAAGATACTACTAAATATTATTTAATTTCATATGTTCATTAGAATAGACATAGCAGAATCTATAACTACAACACTGAAATAGATTTTGTTAGATGGTGTTTTCATTAATAATATAGGATCACAAACTAATACATCTTTTTACCTATTGAAAAATATTAGTATTTAATTTGTATCTATTTTTTATAGTAATTCACATTTAGTGAAACTCAGATGCTATGCTAATATTCTCCCTTACCAATTTTTAAAAAATGCAGATACATCTTTGCATATATCCGTCCTCTAAAAACACAGGCCAACACGTGCAAACACCCACAGATGCAGTTTTTTCTCTGGAATGTTGCTTAGGTTGGGAGTAGCTGGTTTAGTGGCTTGGCATTAGAGCATTTGGAGGTATGGAAAGTTATTTATTAAAATGATGCTAAGTACACTTGGAAGAATACAAATTATGTGATGTATATTTAACTTTACTCTTTTAGAAACTTCAAAAGGGGAATGCTTCCTCAGAGATGTATGTAAAATGTCTAAATTTGAAAAGGAATACATGCTCGTTTGGGGTATTGTTTTTTTTTTTTAAACAATCAAGATGTGGTCTTGTAGTTTAGGCTTTTGTGTGGCAAATTTCATTTTTTAAAACAACACACATAAAGTCTGAAATATTGTATACTCTTATTGTATGCAAAAAATTGTTATATGCATTTATTTCTAAAGGTTATGACTTATGAAATGAAGGAAAGTTATCTGTGTTGTGGACCCTGTTGCCCATTGACTGCAGACTTTGTACTTTGAGTGGTTTTGCCTTTTCAGATAGAATTTTCTACTTTGAATGCTTGTAGTACATTTTCTCTAGGATTCCTTTCAGTTCTGATGCTATATGATTATATATTTAAAGACCAATGATTATCTAAATGAAGATGGAGAAGTGATGAAGGAGATGATAAGATTAGTCGAACTTATATATACCACCTCCTGCTGATTATTTTAAATACCACTGCAGCATAACGAGGCATATTTACTGATAAGCATGCATTACAGACACTGACTATATGGTACTATGAAAAATAGCTCTACTCTTAAAGGATAGTATTCTATTTATAAAGAATGATTCCACACTAGGTACTTTGGGATTTAAGGCTAACAACTCACTGCCCGTTACCCTCAAAATACAATTGTGGTTTTGTATCTCAAGAGATTTTTATTTTTACTTTCTAGAAGCTATTTAAAAAGTTACCATTAGACTTTCTATTACTGCTGATAAAGGATTCTTAAAATAATTTACCTAAACCTAAGTAAATTATTGAGCCTTAAGTATAGTTGAGTTATTTTGAAAGGTTGACTACATATGTATTTACCTTATTTGTGTGGTTATCACTCAGGATTAAACAAACTACCATAATGAAAATAAAGTGACTTTCAAGTAAAGTGATATGAGAAAAGTGCTTACCATATACCTTTTGTTCAGGAATCAAAGGATGAACAGTGGAAACGAGCTATGGATTACTTAAATGTTGTCAATGAACTCAATTACATGACTCAGATTGTGATTATGCTTTATGAGGATCCTAACAAGGTAACAAGAGTTCTTGAGTTGTGTGTTATTATCAGAGGTAAATAAATAGCCTGTAGTTTTTCATTTTGGAAATATTCTGTACTGTTTTTAGGATCTTTCCTCAGAGGAGCGCTTTCATGTTGAATTACATTTTAGTCCAGGAGCTAAAGGATGTGAAGAAGACAAAAATTTACCATCTGGCTATGGATATAGACCAGCTTCAAGAGAGGTAATAAAGATGAAACTCTCAGTGTTTGGTTATTAAAGTTCTAGATTTTCATAAGATTTCTGTAAGAATTTCCTGTTAATGTACTTCAATTCTTACCTCAACTACCAAGTAGCAAGACGGTATAAATTTCTTTATGTATGATTTGGGCAGATAACATTTCCAAGCATGCTAGAATTTTATATTGTATTTAGATTTTTTGTATTTTTAAGACCAGTATTTAGAATGCTTAACTATAGTTTTGATTCTGGTTTTGGTTGTTGTATTAATTGAGGACTAATGCATGGTAAACACTGTGCCAATAAGTGCTTGGTACAAATTATTGTTACTTTAATCCTTATACTAACCTTACAAAGTTAATTATGTATCCAATTTAAAACATTTTACTAAGTTATAATTCATATCGATAAATCATAAGTGTATAGCTTGATGATGTGTTACAGAATGAACACAATTACAAAATAGCCGATCAGGTTATACGTAACATAATATTACCATTCCAGAAGACCTAATTTGCCTCTCCCTATCACAACCTCCTTGTCTTCTCCTTAAAGATACCTACTATTATGAACTATGTTTGTACCATGTTTGAATTATGCCAATTTTTGAACTTTTTATAAATGAAATCGCAAAATATATGTTTTTGGGGGGGTGTGGGTGGGTTTGACTTCTTTCTTTCATTATGTTTATGAAATTTATCCATTCTGTTCTTCATTTTTGTTGTCATGTAGGGTTACATGGCAACAGTAAATATAAATAAATACAGTGCAATGTGTTCATCTTTTCTACTTTGATCATTTATTTGTTTCCAGTTCAAGCTATGAAGATGCTTTCATGAGCATTTTTGTACAAGTCTCTTGGCCAACATATGTACACATTTAGATAAACATCGAGGAGTAAATTTGCTAGATCATAGGGTGTATATGTTCAAGTTTAGAAAATACAGTTAAATAGTTTTCTAAGAATAAAACCTTGCCAGTACTTGGTATGATAGTTGTTTTTAATGTAGCTGTATTGAAGGATATATAGTGATATCTTGTCGTGGTTTAAATTTACATTATCCTCATGACCAGTAAGGATTAGCAGTTTTAATATGTTTATTGACCATTTGGATATGCTCTTTATAAAGTGCTACTGGCTCAGACCAGCATGGTGTTGAATAGAAGTGTTGATACTAAACACTTCACTCATAGGGCGCCTGGGTGGCTCAGTCAGTTAAGGATCGATTCTTGATTTCAGCTCAGGTCATGAGCTCAAGGTTGTGAGAGTGAGCCCAAGTCTGACTCAAGGCTGGGTGTTGAGCCTGCTTAAGAGTCTCTCTCAGCCCCTCTCCCCCCAAAAATAAAAATAAAAAATAAATAAATGCTTCTTCATTCTCAAACTAAAGTGAAAAGTAATTTTCCAAAGAAAACTTTTCAGGATTTTGGTTGAGATTACATAAATTATGCAGATCAATTTTGAGGGCAATAAACTTACAGTAGTAGAACCTCTTGTCCAAGGACTTGATATATTTCTGAACTTATTTAGCTATTTTTTTAAATATTTTATTTATTATGAGAGAGAGAGAGAGAGAGAGAGAACATGAGAAAGGAGAAAGTCAGAGGGAGAAGCAGACTCCCCATGGAGCTGGGAGCCTGATGCGGGACTCGATCCTGGAGCTCCGGGATCATGACCTGAGCCGAAGGCAGTTGCTTAACCAGCTGAGCCACCCAGGCGCCCCTATTTAGCTATTTTTCTATCTTTTTGATAAAATTAAGGGTTTTTATGTCTTGTATCTTCTTTGTCACATTAATTCCTAGTTCTTTATATTTTTATGCTATCATACATGGTTTTTTAAATTTCATTTCCTTTTAGTGAATAGTGAATTTTAGCTCATTTTTGTATGAAGATTTTATAACAGCCTTACTAACATGCTGTTATTCATTCTAGTAATTTATCCAGTCATTTGGATATACTATAGATATGATCATATCAAACCTGAACATGGTGTTGAGTAGATTTAATAATGGTAGACACACTAATATTTCAATGATTTATTAAATTGTGATGATTGTTATCAAGATTTTAGATATCCCTTACCCAGTTAAAGAAGTTCCTTTTTATTTCCTGTATTCCTTAGTTTGATGACGGTTTTTATGTACTTCTGCTGGACTTCTTTTGACTAATGTTTGTGAGACTCATTGAATGTAATTGTATTTGCTTTTAGTCTGTTCATTGTTATTGCTTTAAAATATATGTTTTACTGTATGACTATGCTCCAAGTTACCCATTCTATTATAGAGAGATATTTGGTGTAAGTTGTTTTTAACTCGTTTATCTTTTATTGGGACTCTATTTTATTCTTCTGTCTCCTGGCACACGGTACATACCCAGTAAATAGTTAGTAAGTCATCATATGATTATTTATGCAATCATCATATGTATTGGGAATATTTGGAACAGAATTTAAATATTCTGAAATTTATAAATTAAAATGCTATTTTAGTTTGTGCTCATACTGATGACATTCCTGTATAATAAAACTAATCTCTGTTCTTTATTACTGTTTTTATTATTTCTTATTTATGTTCACATTTGATGAAATATAATTAAGCACTTGGTTTTGTGTGGCTTTGTATTGTCACTTATTGTTTAATTTTTCCTAAAGTCAGGAACTCTGTCATCTGTCTTATGATACCTAGACTAGTATGAAGCTATTGTAAAAATTCAGTTAATATTGATTCATTTGAATCAGCAAACTTGGATATGTGCTTCAACTGACTTCACCAGTTGGTGGTTGAATTTATCGTAAAAGAGACTCTTGCTTTATCTGAATTTTATATGTTGTATTCTTTGCTCACAGAATGAAGGCAGGAGATCTTTTAAAATTGATAATGATGATGAGCCACATACTTCTAAGAAAGATGAGACTGATCGTGCTGTGATACTGTTCAAACCTATGGTATCAGAGCCAATTCATATACACAGGAAGTCTCCACTTCCAAGATCTAGGAAGATTGCTACAAATGAAGTAAGTATATGTGTCAGAGCATGTTTTTCACAAAACTAACTATATTTTAATAAAACCGAAAAGAAAATACAGCTTTAATTATGGAGCTTGGGAACCTAACAGATTTTTAATTGTCAACTTTGCCTCTTTCGCTAATAAATATTTTAAAAATAGAGAGGCCATTAAAAAAAGAGAAAGTTTTAAGAATCTGGAGCTTTATGTATTGTTTTCATAACAAAGTTGAATAGACATAGTAAAATAAGACCTTCCTAAGAACTCATCTATTTTTTTCTTTTGTCACGTTAGGTTATTTTAATAAAGAACTTTTTTAAAAAGTCCGATGTAATAGGCAGAGAATAATTTTCTCCTGAAAGTAGAGAGGAACTGCCAGAAACGCTTTGACAACTGATTCCAGTGACACATTCCAATGACATTCCAATGATTCCAACTGATTCCGATGATAGATTAAGACGTGAAATATTAAGTTGTTAGCCTGATTGTAAAAATCAGTATAGGAATTTGAAACTTTGAGGAGGTGGTTGAAAATTTTACCTTTTGTATTAAGATCTATAATTAAATAAGGCTAATTCTTATGTTCTCTAATAGAATAACATTTAAGTAACTACTAAAATAAGATTTAACAGGAAAGCTGAACAGTTGGAATGTAGCTTGTTAAGTAAATCTTTAACAGCAGTTATGCATTTTTTTATACTTCAAATACCTTTATTTTGGGTTATCTATATTCTCTATAGGCTGATTCTCCCAGCACTGATTGAGATTAGTGCTAATAAATGTTTTCTAAATGCTCAAGTGAAAGTACAGAGCAAGATTTTAAGATAGAAACCACCATCAACTTTTAAGTTAAAAAAATATTTTTGATGATAATGAAATATGCCAAGTCGTAAGAGTTAAATATAACGTTTAACTAGCAGTTGGTGAGTAAGAACATAAATAACAAATTTATGTAAATAAATTTACAGTAATTTGTAAATTAAATAACAAAAAACCAGAATTATGCTCATTTCTGTTGCCCCAAATTATACAAACAAAAGTGCTTTGTGATTCTCAAGTTTCAAATAAATATGTGACCCAGTTTGACAATTATATATAGGAAAAACATCCATCAATAAATAGATTGTGGTAATTTTATAATGGAAATTGTATACTAGTTAGGGTTTCTATGATTGTGATATTTTAAGTTAATTATTAAAGACGATGACTAACAGCTGTAGAATTTAGGACTGTGTTCTAGTATAGCTTAACTTAAAAATAAGAAACCTGGGATTATGTTCAGGTATCTTTAATTTCAGAAAATTGGGAAATGACATATTAATACAACTTAAACATCTGTGTGAGGGTAGTGATTTTGATGTTGTTGAACAAGGCAATCTGCAAATTAATCAGATTGTTCAAAATTTTACCATGAAACCTTCTTCTGTACCCCGGAAGGCTTGTAACACTGATACAGCCAAATGTGGTATGAGTCTTCCTTTTGCAACACATTTGTATTTGTAAAATCTTCAACAAAATCACTGCCCTTTGTTAATTCTTAAGACACGGAACACATTTATAAACCTTTTTTCTCATAAATACTTAAATAATTGCTTTCAAGAGATTATTTCTATGCCATGCTAAACTTTTACTTCCATAAGGTAAATTATTCAAGTAAAACCTTGAAGACTTTTTCCAGCGTCCATCATCTCCATGGATATCAGAAGTTTGTACTTCCAAAAGACACACAGAGAAAAAGACTATTCTCTTCATTTTGTGCAAGTAGATTTTACTCTGTCCTCACTGTCTGAAACCTGAACATGCAAACATGTAAATGATAATGTTTGCTGCATGTTTTGCTTACTGAACTCTATAAATATTCTTTGGAGGGGGTAAACAAAATAGCTTGAAAGTGGAAACAAGTGCAATTTGAATCCATCTTAACTCTCTTTCTTAAAGTGTCTGGCAGATAGGTTTTCTTTTCTACATCATGTACATTGAGACTTCTATAACCTTTTGCACAGTTCTTTAGTGCTTTGGGTTGGAAGGTTACCCAGTATAGCACAGAATGTCTTGAATATTTAAAATTAAGCAGAATACTTTTATATTTTAAAAGTTGCTAAGACAGAAAATTGTTAAATTTTTCCAGTTTTAAGAGAGAAGTGGCAACTATTAAGCAGTATAAATATTTTGTTTATTGAAGATAATTCCTATAATTGTTATCACATACAATTAGATTTCTAACTCATTCCCATGAAATTTCTCAAATATTTGAAATATTTGGCTCCCAAATTACTGTTTAATAGTTTTTTTAAAAATTGATAAAAAAATGCGAACAAACTGTATTTTTTTTTCTTTCTGATCATTTGGCTCTGTTGTATCTAACTTTGCATGCTCTGCTTTTTTTTTTTTTTTTTTTTCTTTGCCCCCTTTCTCACTTCCAGGAAGAGAGCCCCCTGAGTGTGTCTAGCCCAGAGGGTACTGGTACCTGGCTGCATTATACCAGTGGTGTGGGTACTGGGCGTCGAAGACGCAGATCAGGGGAACAAATCACTTCTTCCCCTGTCTCCCCCAAATCATTGGCTTTCACATCCAGTATTTTTGGCTCATGGCAACAGGTTTTTAAACTTTACTTCATTAAACATTTTCCTACCCGCATTCAGAGCAACAAACAGCTGTCTTTGAGGACATCTAATCCCTTATATTTAACATCAGAGTAAATCCTTCTGTATTTTAATTTTCAGTTCATTTAAAAATAAGCTTGTGATACCTGGCAATATTTGAGAGAAATAAATCTCTTACATTGCATGTGTTATAGGATTTTTACCGAGAGGGTTTTAAATATCCAGGATTTAAAAATTAATAAATTTTATATTCCTGGAACTTTAGTGTGTTAATAAAAAATTTTAAAAAGGAAAGAAATCTTTTTTGGCATAGTTGTCCTTCAAAACATTTAGAAACAAAATTATGTAATTCGATGGTAAGAGAATTTAATAACCTTTCCCCCCATAATTGAAAAATTAGATTCCACTTGGAATTTGCTGAGAGTATGAACATTTTTTAAATTATCAAAATTTATGTGGTCCTGTGTTAACTAGCAGGATACACCTAATATTAATTGTTCTCTCCCTCACTATTCCAATATCTGGAAGTATCTAAAGAATACATACGGTGTGGGGTTTTTTAAGTTGTATAATATTTTAATGTTCTCTTTATATGAGGATGCAATGTATAGTTGCCCATCAGTAATATGGGCTGAAATAAAAGGACTTCAGAAGGACTTTCTGTGATGACATTTGGAAATTTAAAATACTAGATTTTTTTTGTTTTGTTTTGTTTTGTTTTGTTTTAAGAATGGAAGGTCTGCTGTTACACATGACTTTTCCAAGAATTTCAGCAACTTCCTTTTGGAAATATAATGCATTTGATTATAGGGAAAGGGATTATGGTATCCATTAAGGCTGTGACTATTTAAAGGTTACTCTGATAAAGCCCGTGCATGGATCAGTAATTGTATGGTGACCTCAACAGTCTCTGTCTGTCTTTTCTTTTGTTTGTGATTGTTTTTCCCCCCTTCAAATACAGGAGCTGTTTAAGAGTGGGCATTTGGCTTCTTTTAAGAGTGAAATTATATCAATCTATTAATTGTTTCTTTTCATCTGTCTTGTTTCATACGATATTTCATTCTGAATGCCTGCTTCGCACCACTTCATTGCAAGGACTTCATATGAAATGGACTCCCTTCAGAAGGGGATCTTGCATGATCTTTCATGTTTTATGTATTTCTACTAATATTTATCATACAGCTTATTAACCTTTGTCTGTCTGGAACAGGCTGCAAATGAAGTATGGACTTTTTCATTGATTTTACTGTTTTACCTCATTTATTTTGCTTTCCTTGTACAGGTTGTATCTGAAAATGCTAATTACCTGCGAACACCAAGAACTCTTGTGGAACAGAAGCAGAACCCTACTGTAGGTATGTGGTCTAAAGGAAATTATATTCCAAACCTTCAACTCACTCTTTTGCACACATGTAAAATTTCAGTGATGAAAGCATGACCAAATGCTATGCTTTAGTTTTTATTTAACATATACTAATGAAAAAATATTGTACAACTCAAAGTATACAGTAAAGTTTCAATAAAATGAACAAAGAATAGCATTTAATTTGAATTATAACTGTTTTGACTGTCTGCAGTGTAAACTACTTAGTCCAGTTGCCAATGATAGTTTTTAATCTTGTAGTCTGTAAATTAAGATTCCAAAATGTTTTAATTTAGGAAGGAAACTTCATTTTTCCCAGTTGATAAAATTGTGAATATGCCATTGCATACAAAAAAGAACTTTCTACTAAAAAGGAAAAAAAAGGACCTTCTTTTCTGATAAAAAAATTTTTAAGTAGGGAGTGTTTTAAACCCTTTCTCAGTCTATTCATTTCCCTTTTGATTATCCCCTAAGGAAAACCAAAGCAAAACTAATGCAAAAGGGCAGTTGTTATTCATTATTGACCTATGGAACATAATTGGTTCTTTGCAAATAGTGTTGCAAAGCAGCATTGAAACAGATCTTTCTAAGCTTACTAGTTTTAAGTTCATTGTTGATAAATGATATGAGGTAATGGCATAGTATTTTCTCTATAAGTAGTTGTCTAAGTAGGTTTAATAAAAGCATAAATAAGGTTCCACTATTTATGTACTCTGATCTATATACTAAGCATATGAACTGTTTGTTGATGACTACTTACTTGAGGATCTTCTTTAGTTAATTACATACAGCTAATGTTGATAGCTTTTAATATTCCCACATTGTCTTCCTTTATGTATCATAATTATTTGATAGAAATTTATTTAAACTTTACCAAGTGGTAAAAGTTTTCCTTGGGTATAAAGACTTTTGCTACAAATTAAACATTAGTTTATACTGGCTATGTTTTATTTGCTAATAATGTGTTTCATGGGGTCTTATTAATTAAGCTCTGATGTCATTTAAGTATTAGAAATTTAAAGTGATTTAGGCCTGGATGACCTACAAGGAATTGTTCTCACAGATTAGTAATTTGCTTTATTTCATAACATTCACTGATGATTCTTAACTCAGGGGTATCAGAAAAGATTCTTCGTTTATAGATATACGTTAAAAATACTGATCTATTATGACTAGATTTGTGCTAGGAGAGGTTTTTTATATGACCCGTTGATGCAAACTGACAGAATCCCTTGTCAACCTAAATTAATTCCTGTGGTAGTATTTTTTAATACTTTTAATATGTATATGCCTAGGTATGGTATAGGTATATTATTTTCCTCAAAGGCAACATTTTATCCAGTGTTAAATACCCTCATTTGTACATATCGTAAGTGGTGGTGGTGATTATATTAAAGATGACATTACAAGTGATTTGTGAGTCTATTCAAGGCACTGCCAGATAAGTGTGGTAAGAGCCATGTTATTGCATGCTGCATGAATTCCCATTGTGAATGGAAGAACACCCGTTGTGTATGTATTTTCTCTAACTCCCATCAGGGTCTCACTGTGCGGGCCTGTTTAGCACCTCGGTGCTCGGGGGTTCTTCAAGCGCACCTAACCTACAGGATTATGCTCGTACTCATCGTAAAAAGCTGACTTCTTCTGGCTGCATAGATGGTATGTGCACATATGCACACACAGATCCATATGCACACCCATGCACACACCCATAAGCATACAGTACTTCTCAAAGCCAAGCCTAAGTCCCCTGACTGATTCAGCTGGAATCCTAGCACCCTTTGACACCTAGCGCCTAAATGACAATCACTGCTTTCTTGTCCATAGCTTGGATCCGTGTTTCATCAGAGTTAATTGTAGTTAGACACATGGTACTAGTTCAATGAATAGCTTGTTGAGATGTGAAATTTAGAACTGCATCATATGTATTGGTCTTGTAGACAGTCAGTAAGCCATATTATAAAGAATAAGTCTGATCTTTTAAACTTTTGTTCATTGTTATCCCTCATTTGACTTACTGATAGTGATCTAAATGAAATAATGTGAACAGAACGTTTATAAGTAAAAGAAAATATTTTGGCAATACTTTTATAAAAATAAACATAGAATGAGAATATTTTAGAATCCCTAGTTGGAGAGCCTCTCACTCCTGTTAAAATACCTTAAGTGTTAATATTCAGATTGCCTTTTGAGGCTCATGGAAGCTTATACCTGTTAATAGGAATATTTATTAGCCCTTTCAGGATTAGCTTTATTTAAAACGTTTTCTCATATATCCACAAATTTACTTAAGTCAGTAAAACATGGATTTACTAGAATTGCTGGCTCATCCCGCTTTTCTTTCTTTTGTATATTTCATTAAACACTTTGCCTCTGTCATTAAGCCATTTTACTTTTAACCAGTACCCTCTCTCATTCCCTTCTGCATGTCACCTATTCTAACCTCCTTATATATTTGTTTTTTCCCTCTTTTTTTAAGTGTTCTTCTTTTGGTAGCTGTTATGAATTTCAGGTACCTGTTTTTCTCTTTCTCAGACGCCACACGCGGTTCTGCTGTTAAAAGGTTTTCTATCTCATTTGCTCGACACCCAACCAATGGTACGTTTTGCTTTTATTTTAAAAGATACTCCCCTGCTTCATCCTTTTTTATTTTTCTTTTATTTCAAACTGTGGGATATACAGTATCATTCATTTCTCCATTCTTAATTTCAGTTGGCATATAATTCCAACTTACTCACCTGAAGCATTGATACTGTCTAGCTCCCTTTTTCAGCTGTAATTTACATAATCACTTAACATCACTCATCAGACTTTTAAATGACCACAATGATGATGAGTTTTAATACTAAATTAGCACTTAAAAATCCCTTATAATTTCTCAAGTGATCAGGCTACACAAATTTTAAAAATACAATTAGTATTCTGTTTTCTTTTTAATTCTTAATCATTTTAATGTTTTTTTCCCCAATTTGTTTTCTGATCACGTGGTTGTTTTATTTAGTTACTTAGTAAAAATACAGAGCCACGCTTGTCAAATAGCCGAATGAGATATGTCTTCGAAAAGTTCTTGGGAACTAGGAGATGCAGATTTCACTGGTAACATAATTTATCTGTGGCTCTTTGTCTAAAGCAAAACTCAGTTTGGTCTAGAGCACTCTAAAAACTTCATCTAGCATTCACCTTGTTCTCATGTGGCAATCGGGTTTGCTACTGTCAAGCAACCAGTTTTGGTTTTTTTTTGGTACCACTGTTTTTTGTTAAAATTTGGAGAATTCATGATAGAAAGAAGACTAAGCTGAAAATCAAGAAAGCTAGTTCAATTAAATTCAGTTTCTGAGGCTGAACAGTGAAGTGTTTTGTGCCCATTGTTGATAAACTGAATCCTCGCACTATTACTGCTTTCTTACACAGAGCTTGTTCTTCTGGGACAAAGGAAATATTTACTGATCATTTTAAATAATTGAGTATCAAAGAATTTAAAAGAAAACATAAAGAGTTTTGCTTTTACTAGGAATGAAGGTACTTTTATCCCCTGGAATTTTTTTTTTCTTTTTAACTGCAAATAAATCTTTCAAAAACTCGAGTCAAGTCTTTCAAAAACTTACATGAAACCCAAGGGTTAAACACAGCATCTAGCCGGCTAGCTGTTCTCCCTTGTCTGGATCCTTTAACAGTACACTTAAGTAACAGTGCACTGAATACTTCCTGGAGGTGGAGTAAGAAGATCTCGTCCTCAACAAGAGAAAATTTAGCCTTAAAGCCTAATGTGCTTTCCCTCCTTTGTAGCTCTTTAAAATGCTACTTTCTGAAGAAAAAGATCTTATTTGATACAGCTGCAGCTTCTAAAGAACCCACATGCGTAAGAACCTCTTGAAAGAAAAACCAAAGTCACAAGAAAACAGAAGCCACAAAATTCTAAGAAGAGACATTGTAGGTTTAAGACTGACTATAGTTTTTGTGTGGACTGCTTATGTATTTATAGCCAGTATTGCAAGTTTTTCATAGGAGAAATCTGTGTTTACTGAAGCTTTAAAAAAAATTGTTAAATTTAACAGAAAATAGAGTAACTTTATATTCCTTTGGCTAAGACTTTTTTTTTAAAAATGTGGGTTTTCCACATGTGTGACGTAATGCATGTAAAATGCATTCCTTTCAACTCTAGAAATGTCTTTTGGGTTTTCAAGATTTTTTTTCTTTCTTATACTGTGTTGTCTTACCTGTCCTATGAATTGTCATTTGACTCTTTCACTTTTTATTTCCCCTAACTTTTATGTTATTTCCATCTTAATACATATCATGGACTTACCCCTCCCTTCATCTTTAGTTCAAGGAACATGGTGAAACAAGTATCTTCTGACAGTGCTTTACCTTATTTTCTGGGCCTCTGTGCAGAACACCTACACCTCTATAGGTGCTGGTCCGTTTCCTCTGTGGAATGTCTAGGCTCCAGTGGTATGTTTTTATAGCTTCTAAACATGACAGCAGGGTGGCTTTTTAAATTGCTGCGCTAACCCTTTCATTGTGCATTAAATGCAAAGTTTACTAAAGATAAGTGGGGAAATATGTCACCAGAGGAACTTGACTATATTGTTATTTGCCTGCTAGATAATCTAACAGGCAAATGCAAGGAAATAGTTGTTACAAAACACTTAAAAAACATTCTGATGAAAGGAGAAAGAAAATCACATCGTTAAGTTTAGTGTAATGCAAAGAAAGGGTTCGCGTGTGTTTGCATGAATCTTGTACTTTAAAAAAATGTAATACCTGTGCAAGCCTAATTTTTTTAGTGCTTAACTTAGGTGCTTTAGCTGCTGTTATTATATAGTTTCTGTTTTGTTTTGTTCTTGAGTATATGTAATGTTACATCATGCTTTGGTTTGCACCTGAAAATCAAACAAACCAGTTTTATAAACCTTTTTGTTATTTTCATAGGAAGACTGGATTCTCTTTCAACCACAGTTTCCCTACCTCAGCCAAGCCTTAGGCAGTTCTCAGGTCACTCTTTCTTCCCAAACTAAGTAACCAATCAGCCAAGTAAAATGAGCACATGCCTATTAAAGCAGAGAGTTTTGCAGTCTATTTGAGTTCAATTTTAATTTTTATTTAATAATATTAGCCTTATATAAAATCTTAATTTAAGTATTAAAAGTATTTCCTTTGGAGAAAAATTAGTTTGAATTTTGCAAAGACTAGATGCAGAAGGACCTGTTATTTCAGTTGTATATGAAAGCAATTTTAAAAGCCATTCAGTTGAATAAAGTTTAAATGAACAGGCAATTTTTATAAAAAGCAAATAACACATATCCTATTTATTTTTAAAAAATTGTATACGTAAGCATTTTTGTTTCACTGATGGTATTAATATATGTGTGCATGATTTGTTTCATGAAATTTTTGTATTTCTGTGCCATTGTTGAATGCAAACATGTCTGTATTTTGTATTACTTTTTACTTGGCCTGACTTTACTCAGCTAGCAATTTCAACAATAGCATTATTGAGTTAATTCAAAAAGGTAGGTAAAATGTGTCTTGAAATTTCATTTTTAGCATAAATGAATGAATGTTGTTTACAGGTCACACTAAAAAGTATCGTTGGCCTTGGTATGACTAGAAAAGCTAATTTAAATCACTGTTCACCAGTAATTACTACATAATTATTCTTCAATAAGAAGTTGATTTTAGCATTCTGGCATCAGGGACACATCATAGCATCAACTTACCTATCAAGTAGACTTGAAATTTTAAAGTAAAAACTGAAACAATATAATGTTTTCTGCTTTTTCCCCCCCAGGTTTTTTCTTTAAGTGTCATTCTTAGATTTTATCAAAATATAGAATGAAATTGTGTGCATGCTGTACTACGTGATTACATTTGAAATGAAATCTTTGTCACATCTTGTTCCCAACCCCATATCGCATAGCATCTGGTGTCATGACTTCAGAGATCTCATGTGTTTGCATGTGATAGATTGGAAAGACCTAACCCACATAGTTCTAAGCAGTGGTCATCTTCCTTCTTAATGATTTTTTAAATATCCAAATTTTTCTCATTTCTTTTTTTCAGGCTTTGAATTATATTCCATGGTGCCATCTATTTGTCCCCTAGAGACTCTTCACAATGCCCTGTCTTTAAAGCAGGTGGATGAATTTCTTGCTTCCATTGCTTCTCCATCAAGTGAAGTTCCACGGAAGACCCCAGAAATTTGTAAGAAAATTATTTTGTTATATTATTATTATATCATTATGTGGCAGTAGATATTATCTGAATATAAAAAGAATTGTAACAACAAACTCAAGTAGTGGTAGTGAATAGAATTTTAGGAGAAAAGGAGGTATAAAGGAATATTATTTAGAATTCTTCAGTGTGATTACTCTGCAGTATGCCATTTTTCTTGACTCCTCTCAAAAATGTTTTTCCTTCCAAAAAGAAAAAAGAAAAATCTAAGACCCAGTAGTAGAAGTCAACAATATAGAGTCATGGTCTTTTTTTCACATTCTTATTGTGTGTAATTTTATAATAAGCTTTTTTTTAAATTACAAAATATCATTTGTCGTTAACATACATGTGCACACGTCAGTTGCCACAACACCTTTGATAAGTAGTCATACTGATCGAGAAGGAGCTCTTGACTAAAGAGAGCAGATTAGGACAAAAGGGTTTTCAAGTTAAATTCTTCAGAAAATATTCTGAAAAGGTTCATTCATTGAGTGAAGAAAAGGGATTCATGGCTCAGTAAGTTTTGGAAACTATATTATATCCTACCTCCCTTTGGAGAGATACAGTTACATTAGTGTAGAAATAGCTAAGTTTCTTCTGTAAGGAAAGCTGTATACCTAGATTTTCCAAAACTTATTTTTTGAGAAAGCACATTTTTGGCGACCCATTTAAACATTCTATAGCACTGTTGTAAGGGACATCATTTTGGGAAACCTGTAGAGCTGCCTTTTTGGGTGTGAGAAGTCAGTTGACTGCTGTCATTCTCAGCTCTATAGGATCCGTCAGCATGTTGGAATTTCCAGTTTAGGAAGCGTCCAGTTTGGGGAGACTCTGTTAAGAATCTTGTTGGGGCTAGTCATATCTTCAGAAAGTCACAGACTTTCAATGTATACCTTTCTCCTTTTTTGTAAGTTACATACTGTAAATCTTTCTCTGAAGGATGAAATTGGAGGTCTTGGAATGAAAACCACTTTCACGTGTTGCTGCGATCCTCTTCACTTTTCTGGCTACTACATTGTATTATTCTAAAGAGTTCTCTTCACATTGTATTCTGTCTGACTGGTGCCCCCTGCATTTCTGCAGTATAGTGGCCTTCCCTTTTCTTCCACTTCTGGTAGTAGAAGTCAACACTGAATCATTAACGGTAATGGAGAGATATCTGGGCGCTCTAAAATACTTTTCGGAATGGTTTCAGGAAATAGGTTTTTTTTTTTTAATTTTATTTATTTATTGGAGATAGAGACAGTGAGAGAGAGCATGAGAGGGGAGAAGGTCAGAGGGAGAAGCAGGCCCCTCTCAGAGCAGGGAGCCCGATGCGGGACTCGATCCCAGGACTCCGGGATTACGACCCGAGCCGAAGGCAGTCGCCCAACCAACTGAGCCACCCAGGCGCCCCCAGGAAATAGGTTTTAATTTCAGAATTTTCATATGAATTTATCTGACTCTGGGAACTAATAACACTCCAAATTAAATAATTTCTCTAAGCTTTATGAAGTCAAAGTTAGGAAAATGAAGCATGTTCAGCTTCCTTTCTTTTCTGTTAGCTGGTAGAATGGACAGTGCTTTTCCTCAGATTGCAGTAGAGAACCTGAATGAATTCCCCTTTACCCTTTACTTGCTTTATACTTGATGTTTCACTTCTTCCATGGGCTAAGGATTTATGATCTTAAAATAGAGATGAAAGATTCTAATTATTAAATTAGGACCTAGGATAGATATTAATGCTATTTAGACTTTAGAAGATTTTCAGTGAATGACTAAAGGGAAATAGCAATAATGACTTCTGTTTGTTTTGGAAAGAGAATTGTGGAATATTTACAAAAAGATCATCTTTGAAGATGTATTCATTTCTGTGATGCCCTTATATTGTTGGCTTTGTTTCTGGGATTAAAGAATTCAGTTCATCAGAGTATATTATTGAGGTATGTTAATGAAAAAGAAGGATATTACATGCCTTTTCCAGTTCAGATTAGCTCTTCTCTGTGTCGTGGATACAAGTTGTACCCCAAACCCTGTAGCTCTCTTAAAATTTTCTGCCGTTGCTTACTAAGGGAACTAGAGGAGAAAGTAAAAATAGTTGACGCAGTTCATAGAATTGGATAAACCTTAGAGTCCATCTGGTTCTTTGATCTTCAATCTGTGTTGCCAAGAGCTTTTGGAAGTTCCATGAGGAAGAGGATGCTGAGTGGTTAGGCCTTATGTCTTGCATGGCTGCTTCAATCAGAGTATCTCTTTTCATCCATTTTACTTAAGATTTCATTTGGGAAAAATTTACTGTTTAAAGAAAAAACTTAGAATACCATTGAGGAAATCAAGTAGTTAGTGGTCAGTCAAGACTAAAACCCAGGTCTTCTAAAATGTATGGGTTTTTTTATTCTTTTTGAATTGTAAAGAAAATAGATGCCAATTATAATAAAAGTTATCTGAATCCTATATTTTATACTGTAACTGCAGAATTAATAGTAATCACAGTATATTTACATTATTTATACTTAATTCCCTGAATTGTCAAGGAATTAGCATCATAATGTGGACTATATTGATTTTGTGCTGTTTATAACAAAGAAGCTGACATTGTTAATCCTCTGTCAGTCAGAAAGGCTTTTTCCTCACTTAGGACAAAATTAATTTTGTGGTAACTAGTAGATAGCTTGAAATGGGACACTAACAATATTGGATGGGGGAGAAGGTGTGGAAATGCTAATTGGATAAGTTACAGAAGGAAATTAGGATAAAATATGCAAGTGGGAAAGAGCTTGGTTGTAATGTAGCACTTTACATGGTACTTTAAGGATTTTTTTCATTATTTGTATATTATGTCATTAATAACTACTTGGAGTTTCTGTCTTTGGGATTTATATTCTTTCAGTGTAGATAGATACCAGCCATCCAAGGCACAGTTGCTGTAATTGACCCACGTATTTTTTTTAGTATTTTATTTATTTATTAGAGAGAGAGAGAGTCACAAGTAGGCAGAGAGGCAGGCAGAGAGAGGAGGGGAAGCAGACTCCCTGTTGAGCAAGGAGCCCAATGTGGGGCTCAGTCCCAGGACCCTGAGATCATGACCTGAGCCGAAGGCAGAGGCTCTAACCCACTGAGCCACCCAGGCGCCCTGACCCACATATTTTTCAGAGACATGCTGTTTATTGCTGTCAGGTCCTCCCCCTGAATTGCAAAAACAGGCAAATCTGGGTTTTTGGGGTTTTTTTTTTAAGATTTTATCTATTTATTTGCCAGAGAGAGAGAGAGATCACAAGTAGGCAGAGAGGCAGAAGCAGGCTCCCTGCTGAGCAGAGAGCCTGCCGCAGGGCTCAATCCCAGGACCCCGAGATCTTGACCTGAGCCTAAGGCAGAGGTCTCAACCCGCTGAGCCAGCCAGGCGCCCCTGCAAATCTGTTTTTTGTTAACTCTCCACCTCCTTTTAGTTTGGAACTCAGAAGCTCATGCCAGTAGCTGCCCGGCTCTGGCCTGTCCTTCCCCAGAGAAACTTAAGAATTACCCCTACTTTACCTTTTTACACCTCTTAATTACCCCACTTTGATTAAAAAGAAAAAAAAATCTTTAAAATTCTCTTGCATTAAGATAAATCTCAACTAGATAATAGAGGAAGGTACTCTGATACTTACAATCATATTAGTTTATTCTTAACCATAATAGTTTAATAAGCCATAGTGTTTATGAATTAACTATCCCTGAATTTCTACTTCATATTTTTAAGGGAAAAACAATTTTGCACGCTGTCTTTTTTTTTTTAAACAGACAGTAAAACTGTCATAAGCTCTCTGCCATCCCTTAAGAATCTCAGTTTCTATCAGGGTAGGATAAAATTATGTCTTTTGCTCTATTCTTGTTGGCATACCTTCAGTAAATACTGTTAAATGCTTATTATTTACAGTAGAAACAAAACATCTATTTGACTAAGAGCATGAGAGAACTTTTTATAGGAAAGATGATTTTGCTGAATTTACTCTCTAAACCTTACATTGTTTATTTTCTCCTGTAATGTATATTCATAAGTCCACTAAATATGTCGTTAGAAACTTCTCAAATGTAAGGACTTGGCAGGAAATTAATTTTGTGGTAACTAGAGAACTGCCATATCTGTTGTGTTTTTTTTTTTTTCTTACAGCCTCTACAGCTTCACGTTCCAGTCCGGTAATGAGAAGAAAAATATCTTTAAATACGTACACGCCTGCAAAGATCCTCCCAACACCACCAGCTACCTTAAAGGGTACGAAAGCAAGCAGCAAGCCAGGTTAGGACTGCTTGTGAGTTTATGGATTCTGTATAACAATCAGAGGAGTAATAATAGCTTGCTTTTTGAGCTTAAAATCTATTTTTAAGAAGGATCATTACAATTCCTAGAGTTAAAAACTGTTTCTATAGTCCACTGATGTATTTGTATTTTTTTTTTCTCTGTTGGCTCTCCCACCCCTGTATCTGTTAATAAAAATTATTTCATACTTACACTTTTCTGCAAACTAACTTATGAACTCTTTTTGTTTTTCTTTTGAACCTAGGCATAATTTTAGTCCTTTTATATGAAATTTTTTTCTCTTTCTTTATAGTATCTTAATTCACTATTCTCAGTCTAATGATATGAATACCAAATTCAACTATCTTTTATCGACTTTTTTCTGTTTGTTTGGTGTTTTGTTTTGTTTTTTTAATATTTTTTAGGTAGTACACCCAACTTGGGACTTGAACTCACACCCCCAAGATCAAGAGTCATGCTTTACCAACTGAGTCAGCCACATGCCCCGACTTTTTTCTGTTTTTACTTTTTGGCACATTTGATTGTGTGATTGATTCTTCCTGAAATTTTATCTTATTCTGACTTCCACAGTGTACTCTGTCTTGGTGCTCTTTCCCTTTATCTGATTTTTTAACTCTTTTTGTTTGAGGGTCCTTCTTCTTACTTTCCTATACTAAACAAGGACATTCAGCTGTTCCTTTTTTTCTTAACCTATACTTCTTTTTTTCGGAGAATTCTAGGTAGCTCTGAGGTTTTGACTGATAGTATCCTCACTGGAAATCTCTTAAATCTTTTCCTCATGTTAGTGCTCTCAAATATTCTTTTGGTTAAGAGTTTGTGCTTGGGAGTAGGAGAAACTTAAATTAAAATCTCAGCTCTACTACTTGTTAGCTATATGATCTTGGGTAGGTTACTTAACTTCCCTGATCCTTGATCTCATAGTCATAAAATCAAGGTAATAGTGCCTCTTTTAATGGTTGTCAGAAATGAATCCAATAACATACATAAAGTACTCAACACACAAAGTAAACACTAAATCTTAGCTGCTATTATTGTTACAGTGTGGCCAAACTGTTCTCCTCACCTCCCCCAAATAAATCCCTGTGACACTCAGGTCAGTTTTCTTCTTCTAAAATGTTCTCCTGTTACTTCCCACTCTTGAAGACCCAATCCAGCCCCCTCCACTGGTGATGTATTTATATGATTACCAAAACAAGAGCTCTGATGACACTACTACTGACTTGATATTTATACCTAATTATAGCTCTGTCAGATCATCAGTCTTTAATAAGTTAAAAGCAATATCTTAAATATATTTGAACTTAGTACATTCTAAATAATCAGAATATCTATGTACAGAGAACTGAAATCTTAAATATAATCTTAAACATAAATCTTAATATTTTAGTGTCTTAAATATAAATTATGTATTCCATATACAACTCAAAGCTAACATTTATGTAGTTTCTTATGCTGCAAAGCACTTTTTTATTCTTATATCTCTAAACATGGCCCGTGGCCGTGCCATTATGGATGAAAAGTTGCAGAGAGGTTGTGACTTATTCCTGTTCACATAACTAGTAATTGGTAGACCTAGGATTTGACTACTCTTTGAATCATGGTACATTATTGTTCTTTACATATTAGACACATAATAAATGCATTATTTCATAAGCATTTTTAAATAATAATGATGAAATGGTATTATATTTGACTTTTCAAATATAAGACAATAAAAGCCAATGTTGCATTTCTGGGATAAGCCCTACTTGGTCATGATGAATTATTTATTGATATGTTGCTGAATTCAGTTTGACTTTGAGGATTTGGGCACCTACATTTGTGAAAGATAGTGACTGGTCTGTAGTTGAGTTTGTTTGTTTTCTTGTTTTTTTTGTTTTTGTAATGTCTTTTAGATTTTGGTATCCAGTTGATGCTGGCTTCATAAAATGATTTGGGAAGTATTTCTTCCTCTTTCTATTTTCTGAATGAGTTTTTGTAACATAGGTATTTCTTAAATTTTGATAGAATTAATTTTCTATTTCATTGTAGTGATGGCTTTGATAACTTGTATTTTTCAAGGAATTTGTTCATTTTATCTAAGTTGTCAACTTACTTGTTACTTTACTATCCTTTTAATGAATGTGGTAATAACTCCCATTATTCATGATACTGATAATTTGTGTTCCGGTTTTTTTTCCTCCATTACTCTTACTAGAGAATTATCCGTTCTGTTGGTGTTTTCAAAGAACTAGATTTTAGCTCTTTGTTTTATATTTCATCGATCTCCACCCCTTAATATTTTCTTCCTTCTACTTATTTTGGGTTTACTTTTATTTTCTATTTCTAGTTTCTAAATCACTTTTTAAGAAGCATTTCTCATTATATAAACATTTAAAGCTGTAAATTTCCCTCTTTTAGCTACACCTCACAAAAGTTTAATTTTATTTTCATTCTCGTTCAGTTAAAAATATTTTCTAATTTACATTGTGGTTTAGTCTTTGAGTCATGAAGTATTTAGAAACATTGGTTAATTTCTAAATATTTGGGGGTGGGGATTTGAATATCTTGTTACTAATTCCTTGTTTGTTGCAATTACAAAACATATGCTGTTTTGTAAGGTACACTGATTGCAGTCTTTTAAATGTGAAACTTTTTTTATGGCTTACCATTTGGACTTGGTACATTTTAAGTGTATCAAGAGCACTAGAAAAGAAATTTTATTCCATAGTTCAGTGATATAATGTTCTATCAGTACCCATTAGGTCAGAATTACTGATAATCTTACTCATATCTTCTGTGTCTTTACCATTTTGAAGGGTGGGAACTTGTGCACAGGAGGAAAGGTTCTCATTGTATCAGTTGCTTAGAGAGCAAATTCCACTCACAACTGTGGAATGGTCTGTTTCTACCTTTAATTCAGTCAGTTTTTATTCAGTGCTTTGAAGTTTTTTTATTATGTACATATATATTTGATAGGACTTCCTAACATATTGACTCATTTATCATCATGAAATTTCCCTCTGATTCCTTGTAATGCTTTGTCTTAAAGTTATTTAATCTGTTATGAATCTTGCTACTTCACATTTCTTATGCTTACTGTATGCATGGAGTATTTTTACAGTCCGTGTCTTCATATTTAAGGGATTTTTTTTTTGTAGGCAGCATACATTTGGCTTTTTAAAAAACCCATTCTAACAATATCTGCCTTATAGTTGAAATGTTTATAGTTCATTAACATTGTAATTATTGATATGGTTAGGTTCAATCTACTATTTTATTATATTTTCTGTTTTTTCTTTTCTGCCTTGTTTTGTATTAATTCAGTATTTTTTAGTATCTTATTTAAACTTATCTATTAGCTTTTTAGCTTTATCTTTTTGCATTATTCTTTTATTGGTGGCTGTAAATATATATCTCTCACTTTTCATGGTCTACTTAGAGATAACTTTATACTCAAAGTAAAATGTGGAAGCCTTGCAACTATAGGTTCTTTTACCTTCCTCTCCTCCCATCCTTAACACATAGTTATCCATGTGTGTTACTTCCACTTATATTATAAAGGCAACAATACAGTGTTACAATATTTGCTTTAAAGTCATATATGTATTTTGGAGATGCCTGCGTGCCTCAGTGGGTTAAGTGACTGCCTTTGGCCCAGGTTATGATCCTGGAGTCCCAGGATTGAGTCCTGCATTGGGCTCCCTGCTCAGCAGGGAGTCTGCTTCTCCCTCTGACTTCTCCCCTCTCACGCTCTCTCTCTTTCTCTCTTTCAAATAAATAGATAAAATCTTTAAAAAAGAAATAAACAGTCATATATGTATTTTAAAGAAATTAAGAAGAGAAAAAAGTCTTTTGTTTATCCACGTGTTAGCCATCAGTTTTTATTCCTTTTTCTAAGTCTTTGTTTCCATCTGGTTTTGCTTTCAACCTGAATCTTTAGCATTTCTTATACTGCAGGTCTGTTACTGTATTTGAAAAAGTTTTTATTTTACCTTCATTCCTGAAAAGTAGTTTTGCTGGATAGACAATTCTAGGAAGAAAGTTTTTAGTTTGTTTGTTCGTTTGTTGTTGTTGCGTTTCAGCATTTAAAAGGTGGTGTTCCCGTTTTCTGGTTCCCATTGTTTCTGATAAGTTTTTGCTAATTTAAATTGTTCCAGTGTATGCAATAGATTAATGAATTTTTTTTTCTGCCTGCCTCAGCATTTTCTCTTTATCTTTGAAACCAAGCAGTTTGACTATGGCAAGCCTGCCTAGGACTTTTTTTTTTTTAATAATCTAGGTTGATGTTCACTCTTTCCTCTCCATTCTGCTGTTAACCTATCTAGTGGATTATTATTTCAGATATTTATTTATTCTTTAGTTTTAGACACTTTTTGATTCTTTTAATTTTTTCTCTTCAGAGATTTCCTATATTCTTCTTCATTATAAGCAATCTTTTCCTTTGTTCTTGAGTATAAAGTACTTGCTTTAAAATTCTTGTGGAACTAATCTGGCTGATCTCAGGATTGGTCTCTATCAATTTATCCATTCTCAAGAAGAAAGATGTTTTCCTGTTTCTTCATACATTAAGTAATTTTGGATTGTGTCCTAGACCTTATGAATGAGATGTTGTATAAACTCCAGACTGTTATTTTTGTTATGTTTCTCTCAAGAGTATTGAGTTGTTTGGGTTCTTTTAAAGCAAAGAGTTAACCTTGACTGAACTCAGATTGCAAAACTGTGTCCCTTGGTCACTGGCAGCTCACATTTCACTTCATTTCTTTTAGCCTCAGCTGGACTTCTTGGAGCTTACCCTGCTCATGCCATAAATGTGATCACAGTTTATACAAAGAATCTCCCACCTGACTTCCAGCAGCTACAGTTGTTCCAATACTTATCTTCTGGTTGTTTTTTTTTTTTTTTAAGATTTATTAAAGATTTTATGTATTTATTTGACAGAAAGAGAGAGAGAGAGAGATCACAAGTAGGCAGAGAGGCAGGCAGAGAGAGAGGAGGAAGCAGGCTCCCCACTAAGCAGAGAGCCCCATGCGGGGCTCGATCCCAGGACCCTGAGATCATGACCTGAGCTGAAGGCAGAGGTTTTAACCCACTGAGCCACCCAGGCACCCCTTATCTTCTGGTGCTTAATGCTACTAAGAATGAGTTTTATGTTGGAGTTTTAGTCATTGCGCATAGTGCAGGCTAGATACTCTGGATACTGTCCTTAGGCCAAAAGTTTTTTTTTTGTTTGTTTGATTTTTTGAGAAAGAGACATCTTGTGAGCCATGAGCTAGGGGTGGGGGCGGAGGGTCAGCGGGTGGGGAGGGACAGAGAGGCAAAAGGAGAGGGAGAGAGAGAATCCCAAGCAGCCTCCACACCCAACGTCGTCACAACCCTGAGATCATGGCCAGAACTGAAATCAAGAGTCCGGCTTCCAACCGACTGAGCCACCCAGGCGCCCCACCTTCATACTTTTTAAATAGTGGTGACATAAGGGATAGAGTAGAAAATAGATGTTTTTAGGGAAATGATGAGTTCCATTTTAAACTTACTAAGTTTATGTTTCCTGTCAATTATGTATATAGAGATTTCTAGTAGGATATACAAGATACACAAATCTTAAAGTAAGGGAAAGGATCTGGGACAGAAGTGTACATTTGAAGATTGTTAGCACAATAGATGGTAGTTAAACATGATGAATAAATTAGTTTTCCAGGAAGACTGTAGGGTGAAAAGAGAAATTTGTTTGTGAACATGCCTTGTTGTGAACACAATACTTTTTTGTATTGGTATTGAATTCTAAAAAGTTAAAAGGTTAAAAATGCTCTATTGAATGTTTACAGTGTTTCATTTACATCACAATTATAAAGTAATTACTTTATCACTTAGCAGTATTATTTGAACATGAGTTCTTGTGAAAATCTAAGCAATAGTTTTTCTTTTTTTGTATAGCTACCAGCGGACCTTCTAATGCAGTTGTTCCTAATACCTCATCTCGAAAAAAGAATATAACTAACAAAACAGAAATGCATGAACACAAAAAGACCACTGGGAAAAAGAAATGAAATCTTAGCAGAAGCTGGAACTCCTTCAATATATAAAAATCGTGTGTTCAGTAGAAAAGGACATAGAATAAACCTTGACTGAAAACTGTCAAAGCAAGTAGTATATATGTTTCTCCTTATACATCTCTGAATTCATTTTAAATACGTTAAATCTAGAGAATTCTTTGTATATATTCAGGTAAGGAACTTTTCTCATTATCTTGAAATGTTTAAGACAATGTTTATTAACATTTTATGAGTAGCAAAAGTTATGATGATAAAGGTCTGTCATTCTTAATGTTATGTTTACTGTGTGCCCTTGGTAAAGACAAGGACAGAAAAGCCCAGCTAGCTTGTACCAGTGTCACACCAATAATACTGTTTACTCAAGAATCTGTGAGGTGACCTCTATATACACTTTCATTTTCATGGGATTTTATCTTAGCTGTAAAAAGCTATAGCTTGGGTTAGAATTTGACAGTCAGGATTACTGATACAGATTTTTTTAAGTGCATTTCCAAAGAGATTTCATTGACCATTTAGATTAGAAACTTCCACCCCCTCAATTGTTAGAATTACATAAATGCTGCAATATTTAATAACTGGAGTATTAGCATATGGGTTATTTTTGCAATATGTGCTTTGAGTTTTTTTATTGTATGTTATTTAAAATATTACATATACAGCTGGGATAACTACACCTTTATGCACATAAATTTCTTATGTTAATTTGTAGAAAATACTTTCTTTATATATTTCCTTACCATAAGGTGCTTTTGCTCATCAGGAAAATTTTGCTTCATGTGTTTGGGAAGAAAGACATCTTTAGGTTTTTTTTTTTTAAGAGACATAGTTGACAAGTTTATAAATGTTACACTTATTTCCAGAGTTCTCTTTAGATCTAAGGGAATCAGTTCAAAAATGGCTATCATCAATGTGAGAAGAATGTCTGAATTCTGTAGTTGGTAGATATTATGTATAGCACCTCTTTTTAGCATTTCTACTCTTATCTCCAGTGTATCAGTTGATCTCACTAAGAAAGCTTAAAGATTGAACATTTGAAATAAATGCTCTTTTCAAATGATTAGATTTTGAAAGGAAATTGAGATCATTGTTTTGCGATTTCATCTATGGTGTGAAAAAATATTTATTATCGTTGGTGCTTTTTTCCCCCTATTGCACAAGTAATTATAAACCACTTGAAATGACTTAAACTGTAAACCAAACAATACAACCTGATAAGAATTCCATGCATTGCCAGTCAGGTCACTTAAATTGCTAAAGCTTTAGTTTGAAGCTTACGTTTAGGAAATTACTGAATTCTTGTATGAACACAACTATTAAAATTTTTTAGGAGACTCTCCTCACTTTAGATCATCATCTAAGAATTGACTTTTAGAAAATAAGCATATTATGTGTTAGTTTTAAAAGTACCAGATGCAAAAGTCACAAATACATACAATTATATAAGTTTATATACTTCACGTGAATGTAATTGTATTACGTGGAGACATGTCTTGTAAACAGTTGAATGTACCTAAGCTTTCTGTATGTGAAAATGTTAATGTGCTCAGTGTGGGAGTAAGAAACTTCTTTTATTTTTTAAGTGGAACTGAATTAAAATATTTTATTTCCAGTATCAGAGAGTGACTTAAATGACAAATGATTTTTTTATTCCTATCCTTTATCTCTTTCCTTTTAGCTTTCAAAGTAGAAAGAATGAAGAAAACTATTTGAGTATTAAACAGTGCTATCTTAGATATGAAATAAAACTTGCTGCTGGCCATACGCATTGCAATATATCTCCTAGAAATTAACTAGAAAAGTTCAACATAGCTCGCTTTTTCCGTTGTTGTACAAGAACTGTGATTTGACTGTGGTCACTACTAAACTCAGTAATATTTTTGTGTAGACTGGACAGTCTTATTTCAAAGAATCTTTGAATCCTTTTCTAAAACAACAAAAAGGCTTATACATAAGAGCAAGAAATTATAGTTACCACTCTTTAGTGGCAGTTTGACTGAACCATCTGTTTCTCATATGATTCTGTCCCTGGAAGGTATATTTTTCATTTGTTTTAAATACTGGAAGATACTGCTTCTTGCAGCCTAATCCTCCACCCAGCGAAGAGATGAGAAGGCACAGCCTGAGGACCTGCCCGGCCATTCTGGGGTGTTGGTTCAGAGCACATTATTTGTTCTTTCCATCCTTAACCATACATCTGAACTCAGGCTTTAACTTTGCCCTTGAAGTTGTGCTGGTGGCTTTTGGTTGGCTGCTCTGGTTCTATTGAGGTCTAATAGTCCACCCTCACCAGAAAATATTTTGGGGGTGTTTTACCAACCTCAGGTTAAGGAGAAAAATGTGCTGAACAGCTGATTTCATGTTTCCTTTGAGCAGGAAATGGAGGCAGAAGGAAACACTAAAGGGACAGAGAACTTGTGACAGTGTGCTTAGTTTATACATGGAGCAAAAGGGCAACAGATGGCGGTGGAGAGAGAAAAGTTACATGGACACTTCTTCAAGAAATACTTAATTAAAACTCTTTAGACAAGACAAAAGTCTGTTTTGAACAGTACTACCCAGATTTCCCTCCAGGTTTTCTGACTGTGCTCTCCATGTCCACTATTCCCTAGTTTCATGCCAGTTTGAACTAAGATTTTACTTTTTGGTCTGCTGTTCATACCTTAATGGAAAGTCCTCAGTATTTCTCTTTGCGCTTATCAAAGTTTGCTTTCCATAGAGTGTTCATCAATATCATATCATTTTATCCTTGACTTACCTGGACAGCATAGACTGCCTGTATTCTTCTTAGTCAAGTAGGGATCACTTCAGCGATGGCTCAGCGGTTCCCTCTCTGATAACCTCTCTCCAATTTTCATAAACTGTACCTAGAGCTGTCACCACTAGCAGCTTCTTACCCAGGGGAACAATTTTTATATTCCTTCTGAAGGAATTGCTTGTCATAAGGAGTCTCTCTCCCTTTGTACAGAATCACGGGTACCACACAATAACCATGGGAAGTTTTCTTTATATGGGTCAATTTTTTTTGAAGGTCTACTCTTTTTTACAGAGAATGGAGAACTATATAAGATCTATTATTTTGTATGTAAATTATATTTTGATTAAATATATCATTTAGATTTTCTATAACCTTTTTCCTTTGGTCCATGTGCTTAGTCATGACTTGAGACAGAGGTAAATGAAACTTTTCACTTAGGGATTTTCTCCTTTTATTGTCGGTTTTTATTTTTTTTCCCTATTGTATGTGGCTGTGTTTTCCATTACATGTGAATTCATGACTGCTAGATTTCCAGTGTGGGTATTACATTCAAAAATCTGTTGTTGTTGTTGTTTTACTGGATGCTTTTGTCCTGTAATTTAAAATGTCCGATATTAAGATTATGACTAATGTTTAAATTTAGCTTGCATTTGGTTGATTACACCTTTCTTCATCCCTGTATTTTTTTGTGTTTTTGTCGCTTTGTTCAGGTATTTTAAAATAGTATATGGTGAGTTTTGCTTTGTGATTCAATTTTAGGATTCCTCTTATTTCATGCATTAGTATAGTCTTTTCATATGTAATATATCTTTGCTTTTAGGTTAATGCTTTCTATTTTTATTGCTTTTGTTATTTTTTTAATCTTTTTATAAAAGAATACTTTTCATTCCAAGTAAGAAAAACTCCAGTTGAAACCTAATATCATAAGGAAATTTATAACACATTTCTGAAAGTCCACAGGTGGGCGGTTGGTTTCAGCCACAGTTTTCTCAGTCCATACTGTCTTCTAGGACCCAGCTTCTCTCCCTCACTCCTATTGCACAGTAAGTGTTTTATCCCAAAGTTGTTTTCCCTCATGTTCACAAAATGGCTGCCCATGGCAGTCAGGGTTTTATGTTCCCTTGTTCATGTCCAACACAACAAAAATTGAAGAGCATTCTCTCTTAACCATGAAATAGTAAGTCTTTCATTTTCATGTGATTGGGCCAACTTATTTGGTCATCTATCCATTCCTGGATGAACAACATTCTCTAGGAGAATTCTGTGGGCTTTGTTGGCTCTGAAGCTGGTGGTGGGGTCAAGTTCCCCCAAAAGCCTCAGCATGTGGATAGTTTGGACCAATTAATGCTTTATTGTGGAAGGCTGTTCTATGCATAGTAAGGTGTTAGTAATATTCCTATGCTAGGCTGCTTTGAGGTACTCAATTAAGACAATGAGCCAAAATGAAAATAATGAAGTCTCTGTTTACTTACTGTGATAATGTAAGCAAGATGCCAAAAATAAAAGTAGTACTGGCTCTTCACTGTTCTTCCTTCCCCCCTGCCCCATCCCCCACTGAATGGCACTGGGCAAGGGTCAATCACATGACCTGCAGTGGGGTTGGGGGAAATAGTCTCATTGCTGAGGAGCACTGAGCTAAAGATTCCTGCCACTTTATGAACCCAGGAGACCGGAAAGGCTAGAAGTGGAAAAAACAGTGGAGAGGTATATCTTGGTCAAGACATCTCCTCAGTAAGAAGATCTCAGTGGAGACACCCGAACGTTGCCTTAGCCAAGGTCCCATGAGAAGGAGGCCTCGATGGAGGTGCCAGGGCTAGGAATGCATATACGAATATGTCCTTGACGATAGCTCCCTTCAAAGACCGTGTGGGGAGGACAGATCTCCTTCATAAAGCCTACCAGGCCAAGCTTTTGTAATTGCCTATGACAAAGCCTGAAAGATCATACATAGGATTTTGGCCTGAAGCCAGTCTCTTCATCCTGGTCTCTAACCTGGTCTGTAAGCCAGTAACTCCCCCTAAAGGAGAGTCAAAAATGGCTCTAGATATTGCCAAATGTCCCCTGGAGAAGCGGAATCACTCTCAGTTAAGAATCCCTCCTTTAAGTACATGTTTCTGTGAAGAAAGGATGGACATATGACCAAAATTTGGGTTCTGTTAGGAAAGAGGGGTAGAGGGATGAATAAAGGATAAGTAATCAACAATATACATTGTACACTGCATTTTCATTATATTATCCATATTTGCTCTAGTTTCCTTTGTTCCTGTAGTAGTTTTCTTTTTAACTAATTTTGATTTATGTATTTCATTTTTAAGATACTACGGACTCCCTGCTATGAACAATGTCCAATAAGTATACCTTTTTTCTGCCTTTTCTCTAGACCAGTTTTACTTGGCTATATTATACCCTTGGTTCTTCTTGTGTTTAGCTGTATACCTATAAATATTTTATGCCTTTATTACATGCTTATCAATTTAAATGCCATATTTCGAACCCCCGATTAATCAAGATGAAACCATTTCTACCTTATCCCCTTCTCTCAGTTTCACTTATCCCTTTTGTATTCCCTCTGCTATGGCCTTTGTTTTTGGGGTGACTTTTTCGTTTTTCTCTTTCCTGAACTCTGTTAACTCCTGTTGCATTTCCTTTGGTTGTGTTGCCATGTGGTTTCTGATCACCTGTATCTCTAGGTGAGCTTCTGGTTTCCCTGAGTTGAATTAGGACAGTATATTTGGTCATATATTTCATATGCTCAGGGGATTCATTTTTTTCTGTTGAATGGTTTTATCAATAATTTTTTTAAAACGATTTTATTTATTTATTTGAGAGAGTGAAAATGAGGGAGAACACAGTAGGGTGAAGGGTAGAGGGAGAAGAAACTCCCCACCGAGCAGGAAGCCTGATGCGGAACTCGATTCTGGGACTCCGGGCTCATGACCTGAGCTGAAGGCAAATGCTTAACCACCTGAGCCATCCAAGCACCCTGTATCAATGGTGGTTTTATCTGCTATTATTTCTCCTGTTCCTGTCCTCCTTTTCTTGGGATTGTTGTGTAGTACCAGGCAGGTTCGTTTTCATTTATCGCTCATCTTGAAATAAGTTTCTTTCTAGCTCACCTATTTGGTATACATCCATATAGTAGGTAGCGCAGCATTTTGGACTAACGGTTCTTCCTGGGTATTCAGGAAGCTACTTAGTACAGGACTGTGGCTCAGGGAGAGCTGTTTTAGCCTTTTATTCTCTCCAGCAAACAATAACTAACAACTGCAGAGCTACTCCTTGGAGTCTCTTTCCTCCTCTCTTGTCTCATCCACCGCTTCTTATAAGTGGCATGTCTGTATCTCCTCCCTTGGCTTTGCCTCTCTTGCTACTCTGTGGTCCCAGGCAATATCCAGAAAACCCCTGATTGCTGGTTCTCACACCATTTTCATTGTTTCAGACAAGGAATTGGTTTTGCCCCTCAGATTATGTCCACTATTTTGGAGTCTTTTTGTCTGATAACTTTGAGATCTGCAGCTAGAAGCATCCTCTCCAGGCATCTTCCTGTTAGATTTGTACTTCATTGACAGCTCTTCTCATCATTTGTGTCTGAAGTTACAAGTGTTTTCCTGTTTTGTTGAAGACAGTTTATATCTCTGTTTTATATTTGGGGATAATCATTTTTATTAAGAAATGATTTCTCCATTTTCAAACAGGGTATCACTTCTTTTTTTGTTACTATCCTTTGACAAGAAGGAAGAGGAGGAGGAGGTAAGAAGCTCCTGTTTTCATAACAGAGTGTTTTTAAAAAGATTTTATTTATTTATTTATTTGACAGAGAGAGACACAGCGAGAGAGGGAACACAAGCAGGGGGAGTGGGAGAGGGAGAAGTAGGCTTCCTGCTGAGCAGGGAGCCGGATGCGAGTCTTGATCCCAGGACCCTGGGATCATGCCCTGAGCCAAAGGCAGACGCCTAACGACTAAGCCACCCAGGCGCCCCAACATAGTTAATATTTTTAAATGAAGTTAATAATGCCAGTTTTGCCTAAAGCCCAATGTTGTATCAAATGAAATGGTAATTTGGTAAACTGCAACAGGAAGAACAGATTTGAAGAATTATTTGTGTTCTTTTGTTGTAATAGAGTTGTATATAGTCCAAATGTCAACCAGGCATCTGTTTTCAATTGCATTTCAGCATTTTTGCAGTCAAGGATGTTCTAGACAGTTCCCAATACTCTTTTATGGTTGCTTTTGTTGCCACGGGAACAGCCTGCCTAGTAACAATCTGACAAACCAAAAAAAAAAAAAAATCAAGGTTATTTTGGCATCTTTTTCATTTATAAGATCTTTAAAATAAGACGATACATTCCATCTTAAAGCAGGGTTTGAAAAAAAATAAAACCCACAGTATTTAACAAAACACAATGAAGTCTACCCTCCCATCCATCTATCTCCTGTCATGTGTGGTGTGAATGACACAATTGTGTGACCCTGGTGAGATAATGGATGTATGGTTTAGGTACCCATTTTAAAGCCCTTACAAGGATGTATCTCAATGAAGAAAGTGGGCTACTTATTTATTATGCTATGTAATGTGCTTCACAAGTGCTTGATATATAAAGGATAATTTTTTTTAAAGAAAAAAACCAATGTGCTTTCTGAAAGTGTTTAGCTACTTTAAAAAACTAGATTTTTCTCAAACTAGTCAATAGAATAGAATGTTCAGTGTTAAAGGTGGATGGTTGGATAGATGGGAAATGAAGAGAAAAGAAAATGGAGGAAAGGTGAGGCAGAGAGAATAAAAACATAGGATCTACTATTGTGTTATCAAAAAACATTGCTGATATGAAGAAATTGGAAGCCAGATAATTAAAGACTATTTTTCACTATCTGTAGAAAGGCTAATTTTTCCGATAGGAAAATGAGACCTGGGAGTCCCAAATGTTATAATTCACAATAGTGAATTGGTCTAAATTGGTCATTTAGAAACCTTTTTGAAAGTTTCTAGTATGCCGTATGCCGTATTTAACTCCTTTTTGAATGCTAATTTTAGGTAGATATAACTAAAATTTAATTTAATTTTATTTAATTTAATTTTATTTTATTTTATTTTATTTTAGTATAACTAAAATAAAAGCTAGTGGTACTGATATCCGTTACAACTCCTTGCTTCCCAGCGGCTCTTTTAAGGAATTTACTGTTAATGCAATTGATGCTACAATATTTGTAATTATAATTTTAGAATTATCTACTCGAGAATATTTACCAACTTCTGTTTATTACCCAGAGTGCATTTAGTTCTAGATATTGGTTGATATTGCAAATGCAGATATTTTATATTAGTCTTAACAGTATGGAATATAGAGAAATGTTTTTATAGCAAGAACAAGAAAAAAATTATACCTAGTATATTGGTGATGTAGTACAATAGAGTGTGTAAAAGCAGACGACTAATAGGAATTCTTTGTGTATATAGTATGTTCTATATTTCTGCTGCATGTGCATTATTACCTTGTTTGTTTTAATGAACGTCTGTAGTTATTCTGTAAAATGTTCATCTGGGTTCTCAGCTCTCTTTTTACAGTCTCAGATGGGATTCTAAGAAAGTTCTTGACCTTGTTACTTTCTGCCCTCATATTCTGACCAATGTTGCAATTACAAATAAGTATCTATCTTGCCGTATGAGAAACAGTAGACCTGATATCATTTTATCATAACATGATTATAACTTATTTTAACAAAAAAAGTTATCCCTAAAAACTTGTTACCCCGTAGAAATCAGATAATCTCATATTACTGGGTTAGGCCAGGAGGCTACTACATAAGCAGAAAAGTTGGTTCCTAAGTAAGGAATGGGAACTTGGGAGGAATTTATCTGCTCAAAATCTTACACTTGTTAGATACAGTGTCTGAAATGTCAACAGTGGAGATCATATGAGGAAAATCATTAAGAAAGCTCAATGAACTCCCTGCCAAACCCATAGATAGTCCCCTTTAAAATGCAAATCCCCTTGGAAGGCTTACATCATTAATCTGGCCATTAACCCCATAGTTTATCAACTGCTTTTCTCACAGTCATCTGAGAAAGGCATTCCTTCACCAAATGTGTGCTGGATGCTGATTATAAATCCATTACTGTGCTGAGCCCTGGTGTTATGAAAAGACCTGTTAGCATTCTTCAAGAAATTTACTGTCTTTGGGGGACCCAATGCTCTAAAGTTATCATAAAGACCATGGCAAAATGAATAATTAAAAATTCTGGATAAAATACTTATTTTGGAAATGCATGTAACAGCTCAAAAGCAAGAAATTAAACCAAAACGTATTGGAAACAAAAGAAAGCAGTGTCTAAATCAAGCTTAAAGTCTTTTTGTCTAAGATTTTCAAAGGGTACCTCAATCTTTGATTTTTTCAGGGATAATTTATTTGATCAGCATGAGCTATATAGCTAAGGGTACTCTTGAAGAAATATGATAGGGATTGAGGTTGCCGACTATATGCATAGCAAGTTGCTGGAGCTGGGCTCAATTCATAAAAGAGAGCAGGAAAGACTCCATGCTGTGTAAACCAGAATTGTAAAATCTTATACCTACTCATTGTCTGGAAAAGTCTTGTAAGTCCACAGAAAGAAGCAAATGCTGAAACGCATCCCTGGAAATTTTTCGCAGTGCAGAGCACGCACAGGGAACTCCCCATAATACAAAATCACACTAAAAAGAATCTCACCATTAAAAAACAACTTGCAAATCCCATGAGAAAACCACAGGAGACATTTGGCATCCTAGGAGAAATTTTTATCTGAGGAAGTAGATGGTGGTGTGTTATTGTGGCGGGAAAGGATCAGAATCAGGTTGACGCAGGAAGAGATACTAATAGGGAAAGATGGGAAAGGCAAACAATGATGACTAAATAAATGTGCCTGGGGTGGTGTTGAGTGGGAGGCTTTAATTTAGGAGGCTTAAAGAATTTTAATAACACTGGAGTATAAACTACTGGAGATAGGGATGGTTTCCATGTTAATACAATCTCGTAGTGTGTACCCTGAACTGGTAGTCTGTAAATTGTAATAGCTTTTCAAAATAAGTGATGTCAAGCTAATATTATGAAGTTAAAAAAAAACTTAAGTCATTTTTATTCCATCAGCCTAGTAAGACTATTCTCATTTTTTCATGGTTTCTTCCAGTTACTATTCTTAGATATCTTTACATAATTCTAATTATTGTGCCATAAACAGAAAATTTTGTTTTTCCTAGGTTCTTTACTCCATATTACATGACATTTTCCCATGACCCATAGTATTTATCATGGTCATAATTATCACTTTAAAATTTTGTCATTTCATTTAAAATTTTTAAAAGTTGTATTAAATTAATATGTACATATTAGGTCAGTGTAACTAAAATGAAACAAAGGTGCTTCACTTTCCTTCCTCTTTTTTTTTTTTTTTTTGGACCTCTACCCATCCCTACCCCAAGTTCATTTTTAAAAGGCATCTCCTTACATGTTTTCCAGCTCTTTCTTCAGATACTCACCACTACATTTCTATATAATAATCTTACACAACTGTGTTTTGATGTATCTATTTTAGATATTATCTATTGACTTCTTGTTATAGTAAGAATTTAACTTTCAAAACTCTGCTTTTCCTTCCTACTTTCTAATAAGGTTGTTAAATCATTAATCAGTGCCTACAGTATTAGTGAGTGTGTAAATATTGCTTATTGCTGAGCCAAGTAGTATGCTCTGATTGTTCCCTTTCTTGTAAAATACTTGTTTCTTCTTGAAACTTCCATGGGTTTCCATTTAGTGGATGTATTCTGAGTTCTTTAAATTCTCCAGTGAATATGTAAAGCGAAATTCGGTATTATTTTCAACAACCAGGTACCTACTTAGTTCCATGTTTTCCCCCTGAATAGCTCCTTCTTGTTTCTTGTCAGTAGGATGACTTTAGAAGTTGGGCACACAAAACTAGACCAAAAAAAAAAAAAAAAATGACAGTACTCAGAAGTCAATCCAGTGACATCTTACTATACCTAAGAGTTATGTGGTCTGACCTACCAATCAGGAAAAATTCGAAGTGAATGAAGGATTCATGAAGTTCAGTTTTTAAAGTTAGACAGGGGGATATTTATACTTGAAGAAGAGCCAATGAAACTCACATCCAATCAAGTCACATAGCTCGTTACATAAAGGTGACCAACTTAAAGACTTCCTTGAATAGACAGAAAAATTAAGTGATATGTATTTACAGTCTAAGAGATGCAGGCTACTTCAAAGTCTCTTCCTTCTTAAGGTCCTAGCATACTTAGTATAGCAGCAATAGACTACTCTGTAAGTCCCATCATAGTTGAAGGCAAGAATCCCATCCTTGCCTAGTCCAAGGTTTTCTTGGAATAGAAGGAAACTTTGGACATGCCAACAAGGTGGCCACAAAAATGGGAGGGTGACTTCAATATTTTGTTGGTGGGTAACAGTTTTTTTCCTTAGTGGGAAATAATCATCTGTCTTTTGACCTTGGGAAGACTTCAAATTAAGTAGAGGAGTAGTTAAGGAATCAAACTTAAAGTAATGATATTTTTTGTGTTAAAGAATCTCTGCAGTTTTGAGGTTTATGTAATTGTAGTATTTAAGAAAACTTGGTTAATTGGAGTTAACAAATAAGCCTTGTGATTCTAAATTTAAGATGTGTAGTTGATTTAACTTGATTTTAAGTTGAAATTAACTTATTAAATCGATAAGAATTTATAAATTCTTAGAATATTTGTCACACACTCGAAGTATTTGAAATGCAGTTTTGGGGCACCTGGTTGGCTCAGTGGGTTAAGTCTCTGCCTTCGGCTCAGGTCATGATCTCAGGGTCCTGGGATCGAGCCCCACATCAGGCTCTCTGCTCAGCGGAGAGCCTGCTTCCTCCTCTCCCTCTGCCTCTCTGCCTACTTGTGATCTCTCTCTCTCTGTCAAATAAATAAAATCTTTAAATACATACATACATACATAAAATACAGTTTAAAAGACTTACGCAAGTCTCACAAACCAAGCTACTAAATGGAACTGAGTATTAACAAAAGGATCCCTCAAAAGTGATTAAAATTTACTAGATTTACGAACACCATACTATTATCTTTAAGTCAGCTTAAGTGCTTAGGAACTTTGAATTTATAACTTTACTACATTGAACATTTTAAAAACCAAAGTGCTCTCCGAAAAATCTTTTTTGTGCTCCCAGGCTGCCCTTTACGGCATTACAGAGCTCAAATTAACCGAGTCCCCTGCCCTTTGCTCCAGTCTGAGTCCCTTCTCCCTGAGCCTGCCTCCCCTGCTTTCCTGTGTCAGCTTTCTGTTTCCCACATTCTTCACCCAAGTCCTCCTCTGAGTCACGTGGCCACACAGTCACACTCAGAGAAGCACTCAGCATTCTTCTAGGAAGGAGAAAGGTTGAATATAGAGAGCTGGGTGAGAAGTAGAAGTTGCAGAGATAAACACTGGTGTTTATACCCAGCCTTTCCCCCGAGCCCTATCCCACCCTTGTCTCCCACTGAACCATATGCCCCAGCCCTTCCGGGCTTCCTGGAGTGACTGGTTTGCTTCACTTTCGTGTCCGCATCTGCAGTGCCTTGCAGTTGACTCTGCCCTTTAAATCCAGTAACACAATGTGGTGTGCTTTCTACTTTCCATAAATCTGTTGACACCTCTCATCTGATGTTCTTTGCATTCATACTTTATGGTTTGTTATTTTTTATCTTTCCTTTCTTGTCATTTTAGAGTGGTTGCAGAAGGAAGTGTAGATATATTTCAAGAGTTCAACTTTCATTAAGAGGAAATCTCATTTTCACAATAGGTAAATAGTCTATTAGATCATCTACCATAATTTGTTTAAATGTTTGTTATTATAGAGACCTTAAATTCCTTTTTTTCTTCCCTATCAGCTTGTTTTGTTTTTTTTTTTTTTCTGATAAATTATTTCCTTGCAGTAAATTACGAAAGCTGGAATTATGGGATGGAAAGTTAGAAAGTGATGCAATGTGGGGTACTAGAGAAGTGTGGATTTTGATATACAGTCCAACTCCTCTAATTCCGCTCATTCCTGTCTGTGTGAGCAATTTATTATTTGATCCACCTGAGTCTCAATACCCAAAATTCAGATCCAGACAGAATCTGTATTCCAAAAATCAAAATACTCTGCAAAGTAAATAAACTAAAATAAAGTAAATAAAATTTAAAATAACTAAATATGGCTTGGAAAATAAAAAGTAAAGCCTCCTTAACAAATTTAATTCCATTATTTACCATTCTCTTTTCTTAAAAAGTCTCTAGATTTGACAATTTCTATGCATCACATCACTTCTAGGTTTTATCAAACGATCCATGTGCTCCAGGATTTCGAGGGCAGGCATCTAACGGTGGAACAGTTTTTTACACCCAATTAGAGCTTTGCAAGTGGTATTATAATAAAAACAAGTTCTTTAATAGCCTTTTGCAATTCATATAAAAAGTTATTACACCTTTCTGGAATCTTGCCAGCTTTTAGAAATTGGCTAAACTAAGTATGATCAGGGAGGATAGTTTCTTTCTCATTGTCCTACTTGCATTACTAAGAAGTTGATTGCCAAAACTGCACAGAAAAGATTCCTAGCTTTTCCGTTTCTGTTTTCACTTTGAAGAGAACAGTCTACTACAGAGTTTTTTTCAGATTGAAGACTGTCCAGTTTTTGGTTCTTCCTTCACTCTTCTCAGATTATAGATGAGACATTAAATATTTCCCTGAGTATACATTCCACTTTCAATCAACACCTTTATTAAAAAGAAAAGCACAAGTGAAATCAGAGTAAATGGGGTAGTCATTAGAACACCGGAAAGGACTATAAAATTACTTATAGATTTTCCTGAAAGTTTCACATATTGCCAGAAATAAAATACACAGTTTTAAGAATGCTAAGCCTATATATTCTTCATATGATTTCAAGAGAGCAGAAGTTCTAGTCAAGTAACTCAACTACAGTCCTTTCATCTGAATGAGACATATTCTTTTCAACTTCATCATAAATTATTTTGCCATGCTTTTTAAAGAGCCTGGGGAGGTGAGCAGAGCATGTATGATTATTCTTACTTGACAGATAAGGAAGTTGGCATCCAGAAAGTTTGTCAGAGGAAACACAGTGGGTCAGGGACAAAGTTGGAAAAGGAATTCAGGTGCCCCCACTCCTGGGCATTTTTGTCTCACAGAACCGTCACTTGATCAGCTCTCTCACTGTTTAGTACTTTGACTTGCTAACCTTGCTGAGTGGCTGAAGTTCTCAGGGAATATCATTTGGTGTTTGTAATCCATTATGCAGTTACTGAAAAAAATATTTTTCAAATCAGAAGCATTTGCACAGAAACCCTGATCTTGACCGGGTTTCAGGAGTCTTCGTTCAAGAAATATAGTTCAATCTTGTCTTTTATTTATTCAGTCTATATCCCAACTCTGACTGCAGTGTGGCTCCGGGAAGAGAATGGGTGAAAATCTGGGAGATCTGTCTGACTCAGCCCTGGCTTCAACGAGTGCATCTCCCTGGTCACGCTCCTCTAACCTCCATTGCTTCATAGGTAAAACTCAGAATAATATCTACTTCTACTGCTCTTCCAGGCTTTTTGTGATAAGCAATACAAAGATGGTATATGGGAGAATGCTTGGTAGACTGTAAAACAGACCACCAAGGGAAGGTACTATTATTTCCTCAGTACCACAGAACAGGGGAAGAGATACCTCTTAGGTTCAAGGAAGAGAGAAAGTGGGAGGCCATTTAAAACACATTTCAGGGGCATCTGGGTGGCACAGTGGGTTAAAGCCTCTGCCTTTGGCTCAGGTCATGATCTCAGGGTCCTGGGATCGAGCCCCACATCAGGCTCTCTGCTTAGCGGGGAGCCTGCTTCCCCTCTCTCTGCCTGCCTCTCTGCCTGCTTGGGGATCTCTTTCTCTCTGTCAAATAAATAAATAAAATCTTAAAAAAAAAAAAAAAGAAACATTTCAACCTTAGCTATTGTTCGGATTTATTTGCTTGAATGATACAAGTTGACCTTTAGTAAAAATTTCTGCCATGAAAGCAACTCAAGGATGGCAGCTTACAAGAGGCTGGGCGTCTCTTTACAAAGGTACACCAGTTAGAGCTAAGTTAACATCCTAGTCTCCAGCGATAAGAGTAATAGGGAGCGATCCTTAGGATTAAATCCACATTCACCATAATTTGGTAGTTGACAAGTAGTTTTCAAGCTTTCTGGCTACTGGATTTTCAAATTCTCTTAAGTAAACAGTATTTTTTTTGAAAGAGCAATAATTTAGTAAAATTTCTGCGTATCTGTGTGCATGGAGATAGTCATGTAGGCAAGAACTAAATGTGGTAGAATACATGTTTAGATTTAAGTTTCCTGTTTCAGTTTGGTGGAGAGAGAGGGGAGCAGAGTCCGTTCGCTTAATACAGGTCGTATCTGTGGTTGTTCAAATGTCTCAGTGCTTTAGTTGCCCTGAAGATAAACATCAGTGTGTCCACTTATACCCACTCTGCCTGACTTTTGAAATTCCTTTACTGTAGAGTGCTGAAATAAGAAATTTGGATCAGAGAAAAAATTTGGATCAGTAAGTAGGTGAATAAGAGAGAACAGGAGGGAGGGAGAAAAGGGAAAAGAATTGATTTTTAAGTCAAAAAACCCCAAAGAAAATAATCATTTATTTTTTTAAATTTCAAGATAACTTATTTTCTAATATATTTGAACACTCTCTAATAAAGTATTGGCCCTTTAAGAGAATCACATTTGCGACATTGGTCGTCATTAAGTGACGAGTTCAGAAGTCCCTTAAGCATACAGCAGTTTTGCAAATGATCTTTCTGCATCAGAATAACCACATGCTCTGCCAATTATTAGTAGAAAAATGGGCTTAATTTTTCAATTTTCTGATAAGCAATTGTTTATGATTAATAAAACCAATGTGAGAAATTAATGCCATTTTTCTCCATTAAATGTATTTTTTTTTGACAGTGGATTGCACTACATGTCTCACAAAAAAGTTTAGAAATGGTTCTTACTTCCATGGCATTTATAGTGTAGCAAGTCTCTTTGACCAAAAAGAAAAAAAACAAAAGCATTCTCTTATTTGTGTTCTTTCGTGACTACTCTCTTGCTCTAATCTTTGCTAGACTAATCCAAAATATAGCCTGTACGCATGGAATATTGGTAGAACTAGGTCTTTTTTGAGTGCTTGGTAATATGCTGTTCATTTAACACTAAACAGTTATTAATGCAGGTCCTCTGGATGTTATTAGCAATTACTTGGGGGAAAAAGCTCAATGATTAATTAAATCTAGAGAGAAGCTTTGATGAAACAAAGTTAAATGAGCTTCATTAATGCTGGAGTCCTTCACAGCCTTTAAAAATGATAACAAGTAAAAAAAAAAAATGATCACAAGTTTGTGAGTCTTCCAATGGAGAGTTTAATAGACAATGTTTCCCAAATGCATTTGACCTTAAACTTCTTTTCTCCTGAAGGCATCTCTTGGGAAAGAAAGATAGTTTAGAAATTGACATTAGCATGGATATTAGGAAAGCCTTTAAAATGGTCTGGCTCTGGATTAGAATCAGAGTTCTAGTCGTAGCTCAGCTACTTATTAACTATGTCCCTGGACATGTCACAAAAAAACTTTCTGGATCTCAATTTCCTCATCTACAAATGAGAGTAAAAATATTTCAAGTTGTAATTAGGAGAATTAAAGAACAAACAAACAAACAAACAAAACCCAAAAAACTTATGTGAAAGTGCCTGTAAATTGCATGGCATTTTAAAGATAAAAGCATCACAAAAATAATGGCTATAGCATTAAAAGTTGGTCTTACTAAGAATGTTTGACCCACTCATTTTTTTAAAATGTGCTCTGACATTAGATCAATGATAGGTAATAATCAGATTTCCTGATTCCGCAAAGGAGAGTTGTTCTCTTCCAAACCATTCAGGTAGTGAAGTATTAACTTTAGGAGAAATAACTATAAAGCAATGAGGCAAACATTTCCATATGGGTCATTATTTTATAACAATTTCGCATGTGAATTCTTGCATAGTGCTTATTGAACTAGAGATGGTACCTGTAAAAGAGTAAGCTGCATTATGGTTGATGAAATACCAGACTATAACTTTTCTCACTTAGATTGGCAGTAAAATACTCAGAAATGAGGAAAAGAAAATTATGTGAGTAAATAACAGGACCTTTTTGAGTTTCCGCCTAGCATCACTTAGATGGCTGGTAGAGAGCATAATAATCCCATGAACTGTCAACAAGCAGGTTGGAGAAGAGCAAGGAGGCAGAGGGCCTCTAGCATTACTGAAACAGAATGAAATAGGTTCTCCTCTGCTAGTGAAACATGACAATGTCATAAAAGGGTAAAGTTTAAAGTTAGCTAGCTTGGGATCAAGTCCTGGTCCTGCCAGTGTAAAAGTCATCTATAAAATGGGTATACGGGGGCATCGGGGTGGTTCAGTCAGTTGAGTGTCAGATTCTTGGTTTTGCCTCAGGTCATGACCTCAGAGTCTTGAGATCCAGCTCAGAGTCTGGCTCTGTGCTCGTTGCCTAGTTGACTTGAGATTCTTTTCCCTTCCCTCTCCCTCTGCCCCTACTCCCACTTGCGCGGTCTTTCTTTCTCTCTCTCTCAAATAAATAAGTAAAAATTTTTTTTTAAATGCGTATACAAAGAGTACCTATTTCACAGGGTTGTTGTGAAGATTAAATGAGTTAGCTGAATGTAAAGTTTAAACCGTGATGCAAGAGGTGTGTAATGTTAAACTTGCAATTCATATATTCAACACCAGATGGCAATGTGGCCATCCAAGGTCAGATTGCGGGTAGTCTAACAGATGAGCCAGTGAGAATATCTGAAATACAGGGTAACCAAAGTCTAGAAGATTTCTATGGAAATAAGATGAATTTAAAGGCTCAATGCAAATACGTCTATATAAGGTCACAAAAATATATATAAAAGATGATCTTTTAAAAAAGAGAAGCTTAAATAAAACACCTCTGCTTACCATTAGTTGCTTTCTGTCACTATTTATTCCAACCATGGCTCCCTGGTTTACTAGGTGAATAAGCTTGGACAAGTTACTTACCTTTTCTAAGCCCCAGTCTTATCTGTAAAATAATACACGCATTTGAAATTTTGTTGAGCCACTGCGTGTTAGGCATTGTTCTGGGAGCTGCAGATACACACTTTTTAAAAGGACAGAAATCCTTGCCTGTGTGATGCTCTCTCCAGTGCCTAGAATCTAACGAATAATCAGAGAACCTCTATCATTTAAAATCAGACACTGGCCGTATGCCAGGCTGTTAAAGTGAGACTCTCCACCTCTGTTTTCACGGAAACCCCAAAGGTCTAGAACTAAATCATAGTTTCAAAGTATCTCTGCATATTCAAGGGGCCACTGATACAGTACCTGCAAAAAAGAGTTGTCAACCACTGCAAACTCAGCTCAATACCTACCTCAAGCATGTAAGGGAGCTTGGGTGGGTTGAAAGGAAGAATTGTTTTTATTTTTTTTTTAAAGCTTTTTTATTTATTTATTAGAGAGAGAGAGAGAGAGAGACTGAGAATGAGAGGGGAGAAGGTCAGAGGGAGAAGCAGACTTCCCGCAGAGCTGGGAGTCCGATATGGGACTCGATCCCGGGACTCCGGGATCATGACCTGAGCCGAAGGCAGTTGCTCAACCAACTGAGCCACCCAGGCGCCCAGGAAGAATTGTTTTTAAAAAGAGAATTTATTTGGAGATGGTCGGAGGACTGAGCATGCCCACCACAGGGAAGAGTGGGTAACGTTCCTTCTCACCTACGTGAGAAAGTGACCTTCAAGAGAAGCACTCGGGGAAGCTTGACATGAGTCTCCTGGGGTCAAAACACATCAAGGTCATGTGAGAGGTTGTGGCTGCTTAGCCCTGAGGTGGCAGAGCTGAGAGAGGAGAGTTGAACTGCACGCAAAGCACATGTCTATTGCTGACTAGCCGAAAAGCAGGAATGCTTCCCATGGGCAAGATGTAAACTCCAATGATGTGAAGAATCCCTATCTGGAAAGACTATCTGATACAACTGTTAAAAGATAACCTGAGGCACATTACAATTTTCAAGAGTTTGTCTGAGCAAGCATGGAGTGTTCTGAAGCAGTGCTAGGAGCACTCCATGGACAAGAGGTGGGGGGAAAGCTTGCATAGAGCACACCTGGGAGGAAAGCAGGGGAGTGATTCGAGTGGCTGTAGCTTAAGTGGTTGCCTTACTTAGGAACAACCAGTTGGCTGTTTGTGATTGGTTGTTCTTAAATTTCATTTTCCTCCAGGGAGTGCGCTTACAGGAACTGACTCAGACTTAGGTTTCCACTTGCTTATGTAGGCTACTGGGACATTAGAGCCACCTCAGTCTCCTGGCTTCCCTTGTTTAATCACGTGAACACCACAAAGGCCATCAAGTCGATGCTCGGGACAGAAGGGAGGAAGCATGATGACCACTTGGGGCAACGCACGGTGAGCCTCACTGAGTGAGGACCCCAGCAACAGTGTCTTTGAGGAGCTCCACCACAGAGGGAATCCGGGCTGGTGGACCGCCAGGGTGTCTGGGGTGGACCGCCACCCCAGAGTCCAAGGGGTTGATCTGTGCCACCTGCTCCTTACTTCTCCCACGCTCCCTGCACCTCGAAAGTGAGGACAGGAGGAGTTGCCCACACTGGGACAGGGAGGGAGCTGGAAGAAAGTTTGGAACAGTAGTTATTACGCTGCACTGAACATTTTCATTATTAAAATGAAAATATTCTTTTGCACCTAGAAGGGATTCGAGGATGTATGTTTTTGTTAAGATTCTAAAAGCGATGGTAACTGCCTAACGTTTCAACCAGGGATGGGCAAATACTCAGTTCTCCGAGTAGAGTAAAAGTGGATTTAACATAAACAGAGTGCCTAACGTAGTAAATATTTTCAGTTCTCATCACTATTCGTATTATCAGCCCATGTCATTTGTTGGGCTCTAAGTTGGATGACTCTTTCACTAAAGGTCGGGTGAACGTGGCCAAGGACGCCCTAGTGGTGTTCTGTGAAGAGCGGACCAAGTAGGACTCACAGCACTGTTTAGTCCCTTCACCGTCCGTGCAGACCTCGGGGCCGGCTCTGTTCTCGAGCCCCTGAAAGGAGGGGGAAAGTCTCTTACCTGAATGTCTGATTCGTATTTTCCAACATTCGGCACATAGTCCTTGTGAGCTGTCCAGTAAGGCTCTGTAGTCCCCACCGGGGAAACAAAGTCAGAGCTGCTCATCGAGAACAGCTCCTGCCATGCGGTGGGCTCTCCCTAAAAATTTGTAGAATGAGCACAGGCCTAAAGGTAAGGGGGGATCCAATCACTTTGGTGATTTTGATGATGAACCCATTCTAGTCAAAAGCAAAAGGGTGTGATTTGAATGGTGTCTTCAGAAACAGTTCTTTCTCACGAGACTGTGGAGTGTTTTCACCACTGATTATCACTACTTTCAGTAAAGACAGACGGCATTTTTCAAAGTGGTGTTCTGCCACATTTTCCAGAAGTTAATAGGAATACAGAGAGAAAATTAAAGTTTCCACCAGGCAAAGAAGCTTGAGAAATGCTACACACTTTGTCTTCCCCACCAAGACGCACACATCAACATATTATGGAGCCCTCAAAATTGCATACGTTAGTTTTGCTAAACCAAGCATATTTACTGACTTTTTAGGAGCTCAGAACACCATTTCCTTTTCTCTTAGCACACTTGTTAACATCCTTTGGGCCACTGTTCTTTGTCACACCATTCTGGATACATAGCATTGAGGCACTGTCTCTATAAAGGCTCTCTGGAAAGGAACAGCGTGTAAATAAACTGGGGTGGATTATCCCCAGCCATCATTCTGGAAAGGAGAAGGCAGGACTGCAAGGATGTAGGATCCATGGGGCGAGGTAGCTTTTGAGGAGGGGATAGAAGATAAAGGGTTGAAAACTACTGCATCTAGAAGACTGGAAAGTCAAAAAGGAGCAGGAGTGCAATAGAGAAATGCTATGTGTTTCCCAGTTCTGTGTATGACAAGATACAGAAGTAGTACTTCATGTTACTCTGGGGGAAAAGAGACGCATCAGATTCTCAAAATAATTGTAAAGCAGATACCATTATTATCGTGCCCATTTCACGGATGAGGGGACTAAGGCACAAAGATACTAGCCTCCTCAAGGGCTGGGACTCAGGTCCAGATCCTGTCTTCAGAGTCTATGCTCCTAATCTCTGTGTGGCCTTTGTGAATCCATAAAGTCAAATGGGATGCTGCTGGAGGGGATCCCAAATCATCTAATAATACAAAAAAACAACTGCAAATATAAAGGGAAAACTCCCCCTCTTCTAGGTCCTCTGAAATGGGAGGAAATTCTCCACTTTAATCAAAACTGACTTACATTAATGTTTATTCCTGTAACTTCTCAATATGACCTTTCATATGCCCAAGATGAAACTAAAATTGATGTGAGGGAGAGCATTCCAGGTAAAACAACTTAAGTGATAAAACTTATTACCTTAGCAATGTTGCCCGAGGGGCAGACTTACAGTTTTCCTGGGAGATGTTAGGCAGAAGGTCCCGATGCCATTTCATGCACCATTTAATCAGGTTTTGCTGGAGAAAGAGGGAGAGACGGAAAGCTCTATTTTTCTTTTTAAAACCGATAACTCCTATTTTTAGTATAAAAGTAACTCATGCTCACTGTAGACAACTTTGAAACAACATAAATTATAATTAAGAAAAAGAATTGTGCGTAATTTTACCACCTAAAAACAATTGCTTTGATGTATTTACTTCGGTTTTTTCCTGTGCTGAATATATATGTGTGAGTTGAACATAATTATGGTCATTCTGAATACATTTTGCATCTTACACATTTTATTTAACATTATGTTGCAAACATTTTTGCATTTCCCAAAAACTCTTTTTAATGTTTGTTTTGTCTGTCATGTTGCTTTAAGTTATTTATTTTTATGTTTTGGTGCCATGTCCTGTGTTCTTTGTCTTTCAGTGTAAGGAATATGGTTCTTTTGGTTTTGTCTTCTGCGGTGATTTATATGGTTTTCACTTCTTACTTGTACTTGCATTGAACAAACAGATCTCTAATTATGCAAGTCAAGATTGAAACTGAGTTTTCCTACTTAGCCCACTTCAATGGATGAGAAGCTTTCTGAGTTTCTGTTGCTTCATACCTGTCCTTCTCCACTTCTTGATCTTTGCTAGCATCGTTTGGAGTTTAAACTATTATCTAATATTTAATAAATTAAAATATATTTAATTTATATTATTTAATATTGTGTATATTTATATTTTAAGTACTTACTGTATTTGTATAATCAAATATATCTTTAAAGATGATTTGTTAACATTTATAATTCTTGTGACCATATTTACAATGATTTTTTTCTTGTTTACTTTTTAATTCAGAAAAAATTTTAGACCTTCAAACTGTTGCAAGAACAAAAAGATGTATAAACATTTTTGAAGGTACAAACACTCCTAGATGAGATTTGAAAAAGATCTCAATAGATACTTGAGCAAAGAAATGTAAAGATGGCAAAAAGCACACAAAAATTCAAAAAAATTACTAGTCATTAAGGAAAAGTAAATTAAACCCACAGTGAGCTACTACTGCACCCTTGTTAGAATGAGTAAAATTAAAAATACCAATTGTACTAAGTGTTGGCAAGGAAGCAGAACCACCAGAGCCCTCATCCACTGCTAGTGAGAATGTAGTGATGTGACCACTTTGGAAAAGAGCTTGACAACTGTGTTAAAAGTCACACATATACATATCATGTGACCCAGTCATTCCATTCCTAGATATCTATCCACAATAAATGAAAGCATATGCACACAAATTCTTGAACCTGAATGTTCAAAGCAGCTTCATTTGTATGTCTACAAACAGGTGAAAGGATAAACAAAATTGTGGTATATCCTTACCATGGAATACTATTCAGCATTAAAACAGAACAAAGTAGAGATACATGCAATAGGAATGAGTCTCCATATAATTGTGATGAGTGTAAGAAGCCAGGCAAAAAAAAGAATCTGCACTGTATCATTCCATGTATGTAACTTGTTAGAATATGAAAACAAATCTAGTGCTGGAGCAGATCACTGGCTGCCTGGGTTGGGGGAGGGAGGGTTGGGGTGGGCCGGGTGGTGATACAGATCACTGTGGAAGAAAGGATGACAAAGGCATGAGGCAACCCTGGACTGATGGATATCTTCATTATCTTGATTGTTGCAATGGCTTCGCAAGTGTGTGCACATGTCAGTACCTATCAAATTGTACTTTTAAAGTAAGTGCAGTTTGTTTTAATTATACTCCCATAAATCTGTAACAATTCATAATAGACACAGTATTTTTTGTATATCAGGTACTGTTTTCTGGCGCTATAAAAAAATAGGTATGTAAAAGCACTTAGCACTCTAGTAGGCAGTTATAGGAGAGACTCAGTATAATTTACTTGAAAATAAATCTGTTTTATATATAATCGTTTCTATGAAAATGTTTGGGTTAGAGTAAAAAGTTTACTACTAATTGCATATAGAATCATAGTTTCCTTTTGATATATTTTTGGACTAAACCAACAAAAAACAGTGCAAGAAACAAGTTTTCCTGGCCCATGGAACCTATTAACAAAGGAGCAAAACCAAGAGCTACCTCATTCACTTTGCTCTCTCTCTAAATATATAGATATAAATGCATATATGCACATGTATCTCTATATATTCATACATAATACACACTGAGAAATGTACAAATGTAACTCCATCTAAGAGGATTCCATAGATTTTTAGAACTCTATTCATTTATACCTGAAAGTCAGAGCTTTCAAAGTCAATTTATTAACAAAGTGCCTTAAGCACCATTGTGTTCAATAGATATTTAAAAAAAAAAAATGAATCAATGAACAACTTTGTTTTCTGAATTACTTACATATTCATGCAAAAGTTTTAATGAAAATAATTTTCAATATTTTATTTATTCATTTATTTATTTATTTTGTGAGAGAGAATGGGAGCATGTGAGTGAGGAGGGGCCGAGGGAGAGGGGGAGAGAGATTCTCAAGCAGGCTTCAAGTCTAGTGCAGAGCCCAATGCAGGGCTGGATCACATGACCGCGAAAGCATGCCTTGAGCAAAAATCAAGAGTCTGAGCTCCAACCACATGAGTCACCCAGGCAACCCAACTTTCAACACATTTTAAAGATTTTATTTATGTATTTATTTTAGAGAGACAGAAAGCACGAGCAGGGGGAGCCACAGAGGGAGAAGCAGGCTCCCCATTGAGCTGGATTCCCGATGCAGGGCTCAGGCCAGACCCTGGAATCATGACCTGAACCAAAGGCAGCCACTTAACCAACTGAGCCACCCAGGAAACCCCAGCATTCAATATTTTAAAAATTAGTTTGTTTCGGTCCCGTAGCCCTAAAAGTTGTTACTATTTATGAAAAAGACTCCTCTTAAATAGCTTCTAATTGAAGATACTAAAAAAAATATATACTGTTTCCAAAATTATTTTGGAATTGAAGTTAGTATTATTTGTGTAACACTGACTAGAGACAACTAAAAATGAAGATAATCACTCGATGATTTAAAGTGGGAAACGAACAAATAATACTTTCTTGTTTACTTTTATATCATTCAAATATCCTCATGCTGTTATATTACTTACAAACTCTGGTTTATCAAAGGTCAGAGCTCATTATAGCATTAATACTGCTTTTTAATAGTAAAGTTAAAGTGTTAAGGTGTAGAAAAAGGTAGAGAGGGGAGTAACATGAGAAAAGAGAAATAGAATACTGAAGATTTCTGCTATTAAGTATAAATGATTACTAAATATACGTGCAAAGTTTGGAATTTCTAAAATCACCATTTTGCCTTGAGCTGATATTTAATTAGTTCATCAATAATTCAATATTTATTAAACTACTATAGTTAAGGAACTATGAGCAACACCATGATGTTTCTTAAAGCTTCAAGAAAAATAGTGCATAAGAAAAGTAGCATATGGCTGGAAACTGAACCTTGAGAAACATCTTTATAAGGGATGTGGAAGAAGTAAATCCACTGGAAAAACAGAAAAAGAGAAAGAAAAAAAAAGCTAAGCAGTGAATCTGCGCAGTGTGTCATCTTGGAAATGAAGCTTGTATCATAAATACCGTGACACAGCACTAGGGACATGTGGTAGACAGTGCCAGTGCTCATCAATATCCACTCTCCTCTCCTTCCAGGTTTCTGGAAAAAAACATATTCCAGTTCCCCCCCCCCCGCCCCCACCCCGCAGGCAGACGCTGCGATGTGACTGGTTCTAGCCAATGAGTGTTCATTGGTGGTGATGGCTGGCACAGAAGAGCGGATTTAAGATGTCCCTTCGCTCCCTTCTCCCACCATATGTTGGTTCAGTGGAACGTCCCTCAGCCTGTGTCCTTGAATGACTACATGAAGCAGAGCATCTTTATGGGGACATATAACATGAGAGAGAAATGTAAACTTGCGGGGTGTTAAAGGACTGAGATTCGAGGGCTGATTGTTTTTAAAGCATACGGTTGGCCATCTCCACTAATAAAGCAAGCCAGGAGTTAGCACTGCCACCTATCGGAGCAGCCCAGGCCATTTCCGCCAGGCAGATTTTGGTGGGCTTCTGGTGGTTTACGAATAGGTAGGATGCTGTCTTTAAGGATTTTCTCTTTCTGGATCAGAAAGAGGACATCATCACGTGTCTCACATGAAGAGATTAAAACAAACATGGCCATGTTTTTTGGTGGTAGGTATTGATTTACCAATTTCGATCTCACACCCTTAATATATCTTATCACGGAATACCATTTACATGCCTGAAAGTTCCACATTGCCATTGCAATCAAGCGTCTTATCACCGTGGGCCTACACGAAATGTTAACAGTTTTTATGAAGTGCTGGAGTACTACAAAGGATTGTATATGGAGTCTGAGTGAAGGAAGTTTCAATCACCCCTTCCAGTTAAGACATTGTACCATGAAGACCCACGAGATCACTCCAAGATCAATGCCAGTGGCAGTAGAAACACCAGGATCTACATGAAGCTGTCAGAAAGTCCTGGGTGGACTGGGGGCTGTTTTGAACTGTTGTGTGAGGACATGATGGTCCTGGTCTAGGGCATTCTCTGCCTTGCCTCAAGGCCATCGATGGTGCCAGGATCCAGACCCATGCAGGTGGTGTCAAATATAAAATCTTGGCAGTCCAAATACTCGTTAGGAGTTCCCAAAAAATCAGGTGGGAATTGATACTGGCTGCTCACTTCTTCTGCCTCCTCAACCAAACCTCCAGGACTGGTGATGCAAACTAAGATGTTTCTCTGGTGCCCGTGGCACTCCGCCTAGGCTCACACCTCTCTCCTGCTCTGGGAACAATCCAAGGGCAGCAGGTCAGAGCTAGACTGCAGTTTGGCCCTTGGCCTTCCCCTGTCTGTGCTGCTGAGCAATGAGTACTCCAGTTGGAATATTAACTGGTAGGTTAAATTGAGGAGATATCTGAGGAGGGAAGTTGTTGTTGTTGTTGTTTTTAAAGAAAACAGCAAACTGGGTTACAGAGTCTATCAAAAGGGTAAGTTCTACAAGTGATGGCACAAGGATTCAGAATAGGCCCTGTAAATACACTCAAACAGATTGGGAACGATATTACCAACACGAAATGATAATAAGAAAATATAAAAAGAAACAGGTAGAAATGTTATGTGTAAAAAAGCATAGGAGTTGAAATAAAGAGCCCAAAAGATGGGATAAAAGTAGAGCTGGTACAGCTGCAGAATTAATGAACACATTAGAAATTCGATGGAGGCACTTTCCCAGAGGGAACCGATAATACTGACGCAGAAAATGTAAAAGAAAAGTTAAGCAGTATGGAGGCAGTAAGTAGAAAGCCTAACATCTGGATATTAGGAGTTCCAGAAATAAAGAGAGGAGTTAATATTTGAAGAAACGATGGCGATCAACTCCACAGACTGAACAATGACTGCTTTCAGGGAGAAAAAACTATAGCGTGACAAACATGAGAAATAAAGAAAAAGCCACATTTAGGCATATTCTATGAAATATAAGAATACCAAGGACAAAAAAGTTTAGTAAATTTCAGGAAAAGCAAATCAGATACCTCTAAACACTGACAGCTATTCATTTGTGTTGCTTCTGCTTCTGCCAGTATGTAGTAGTGTTCGTAGTGTTCGTACGAAACTGCTACCTTTCTAAGCTATCAACTTGTCTTCAGTTGAAACAAAATAGCACCTGTTTGCCAGGGCTGATTATCAAGATAATCCAACCTGGTTTGAGGATATGACTAATTAGTAAAAGAACAAAACTTATTCACCATGGCTGGGGAAAATAAATTTTTCCTTGAAGAGATGCAGTATTTCCTTTGACTCTTTTAAAGTTCTAAGCAATATTCTGAATAAACATATCACCATTCTACATGATAACTATGAAGCAGCACATATAGATTAATATTCTAGGGGGATAAAATTTTAATAAAAGTAATCTTACCTAGTAGAGTGTTTATCATCATTATCATAGTGCAAAGTAATCTGGCTTAGATAGAATTAGTTCATGTAAATGAGTGTAAGTAATATTATCAAAAGTTCTCTCCTCTTTTTTTAGTCCTCCAGTTAAAAATCAGTAAGTTTTAGTAAGAAATATCATCCTCATTCTCATCGTTGTCATCACCACTCTCATGTGTATGAGTAATTTTACTCTCTCCCCCACATGTATAAAATGGCAGTCTGGTTCTGATTGTCTTAAGTATTGGGGTTTCCTTGCCACCAACCCCCTTTTACTGTGGCTTAAAACATAAAATGCTCAATTTTTTTGCTTGTTTTTTCTTTTTTTTTTTGCCAGATCATCTGCAAAATATCCCTTCCTTCCTTGCTTCCGTCAATGTTTATGGAGTACTCACTGTGTACTAGACTGAATGGTGGTGATAAAAGAGAAAAAAAAGCTTTGATCCCTGACCTAGACCTTCCATAAGACTTCAAGAATGGGGAGCAATTACTCCCCGCTCAACAGTTCTGTGTTGAATATCCTGGGGACGAGGGGATTGGAGGAATAGAATCTGGACCATGAAGATATTGAAGATATTGATTGTATGTCACCAGTAGGCTCCCAGGATATCGGAATGAAGAAAGTTCTCATCCAGGATTTGTAGCAATGGAAAGGCAAGAAGAAAAAATGTGATTACAGAGATATGATTAAGTTAAGCTAGTTTCAGGGGAAAAAAGGATGATCTGTAACTCCTCCAGGAATGTAGGAATGTCTTCTCTCTCAACCCTTCTTCCCCTCTTTCTCTCTCTGTCTCTCTCTCTCTCACACACACACACACACACACACATTCACGCAGACACCCCAGATTTGATTTAAGGACCAACCTAAAGCATGCACAGTGTGATTTTAAGAGCCGGCTCTTTCTTTCTGACTCTGATGATTTAGCACAGAAAAACAAAAGCTTTCTTTTGCCTGGTAACTAGCATCGAGTTAATACTGCAGCATCCCTGAGAGGCACAGGAACCAAAGAGCAGATTTATGATTTCTGCCTGATGCGTCAATAAGAATGGACCTAAGTTTCAAAAATAATCAATAAAGGAAAAATGAAGGGGGGGATGAAATAGGAGGGGGAGACCAACCATGAGAGACTGTGAACTCCGAGAAACAAACTGAGGGTTTTAGAGGGGAGAGGGGTGGGGGATGAATTTGCCCGGTGATAGGAATCAGGGAAGGTACAGATTGCATGGAGCACTGTGTGTTACACACGAACAATGAATCTTGGAACACTACATCAAAAACTAATGATGCACTGTATGGTGCCTAACACCACTTAATAATAAATAAATAATAATAAATAATAAATTAAATAAAAATTTAATAATGGGGCTTAATAATAAATAAATAAAAATAAAGTGATAGTGCAAAAATCACAATGCCTTATAAGGAAGTCATAGTTATCCTACTGTTTGCTTATGGTACTTAATATGATAACATGTTGATTAAACTCACCAAATTGTGGTGGGTGGAGGTACCACTTCCTCAGAAAACCAGAAGCTGTCAGATGTTTAAAAAGAGGTTAACACAGAGAGGTTTCTTTGTAGGATAGTCTGGTGGTCATGGGTGGGGGTGAGGGGGTTGAGGGGTGGAGGGGTAGCAGGGAGGGCTTTTCCAGGTAAATACTTAGGAGTTCAAAGGACAGAAAAGGTAGCCTGGAGAAGTGGAAATCTAGGCTTGAGAACCATTTAGAGCTCTTGTCTTCAGGTTGCCCAGGAAAGACAGGTTCAAATGGGCCAATGAGAAGACCTGCACAATCTGACCTGAACTTATGATGGTATGTGAAGTTCTTATGCAATTTCTAAATGAGTGGGTTTCTAGTATCAAATTGCTTTCTCTACCAGGAAGAAATGTTTCCCTTGAGAATGATTAAGTGAATTTTCTGCTTCGAATTTGTCTTATAGGACTTTGGGTAGTGAGTTTTTCCAGGAAACGGAGAATCGGATCCCTACAATTGGAAGAGCATCAGCTGGAGCACCGGAGGAGAGGACAGACACTGCACAGTGCTTTGTGAACTTCAGTTTATTCTTTACAAATACACACCTCTTGACGTTTCAAAGCCTTTGTCATGTGCAACAGAAGGTGAGTCCAGTCTCATAATAAGACTCTCTTCTTTGTAAATGAACGTAGAGAGGCAGAATTAGTGACCATCGAGATTCATTCTGTCCCTGAGTCCCTGTGAGTCTTCTATTCATAAATTCTGCTGCATACTTAGGTAGAATGATAACTTCAATATAGAAACCTCTTAGAATTCCAAGAAGTCCAAGAAATGATAATCACCTTGCAGTACATATGTATAATATTACAGAAACAAGAGTATGAAAATTCTGTGATTTGACTGCCCTTTTGACTACATTAGAGTTTGAACAAAGAACTTACTGTATGCAAATTGTACGCCAACAAGGGCAGAATACTTGGGAACGTGAATGTTAAAGTTGCTTGCTACTGTGGGGACTTCAAAAGGGCAACTGGAAACTTACAGGAAAAGTAAATATTTATTTTTTTCTTTATTCTCTATTTATTCTCTCTTTTTAAAAAAATATTTTATTTATTTATTTATTTGACAGAGAGAGAGAGATCACAAATAGGCAGAGAGGCAGGCAGAGAAGGCAGGCTCCCTCCTGAGAAGAGAGCCCAATGCAGGATCCCAGGACCCTGAGATCGTGACCTGAGCCGAAGGCAGAGGCTTTAACCCACTGAGTTACCCAGGCGCCCCTCTATTTGTTCTCTACCTACAAGGTTTCAGAAACACATCTGACACATGTGGCTATTGAAACAATATGGAAATACAGAGACATCAAGGGAATGTCACTTAGAGATTCATAAATTTGAATTGACTTGCACTAGGTTAATGTCTTACGGAACGCGTCTCTGTAGGCGCCATCTTCAATCAAGGTGGACGCTCACGCGAATATGGTGTATTACTGGTGGTAATCTACTGATTTAATAGGAACCAACCTGTTCCAATGGGCTCAGATTGATTTGTTGTCTTATTTGGTTAGATGAGTACACAGCTGATAATTCTCTGATGTTGGAAGTTTGTTCGTAATGAAACAAACCAAGATAAGAAGGAGAGAGGCCAAGGTGGGTGCTGGGAGTTTCTTGTTTCCAAGTTGTGAGAAGGGCTACCTTGTGTCTACTGAGTGTGATCTGTGTGGCAACCTCTTCCCATTTCGCCAACTCTCTCTATGAGATTTGCAAAGGAAAAATTTCATTCATACCCACCCTCGAAGCCTCAGCTTGGCTGTGCTCCTCCACCCCACATCCTCTCCACTGGAGGCTGCTACCAACTAGAGGCCAGCTCCCTACTTTCCTTGACGCTTGAGAGCTGGCCTGGACTCCATGTGCCTGTGGCTGAAAATTCACACTTCATTTGCTTATTATGTAGTCTAACTCTCCAAAAGCACTGGCAGTCAAGGCTGCATGGGTAAGACAGTTTTCTCTGACGAATGAGGAATAATTAAAGAAAATTAATTATAACAAAGAATAAGAACCTTTAATATCATGCCCCAGATATATCTGTTTCCCTAGTCCAAGAGAAAAAAAAAAAAAAAAGAAAAGAGGCAAGGTCAGCCTCCCAGAAGAGGTCATTTAAAAGCACACTGTATTTATTGCCTTGTTCTTCCAAATTCTTTTTCCTTGCTGCCAATGTTCTTCCTCCTCTTTTTAGGAAAATCCTATTGCCTGCCCCACAGGGATTTCTCTCGCCCTTGTTTCCATCCCCTACTCCAAAAAGTATAATCCAGAAAATAAATTCATCTTCAACCACATTTTCAATGAGATATGCAATCTGGAACAACATGAAGGAAAGTGCAGATGGGCTTTGGCATTCAAATTGGAGTGCCCTATGGTTTAAGGATAAGCTATGCCTATTCATCCTTCCTAGGGGTTCCTAAAGAATAACACATACACAGAAAGAAAGACACAGAGACAGAGAGAGACACACAGGGAGAGAAAGAGAGGGCACTGAACAAAAGTGTCACAGCAGAAAAGTTTAAATTGGTATTAAGGAATAGAAACATCTTCCTAACAGTAATAGAATACGGGAGGTAATGTGGAAGAGAATCTATTCTTTATCTCCTACCTTCCTTGTTAACTGGGTCAATTTCTTGAGGTCCAGAAAACTCCCAAAGTCCCACCCACCTGTAAAGATTTCTTTGGTGGTTGGGTTTCTGTTGCTGTGTCTAACTCAGGGCCAGGGAGCCTCAAGTGCACTGAGTGGATTCATTTCACCAGCACAGCTGCACAGGTGGCTACAGTGGCTACAGTGAAAACACGCCCTCACAGCCAATGCAAACAGCAAGGGAGAAGGCAAGGACTTTGTCACTCTGTCACTTCCCTTACCACTCCTGAAGAGTTTCATCCAAAGGAAACACATAGTGTACTGAGTTAAAGGGATCAGCCTCTTGAACTTCGAAACGGGAAGGACTGGATGCACCAAGACCCAGCTGTCATCCTGAGAAGCTCCCATGGGTATCAGCCTTTGGAACATCCGTCCCTGGATTTAGGAAACAGCCTTGCGATGCTCCCTTTCGCTGCTTCTGCCACAAACTGGGTCCCGACTGGGGAACCAAGACACCTACAGAAGGAAGACTCATTTCTCCCCCACCAGGGAGCCTCTGGTTTTTACATCAAGGGAACTGTAATGCGACAAGAACTATTGCCTGATAAAATACGTCTTTTATCTAATATAACCACCCTCGAAATGTCCCCAACACTATTGTTACAAAGTTCAAGCTGACTTCTTACTCAAGTAAATGGACTTTTAGTGGGGACGGGAATTTAAAAAGAAACTCCTATCTTTGAGCCCCTTCTGCACGCCAAAGCTAGGCACCATTTCTATGGCTTCATCTTAACCCCGACTCCACGAGGACTACCATCCCCCTGTAAAGCGTTCTCTCAAGCAATGCTGGTTGAGAGTCGGGTGGGAACTGAACCCCATTTTGTCTGACTCCCAGGCCCACTGGTGTTGCTTTGTGTACACGTGGCCTCTGCTCAGTGATAAGCCCGGATGGACAGCTTTTTACACAACAACCATGTTCCTGAAAAATGTAAATTAATTTCTGTAAATGGAATTCTATTTCAAACGTGTGGGGAGGCACTTTATTTTAAAGCTTTATTGCCTCACTTGAGAAGTGATTAGAAGGAGGTGCTTTTAGCTACTGGTTCTAGTGTTATTTCCAACTTGAAAATGTGAGGATGGTGAGGCACATACCACAGTCCTCTACAAAGTCAGTCTAAATCCTGGACCTTTTCTCCAAGGAGCGTATAAGATACTTAAAAATCATAAATTATAAGGCAGCACAAAACCATCATCAACCAATACTGGCTGTTTATATGGTTGGATGCCACATATAGAAAGATATTTCCACTTCATTTTTCAGGGCTACCTATAACACAGAGTGAGACCAATTTCATTCAGACTTTTGGAAATTTAGCTAGAAAACCCAGGAGCAGGAATATTAGAAAAATCTGGATGTGTTTTAATTCTACATAAAAACTAGTTTTAGAAAATACTGTAAAAGGGCACCTGGGTGGCTCAGTTGGTTAAGCGACTGCCTTTGGCTCAGGTCATGATCCCAGAGTCCTGGGATCGAGTCCCACATCGGGCTCCCGGCTCCGCGGGGAGTCTGCTTCTCCCTCTGACCTTCTCCCCTCTCATGCTCTCTCTCACTATCTCTATCTCAAATAAATAAAATCTTAAAAAAAAAAGAAAATACTGTAAAATCTCATTCAAGCTATCATGTAATTTATATTATGTACTTGGTGATACACACTTCTTTTCAAGCTTTTAAATGCATTGAAAAAGCATACAGCTGACCTTTGAAGAACACACTGCCACCTTGCTTTCAAAAAGCCACATATATGTTTTCACCCTCCGAAAAGTAGCTACTCTTAGCCTCCTGTGGACCAGAGGCCTAACAAAAATCCAAGTCGTCTATTAACACATATTTTGTGTACATACTATATAGAGTACTGTATTCTTAAAATAAAGTCAGCTAGAGAAAAGAGGATGTTAAGAAAATGACAAGGAAGAGAAAATGCATTTACAATACTGTACTGTATTTAAACAAATAAAAAAAATCTTAGGGACATGAGGTTGGCTCATTCAGTTAAGCATCTGCCTTCAGCTCAGGTCATGATCCCAGGTCCTGGGATCAAGCCCCGCATCTGGCTCCCTGCTGGGGGGGGGGGGCGAGCCTGCTTCTACCTCTGCCTGCCTCTCTCTCATTTTCTCTGACAAATAAATAAATAAAATCTTAAAAAAATAAAAATAAATCCAAGTGTACATAGGCCGGTGCAGTACAAAGCCGTGTTGCTCAAGAGTCAGGTTTATTTTCCCAGCTGTTTTTATCAACACCATAGGAAAAATCAACCTAAAACTTCATTCTGGGTTTGAAAGCAGTGGAGTTTTAAAGTTATCCTCCAGATCTTGCCCTGGTGCTGATGTGGAATCTGAGGAAGGGATCAGTAATTTCATAGTCAACACACTGTCGTAATACAATAGTAACAAATATGAGCACAGATTTTTCCCATAAACTTCTTTTTTTTCTGGAAAAGGATGGGTATATTAAAGTGAATCCTCATAACTAAAAAAAGAAAGATTTTGGCTAAGCGTTTAGGAAGAACAAGAAGTTGTAGTACCACACTAGGTTACTGATTCACAAGGGGAAAAATGCCATTTCACTTAGTTTCTGAGTAGAAAATTAACAGATTAATCTAAACTGTTAACAACTGGAAACCATTAGGCTTTGATTGGTTGAGGGTTTCAAAACAGATTATGTGAAAATCTATTTTTTGGATAGGCATTAATTTTGCATCGTTCAAAATCAAAATATACAAAAGAATATCTACTAAAAGGATTACCTCCCACTCTGTTCCCCAACCATCAACTTTTCCTCCCTGGGGACAATTCATATTTTCCACTTCTTGGCTATGCTTCTAGAAGATAATGTTGTCAACATGCAGATGGGCTGCTTTTAAACTCCTTCAGTATTTTAAAGCTTGTTATTTTGCAGTTATAAGAAATAATACAGAGATATCTCAAAAACACTTTACCCAGATTCCCTCTTGGTAACTTATAGTAGAGTGCTACCGAGTTCTATACTATGATTCAATATCACAGCCTTAACCCCTGGAAACTACTACTCCGTTCTCCAATTCTATAATTTTGTCATTTTAAGAATGTTCTATAAGTGAGGTCATATAGTTTGTAGCCTTTTGAGATTGGTTTTTTTTCTTTCAGTATAATTCTCTGCAGGTTGTTGCATATATCTATAGTTCGTTGCTTTTTATTGCTGAGTAGTATTCCATGATATGGATATGTCATGGTTTAACCGTTCACTCACTGAAGCACATCTAGGTTGTTTCCTGTTTCTGATTCTACTGAATAATCCTGAACATTATTATTATGAAAGCTCTAAGCTTTCATGTACAGGTTGTTGGGTGAAATTAGGTTTTCATTTCTCTGGAAAAAGTGCTCAGGAATGTAATTGTTGGGCCATATGTCACTGCCTGTTCAATTTTTTTCCAGAATGTTTTTACAAATTGTTTTCCAGAATGATTATACCATGTTTCATTCTTTTTTTTTTTTTAAGATTTTATTTTTTTATTAGAGAGCAAGAGAGTGAAACCATGAGAGAGAGAGCACGAGCCTGGGGGAGGAGCAGAGGGAAAGGGAGAAGCAGATTCCTTGCTGAACAAGGAGCCCAACATGGGGCTCGATTCCAGGACCCTGAGATCATGACCTGAGCCAAAGGCAAACACTTAACGAAGGAGCCACCCAGACACCCTGCCATGTTCCGTTCTTATTAGCAATGTAAGTGATTCAGTTTCTCCACATCCTCACCAGCATTTGATGTTGTCATTATTTTTTATTTTAACCTTTATGATAGTTGTATAAGTAGTATCTCACTGTAGTTTTACTTTGCATTTCCTTAATGGCTAGTGATCTTGAACATCTTTCCATGTGCTAATTTGCCATCTATATATCCTCTTTGGTAAAATATCTCTTCATATCTTTTGCCTATTTCATAATTGGGTTATTTGAGTTTTTTGCATTTTAGACATTTTTAATATATTCTAGGTTCCTGTTCTTCATTAGGTATATGGTCTGCAAATATTTTCTTCCAATCTTTAGCTTGTCTTTCGATCCTCTTCACAGGGTTTTTAGCAGAGCAAATGTTTTTAACTTTAATGAAGTCTGCTTTGTCAATTTTTCACTTTATGAATCATGCTTTTCATGTTGTAGCTGAGTTTACCTTGTTCTAAATGTTTTATGGTTTTTATAGTTTTATGTCTTACATTTAAGTTCATAATTCATTTTTAGTTAATTTTTATATAAAGCATGAGACAGGCTGAACTACAATTTTTTTCTCTAAAGATATCCATTTGGTTGGAGCAATATTTGTTATAATGGTATCTTCCCTCTGTTAAATTGCTTTTGCTTCTATGTCAAAAATCAGTTTGCCATATTTCTATGAGTCCATTTCTGGGTTCTTTATTCTATTCCACTGTTCTCATTTAAAATAGCTATATAATAAGTCTTGCAAAGGGTAGACTGATTCTTCCTGTTTTCTTCTTTTTTTAGAGAAAGAGGGAAACAGAAAGCTCAAGTGTGAGTGAGGGGGAAGGGACAGAGGGAGAGGGAGAGAGAGAATCCCAAGCTCAGTGCAGAGCCCAATGCAGGGCTCACTCACTCAACACTGAGATCATGACCTAAGCCAAAATCAGGAGTTGGACGCTTAACTAACTGAGCCACCCAGGCGCCCCTTCTCTACTTTTTTAAGATTTTTTTTTTTTTAGCTGTTTGGGGCTGTGTCTTTCCATATAAATTATAGAATAAATTCATCTGTGTCTACATAAGAAACCTTGTTGGAATTTTGATAGGGATTGCATTAAACCAATAGATTAATCTGGGGAGAAGTGACATCTTAACTAAGTTGAATTTTCCAATCCAAGAACACAGTACTTCTCTCCATTTATTTAGATCTTTGATTGCTTTCATCAGCATTTTGTAGTTTTCAGCATACAAGTCCCATGCTTCATTGGTTAGATTTAAACCTAAGTATTTCTCTTTTTTTGAGTGGCTATAAATTTTGCAGTTTTGTAGACTGTAGTTTTGATTTCCATATATTCATTATAGGTACACAGAAATCCAGTAGTTTTTTAATGTACATCTTGTATCTTGAGGCCTTGCTGAACTCACTTAAATAGTCCTAGAAACTTGTTTGTTTTTTATTAACATATAGTGTATCATTTGTTTCAGGGGTACAGGTCTGTGAATCATCAGCCTCACACAATTCACAGGACTCCCCATAGCACATACCCTCCCCAATGTCCATCACCCAGCCACCCTATCCCGCCCACCCCCCTCCCCTCCAGCAACCCTCAGTTTAGTTTCCTGAGGTTAAGAGTTTCTTATGGTTTGTCTTCCTCCCTGGTCCCAGATGTCTTGAGATTTTCTATAGAAAACCAGGTTATCTGTAAATAAGGGTAGTTTTATTTCTTCCATTCAAGTCTGTTTGCCTTTTCTTGCCTTATTGTATGGGTTAGAAATTCCTATACAACTTGAACATGAGTGGTGAGAACAAACAATTTTGTCTTTTCTCCAGCACTTAAAGGAAAAACATTTCATCTTCCACCATTAAGTATAATGCTAACTGTAGCTTTTTTACAGATGCTCTTTATCAAACTGAGAAACTTCTTTTTTATTCCCATTTTTCTATGAACTTTTTAAAATCATAAATAGCTGTAGAATTTTATCAAATACATTTTCTCTATTAATTGATGAGATCATTCGAGTTTTCCCCTTGAGTCTATTCCAATGTGGATAATATTGATTTTTGAATATCAAACCAGCCTTTCATCCCTGGAATAAACTCATTCAGTCATAGCATATACTTCTTTTTACATATTGCTGATTTTTATTTGCTGATATTTTGTTGAGTTTTTTACAACTATATTCACAAGGGATACTTGTCTGTAGATGTCTTTTTAAATAGTGTCTTTTTCTGGTTTTGGTATCAGAGTACTATTAGCTTCATAATATGAATTGGGAAGTGTTCACTCCTATTTTCTGGGAGGGACTGCAGAGTTGGTATTAATTCTTTAAATGTATGATGGAGTTTTTCAGGAGTTCTCTAGACCCAAATATTGTTTTTGTAGAAGTTTTAAAATTATGAATTAATTTCCTTTATTAGTCACATGGCTGTTCATATTATCTACTTCATATTGGGTGAATTGTGGTAGTTTGTATTTTTCAAGGAATTGGTCCATTTCACTTAAGTTGTCAAATATATGAGTATAGAGTTGTTCATAGTATGTTTTTACTGTCCTTTTAATGTCTGCAGGGTCTATAGTGACATCCTCTGTTTTATTCCTGATTTTGATCATTTGAGTTTTCTCTTTTCTTCTTAGCTTTGTTAGAGGTTTGTGAATTTTACTGATCCTTTCAAAGAATCAGCTTTCCATTTCATTCATTTTCTTTTTCATTTTTCTGTTTCAATTCCATTGATTTCTGTTCTGATATTTATTATTTCTTCTCTTCTGCTTACTTTAGGTTTATTGGGTTTATTGTGCCTTTTTTTTTTTTTAGATTCTTAAGATAGGAGATTAGATTGATCTGAGATTTTTCCTCTTTTCTAATGTACACATTTCAGTGCTACAAATTTCCCTTTCTGTTCTGTTTTACTTGTCTCACATGTTCTGAAATGTATTTTCATTTTCATTCAGTTAAATAAATGTATTTTTAAATTTTTCCTCAAGAGTTCCTCTTTGATTCATGGATTATGCAGGGGTTTGTTGTTTTGTTCCAAGTGCTTGGGCATTTCCTGATTTTCTTTCTATTATTGATTTCTCGTTTGATTTTATTGTAGTTGGAGAAGATGCTCTGTATAATTTCAATTGTTTCCAATTTGTTCATATTTGATTTATGAATCGGGATACTATCCTTCTTGGTATTCCATGGGCATTTGAAAAGATTGTGAATCCTTCTGTTTATGGGTGGACATGGATGTCAGTTACATCCTATTGGTTGATGATGTTCTTGATCCTTGCTGATTTATTGTCTTATTGTTCTATCAGCTCTTAATAGAGGGGTTTTGAAGTCTTCAACTATAATTGTATGTTTGCCTATTTCTCTGTTCAGTTCCACCAGCTTCTGTTTTACATAATTTGCAGCTCTCCTAGCTGGTGCATCATACATTAGTCTTTTGTGTATGTTGACCATTTTATCATGTTATAATGCCCCCTTCTGTCTGTCCATTTTCTTTGATCTGAAGTCTACTTTATCTAATATTAATGGAGCTGCTCTTGCTTTGTTTTTAACAATGAATGCAAGGTCTATCTCTTTGTTCTTTCTTAAACTTTCAACCTGCCTCTATCATATATGTGCTGAAGGACACCAAATACAAATGGCTGATAATGTGTGAGGCTTAACAGGATAGTCTGAGGCCTCAGGCATATTGTCTGGCTCCAAGTGTGGTACTGGAACAGGCGAGAGCCAAAGGGAGGTTCGAGAGCGTGGGACTGAGCCATCCCATCTATGGACATGTTGTATACTACAGCATGTTGCTGTAGGTGGTAGCTCTGGGAAGGGACACTAGAAACCTCTGTGGACAGATGCATATAAACCAAAGGACTTCCTCCCACTCCCTGTCATCACCACCTACGCATAGCCTGGCATGGAACTCTTGGAACATTGACCCTACAAGGGAGTGAGGAAAAAACCTTAAGGAAAACTGAAGCCTTGAAAGTGAAATAAAAAGATGTGCTGATTCAGGGCCAGTTTGCTCTCCGATGCACATTCCATGCCCTTCCCCTCTTTGCCTCTGGGTTGCAGGAGGGCTACCCCTGACAGGTGTTTCCCTGGTTCTCAGGATGGCTGGGGTGTAGGTTTGGCTGAATGTCAGGCACTGGCAGGAGATGAGAGGGCACGAGGAGAGGAAAATTCATGGTCATGTCCCCTCTTCCATTGCCCTAAATGACTTCTTTGGCAGTAGCTTTTCCTCCTCCATGGTCGCAGCTCCCAGGTTGGCCATACTGCCAAGGCCCCTTGGGCTCCAGTACCTCTGTCTCCTCCCTTCACTTCTCCAGCTAGGGGTCATGCTTGCTAATTTCTGGATTACCTCACCAACCCCTGCTTAGCTGAGTTCTTCCATTGTCTGTGTCATCATTTCCTTGCACTTAGTTATCTGTCTGTAAATACTTGAAATCCTCTCTTTTCCTGGTTAGCCCCTGATGGAAACAAATGGGTTTAGAGCAAAGGCTGCAATGTGGTATTTCTTACACACTTGGCTTTGTAGTTTATAGCCACTATGTTATTATCAAATCTCCCTACCTTGTTCTCTCAAGCTGACTGTGTGCTAAGTGACACTGCAGATAAGCCTTCTCAGGCAACCATCATTTCAAAGTGACTTCTGGGAAGGGGCAGAGGCAAAAATGTAACATACACAAGGGATCCTTGAGATGGAGCGCTGGACTCCTCAGATTCGGGAATTTTGGATCACAAGGACTTTTCTACATTTGTCTCTATTGTTTATAATCATGGCATTTTTCTTTATAGATTGAATAGATCTTCACAGAACACAAAAAAGCCCTGGGAAGAGCTTCTGCATTCCCCACCTCTCCTCAGCTACAGCCCCTCTAAGCCACAACAGATCCGAGTTAAGGCAGTACCCAGGCAGGGTCCTGAGGGGCCACACAAAAAGTTATTATCAGTCATCAAGCGCCTCATGAACTGGTTTATTAGGTAGGTGTTCTTTGTGATACTCAAAAACTGACTGAAATTTTGATGGGGTGAGGAGTTAAAAGTAGGATGGAAGTACCACCCAGAGGGCAAGGCAATTTGGAGACAAAGCCCTTTCAAGTGGCTAGCCTGGAGCCTAATAAAGCTCAGGGCAAACCAGCACTTTATTGCTTTTGGCCAAAGAACATTGCCAAACTTTCAGAGCAAAGGGCAAGTACAAGTCATTCTTCTGAAAGGTTATAAGATTTCAGATAGGACAGAATAAAGGGAGGTTTCCTAATATAAAATAGACAATATTTTGGAAGTGGTTTTATGAGAATGATCATCAGAACAATTTACCACTGTGTCAAACAGATTATAATCTGAAATAATTGATGCAAAAAAATCCATTCATTTATTTATTCAATACATAGTATATGGTAACAGGTTCTATATTTGAGAAGCTACCTACATATCTATGTTGGAAATTAAGTAATTTATGTTTCTTGAAATTGTTCTTTAGATTATATTCTTCAAAGTGTCCTTCTCCATCTTTCCATACTTACTTCAGGGCACATAGAGGTAGTATAAAATGTCTTCTAGTGGAGAAGCCGGCAGGCATCACTCTGTTGAAATAAGAGTGTTCAGATTCATTTGCCTTTGTATTATCAGAGGCATATGTAGATTTGGAACATGTTTGAATCAAGATTTATTTAAATTTGTTCAAAGTTAACAACAAACTCTCTTGGAATGAGACTGGAGCATAAATTAGCGACATTTATAAACCATTTTGTGGTTCCACTCTCTGGGTTCAGACTCAACTCAGGCACTAACCAACCAGGTGTGTGACCTCGAGGAAGTTAAACTCTCCAAATCTTTAAAATGTGGATCATAATTGGTCACATCCTTACAGAAGTGAGAGGTGTAAATTTGGAAATGCATGTGAAAAGGCTTGGCACATAGAGCTAAACAAATGTCATATTCTTATCGCCGGATTTATTAACGTTTGGCAGAGGAGATTCGTATGAATTGAGAATAGAAAAGCCTAATCAAAGAAAAAGATTTCTTACAAGAACGGAAAAGATCAAGTCTGAGGATTCAAAAACAGTGAATACAATCAGAATCTAAATTTGAATGCACCTCACCCCGCAATTTTCAAGATTTGACCCTATAATTTGTAATTTCACGGGCTTCCAGTTTCTCTACTTCGGCTAAGTGCTGAGTCCTTCAAGCAGAGACTCACAAATGACAAACCTTACCACACCACCTAACTGAGGGAACCTGAGTGTAGCCAGGCCGGCGAGCGCCGGTTGGGACCGGGAGGAGGTGTTAGGACTCCTCCTCTCCACCCTAGTCCGCAACTCCCCCGCCCCCGCCAACTACTTCAGGCCTCTTAGCGCCTTTCTCTCGCCGGCCCGCCCTTCCTCGGGGTGTCGGAGCGGGCGCAGGAGGCGGGCCCAGCGCTGACGGGCTGCGCCTCCGCAGCCAGAGGGAGGAGGGCGGGAAGGCGGGCGGGGGAGGAGGAGGAGGCGGGGACTACGCCGGGCGGTAGCTGGCGCCGAACGCGGTGGGAGAGGAGAGGGTACCCGGCTGGCTCGCCTGGCGGCCTCTGCCAGGATCTCGGCGCCGCAGCCCTGCGCCTCTCCCGCCCTTGTCTCCGGCTCCGTGGCCCGGGCACAGCGGAGGTGGCGGAGCCGTGGGCCACCGGTAGGTTGCATGGGGACGGCGCTTTCGCCTGCAACCTTTTGTGCTGTAGAAAAGGTGGTGGTGGTGGTGGTGGTGGTGATGATGGGTGGGTGGGTGGGTTGGGGGGGTGCCCCAGTCACTGAGCCCCGGTGCCAGCCCCAGTCGCGGCACCGCCCCTTCCTCCCTGCCTCGTGTCGGGGCTGGGCGCGCGGTGTCGCGCGGTGCTGGGGAACCCCGGGCCGGCGGGCCTCCGGGATGGGCGGCGGGTCGGCCCCAGGGGCCCCGGGCCTCGGTGGGCCGGTCCTTGGGCGTCGGAGCAGAGGGCTGGGGTCTGGTGAACTGGGTGGGGCCCTTGCGGGGTGCGGGGAGCCCTCGGCTGCTAGGCACAGGGGTGGGGCCGGAGACGCCGTGAGTGTGCAGCGCGTGTGAGTGTGCGGGGGCGTGCGCCCCCGTGTGCGCGCGGCGTGCGCTCGCCGGGGAGGTGCGGGGACTCGGCGATCCGGAGCGCCTCTCCCGCGGTGCGGCGGTGCGGAAGTCGGGGCGCGTTGGCGCGCACGCTAGTTCCTCCGCCGGCGTGCCCTCACCGCGGGGCAGCCGGCCTCGGGGCCCCATTGAGAAGTAGCTTTTTCCCGGGCCTGCTGCGCTTCTGGCCGCTCGCCCCGGCCGCGCGCTTGGTGCGACTGCCTGGGCCCGATAGCGCCTGGAGGCGAGCCCTGACGGCCTTATCTCGTCCGCCCTCCTCTCTCGAGCAGCAATCCGGGGGGTGAGGCCGCTCTGCAGCCCGCAGCCCGCTGCGCTTCTGCGGGTGCGGCGGGGGCGGACGGACCGGCAATGCCCGGGGACGCGCGTGTAGATTCGGGCCGAGTGCTGGCCAGAAGCGAAAGCGGCAGATTTGTCGCTGGGCATCTCCGCCCTCTCCCCACCTGTCGCGGGTGGACTTTGGGGCGGGTGGTAAGCAGAGGAAAGGGGTTTCCAGGCGGGCGGCAGTCACACGTTGAGCAGGCGGCCCCATTGTGAAGCTGCCAAACTCTCTAGTGGTGGAATCTGCAAATCTGCCAGCTAGGCGTTGGGAACATGAAGGGAATGATGGCCCCGTCCTTTTCCCCTTACAAATGTTCCACATCCTTAGGGTCTTCCTGCTTCTCCGCCCACATCAGTTTGCACCTGGGTGGGTTAGTTATCTGTGTCCAGCCAAGATGCTGAGAGGGTATGTGTATGATTGTAGTGCACGGGTAAAACTGGGGCTGGGAACTTTCTCACCATTTGAGGAAGAATGGAAGCAGCAGCATTTTATTGCATGCTCGCTACTCCTAGCTGAAAGAGCAATTCTTGCACAACATTTCTGACGTTACTAGCACTCTTTATTTTATATTGTTTTTCTCAGATGAGCCAGCCTACAATTTATAGTTGTTGGTTGCTTTATGTATTTTTTTTCAACCCTGTAGAGAAAGACACACGCTAAGGAAGATAGAAATGATCTCTTCCCAAAGTTTATCTTCTCAGTGATTTCAGAATACAGTATTGGTTAATTGCAGAAGTTTTTGGTACTTTATTAATTCAAGACCATGATTTATGCTTACACAATTATGTTTAATGAATTTTGCACAGATTTCAGTCTTTCTGTCATATGGATGTGTATGCATTATAAACTTAATAAAATGACCAGGATGAAATATTTGGAGTAATGAGCCCCTACAGCTCTTGATTTGATAAGAACGGTGTATACTGTATGCTTCCGTCAACATTCTAGTTCATTGCAAGTTAGACTGTTTAATAGGGACTATTCCAGGACAAAAGATAAATAGGGTATTTATTGATCTTGCATCATGGTCTGCGAATTTGTTTACTTTGTATAATTTTGTATCCTTTGGAATGCTCTTGTACACCCTTCGAAGTATTTAGTGTGGTGGGAATAATAAAACTTTACATACAGTGTTGAAAATTGCTTTGCTGTTGCAAAGGATATAAAAGAATTTATATCCTTTGGGGGAAAAAATCAGGTCTTTTCCTCCAGAGAGAACTCTTGATTCCATCACCAGCCTATCAAAATAAGCTTTCACGTAGAAGGTTAGCCAATTCCACCGTGTGCACCTGTCCCAATTCGGTTATGCTTTCCTAAGAGGCAAATTTCTTGTAAAGACTGCATGTAGATCTGCAGTTCCAGTTACTGTCAGTCATATTTGTAGTGAAACCGTTTTTTTTTTTTCCCCCTAAAAGTAGAAGGGTGACTTTACATAATAGTGAGACAACATTGGTAATCTAGCTTTAATTTCTATTAGCAAAAATAGAGGGAAAATGGATGCTGCACTTTCAGGGGGTTGCTCTTAAAAGAAGTGATCGTAGGAAGAGAAAAACATTTTTTTTTTTTTTTTTGTCTTAACTGATTATGGGTTGTCTTACTCCCTTGGTGAGGTTAATGATTTGTTTGTGAGATCAAGGATGATTTCAGAAATGTCACACCCTACTCACAACTCTTCCTGAAAATTAGTGATGATTTAGTTTTTATGAGTTACCCATGGAAAAGTGATATTGAAGTAATCTCTATGAGGAGCGTGTAGTGTAGGTACAGCTAAGCATTTTGTTCTTATTGTGTGTGTTGTAACTTCAGCAGTTAAACCATTTTATTTCTGCTGTGTTCTGTTACCTGAGAGATGTTTTGGTCCTTATCTATCTTTTTTGTTTTTAGAGTAATCTTTGAGACTATTGGTCACAAAATATTTTCATTAGTCTGAATGCAACTTTTAAAAATGCCAATTTTTTCACTTTTTTATGTTACTGATCTCTCCTCAAATAGCTACTCTGAGAAGTATTGCCTGTTTCCACTTTTTCCTTTGTTTTGGGATCTAGAATTAGAACCCATAACTTTTACTCTACCATTTTTCTTTGCTTAAAATTTATCTTGTTTTCCATAATATATTCTCTAATGATTCGTGGGATTTATTTGCCAAAATTCACAAGGGCTATTTGCCGGCCTTCATATTTATAACCATATGATTTGGAAGTGATAGATTTTTTTTTTCTTCTAAAAAAAAAAAAACCTCTTTTTAAAAGTAGGCTCCATGGTGGAGCCCAACACAGGGGTTGAACCCACAACCCTGAGATCAATACCTGACCTGAAATTAAAAGACCCTTAACTGACTGAGCCATCCAGGTGCCCCTAATTTTTTAAAATTTTTTTTCCAAATTTTTATTTAAATTCCAGTTAGTTAACATGGTATAATACTGGTTTCAGGAGTAGAATTTAGTAATTCATCACTTACATATAATACCCAGTGCTCATCGTAACCGGTGTCTTCCTCACTACCCATCACAGCCCATCCCTCACCCCCTCCCTCTGTCAACCCTCAGTTTGTTCTCCGTTAATTTTTTTCTTATTGCTATTTTATTAGTGGATCCGTGCTGAAGTCTGATACTTAAGGCTTTTTTGTACATAGGGATTTTGTGTGGGCTTGAACATTTCCCTGTAGAGCTTTCTGTATTTGGGGGAAAAAAACACTGCCTTCTCTGGGTTCCCAGTACCATTCAGGTTTACTGTTCTATGTTTTAGATTTCTCTGTATTTCCATGTCTGTCTGTCTGTTTGTCTTTCCTTCTTGCTTGGTCTCCAGCTTTCCTTTTTGTATTTGCCCCGGTGCTGTACAATGCTGGGATATAAGACTCAAAAAATACTGTTGAATGACAGAATGAGTAAATGAATAATTGAGCAGCTGAGTGGATACACCCAAGTAAATACTCCTCAGATCTGTATGGGAAGCCACTGTGCAAGCAGAAGGGTCTTTTTTCTCCCCCCCCCCCAGTCTTTTAATTCATTATTTTTTCATTGTTAAATGAAAAGGTACTTTTAAGTAGGATACTTTTGAGTAAGATAACAATATAATTGCCCAACTGGGACACTTTGGAGAGATAAAGGGGGTGCTATAAATAATTATGTCGCGTTACTGGCTGTGAACTGAGACATATGGCCACCCTACTTTTGAAGGACATTCTTCTTTATTTACCTGTTTTGATATGTCTCCCTGCCTGAGAAATTTGACACACTTCCTAGTTAATGTTTGCAAACTTTCCTATCTGCAGAAGCTTCATTTGCAGTCATATGTTGGGTGTCTTTTGCTTAGTCATTCATGGCTTCCCTATCCAGAGGCCTGCGGGAAGACCTTGGCCATGCTGACTTTTTCCTATTTTCATTGCTTCCAGGATAATGTCGCTGGGTTTTCTGCTCTTTTCAGCTGTTTGTAGCTGGAAGCATTATATATTCTAGCCTCTGCTCTATTTACTTCAGTCTGTTTTTCTGCACAGCGTTTCGTACATCTTGTAAGCCTTTCACGTGAGTTCTTTTCCTTCTTGCTGACTGTCTTGGAGAGGAGATCCATTGATAACTTGCCAAGCCTTCATGGTCAAAGCATTGGCCAGAATCAGCTGCAAGTGTTGGAGATTTATAGATTTTTAAAGTATTCTAAAAATGTTTCTTCAGTCTAAAACTTTATTCTAGATTTAAAAGCAGGGGAACCTTAAAGTCATTGTCTTCTCTTGCCCTGGAGCTGAAGTGGAAATTTAGGAAATGGTTGGTACTTTCATAGTAAACAAAGCATATTAACTCATCATCCCCATTCTGCCAGTGTCCGTGGGCTTTGGAGTCAGACTGGTAGGCGTTCAGATTCTTGTTCTGACTCTCAAATAGTGTATTACTTGGTTGAATACTTTAAAATGGGGGTGGTATTTTCTCCACGCAGTAGCTATAAATTGCTTATAGCTTTTGGCATGGGGAAGGTGTTCAAAAGTATTGGTTTTTTTTTTTTACTAAAAATCCAATTCTTTGGGAACTTTCATATTACATTACACATAATCTTAATTGTTTCTAGCAGGACATGGAGTAAAGCCCTTACTGTAGTTTTTCTCCTTCTTCTTCCTTTTTTTTTTAAACTGGATTCTGGTATAGGCCATCTCTTTAAGAAGATACAGTTTTATACTAGTGTCTGGTCTCGTCTTTTAATTCTTCTCTTCTTGATCATCTTTATTCTCTTCCTCTTAGCCCCTGTGCACAGGTAGCAGGTGGTTACACACACAACGGTAAGCAGAGTCAGAAATGACGAAAAAATGAGACAGGGAATGGAGCTCCTGCACCTTGGTTTCGCCTGGGTGGCTCCCTTGGACTCTGTGTTTGTATTCTATTTTTGGCTTGGCACTGCTGTAATAGGGATAATCAGTTACTACACTTTGTTTACTATGAAATTACCGACCATTTCCTAGACTCCCACATCAGCTCCCGGGCAAGAGTTGGATAATTACTTTAAGGCTCTCTGTTTTCAAATCCAGAATGAAGTTTTAGGTTGATTTTTCTTTTGCTCTTGAAAAAGATGTTGGAAAATACATTTGTTCAATGCATTTAAAAGCTTGAAAAGAAGCACGTATCACCAAATATATGATACAAATTACATGATAGCTTGAATGAGATTTTACAGTATTTTCTAAAACTAGTTTTTTATGTAGAATTGAAACACATCCAGATTTTTCTAATATTCCTGCTCCTGGGTTTCTAGCTAAATTTCCAAAAGTCTGAATGAAATTGATCTCACTCTGTGTTACAGGTAGCCCTGAAAAATGAAGTGGAAATATCTTTCTATATGTGGCATCCAACCATATAAACAGCCAGTATTGGTTGATGATGGTTTTGTGCTGCCTTATAATTTATGATTTTTAAGTATCTTATACGCTCCTTGGAGAAAAGGTCCAGGATTTAGACTGACTTTGTAGAGGACTGTGGTATGTGCCTCACCATCCTCACATTTTCAAGTTGGAAATAACACTAGAACCAGTAGCTAAAAGCACCTCCTTCTAATCACTTCTCAAGTGAGGCAATAAAGCTTTAAAATAAAGTGCCTCCCCACACGTTTGAAATAGAATTCCATTTACAGAAATTAATTTACATTTTTCAGGAACATGGTTGTTGTGTAAAAAGCTGTCCATCCGGGCTTATCACTGAGCAGAGGCCACGTGTACACAAAGCAACGCCAGTGGGCCTGGGAGTCAGACAAAATGGGGTTCAGTTCCCACCCGACTCTCAACCAGCATTGCTTGAGAGAACGCTTTACAGGGGGATGGTAGTCCTCGTGGAGTCGGGGTTAAGATGAAGCCATAGAAATGGTGCCTAGCTTTGGCGTGCAGAAGGGGCTCAAAGATAGGAGTTTCTTTTTAAATTCCCGTCCCCACTAAAAGTCCATTTACTTGAGTAAGAAGTCAGCTTGAACTTTGTAACAATAGTGTTGGGGACATTTCGAGGGTGGTTATATTAGATAAAAGACGTATTTTATCAGGCAATAGTTCTTGTCGCATTACAGTTCCCTTGATGTAAAAACCAGAGGCTCCCTGGTGGGGGAGAAATGAGTCTTCCTTCTGTAGGTGTCTTGGTTCCCCAGTCGGGACCCAGTTTGTGGCAGAAGCAGCGAAAGGGAGCATCGCAAGGCTGTTTCCTAAATCCAGGGACGGATGTTCCAAAGGCTGATACCCATGGGAGCTTCTCAGGATGACAGCTGGGTCTTGGTGCATCCAGTCCTTCCCGTTTCGAAGTTCAAGAGGCCGATCCCTTTAACTCAGTACACTATGTGTTTCCTTTGGATGAAACTCTTCAGGAGTGGTAAGGGAAGTGACAGAGTGACAAAGTCCTTGCCTTCTCCCTTGCTGTTTGCATTGGCTGTGAGGGCGTGTTTTCACTGTAGCCACTGTAGCCACCTGTGCAGCTGTGCTGGTGAAATGAATCCACTCAGTGCACTTGAGGCTCCCTGGCCCTGAGTTAGACACAGCAACAGAAACCCAACCACCAAAGAAATCTTTACAGGTGGGTGGGACTTTGGGAGTTTTCTGGACCTCAAGAAATTGACCCAGTTAACAAGGAAGGTAGGAGATAAAGAATAGATTCTCTTACACATTACCTCCCCAGGAAAGGGGGAGGCCTAGAGGAGATGCTCGAAACCTTAAGCAATGTGGTAACTCTAAAGAAGTGGAGTTCTCTTAAAAAAAAAAAAAAAAGTGTTTTCCAAGGCCTTTCCAACCATTTGCCTCAGAGCGGTCTCATGAAGGATTTTTATTGTTGCTATTTTATGGCTAAGATGAGTAGACACCAAAAATTAATTGCATAATAATAACATCACAATCTCTAAAGGGCTTTACAACGTGCAGAACACGTTCCCCTGCCTCATCTCATTTAATCCGCGTAGCAGCTGTATGAGGGAGGAAGAATGGTATCGTTCATTTTAAATATTGCTCTTTATACAAGATCAGGACGCAAGGTTCTTAACAAGGCCATGAATAGGACCTGTTCTTTTAACCTCAGCCTCCTCATTATTTTTTTCATAGGTTACTGTGAACCTCTTGAGTATGTGAAGAGCACTAGGAACCAACATTTAAACACCCAAATTTGTGTGTCTCTTTATGTAGTCCAGTTAGCTGCTCTTAGTCTCGAGGTAGAATTTCAGCAGAATACAGAGGATCAAACATGATAAAATGGTTGAAGTTTAATTTAGCTGAACAAAGTCAAATTGCTTTAATTAAATGAATTAATATTGTATCCTCTATAACCTGTACCTGATGTTAGTACCTCCTGCTAGTTTCATCCTGTGTTGCAGTTAGAATTGTTATAATTGCTTTATAAGTTGTGCTACTTGTTAAATTAAAGGTTTATTTTTGTATTCCATGTTTAGTATCTGGAGTAGAGCAGAAAAAATATTATGCCTGTGTTCCCTTGGGACTCATTGGACATTCTACAGTGACATCTTCTGGGATTTAGTCTGGTGAGTTGTATTTTGCTTTTTCTTTTTGTTAACTCGTTGTATGAACATAATATCGTCATGTACTTTAAGAACTACATAAATAAATGAATGTGAAATGTCAAGATATAATTGCAAGTATATATACTACAGTAATGAAATTTTTAATGATGGGAGCTGAAATTATTGTTGCTGATTGCTAACATTATTATCTTAAAGTTTTTGCCTTACTGATTGAGTGGCGTTTTTTTCTTATTCCCGTGAGATTAAAGAGGTTTATGGAATAATATTTCAGAGTAGAGTAGTTAAGAGGTAGTTGCTCTGATTTCAGGGAAATTTTAGTAAAACATTAATCCCTAGAGATTGGCGAAATAATTTGCAAAAAGTTCTGGTTGTATATTGTCATTCATTATTAAAGAAAGGCACACAGGTGCCCAAAAGGATCATCAGTTTCTCTTGGTCACCTAGCAGTTCACTGCAAGTGTGACCTTCCTTTTATTACACCATGAATTTAAACTTGCTAAAATTATGCAGTGCTGTTCTTTTTTCGTTGTCTTTTTTCAGTGCGTCATCTGTGTATCTGTGCTAACATAGTTATGCATGTGACTCCATATGAAAAAAATTTAATAATTACCTTTGTAGTTTTTTAGCATTTTAAAAAGTATATTAATGTGAGTTCCTTCTTGCTTTGGTATCTCATTCTACTTGGGCAAGATCTTTGTAGGTCCTTGCTTTGAATTAGAGTGGTCAGAATCCTTGGGGGGAACATACTTGGGAAAAAAAAATCTGGAAAAACTTCTGGTTTCATAATAAATGATCTCCAAATTAACTGTCAGATGATCTCCAAATTAACCGTCAGCAGCAGAATGATTCAAAAGAATGATGGGGAAAACCAGACACTTTTGTTTCATTAGGTAGATATAGCGTATCAGATTTATGACAATGTGTTTTAAAACTTTGAGGAAATGGAAACATTACTAAATTTTAAGTTTTGAGGAAAAAAGCAAGATGTTTGAAAACTCTAAGTACAAAATACCTTTAGAGAATATTGAGTAAGAAATAATGTGGCTGAGTTAACTCATCTGATTTAATAAGTAAAGCACAAAACTAGGAGCAGTGAGTGGAAGTTACAGGAATGTGTGTGTGGGTCTGTGTGTAGCTTTTTCTTCAGATACACATGTATATGTGTAAGTATATATACATAATTATGGGTTTATTTATATATGTAAATACAAGGACAGTCTAGCAAAGCTGCAAAGGTGAAATGAACCAACTCAAGAGATAATGAGTTACCTGTCATTGGAGGTGTTCAAACATAGACTGAACAACCATTATGATTCCTTGTGATTCTGAGATTAGATAATTTGAAGAATTTTAAACTTAGGAGAATGGTCAAACAGTTGAAAGTGTGTGACAGATTTCTTTTAGTTTAATTTTTTTTATTTTTAAAGTCAGACTTCAAATTGAAGTATAATTTATATATAGTAAAAAAAATCACCCTTTTGTATAGTTCGATGAGTTTTGATAAATGTATCCAGCTGTGGAATGCCTTTTACAGTCTATAAATAGACTATTTTAATCACACCCCCAGGATTCCGTGCCTCTTTGTAGTTTTATCCCTCCTCCGAACCCTGACCTTTTGAAGTTGTTGATTGATTACTGTCCCTTTAGTTTTCCAGAATGTCATATAAATAGAATCACATGTATGTAGCATTTTTTATCTGCTGCTTTCACTCTTGTAATCTTAGTTTGGTCCTTTTTGTTGCTGAATGGTATTCCATAGTATGGGTGGGGCACAGTTCTTTTTCCATACCTCTGTTGATGGACATTTGGATTGTTCTAGTTTTTGGTGATTATGAATAAAATTGTTAAAAACATTCATGTTCAGGTCTTTATGCGAATATACATTTTCATTTTCCCTAGGTAAATACCTATACTAGGGTAGGTGGGTTGTTTAATAACATTCATTTAACTGTGTAAGAAATTGCCAAACTGTTTTCCAAAGGGCTGTATCTGGCCCAGGCTTCTAAGAAGCTAAAGTCACTGTAGCAAAGTGTGTGCAGACCAAGGGGCCTGATTCTCATTCAGCACAGATTTATTTTTATTTTATATCCAGTTTTAACAAGTTTGATTAGCACATGCTTTTTAAGCTCACAGTGGATTAGAAACAGTAAGTTAGAAGGCGTTAGGGATAGGTTGTTACAACTTCAAGCAGCAGAAAATGTATCCACTAATAGGACAGTAATGACTGATGTAGAACAAAACAAAACAAAAGGCAGGGACTTAGAGGAGTGAAATTCTTCTAGCGGATAAGTTCTGTCTGACAAGTTCCCAAACATGACTGCAGAGTAGAATCTCCTGGAGATCTTTTGGAAAGGTCAGAGCTGAGGCTGTGCGCCTTATGACTTCAACCACAGACGTGGGGTAGAGCACAGGCATCCGTCGTTTTTGAAGCTCCTTGGATGCTGTTCACATATATACAAGTTGAGGAGCCGTGTGCCCCACGCATAGCATGATGAAGTTGCCCGTGTGAGGAACTGCCTCACAGGCGGGACTGCCTGTCCCGCCCTGGGCAAGCCCCTGCCTTCATGGCTTCACTGTCCTCCTCTTCGTGATCAGAAGCTCTGCATAGGTGAAATCCAAGATGATGCTGGCACTGAAACTAGGTGGTTCTAGATATTGCTAGACTGACAGTAGTCAAGCTTGGGAGGCTCCATTTGCCAAGAGCCGGCTCTATTCCAAATGGATCATTTCTTGAAAAGGATTTTGTTTGCATGGTGACATTTTTGTTCTGTATATTTAGATGGTTATATATGTTTTCTCTTAAACGGAATTGCTGTATTTTACTAAAAATGGTTCAAGCATATGGGATAATTTTTTTGATTACTGATGGTGACTTTTTTTTTTGGAAGGTGGCTTTTTTTTTTGATAAGCCTGATGTAAAAAAAAAAAATATTCCCAGAATGTAGTACTTCTCAAAAAGAATTCTTTGTAAGGCAATTGTGACACTTATCAGCTATTTTCAGAGCTGGTCTGAGGATCCGAGGCACCTCGGTTATATTTTTTAAATGCTCCTTGTGCCAAATGCTTGGGAGGTTGGACCTCTTGGGGTGTTCATTGCTGAGCAGATTTTACACCGGTGACGGTCTTTTGAGTGCGCTCATCTCGGTGTACAAGGGTCCCCTACACATGTGTTGTAGGTTGGACCTGTTGGCGTTAGTTGCAGCCAGAATTCATAATGGCATGCCATACCCATGTTTTTTAAGATAATGTGCTGTGTACATTTTTCTAGCAGATATTGAGGTGCTACCTTGTGTAGCCAGGCCGAGTTTGGAATTCTCCCATATTTCAAAGAAACACAGTGCCCCCTGTGAACACAGTCAGGTCTCTCATGTTTTGTAAGTCTATGTCAGTACCTTTGTTACGGATTAGATTGTGAAGGAATTTGATCCTGAAGACCCTTAGGTGACAGTTAGAAAAATTATATATGTTCCTGAAACTTGTTTAGGAAACTCAGTTTTAAAAGTATTAGTCAACTAATAGTTGACTTTCCTATTCTCTGTTGTATTTTTTGTTTTAGATTCTATAGTCAACAGAAATTTTACTGCTTCTGTTACTATAATAACAATACTTTCTGGCTTTCTGTTTCCGGTTTTTATTTATGCTTTAAACTACATATGAAAAGCATTAATGGAATCAGTAAGAATGTCATTGCTCTGTGATTTCTAGCGCTCAGTGGTGCAGAAGTTAGCCTCGTGCCTAGTTTCTTATTGGTGCAGTGGGAGTGGCTGCCTATCGCACGTACCTACGGTATTTGTAAGAGTTCTTTGTGATCTTTTATCTTGGCAGTAGGCATTTATGTGGCATGATTTATTTTAGGATAGGAAACAAAATGCTTCGTCATGAATGGTTTGTTAAGGAATAATAAACCTATATGGTAAAATAGGAAGAATATTTTGGTAATCACAGGCCATCATTGTAGTAATGGTAGCCATGTTTCCTGATCACTGCATTTATTAATTTTTAATTATTTTTTTTAGAGACAGAGCAAGTGAGCAGGGTGGAGGGGATGTTGAGGGCAGAGGGGGAGAGAGAATCTTATGCAGACACCACACCCAGCATGGAGCCCGACATAGGGTTTGATCCCATGACCCTGAGATCATGACCTGAGCCAAAATCAAGAGTTGGTTGCTTAACTGACTGAGCCACCCATGCATCCCTGATCTAGTGCTTTTAGTAAGAAATTTTACTGTGTGAAAAATACCTCCATCTTTAGCATCACTACTTTTTTTTTTTTTTTTTTTAGAATTGCAGAATTAGAAAGTAGCTCAACTTCTTTTCAGATGTGTACCTATATCACTTCTTCTCATTTAAGAGGTCACCTAAGGAAGTCGATCCTGTAACTACTCCCAGGGTCTTAGTCCAGTATTTAAATCCAATCAGGAAATTCTCAGGAATTTAATAGCATAAGAAATTTGCTTTCAGTCACATCGAAGAGTGGAGGGCATACTGCTTAGTCAGCATTTTACCTAGCTAAGAACAAAATATTTGCCAGTCTGTGTTCTCTTTTCTGAAACGTGCCGCCACCTAGCTTTCTCAGTGGTGCACACAAGGTGCTCTTTAGAAGGGCAGTCAATATATAAGTAAACAGTTTTTAAAAAATAAAAGCAGTTTGCAAGAGTCAGGTTGTGCATCATTGACGTCCCTGCATGAACATCAACATCTGAAGATGTTCTCCTATGTTCGATACCGAAGAAACCAGTGAAACCACCTCACAGAGCTGTTAGTTTTGAGACTGTCTTAAAGACTGTTTGGAGCAGAAGTACTGATTTTTTTGTAGCTACAACGTGCAAGCAGTTTTCCAGAATTTATAGTTGTTCATCGGAAGTTCAGTAGGTTGCAGCTATATCTGTAATATTTAAAACAGGTGTTTTGAGGGGCGCCTGGGTGGCTCAGTGGGTTAAGGCCTCTGCCTTTGGCTCAGGTCATGATCCCGGGGTCCTGGGATCGAGCCCCGCATCGGGCTCTCTTCTCTGCGGGGAGCCTGCCTCCTCCTCTCTGCCTGCCTCTCTGCCTACTTGTGATCTCTCTCTCTCAAATAAATAAATATTTAAAAAAAAAAAAAACAGGTGTTTTGATATTGCAGTACCATGAGACTGTAATTCAGAAGCTAGACGTAAAGAGTGTTGACCTTAGTTCCTAGCCATATACTTGTTAGAGTGTATCGGAGGTGCTTGTGTCTTTAACTTGCTGGTTAAGTGGTGTCTTCCAACAGGGGGTGTGTTGTTTACCTCAGCAAAAATGGCAGTTTTCTTACACCAGGCTGCGCGATTGGAATGTCCAGAGCTCTTAGATCACATTGGTTTCTTTTGTTTGACAACCAGGGTGAAATCACTGTCTGTCAGATGCCTGAAGATCCTGTCAGGTAGTTTTGGCCAACCCACGTGCTAGTTTTTATGATGTTATGGCTGCTGGAAACTAGAGCCGTGGTGGTTACTCATCTCTCAGTATTGTCCTAGTAGCTGTTCCATGTCCCATCCAGTCGTCACCTTTATAGATCACTCACTGTCTTCGGTTTTCTCATTTTCTAGGTGCTTTCTAAATAATAATTTCTGCCTTTTTCTCTCAAGCCTTTGCATCCTGACAAAGGTTGGTTGCTCTTCCCTTGCTTGGCAGTTTTTATCCCTCAGAGGCACAGAAGATGACTTTCAGCCCAGCCTCTGTTTGGATTACTACCTGAATTCTAATGGGGGGAGTGTGCATGCTTGGATTTGGGCAGGTTTGTAATGCGCCGAGTGAGAGCAGAGGAGGGTGGCTGGTGGTGGTCTGTGGACTTTCATGGATTCCCAGATTTGAAAGAGACCGAGAGCAGGGTGTCACCTAATGTGGACTGACTGCTTGAGTGTCATCACCTGGGTCATTCTTGCGTGGGGTTCCCATCTGTGTGTGTGCTCCGTTTCCTGCACAGCCCTGGTTCTTTGAGCCTCACTGACCCTCCTCTCCTTGTCTTTCAGAATGGACTATCAGAGATGCGCTTTCCGCCTTTGGCTGATGATCAGGTTAGGTAGCTTGGAGACCTTGGACCTGTCCTCTGGGTACCTAGAATTAGTGAGACATGAAGTATTAGATTAGTATGTCATTTGGCTTAGAGGAAACATTTGTTCATTCAGCGTAAGTTTTGATCAAGCTCCGGCCCTATAAAGTGTATCAGATAAGAAATCTTCAGGTTTCCGTATGCTTATCAAAGTAGCTGACAGTCCTCGTAACAGAGAAATAAATTACACAAATATAAATTTCTTTTTAACATTAATAATGTAAAATAAGGCCAGTTACTTTAAATCTGAAAGGGTTGAGGGGCGACAGTATTTTCATTAAATTAAATTTGGCACTACAAAGACTGAGATTTAGAGCAAGAAGTAAGTGAAGCTCTGTGGGTCCCTTTGGTATTTGCTCTATCTCAGGATTTAGTGTTAAGTTTTCATCTGTGCTCTGGACGTAGATGTAGTAAGGATGGGATGGTATCTGGGGACTTCTTCCTAGTCTTGGTTTATTTCCTAATGAAGGAAAGAATAGCATACAAGTTGAGGGAGTAAGGTTCTTTTCTTTCTTTCTTTCTTTTTTTAAAGCTTTAGAATTGCTTGGATTATAAATGAATACCCAAACTTTGGGAAGTGCTTCAATCAGGAAAAGGTTATTTGTTTCACAAACGGATTTATAAGAATAAATCATTTAATATAATAGTCTTTTCCAATAAATTTTCATCTTAAAATTAGTTACTATTTGACATCATTTTGGTTAGCGACCTGAGATACTTAAAAAAAAAAAATTGTGTTTTCTAGTCCTCACTGATGATCAAGTGGAAATAACGTTTCTCTGAAATGCCACTGTCACTCAGTTTCCCTTAGTACTTTTTTTATTTTCCAAAATTTGACTTATCTGCAGCTTCCTAGAAGCCTTGTCAGTGGGGTTTTCCAAACTATGTAATGTCATCATCGTGGTGAATAATATCGCATTCATTGATAATTGTTCTGCCATTTATTAAACTATTCAAAAGTGCACTGTCTCAGGTATTGTAAAATAAAAGAACTTGCAAATAATGGCCTGTTTTCTGATTAAATAGTCAAAGTGCATTTGACATTTTATATATGTTCAATTTTAAAAATGACCTGATTTATTGGATTTAGGGTTTATTTTTAAACTACGAAATGGTTTGCTGTAATTCACTGAGGACATGGGAGGAAGAACATTTGCAACATTTGGGAAACTTTCCCTTAAAGACTGACACCTCCATATCTTAAAAACATTTCTTTAGGCCTATGCTGGAACCTTTGCAGAAATCGATCCATTTTCATCTTTCATTACATGCCCCTTAAACACGATTGAAAAACATTCGTAGATGTGAAGAGCTAAGCGCTTATTTTAAATTAAATGACGGAAAATGTAAAGATGCAGATTTTCACGTTGGGAGTCTTTGGTGGATTCTTGTGGCACTGTAGGATATTTTTATTTGCCTCATGTTGAGATCTGTATTTGATTTGCTTACTCCCACATCAAGGAATAAAGTTTGTGTGATTGAACGGAGTGCCTCCTGAAGGGAAGGACTGTTTTCTGTTTCCTTCTCCACCTGAACCTTCTAGTAGTCCTCCAGACTTTAACCTGCCTCCGCATTCATGAAGGTAGAGAAGCTATAGTCCTTTTAATGCCTGCTCTGGAATGCCTTATAGGCACAGATAAACATCTGGCAGTTGCCCAGTGGCTGTCTTTCAGGCCGGTGTTACTGCATGCTCCCTGAGCCGTCTAAACCTCTCCAGCTTGGCCCGAGGTTCTGTGCGCGACGCCCTTACAATCTGAGTCTGTTTACTTTCAGGAGTGTGCCGCCTGGTGCCGAAAATGGAAGTCGATGTCAACGGAGAGTCCAGAAGCACACTGGCCACGCTGCCCTTGCCTGTGGCCGAGGCGAGCTCCCCTGGCAAGGCGGAGGCGGAGAAGCCACGCTGCTCCAGCACGCCGTGCTCGCCCATGCGCCGGACTGTGTCGGGTTACCAGATTCTGCACATGGACTCTAACTATTTGGTTGGCTTCACCACTGGCGAGGAACTCCTGAAGTTAGCCCAGAAGTGCACGGGAGGTGAAGAGAGTAAGGGAGAAGCTGTGCCTTCCTTGCGCTCCAAGCAGCTGGACGCAGGACTCGCCCGTTCCTCCCGCTTGTATAAAACCAGAAGTCGGTACTACCAGCCATACGAGATCCCGGCTGTCAACGGCAGGAGGCGAAGGCGGATGCCCAGCTCAGGAGACAAGTGCACTAAATCTTTACCTTATGAACCTTACAAGGCCCTCCATGGGCCTCTGCCTCTTTGTCTTCTTAAAGGTAAGAGGGCTCACTCCAAATCTCTGGACTACCTCAATCTCGATAAAATGAACATCAAGGAGCCAGCTGACACAGAAGTGCTCCAGTACCAGCTTCAACACCTCACCCTCAGAGGCGACCGTGTGTTCGCCAGGAATAATACATGAATGAGGGGCAGAGAGTATCCACCAGTTTAGGTCAGCGTCCGCTTGGCTGGAAAAACCCACTGTCGTACTCTGTACAGGACTCCTTCGCATTATAGATGGTTATATCAGCTAAGTGTTCCTGGAACATCAAAATTGTCTGGATCAGAATTTGAATACAGGAATGAAATCACAGGTACTTGGGGGGAAATCGTTCTAGAGCACGCACCTGCAAAGAAAACAGAATGTTGGCCATTAGTTTGTATAGCTTTTTAGCTAGGAAAAAGAGGCTCCGGTACAGTAATGCCATCTTTATGATTCTGATACTCAAATTGGGAATGTTATCTGCTTGGTTGTTGCTGACTTGGTATGATTCATTAGAAATTTCTATCTTTTAAGTACTCAAGTACTTCTTTAATCTCTGTATTTTACTATACAATGTATGGAATGATTTGTTTTATGAAATTTAGAACTGGAACATTGATGAATTGGACCACTTTTTATTTTTAAATATTGAGTTTAAATATTTTATAACTGGTTTTGCACTGAGAAAAATTAACATTTCAGATTGACAAGAGAATAATCTTTCTTCACCTGCCTCAATAATACTATTGAGCAGTGGATTTTTTTATTTCCGCATGGAAAGTTACTGATCTCTATGGCTGTAAAATATTTCTTTATAGCATTATTCAAGTGTGTCTTAATACAATTAAATTTGGGATACAAAGTATTTATTTTACAAGGGGTGGGAGGAAGCTTTTCCAAAAGTTTCCAATATGAAGTTTTCATAAGTTAAACAAGGTCTCCTTAGTGCTTACTTTCTAAGTTAAAAATTCATCTGGAACTTTAAAATGGAAAGGATTCTTTTAATTGTGGATGATAGGCATAATTCTGTTTGCATCTGAATGTTCTGTAAGTGAATGAAACTTTTAATAGAAGGACTCATGATTTCTACTATCGAATGCTTAAACTAAGTATGAAGTGATACCATTCAGCATGGCATCATCGGGTCATTCCAGTTTTAGTTCTGTGCAGCTCAAGCGCTCGTTGAAATTCCAGTTTCTAGGATTAGTGTAGGAGCCTAAAGTGCTTCTACAGTTTTAATGGGTTAATCCTGGATTACTTAACAATTTATGTCAATTGCACTGGTTTAATTTGTTGCTAAAGGAATAACGCCCTGGCTTTAGTAACAAATACAGCTCAACTATTCTTGAATATATTTTGAGAAAAATGTATGTAACTTAACCTTTTGTAAAAGTTTCTATTTCTTTTTTTCTTTTTTGACTCTTGAAGGTGCAATTTATTACTGAATTGGCATTTCTGGCAGCATAGAACTGCTTATTTTAAATTTTCGTTTGGGGGCTGTGAGTTTCTTAGGTGTTAGTAGTCTTGCTTATAAAATAAGAACACCTTTTATTAATGAGTGGGTCATTCCTGGCGCAGATACGACTTTCCTTTAACCAGAATGAATGGCAAACTCTGTTTAGAGCAAAGTAAGTTTTAGAAAACCCTAGGAACTCTTAATCAACATTTATTATACTTTCACTGAGGCGAACCGTGTGAAAGCGCCTTGGGGAAGCTGACCCATATCTTACGGAGTTGATCCGATTTCTTGGTGAGCTGGAGATTTTCAGCTGTTGTATATTTTAAAGTAAATTGCACCTTTGTAACATAATTGTATTGACGAATGATCACTAAGATTAACTCTATCTATACAGTCATTAGTTTGACAAGAAATAGAATCCTGTCAGATGCCAAAGAGTTGGGATTTTTACGTTTAATGATTAAACACCGTTATTTATTGATGATTTACCCTGTGGAACTGTATTATTTCTAACTATGAAATAAAAGGGTGATGTAAACACACATTGTTGTGTGGTGCTTTAAACAAGGTCCATCATTGACAGGCTAGTTACTGTTCAGGAATTGCGCCTAAGGACTTATTTTTAGGCTCCATTTTTGTAAAAAAAAAAAAAAAATTTACTTTTGGTGCTCATTTGCATTTTAGGGTAAAGGATATATTCATGGCAATGGTATGTATTCATTCCATCAGGAAACATGACTGTATACCTACGAGATCTGTCCCCTGCCCATGCACCTAAAAGTACTTTGTTGAGCTAAATAAAAATGTGTAGCTCTTTTGTTTTGCTTTGTTTTATTTTTACTTAAAGACAAGTGAACCTCAGTGGTGAAAATGAAGGGGATGGAAGTTTGAGATATGGTATGTGAGGAATGATCTGGTTAGTAAAGAGAAATAATTTTAAGTTCGGTTTCCTAGAAAGTAAGTTTTGAAACTTTGGTTCTATAGTTTACAGAGGGTGTTTGGAGAGCTCCTTCTTTCAACCTTGCTTTCCCTGCACTCCATGATCTTGTTGTGCTCCTACAGCGAGTAGTATCCCATCCAAAAAAGAGGTTAGCCTGCGTCTTTTTTCGCTGGGGGGAAGAGAAATTCCATCTTCTGCAGACTTTTGACATGGTTTCTACTTTTGAACTCTCCCCCCACCGTTTTTATTCAATTTCATATTTTGTACTAAACAGGCCACACTTGCCCAGAAGACACTTGATATTATCCTACAGTGCCTGCCTTTCAATAAATGGCAGCAGCACATCACTTGTGTGTGTGTGTGTGTGTGTGTTTTGCAAAAATACCATCTTTTAGAGGCTCTGTTGATGTGTGATGTGGCAATAGGATTTCCCTCTTGTGCCAATCTGAGATGAGGTAGGTTTGTGTCTCTGGCTTCTCCTTGGCTGTGTTTGCACCTCTGGTCCCAGGGCTACTGGAGTCAACAGTCAGGAAGGAAAAGACCGTGGGGGATGGATTGAAATGTAAACTGGTTCGGAACCCCCAGACCTTCCAGACTCTGGTCAGCGAGGCTCCTGTTCCAGGTTGTTGCTCCTTATGTCATGTGATGCCCATGTGTGTGTGCTTTTTCCTTCTCTGAGATAATTATTTAAATTATTGCAGTATTTGGGATTTGGGAAGCTTTTGTAAGATTGTACGTTAACTCACAAAGGCAAACTGGCCGTTCACTAAAGAAGAATATTGAATTCTTGAGAAAAGCAACATATTTTTACTTATCTCCTTGCTCTATAACACACTTTTTTTTATTTTGGAAAGACTTTTTATTTCATTATAACTGTTGAAAACATTTTAAAGGAACTTTTAAATGACCTTGGCCTAAGTGGTTTGTGCTCAGAGAAAGGGGGAGGAGAGGCTGTCGAGCAGTTCATAAATGGCATAAATGCTTTGGAAGGGTTGGGGCGTAGAGGGCAAGGATGCACGTTACCATAATGTAGAGGGGACAGCAAGTATTAAGCAAAATTGCCTCTTTAAACAATAGAATTTGATTAGGGAAGTGCAAATTGATGAAGATTGCCTTAGAAATACAATAAATTTGATTATAAAGCTGGAAGTGGAGATTGCCCATGCTCTATGTGCTTTGCTTGGTAATAATGATTCTTTAGATAAGAAATATGAGATGGATACTTTGATCTTTTATACTACTACAGAAAAAAAATTAAGGATTTTTCTGGCTGAAGGAACATGACCAGGGAAAAATCAAAGAAGAATGGGTTTGATTTGTTATTTTGAGTTTGCTGAGCCCCTAGGACATTTCTGTGCTCCTGTTGGGGGAGATTGTTGAGTTTGTATTCTCACCATTGTGAAAAGACTTTGTGCAAGGTTTCATCAAATGATTTCAGAAGAGAAGTCGGAAACCAAATCTCCCAATGTTGTTACCCCTGATCTTGGGGTTGTCTTTGATGTCCAGATTTATGGGAGAGCACCGGATGAGGAAAGAGCTCTTTAAACAGAAGAATGCACCATCTACTAGAATGAAAGCGAGTGGCTGCACTGTCCGTGGGATCCTTAAGTGATCCCGGCTGGTGTCGCTTCTGGAATGAAGAGCTTTGATGCTTTTGCTTTTGTGGAAAAGCTTAGCGGCAAGAGGAGGGAACGCTGGGTCCATCACGTTGACCTTTAAGTCTGATTCTTCACCAAACTTTTATATAAAAGGATACATAGAAATATATATCTGGAAGACTTTGAATGCTCTCCATCCCTGGCCTAACGCTTCAGTTAGGAAAGGAACTTAGACAGTATGAAGTTTTTGAAAGTCCCGAAATTGAGATTTTGGCTCTGTGATGGGAGCTGGGATGGCAAGCCTGAGCACACACAGCGCACGCCCCTCACCTGCGCGTGCGGCCGCCGTCCCTAACCCGTCGGGGTACAGTGTCTCTCAGTCCAGGCGTGGTCTCGTGGTCTTTCTTAACCCAGCGCTGTAGGCGACCGCTACTGAATTGATCAGAATTACTAGAAGGTCAAACCTGTTTGTTTACCATACCCCTTGTACCCACTATAGTAGGTCATAATGGGAAACTGAAAACGGTCTGGATGTTAGTGAGTAGGAGGCTGTTCTGGGCCCTGTCACCTAACCAGAGTTGGGAAGAGAACGGCCCATCCCCATTACCATCACCCGTAGGGCTTCTCCCGAGCACACGCTGGCACTCAGGGTACAGAAGGGCTTAAACTAGCTTTCACCTACAAGGACGTGACTCACTGGGGGAGGAGAAGGGGGAGGCAGCCTAAGATGCATGCCAAGGACCTGTCGTGTTGAATGAATAGCAATTTAAGGAAAAGGAGCTGAAATCCTATGGGACTGAAATCTGGGAAAGAACTATCTTGTTCAGTAGCAGGGCCAACTTATTTTGAATATGTTCACTTCGTTGCTGATCTGTTTAGAAGGTTAAAAAAAAAAAAAAAAGGCCTTCATAGGGAAGTTTGGGGAAGGCAAAAGCTTAAAATAATTGAATCTAAGAAGTATCACGGCATGGCAATAATGTTCACTCGTTATCTGCAGCTTTCTCCTCGGGTACTGACCTGCGTTCTGGAAGGGAAGCGTTAAGGTAGACAGTAGTTAACTGAAATATTGGATGGGGGTCAGGGAAGGGGAGAGCTATGAGGGAATAAGTAAATGGGTATTTTAGTGATCTGTTTGCTCTTGTCCTGCTCTACATCCTGGGGAGGGGTGGGCTGAGAATGACAGAGAGGACGTTTGTTCTAATTATTTAGAGTCAAGTCAGTTCAATTTATGAGAAATTGAACTATATGGGAACTGTTTTGTGCAAGGAGTTTCCTGATATGGATTATCTTTTAAGACAGCTAACTAGAACCCTGCATTATTTGATAGATTTCGGTATTGTACTTTCCAATATTTATAAAGTTTGGGTTTTGTTATTCTCAATGTTTCACATACAGTTCCTATAATAAATTACTAAAGTTAAAAGGAAAAAATTTTTAAGGGATAGGGTATTTCTAGGATTGAGTATTAATTCTGTATCGGTGGTAGGCCACATAAAGTGACTCAGTGGTAGCTCAGAAAGATATTCCTTAAACGTGACAAGTGACCTTTTTTGGGGGGGGAAGGACATACTGTATTACATTAGGTATAAACTGTCCAGCTACACCCCACCCTGAAATTCATTTTTTTAAAAGATTTTATTTATTTGACAGAGAGAGATCATAAGCAGGAAGAGAGGCAGGCAAAGAGTGAGGGAAGCAGGCTCCATGCTGAGCAGAGAGCCTGCTGTGGGGCTCGATCCCAGGGTCCTGAGACCATGACCCGAGCCGAAGGCAGAGGCTTTAACCCACTGAGCCACGCAGGCGCCCCTGAAATTCATTTTTTAAGTGTTTGCTGGATCAAGCCCTCCAAGTGAAATAGGTGGGGATTTTTTTTTTTTCTTCAGGTTTTTAAAAAATCTTTCCTTGTTTCTGAGGAACATTTTGGTGCTCGCTTCAGCAGCACGTATACAAAATTGGAGCGATAGGAACACTTTGACTAGAATAGAGACGCTGGAGAATAAAAAGCCTTTCCCCACCGGGCCAGGCCACTTTGTACAGAAATCATAGCAAATGCTGGAAATGACAGTCGTTCCTAGTTTGTGAATAGGAGAGTTGTAAGAGCCACCTCATTTGGGTTATGCTGGATTTAGTGTGACCACTGAGAGGACTTTCCTTTGTGTGTTGACAAGCGACGTAGTGATCTCAGGAGGCTTCAGACAAAATGCTCAGAGAAGTAGGATGGATCTATACGAAGTGGGTAAAAACAAGTCCTGGTTTGAAACAGAACCACCAAGACCTTGCTATTAGAATTTATCTGTAGGAATCAATGCTGCTTCAGATTCTCCATCCAGGCACAGTGATAAGTCGTGAGAATACAAGGCAAATAAGCACAGAAAGCCACAGTCGCAAACAAACACTTGCATTTTAAAGTGGGTGCTTCTAATAAACAAAAGTGTAAGGTCTTTTGAGCATACAGAGGATAGAGTTCCTGATTCCACCATAAGTGTGGGGAAAGCTCCGCAGGGAAGCTCTGCTTGGGTGAGGAGGGTGAAGAGCGGTTTGCCAGTGGGGAGAATACCTGTGTGGGACTACAAAACAGGAAAAGACCTTGAGAGTCATCCGTTCTACTTTTTCTACTATCTAAACCAACTTGGGCAGAAGTATGTCATACATCTGTCTAAAAATGTCCAGGAATGGAAATCATATTGAGTCACTAGTGTATTTGACCCACGTTTTCCGTTGAGGACTTTAACGGTGAAATTTCAAGGCATGGTGCTTAAACTGCCAGACAGAATTTTGCAACCAGCATTTCTCCTAATCCAGCCACTTTTTACCTTAAAGTAACTAACTACCAGCCCCACTGACCCCATCTTTTGTGGGTCTCTGGTGGTCCAGAGTTTTCAGATACTCGTTGCATCTGTGTCTGGAAGAGGAGTCAGTTTTGCGGTACCAAGTAGCCAGTTGCAGGCTCTCTTTGGGAACTCAGCCAGACTCACGGGGCCCTGAGAAAAAAAGTCCAGGATGCTCCTATTTACAGAGTCCATCTAGTGAGAAGAGTAGGGAGGGAATCCGGCTTTCCATGTCTCCACTGCTCTTGCTCAGGGGCCTCTGCAGGCTCCAAAACTCACCCTTCACGAGTTCTTTGTTAAGACGAGAGGACCTTGTTTGGGGAAACAGTGCCCTTTAGACTCTGAGGTTTGGGAAGACTGTTATTCGAAGCTTACCCTGGGCCCGGGGTGTCTGAACACTGGAACCGCTCCCAGGATTCTGTCCTGCAGGCCTCTTTGTAGGGCTGTTTGCTGGAGGAGAAGGGGCGAAGAGCAAGGGGAAATATCTGAGGGCTGTTTTTTAAAACGAAGGTAATGTTTAATAGCCAACTATTTGTTTCTCTGTTCCCCTCTCTTTGCCTTACGGAGCCAGCTGTAAATAAAATAGTGAAAGAGCTAAAATATTGACCTTTCCCATCATGTGCTATAGTTGTGATCATTTTGATTTTGTGGTTTTAAGAATACCCACTCTGGCTCTCCCACTTACTTGTAGGAAACAACTGATCACGAAACGTGGTTTCATTTGATTTTTACAAAATAAGAGAAATAATTTCTACTTTATAGTTCTTGGGAGAATTAGACATACTGCAAGTAATATAAATGCCTATCTCATTGCTGAATAAAATGCAGCTATTGACAGCGATAAAAACTGTCTTCGAAACCCCTGAACTGCTGTCTTACTTTGCCTCACAACTGCTTTTAGAAGGTTCTAGATAGTAAAATAAAAGCACTACATTTAAAGTCAAAGTATTTTGAATAAAATACCGCACAATCTCAAAACATGTTTGTCTGAGTTATGGGTGAATATATGTTGCCGTTCACAGCCGGTTGGTGAACTAGTGTTTTCGGAAGTGGGCTATTGACATTCCAAGTTGTGCGGTTGTGCAAAGATCATGCACTTGGGTGTGGGAAGAAAATATTAGACCTGCTTCAAAAATACTTCTTGTCTTTTAAAATTTTATTTGCTGTATGCATCATTTATACAGTGTGTCAGTATAGTAGTAAATATATAAATTATATAAATAAATGTGTATATATTAGAGATATCAACACACTTTTTTAAACTTTTAAAATTTATGACCATAAGAGCTGGGAAATCATTTACCTAAAGGGCCACATCCATTATAACATAAAAATTCTTCTTGTTGAGTCCAGTTTCGTAGAATTTTATCTTGTTAAATGTTTGAACTTGGGCTTGAGATTCAGCAAGATTAAAAAATAAGGACCATTTAAAAAATGAGTGGACAGTTTTGATTCTTATTCTACATCTTTTTTGCTAGTAGTTTTCTACCCAGTGCTGTATTTTTCAGATTTCTTGGATTTGCTGTCTAGATTCTAATTTGAGGACTTAATACAGTTTGGGAAATAAAAGACACCAGAACAGAATCCATCTGTCTGAATAGGTTTCTGAAGTTTGTGTTGTGAACCTTTTCCCATGTACACATTATATTTTTGGTTAGGAACTCCTGAACCATGCGGTGAAACATTTGCTGAATAACCCATTTGCAGAATCCATTTTTTGTGCCTTGAGTGAGGTCGTGTTCTTGGTCATGGTTTTTAGTCATGTCTTTTAAAAGCATGATAACTGCTTTACCGTGAAGAACTTTCTGCTTCTTACCACATAGTTCTTTCAGGTTGCCATCTCTGATCATTTGAAGACCTTTTTTTCAGCATGTTAGCAGAATTCCTGATCGCATTCTCTGGCCCATGATGCGCCTCTCTCTAGAGGTCGATTTCGTTTGCACCCATAGGTAGATTGTGCATGTGGTTACTCTTACTCTCCCTATCCTGGAAAACAAAAATAAAAACAAAGTAAAACCAGAAACTGTGTTGTGATATATTTTGTTGCCAGCAACAAATGAATAGCAATGAAAGAAAGTATCTGGAAAGTGGCTTCTTCCTTCCTCTTTGCCCTGATGCAGCCACAATTTGTAAGAGCTGGAGCTGACCTCACCACCCTCTCTGGGCCCAGGCTGCTCGTGCTCAAGTACTGAATATAGAACGCAGAGTTGGGTGTGGTCCAAGGACCCACCTCTGGTAACCCACACGTTGTTCTTCCCATCTTTAGGACCAGACAGCTCTCAGGGCTCTCATCAAACTATACAGTGAAAGTAACATGGGGATCCTCCAATAGTTATTATCTGTTCTTAACTTGGCTACACTTAGCCATGGCTAACTTAATAGGAATGGAGAAGAGGAGAAAATATGTACATGTACCATAGCCTGCATGTTTAGATCTCTCTAGTAACACCTATTTGACTATCCTCTCAATGGTCCAGACTATCCTGGTCCAGTTTCTTCCTCCCTCCCTCCCTCTCTCCCTTCCTCCCTTCTTTTTTTTTTTTAAGATTTATTTATGTATTTTGAGAGAGAGAGAGAGCGAGAGAGAGACAGCAAGGGTTAGGTGGGGGAGGGGCAAAAGGAGAGAATCTTTCAAGCAGACCCCCTGCTGAGCTCCATCCCAGGACCCTGAGATCATGACCTGAGCCCAAACCAAGAGTCAGACGCTTAACTCACCGAGCCACCCAGGTGGCCCCCTAGTCCAGTTTCTACTGTGTATTTTTGGTTTAAGGGTTGTTTTTGTTTTGCCTAGGGTAAATTGAAAACCCAGAGGGGAAATTTTCAATTATTTCTCCAGGAGTTTTCCTAAGTTGCTAATAATGCCCTTATTTGTTGTCTAGGCACTGTGCAAAATGGCTTTGACAAGAGCCGCTGAGAGTTTAGCTTGTCTTCTTTTTTCATATAAAAATATATTAGCCATCTTTTGATCTTTTTCCAAAAATCTCTTGTGACTGGTACAGCTTACTTTTTCATAGCTTCTGAAGTAAAAACACATTTTTTATGTGTAAGTTAGATTCTTCATTCTGTAACAAAGCCTCAAATGATATTAATTCTTCTTTTTAAGGTTCTGTGATACATCTGAAAGATGGACATACTGGTAAAAAACTTCAAAATCTGGGATGCCTGGGTGGCTCAGTCGGTTAAGTGTCTGCCTTCATCTCAGGTCATGTATCCCAGGGTTCTGGGATGGAGTCCCACATGGGGGTTCCTCGCTCAGCGGGGAGCCTACTTCTCCCTCTGCCTGCTGCTCCCCCACTCCCCTGCTTGCGTACTTTCTCTCCCTCTCTCTGACAAGTAAATAATTTCTGAAAAAAAAAAAAAAGCAAAAAAAACCCTTCAAAATCAAATTTTATTTGGTTGAAAATGGAAAAGGCAGAATAGCCTATTTGGCTTAAATCTGCATTCACGATACCTCTATAGCTGTTAGTTTATTTATTTATTTATTTATTTATTTATTTATTTATTTATTCAATGTTCCAAGATTCGTTGTTCGTGCACCACACCCAGTGCTCCATACAATACGTGCCCTAATACCCACCACCAGGCTCACCCAACCCCCACCCCCTCCCCTCCAAAACCCTCAGTTTGTTGCTCAGAGTCCACAGTCTCTCATGTTTCGACTCCCCCACCGATTTTCCCCAATTCACCCTTCCTTTCTTTCTCCCAATGTCCTCCATGTTTTTCCTTATGCTCCAAATGTAAGTGAAACCATATGATACTTGACTCTCTCTGCTTGACTTATTTTACTCAGCATAATCTCTTCTAGTCCTGTCCATGTTGATACAAAAGTTGGATATTCATCCTTTCTGATGGAGGCGTAATATTCCATTGTATAGATTTACCATATCTTCTTTATCCATTTGTCTGTTGAAGGGCATCTTGGCTCTTTCCATAGTTTGGAGATTGTGGCCATTGCTGCTCTGAACATTGGGGCACATATGGCCCTTTTTTTCACTGCATCTGTATCTTTGGGGTAAATACCCAGCAGTGCAATGGCAGGGTCATAGGGTAGCTTTATTTTTAATTTCTGAAGGAATCTCCACACTGTTTTCCAAAGTGGCTGCACCAACTTGCATTCCCATGAACAGTGTAAGAGGATTCCCATTTCTCCACATAGCTAGTTTCAATAAAACTGCTACTTTCATAGCTGCTAGTTTCAATAAAAACATCTGAAGCGATGGAATATTGGGGTGGAGGAGGGTGAGTGTATGACTGGACCTTTTTGAAATTATAGAAAATTTCAAAACATTTTGTACCTAAAGGCTTTTTAAAGCTGTGTTCCATTCATACAAATTTAGATACATAATCGAAGTTTATAATAGCCCTCTGTGCAGTTGGTTGCTCCATAAAAATCTGCACTAACAAGCATCATTATGTGGGCTGTTTAATGAGTAACTCCCCATTCACAGACTTCCATTCAGCGTACCTGGGAAGTTTTGTTGCCCCTTCTGAAGGCCTGCCTCATACATGACATGCCTCCTACTCATTCTCTTGGTGTTTTGTTTTGAAATCAGTTGCTGTTACAGACCATATATACATATACATTTGTTTGTTTGTTTGTTTGTTTATTTATTTGCTTATTTTCCCTCTGACAATTTCCTAGGTTTAAACTGCCTAGGTTCTTTCAGATTACACGTTGAGATCCCACTGTGTGCACACAACGCTTTGACCCTAAACCAAATTAGGTTGTAGGTGACTTTTAAGGATAATAATTAATGTTCAGAAAGCCTCTGAGTTCTCCTCAGATTAAATATAGCATGCTCTTTGTTTTGGGTACAGATAACCAAAGGTTTCGCGAAGTTAGGTTGTCATGAAAGATATCATGTTTGACAACTTGATAATAGTTATTTGTTCTCCTTGATGTACTATTCAAGAAACTTTGAAGTTACTGTTCCAAAAGGAGATGAAGAACCTTTACAAGTGAATAATTTCACTTAATGTTTGAAGAAATATGTGAGTAAAAGGCCTCAGGATGATCAAGTCAGCCTCTGTGTGAGGGTTTCCGGAATATTGTTCTAGATTCGTTCAAACTCTTAATGACACTGATAGTACCAAAACGAAAGGAGCAATGCAAACACTGTGGAAACTGAGAAATCGAAGTTGGTTCAGTAACACTCACCTCTTCCTTTTTTTTTTTTTTTTAAATTATCACCTGGTTTAGATTTAAAAATAACTTTGTAATTGCAGACTTCCAAGTTTACCCCAATGTTCTCAGTCCTGTGGGCTATATGCGGTTGCACAGTGTGTATCAACCGTACTTTTGTAACCATCTCGGGATTTTTAAAATGACTTGTTATTTGTGTGAAGTCACACAAACAAAAAAATGACTGCTGAAATATGCAAGAATTAGAGCAAGGTGATAGAATCTGGAGCACCTTATAATAGCCTGACCTTATGCTTTCATTTATTGAACTCCCACACAATCTTTTCTTCTCAAAAGTTTAATTGAGCTGCACTTGGTTTTTGTTGATTAGGATAATTATGCCAGATTGACTTTAAAATCTCTTTGCATGCACTGTTTAGCTTGGGCACTTCTTATAATCACTTGGAGAGGGACGGGAGTGGCCTACCCAGAATTCCCTGGGTAGGAAGGCGGGGGAGAAGAGCAAGGTGAGTTTAAGGAAGCAACTACCTTTGTTCTGCATGTAGCTGAGCTATTCAGCACTGCTAAGGTTAGTCATGGAACTGAACGCTGCATGACTGGAAGGAGCCAGGTGAGTATGAAACCGAGCAGCAGAATATGTGGTGAAAAGAACATGGGCCTTAAAATTGGATAAAACCTAGATTTGAATTCTGGGCATGAACCACTGCCACTTTGAGCTGTATGACCTTGAGCTACTGAATTTGAGACTCACTTTTTTAAATGTATTGTGGAGGATGGGAGCTAAATTAACATGTCTTTGCTCAGCACAGTGTCTGGTGCAGTCGTCACTCATTTTTTTCCCCCCAGCTTATGATAAAGAATGACATCTATTCACCTTTGGCATATAATTAAGGATCAATGCATCACTCATTTTTATTGACTTCTCATTTTTTTAATCATTAAAATAATGGCATGGCATTTCACAGACCATGAAAACTCAGTTTAAAAACAATTTGGGGCATATTCTTCTGCTATGAAGAACAAGCTATTCTCTCAAGATATCTTTGATATTTGATATTGTGCAATAGAAATGTTACGGCCAATGTCAAATTCAAATTGATTTTCCAAGAAGAGTGTCCAGCAATTGTGCATCTGCACCTAGCTGGAATCTGAAATAATTTTCCTTTCTCTCATTTGTGTGACTCATTTTCATTGTGAAGGCAATTCATAAAAACAATGTATAATCAAACCTGCCTATCAAGATAAACCATTCTCTAGCCCACTGATTTAAGTTTTTTTAAAGAACAAACAACAAAAACCCAGTCCTTTCATGACCAAGCTTCAGAGCATCCTTCAGATTGTAAAATTAACAGAATTACCTAACTTACAAATATTTAAAAAGCATTTCTAAACTGCTTCCTAACCTAGACCTATATGTTAGTTACACCAGGTTAGATTTAAGTATTTTCCTGACGTCTCCTGATAATTAACTGCATATCCTCCTGGAATCTGATATTACAGTATAGCTAAACAAATTAAATTGAAGATTATTTAGAGATAAGTGTTGAGATGGAAATGTAGCCTCACCTTGGTTTCAGACAACATCACTCTTTAAATAAGATACAGTAAACCGTTAGTCCTAAGTCTTTTTTCTTTTTTAGTCATTACATCTGTTTCATATTTGGTTCTAGAGTAAGACCATTCAACCTTTCCTCTCAGTCCTAAGTCATTAAATGAATGCTCTGTGGGATCCTAGAAATGGTTTTGTTTCATAACTATATCAGTTTATGAATTCAATGTAGGAAATACAAAAACAATTGCAAATTTAATCCTGGAGATCACGGTCATTAGCTTAGTGGAGTTATTTTTACTGACTTTATTAGGTAGAGGATCTGCTGTGTGATTCCCCTACCCTATTTAATGAATACTTGGTGGTGACAAAGCAGTTTTATGAGTTTGTGTCCTGAAATTGCTTATTCTGAGAGCAGCAGGTTTCTTTAAGGAATATTTACTTGGGATTTTTTTTTTTTTCTTTTTCCTTTGCTGCTGCTACAAGTCAGAAACTTTCTAAACCAAACCAGAACTAGTCTGATCAATATAACCTCATTTACACATTAAAAAAAAAAATGTCCTGTTAGGTCTAGTCTGTCACAAGGGAAATATTTTTTCCTTTAACATACAAATGAGAGAGCTAGGTTAAATATAGCAGATAATCTTAATGCAGTGAACATGCTGAGGGCCCTCAAGTATGGCTATTTACCAATCTGAGTTCCCTAAATGAGGGCGGTGAACATAGGAGCCTGTGGTTAGTTAGCTGGAATGAACGAGCAGAAACAGCGGTGACCTTTTGTATCAGGGGAAACACATCTTTCTGCTTCTGGCTTTTCACAGCTTATGTGTTTGTGTTTTTAATGTATGACTGAACCTGAAAGTTCATCTCTAATCTTGATCCACAGGGAATGGCAGAAATCCTAACCAGCCAAATGATACAAATTTAAATTTCCCGTGGAGGAAAGGTCAGTAATGTTCCGTTTGTTCACTGGGCACAGTCTCAGCACAGCAAGCAATCCTTGTGATTAAAATTCCCGTTGAGAGCTAGTGGTTTGTCTGATTGAAAAACTAAATAAGTCCTGAATCACCTAGATAAGATGACATCACTGGGACATCACAAACTGTCCAGCAGATGAGAAACCCCTCTCAAATATCAACTTCATTTCAAAATTGAAAAACAAAAACATAGGGCTGCATTTAACAGCAACTATTTATAGTGCTGTGATGTAAGACCTCCAGTTTCCTATAATTCCCATTGTTCTCTAAAAATAAAGACCCATTTAACCGAGGAGGACTGGGAAGTGATCTTGTGATGGATTTCACTTATTGTTCAATGTGTAAGACCAGGCAGAGGATCACGACAGCGTGTCAACACTGCTGGGAGCCTCTGGGTTAGGGGGGTGTGCCCACTCTCTCTGCCCCTAGTACACACCTGTTTGCACCCTGCTGCTGTTGAGGAAATAACACTCTTGTGGTTGGCTTCTGCTTTTCTAGCGGAAAACCTAGCCCTTTTATACCATGAGCACACAGCCACCATATTTGGTTGATAACAAGTGACTGACCTAATGAATTAGGTCATCAAGGAGATTTCGTTCCCTTGCCCCATCCTTAAAGTTCTTGTTTTTTTGTTTTTTTTTTTTTTTTAACTGTGGGAGCTTTGTATCTGTATCACCTACATCTAACTAGGGCCTTCCTATGCAGTCTCAAGACAGCCTTTTTCCTGAATTTAAAATAACCTCGGATGCACCATTTTAACTAGAGGCCAACAAAATGATGTTACACCCTTGTTAATGTTTCTAATATTAGATTCGACTTGACAGTCCCTTCTTACAGTTTACTTCTTTTCTTTCTCAATTGTGATGTGCACTCCAGTGCCTACTGTTTTTCTTTCTTGTGAGCCAGGAGAAAGTAATACAAAATAAAAGTTAAGAGAAGACATCCATGCAGATGAAGGGTATTTCCAGTCTCACTTTGAAATCATGTAAAGCAGCGTGTCTTTCCTGGCTCTCTGGTGTAAGCAGAGCTCCTGAGGGGAGCCAGGGACTGGGTCTGCTTTCAGCGAGGCCCTGAGAGTCCTTGTCTGAGGCTTCTCATCTTGTCAGGGATGAAGGGCTGAAGGAGAATTCAGGGATTTCTCACAATGGGTAAACCCTGACATTTTGTCTTTAATCTCTTTTTCATTGTGAATTCTGTCAGCTGATCTGAGAAGACTCCCAATTACAGTCCGAGTTTCTATCCAGTGTCTAAAACTGCTCAAGAAAAGGGCTTTCTTTTCAGGAATATGATGGCATCTGTGTTTTCTGAGCTTTTAGCTTTTCATATGAAATTATAATAAATTGTGCATGAAGGTGAAACACTGAGGATGATCCAGCCTTATTAAATCGAATTTAGTGGATGGTTAATTCTGATGATGCTGAAATATTGCTCATTGGGAAGAAGGCACATCAGTGCCAGGAAAGTCCTTGGTGCATTTGGTGTGGAGCTGTGACATTTAGCTATTAGGCTAGAGCAAAACATGAATAGAGCTGACAGGGTGACAAGGCCTAGGTACTTGAGTGTTCTCACTTCTAATGCATTTGGGTAGTTCTCTGTGGTCCTAATTATAATTAAGCACTTTTTGATTTTCTACTTAGTAAATATATGCTATTTACTCAATTTAGAAGGCTTACTGCTCAGATAAGTGAGTCCAAGATATATTTTTAAATTATCTAAGTCACACATTCTCTGCTATCAGAACCAGCCCTATTTTGTGTGCACAAGTGCATCTAATACTGAAGAAGCTAAAATATTTGACTAACGCTTAGTAGGTTTTCAAAAGCAAAATACTTCCAAATGTTTATCCATGTTTTAAATGGACACCTCTTGTAGGAAGCAATGGACACAAGTTCATAGACCGAAAGCTTGAGAAAAGTTTCTTTGTGGACAAACAATTGATAAGAAAAATGGGGGAGGGGGAAAGCCCTTTAAACATTCTTGCTTAGCTCAGTGTATAATCCACACTTCTGAGTGCTGACGGGGCCAGTGAACCCTAAGAAGGTGGATAGGGCTTTTTCTCATTGTTCATATAGAATTATCTACCGATGGTTGTGTCTCGAATGATAATTTGAATTTTAACTCCACTTCCACAGTATCCACTTTTAAGGACTTGATATTGTGACATTCTTTTGTTTTTAGTATTGAGTGGGTTTTCATTAGTGACTCTTCACATTTTAGAGAGAGAGAAAAGTCCAAACTGCTTTATCTGCTTGGTGGCCCTAAGTGCTTTGCTGACCCCACGGAGGGTTGGGTGACAGACTGCATCATAAAGTCTCCACCGCAAACGCTGTTCAGGAGGCATAGAGGTCATACAAGGATGTCAGAAATCTGCACCAGTGGGTTATTTTCAAGAAGGCTCCAGATGGGATTGACGTATTTAGTTTTCATTTGGAAATACATCCAGTTGTGAAGTATCAGATACCAATACAAATAAGCAAAATAATAATCAAGACCTGTCTTGAGTGATTTGTGAGATATATCCTCTTTTTCTGTCGTGCTTTGTGACTCCCTAAAACTTCTTCTGAGTCTGGAAAATCACATATCTCATACCCAACAATATGAATCGAGGGTGCCTGGGTGGCTCAGTTGGTTGAGTGACTGCCTTCGGCTCAGGTCATGATCCCGGAGTCCTGGGATCGAGTCCCATATCAGACTCCCGGCTCTGCGGGAAGTCTGCTTCTCCCTCTGACCTTCTCCCCTCTCATTCTCAGTCTCTCGCTCTCTAATAAATAAATAAAAATCTTTAAAAAAAATATGAATCGAATATAGTTGACCAAATTTACTACATATATAGGGTACTAAAATTTCAAATGTTTAAAAGCACATTTAAAACTCTTTCCTGGTGCATTATTTTAAAAGCTTTGACTCTTTTAATCAGGGACACCTTTTCCTGCCAACTTATCTAAAATTGCAAAACCACTTGTAACTGTCTCAATAGACTTTTTTTTTGTTTTATTTTTCCTCTGAGCTTTTATGACTAAAATACTAAATATCTTACTTATCCTGTTATTTTCAGTTTCTCTCCATCAGAATATAAACTCCATGAAGGCAAAGATTTTGTCTGTTTTGTTCACTGCTGTCTGTCCATTGCCTAGAACGGTGCCTGACACAGAGTTGGCACCAAATGGGTATTGGTTGAATGAATAAATGAATTTTAAGAGACACAGCATTCATTTATTCATCAGACATTTATTAAGCAGACACTGTGTGCCTCTGCCTCATATAAGTAAGTACTTGTCGTGGTTTGTGAGTTTGTTTATGTATTTATTTATTTAGGTCCATGGGTATATTCATTCAGTTAACACTTTATTAAATGTGCAGTTCCAAGTGCTCGTGTGCCTAAGGGGTCTGTGATTTTCAGTACTGGTGTTCAACAGGGCCCTACTGACCTGTAGGAATTAACATGTGCATTAAAAAGATTTCTGCAGGGGCGCCTGGGTGGCTCAGTGGGTTGAAGCCTCTGCCTTCGGCTCGGGTCGAAATAAATAAATAAATAAAATCTTAAAAAAAAAAAAAAAGATTTCTGCAGGTGTAGTTTAAATACAAAGTGTAACTGTGTGAATCACTCTAAGCGAATCACGTACTTTTAGAGAATGGGAAGGGACTGAAGAAAAGAGAAATCTCCAAATTTTGCAAATTGTGCCTGGCCAAGTTAGACCATGCCTTCTGTCACTTGACGATTTTGCCAGGGCGTCAAAGCATTGGAATCATGTGCTGGGCCCGAAAGCTGGCTCCACGACTCACTGTGTGACCTTGGGCACATCTCTTAGCCTTTTTGTGTCTCAGTGATTGAATCTGAAAAGTGGAGTCAGGTGAGGACGCTAGGAGGTCACATATGTATGGTGCTCAGGACAGCGCACAGAGTAGGTGCTCACCGGTGTCCGTGTTGGTGTGGCTTTATCTTGCTCAAAGCCCTTTCTCTGCTTAGGCTGTTCTTGCATTTCTTTTTGTGTTTGTCGATCATGTCTAGAATATTTTTCTCACAGGGGAAGCAAGTGGCAAACTGAATAGAAATATATTCAATGTGCTAGCATTCCTTTTAAGACACTCTGTATTTTCTTGCATTTTAAAAAAAATTAAGTACCGTGAGAGTCACGCTCTAATATTTCTGCTTTATTGGAGAAAGGAGAAACAGTGATTATTAAATGTCATCTAATGATCTTAGCCCAGAGTTGCTTTCCCTCTCTAGGAGAGTCAGGGATTATGTACCTTGTGTACACTGTGTCCCAGAAATGAAAACCCAGGGACAGCAGTTTATGAATTTAAGAAGAATTTAGGGGGACAGTTTTCGGTTGCATTGGACCCTGGGGACTTGTGTCTGGCCCGGTGCTTCTGGGGAATAGATGGTGCGACAAACAGACAGGGGTTCTGAGACCTCCAAGTTGCAATGGGATCTCCCTCTTCCTGCTGATAGGATTTTTAATCAGTTCCCTGAGTTTTCAGAGAAGCAGAAAAGAGTGAAGAGGAGTGTAGATAGAGACGTTGGTTTGAATCACACTGCTTATTAATTAGCTATAGATTTGGGGCCAAATTGCTGGATCTGTCCTGAAGTCTTGGTGTTCTCATCTGTGTATTGGCCACAGAAGAGTCTTTTCCACGCTGCTGGTAACATAAAACATACATTAAATCACTTCGCACTGGTTCATGAAAGATGCCCAGTACGTTGCTATTTCAATAATGATGGGTAACATCAGTGTCTACCTTAAAGATTTAGGGACTAAATGGGATCTATAAAACACCAAGCACATAATACATGCTTTTACAATGTTCTTACCAACTTCCTTCTGGGCTTTCCTGGGAATGGGTGCAATTCTCCTGCTTCCCCGGAGGGCAGTCTGTACCTTCTGCTCCTTCTTCTCATCTCCGGAGCATCTCGCTGCTCAGCCTTGGTGAGTGTCGCTCACACAGCGCATCTGTCCCCAGCTCTTGCTTCATACTCGTGAAATGCAAGATTCAGAGGAGGATGGCAAAACGGGCCACTTAGCGAGTGCCACACATTTCATCTTTTTGAGCTCTTCCTCTGAAAACATACCCACCTACTCCCCTCTCTTTTCAATCACGATTCTAGCTACTTGGTACTTAAAAATCACAGAATTCTAATGCTAAATGGTGTCTCCTCCTGAGGCAGAAAACCGAGGGCCTGCAGGCCAGCGCAGCCCAGAGACATTTTCTTTCACTGCTACAGTTGGCTTAGGTGGTGTCTTAATGATTTTGAATTCGTTGGTAATATTTTTAAAAGTCTGATGCGTCAAAAACCGACTCACAAATGTTTCTGGCTACCCTGGCCAAGGGGAATATTTGGACAACGCTCAGCCCAGATTCCTGAGGCAACACTGGTCTGGAGTGAAGCGGCCACTGTCCCCTTCCTTAGTGTCCCCTGTGCAGACCCAGTCCCTCACTATAGTCTTCCTTTATTTACACCTGCATGGCTGCTGTCCATGCAAAAAATCTAGTTCTTTCCATTTACAGATGTGGCACCTGAAGCTTGCTGGGTCTGAGCGCTGCTTACAGATCACGGAGGGAGTTAATAAAATGGGTGAAAATGAGAATTCTAGTTTTTAGATTCTTTGACTCCTGCTCTTTTTATCTCCTTAGCTGAAATTCATGGAACATCATTATTTGGCCGAGGACAGGTCTTTTATTTATTTATTTAATTTTTTGGTGACTAATTTTCAAACATCTTGGCTCATTATCTTTCCTGGTTAGAGCCTGAGCAAGTCTAAACGAATTCATAGGTTCCATCTTGCTCCTCAGTCTTATTTCTTTCCTTCATTAGGTTTTGCAGCCTCAGCCTCCCCCGCCCCAAATTATTCTCAGGCTGTAAGCAACTGACGCTGCTTGCAGACAGTGTTCAGAATATAAGGTGACTCTTTTGATACCATTCATCCAGAAACGGCAAACTCTGGTTCCTGCCCCTCGGAATCAGGCGGTTAACTTGTGGATGTGACAGGCTGGGGACACCTGAAGAAAGAGCACCCAGCCATTCCTCAGGTGTCAGCTGCTATGAGGGAATCCTGGGGCCGTCACATCTTTCTGTGCTTTTCTTTGGAGAGAGAAGCCTCAAATCAAGATTTTATATGAAATCTCTGGCTTTAAATTTGGCTCTTAATTCACATTTGTAAATGAAATGTCTAAAAAGAACAAAGGCTCAAGTTTGTGAGCCCTGCCAAGGAGAAGTCTGCTTTAAAAAAAAAAAATGATGGGCGCCTGGGTGGCTCCATTGGTTAAGTGACTGCCTTCAGCTCAGGTCGTGATCCTGTAGTCCCAGGATTGAATCCCGCATTGGGCTCCCTGCTCAGCGGGGAGTCTGCTTTTCCCTCTGACCCACTCCCCTCATGCTCTCTTTCTTTCATCCCCTCTCTCTCAAATAAATAAATAAAATCTTTAAAAAAATAAAATAATTTTTTTAAAAATGGGGAACAAAAAGAATCCCTACTACTGGAGGGGCAAAGGGAGATTGACACAGAGCACAAGCTATGGTTTTAGACAGACTCGGGTTTGAACCTCAGCTCTACCACTACTCCTGTGTAATGCTGGTCACATGACTCATCTCTGAGCTTCAAAACCCTCTTCTGTAAAATGTAGGGACCAAAGGAAGAATGTAGGTACAATGCCTAGCACACAACAGGTACTGAGTTGAACTCAGCTCCTTTCTTCCCTTGTTGATACCATCTTGGTTTTTGCAGGGTAGGGCATTTGAATTTAAAGCCATATACTTGCTTTGTTGTTATTCCCCCTCCCCCATCTCAGATTACCATAAGTGTGTTGGGTTGAGCACTATACCTATTTTGGCTCCCTCATACTCACTCTCTGAGATGTAGGACCAAAAGTGATCCTCTAGGCGGAGATAGGCTATATGAAATGTTACCTGGTACAATGAAATGACATTGAAAACAAGTTCTTACTTATGGCATTAAAACTGGAATCAGAATTAAAATACATTCGAATATGGTATTATAAGGTAATGATTCACTGAGAGAAAATATGCTATATTCCCAGCAGCATTTTGGTTAAAACAACACAAAGATATCAGAACAATCCAGAAAGGCTGGAAAATTCAAATGTTCCACTTTATTTTTAGACATTATTTCAGTTTTCATGGGGAAAAATATATTTTATTTTATTTTTTGGGAGGGGAAAAATCAAGATATTCCCTACTGGATTTGGATGAACTTAGAGAGAATTCGAAGTGCCTTTTTGAATAATGAAGGCTTTTATAAAGACAGAAGAAATGCCCACCTCCTCTCTTAATATCACCAGTGGCAGCTGGGGTGGGGAGTGAGGTTAAATAACTACAGACAGAATGATGGGATTTAGAGCTTCTACCTATTGATTTATTATCATCCAGTTAGAAATTGTTTGATTTGTAACAATAATTCAGCTAGGGGTGGAAACAAGAAAAGCCACAAAGAAAAGAATGGAGCCGGAGTCAACAAACCGAACATATCCCCTACTGAGATGGTGCCAGAGACAGGGAATCCCCTCTCTATCCACTTCCCTGGTTTTGGTTTACACACGCCTCTCTCTCCCTCTTGCATTCTTTCTCTCTCTCTCTCTCCCTCTCATCTGATGTTATAGAATGGCTTTCCATCTTTTTGCCCTTAGCAAAGGATGACTAATTATAGATATATCCTTAAATTTGTGTGTGTGTGTGTGTGTGTGTATGGCAAGTCTTAATTTCCTTAGGCATAACTTAGTTTAGGGGAAATGTTCCCATGGCAAAGATAAAAAATATTCGATAAAAATCTTTTTATATATTTTCCTATAATTTCTCTTGTAGCTTAGACGTGGTCTGAGTTGTGTGATGTAGCCGTTGCTAGGGAAACTTGCTTTTTAGTGAGCAGCAATTTTCCAAAGCAGATGCATTTCCTCTCTTACTAATGAGTGTGTAAATGGTACCTCTATTGCTTTTTGCCTCCATATTTTGGAAACAACTTGAACTATTTGCTTAGGACAGCAGACATCTGCTTTATAAAATTGAAGCAGATAGACTCCTAGAATGTCTTATTTATATGCAGCTTGTGCTGCATATTTCAAAAGCACATTTGCTGTTCTGCACTTTCTTGTTAGAAGACATTTTACACCTGTTAATGGCAGAAATAATTGCTTAGATTAAAAAAAAAATAGTTCTCTCTAAAAGGTTTAACTATGTTTGGTTGCATTGTGCATCTCATTTGCACCAAGCCAATGGGAGAGAGAGGAACTTTCCTGATTTGGGCTAGGCAGCAGGCTGGACGTCGTGCTACATAATAGCAAATGGAATATTGTTATGCAAAGTTGAGTGGGAGCAAGGCTATTTCAGAGGCAATAACGTTTCCTTCCAGTTCACTGATCCACTAATTTCTATTCACTTTAAACTGCTCTTGTATTTTTCAAAGAAAAAAAAAGCTATTTTCTACCATTTGCACTGTTCTAATCTTTGGCTTTGAGCAGAATCTGCCTGGATAATAAGGAGGAATGGTCACCCTCCTGCTTTTACAGACAGCTGGTAATGGGTCCAAACACATGCAAATAAGGAGTAGAGCTATTTCCATAAAAGGTGGAGCCAAATGCCCTCTAATTATGCTCTCTGGTTTTAGACAGAGGAGAAAGATGGGTTTAAGGAATTAGGAAAGGGAAAAGGCCAGAAAAGGAGGGCAGCAGCTTGGGTAACATAAAAGATTATCTGAGCAAAAGACAATGTACTCACAGTTTTTTAAGTATCTCTCTCCCTGAAACAGTCCTGGAAAAGTTTCTAAATTTGGTGGCTTTTTATTCAGTATCACTGAAATGAAAGACTACTATTCAGCTTATTAGTTTAAATTTATAACAGTGGCTCTCTGATGTGATGATACAAGATCATATATGTCTTTTTCTTTTGTTAAATCATTTACTTGTTTTTTTTTTTTCTTGAAAGTTTTGTACCTCTCAACGATCTTCCTTAAAGGGATTAAAACTGCATTAGCATTGGGTATATTATGGGAGTGGTTTTATGGTTTTAGATCTCAATATATTCAACTTGAAGCTTTTTTTAAAAAGTAAATAACATACTTTCCTAATATACAGTTTCAAACTGACTTGGCATTCTGGCTGTGGCATGTATGAGGGAGAATAGAAAGAAATCAGTACTTTTCTAATATATCTTATATAAAATTATCAAGAGGATTCTAATGTACACAGAATGAGAGCCAAATATTCCAACAAGTTACTTTGAATAGGGACTTTCTCTGTGGGTTTGATGAGGTTATTGCTCCTTTCCCATTCCTGTATTGAGAATATAAATTACTTTGCTTCTAGGAAATTGTAAGAGATTTTTTCCCCCAAAATAGATTTTTTCTTTTCTTTTCTTTTCTTTTAATACACTCTAGACTTCATTTGGATTTCATCAGTGTTTCTGTTAATGTTTCTCCACATCTTTGACAGTTTCTCAATCTTTCCACTTCTTTTTTTTTTAACCCCCATCCCTCCCAAGACCTTGATGGTCTTGAGGAGTACTGGACACATATCCTATAGAATGTCTCAGATCTGGATTTGTCTGATTTTCTTTTTTCTTTTTTTTCCAAGGTTAAGCTAGGGTTATGGGTTTTGGAAAGAATACCACAGAGATGAAATGCCCTTCTCATCACATCATATCAGGAAAACATGATATCCACATTAGGGTAGTCCCTTGCTTTAGTCATCTTGGTATAACAAAATACCATGTATTGGGTTGTTTGTTTGCTTTTTAAAGATTTTATTCATTTATTAGACAGAGAGAGAGAGAGAGAGAACACAAGCAGAGAAGCAGGCTCCCTGCAAAGCAAGGAACCTGATGTGGGACTTGATCCCACAACCCTGGGATCATAATCTGAGCCAAAGGCAGATACTTAACCAATTGAGCCACTCTGGTAAACCCCAGACGGCGCTGTTTAAACAAGAGACATTTATTTCTCACAGTTTCAGAGGCTAAGTCTGAGATCAAGGTGCTAACAGATTTGGTTACTGATGAGAACTCTCTTCCTGGCTTGCAGCCAGCCACATCACTATCTCCCCACAAGGCCATGAGAAATAAAGGGGGAGGGATTGATGGGGGTAGAATGGAAGGGGGTTAGAGAAAGAGTGCTAGTGAGAGAGTGAGTTCTAGCCTCTTCTTCTTACAAGGACATTAATCCCATCATGAGGTTCCCACCCATCTCATGCTAATCAACTTCCAAAGGACCTACCTCCAAATACCATCTCATTGAGGGTTAGGGCTTAAACACTTGAATTTGCGTGGGACACATTCAGTCCATAACAGCTCTAATCCGCTATGCCTGGTGTCCTCATAAGAAGAGGAAATTGGGACAAAGGGCAACATAGACCAGACACAAACACATGAGGATACAAGGAGAAACTGACCATCTGCCAGCCAAGGAGGGAGACCTCAGAAAAAAATCAAACCTGCCAGCCAACACCTTAATCTTAAACTTCCAGGCTCAGGGCCTGATCCAATCTGGGTAGTATGGGGAGAAAGGGAGAAATGGACACGGAGATTTTTACTGAGGAAGTCACATTTAAGTTGGGAGCTCAGCAAGCCAGGAGGCCAGTGTGCTGAGGGCAAGGGCAGAAACATCTACGATGAGGCTGGGGAGGGAGACAAGCACGGGGCAAAAAATAGGGATCTTGCTTCTTTCAGTTGGTATACTGGTTCATGTGACATTACCGATTCTCTTAGAACAGTTGGATTTCGAACTATGCTCTCAGAATCCTAGGTGTCCTTGGGGTACACCACTGCCAGTCAGGGCCTGGCTCTGGGAAGCTGAACCTACCTCAGCTGGAAAGATTTGCTCTTATCGTTCAAGCTTCTCTTAAAAGTTGTTCTTACAGAAAAGGTTTTACCCAAAAAAGGGTTGAGAACTGTTGTTCTACAACATGACTTTTATGTTCTGCAACATGATACCTGCTTATCTGTTACGTGGGTATGTTTTACTTTATTTAACCAATTCCCCCATAGCCGCACATTAAGGTTGTCTTTAAAGTTCCATTAATAAAAACTCTGAGGAGCTTCTCGATCCAGAATTTTGTGTGCGTGTAATGACTTTGTGCACAGTTCTTTCCTCAGAATTCTCTCCACACACAACTGAGTGCATTTTTAGGAGTGGAATTGTTGGGTCAGAGGGTATGTCAGTTATAATGCTGCATAATATATGACCCCCAAACTTAGAGGCATGAAACAAAAAAAATGTTTTATGTTAGGTCAGGGATTCAGGAGTGGCTAGACAGGGTCTTTCCTGAGGTTGCAGTCAGATGTTGGCTGGGCTGTTGTCATTTGAAGGCTTGACCAAAGATGGAGGATCCCTTCCCCGTGGCTCTCCATGTGGCTGCTAAGTTGGTGCCGGCTGTGGGTGGGAAAACATCATTCTTCTTCACATGGGCCTCTCCACAGGGCCGCCTGAGTGTCCTCACACATGATAGCCGAGTTCCCCAGAACAGAGCACTCCAGAAAGCAAGACTGAGGTTGTTTTGCCTTCTATGATCTCCCAAAGGAAATCACACGGTGTTCCTTCTGCCATTTTCTATTGGTCACTGTGGTAAGCAGAACAATGATCCCTCAAAGATGTCCTAAAACAGTGGAGCTTGTAACTATGTTATCTTTCATGGCAGAGGGAAATTTACAGGTGTTGTTAATTAGGATTTTGCGATGGGTCGAGGGCCCTGGGTTATCCAGGTGGGTCCAATGTAATCACAAGGGTTATTTTAAGTAAGATAGGGTGGCAGGAGTGTTAAGAGTCAGAGAAGATGTGACTGCAGACACAGGTGTCAGAGTCATGTGATTGCTGGCTAGGAGGCCATGAGCGAAGGAGGCTGGAAAAGGCAGGGAAACAAATCCTCCCTTAGCGACTCCAGAGAAAACACCCTGTTGACACCTTGCTATTAGCCTATTGTGACCCATTTTGAACTTCTCGCCTCCAGAACTTGAAGACACTAAATCTGTGTTGTTTTAAGTGGCTACATTTGCAGCAATTTGTTAGAGCCACAATAGGATGCTACTGTGGTCGCCCAGCCATGATTCACCGTGGGAGATAACTCCAGGAAGGAGTGAATTCCAGGAGCCGTCTTGGATGCCACAAAGGATATGTCTGCTTTTAAGGTATTGATAAATCTATTGTCACACTGATCCCTAGAAAGATTTTATGAATCTCTACAATCAGAAATTTGGAGAAAACACAGATTTCATTGAGATCAGAGAAGGTGTCTTTCAAGCGAGCAATCTTTCCAGCTCCTTCTTCCTCTGGTGGAGGAGAATAGGAAGGGGAAGTAAGCTCTTTAACTGCCCAAGTTTCTTTCCTTCTGACCTAGTGGGAGAGTAGGTAGCAAATGGGAGGACTATAGCCAGAGGACCTCTCCCTATCTCCATGTTTCCTGGACCATTTTCATTTCCCACCACAGTTTATTCTGACCTCCTTCAACAAAGGTAGATCCCTACTTGCAACTCCATAAATGCAGTTCTTAAATTCTGTTAGGAGAAAATAGGAGACTTTAAGGCTAAGAGATTTCTAAATATTAGATGAATTTTTTGTTGCCTTTAAGCGTTATTCTGAGATTTGTCTCGCAACCAGGTGAACATTTTCTTACTGTTCCAAAAGGAGGAACTTGAAATAAAGACGCATGTGTGTTTGAGAGAAAACAAGTTCTGCTATGATCTCCATAGCAGCTACAGTGAGCTTATTCTTTGCAGAAGGCAAAGTCTCTGCTGGGGAAAATTTTTAAGAGCTTATCTCTGGCTCCCTGTTGATGATGCCCAATATCTGAATGTGCTTTCATAATGCTGATATTATATTACAGTCTTGGGCCACAGTGTGTGAGAAAAGACTTACTTTTCCCACAGAGTATCTGCTGCCCAGAAGAGAAATGCCAAGCAGGGGTCTTTCTCATTTTGGAAGTTATTATTTTTTTTCCTAGAAGATATGAAATGCTTTACAATGAATTAAACCAAGAAAGGGAATATGCCAGTAATCAGATGCTATTTCCAACAAGGAAGTCCAGATCCCTCCATATGCTCTCTCAGGTTTTCCCCACAGAACTCACACAATTCCTCAGAGGTGATTCAGAGGCCACTTAGTCCCCTTCATCCTATAGTTGAGAGATCTGAAGGCTAGAGGCTTGATCTGCCATGAAAACTCAGGATATGTGATTACTAGGCCAAGGACTCAACTGAAAAGGATATATTTATTTACCATGCAAGTGGTTTTCTCTTCACTTTTTTCCCCCTTCACTTCACTTCTTTTCCCCCTTCCCTTATAATCAGATAGGAACTTTCAGTTGAAAAGTCTTGAAAATTCTGACCCAAGCTTGTCTAAGCCAATAGGGCATTCACTGAGTAACATAACTTTTAAAATCCCCAGGTAGGTTTGATTCCCATGACATTTGACTCAAGTGCTTTCTCTAGGCCCTGACTTCTCGCCCCATCCCTTGGTTCTCCATCTTCTGTGTCAGAACCATTTTCAAATACAGTCCACCCTTGCAGTGATATGAACCTCTCATTCTCCAGATTCATGTCCAGTAGGAGAATGTGCTTGCCTCTCCCCCGCTGCCCACCAAGTTTCCTAGCATCCCATTGTCTTTGTACCCTGTGCTCATCACTAAACCAGTATTGTTGGCCATGAGGTTTCTTCACTCTGCTTTGTCAGACCTGATCTGTGTGCCATAACCCTAGGGTCAGGGATAGAACCAATACTTCTTGAATCACAGGGACTGAGAGTGGAGGGAACTTCTGGGTATTGTGACAAAAAGAAGGGGAATGGATGCTGTCTAGCCCCCAAGTTGCAAGTGGTTTTCTGTATATTTATTTATTTATTTGACACAGAGAGAGAGATCACAAGCAGGCAGAGAGGCAGAGAGAGAGAGAGGGGGAAGCAGGCTTCCCACTGAGCAGAGAGCCTGATATGGGGCTCGATCCCAGGACCCTGAGATCAGGACCTGAGCTGAAGGCAGAGGCTTTAACCCACTGAGCCACCCAGGCGCCCCTGTATTCACTTTAAAAATTTCTTCCTTTTGGGGCGCCTGGGTGGCTCAGTGGGTTAAGCCTCTGCCTTTGGCTTGGGTCATGGTCTCAGGGTATTGGGATTGAGCCCCGCATCGGGCTCTCTGCTCAGCGGGAAGCCTGCTTCCCCCTCTCTCTCTGCCTGCCTCTCTGCCTACTCGTGATCTCTCTCCTCTCTGTCAAATTAAAAATAAATAAATAATAAAATTTCTTCCTTTCTATTTAATTTATTGAGCACCTCTTATGTACTAGGAATGCAGTCAGGATAAAACAGACAAAGTCTCCGACACATGGAGTTTGTAATCTGAGGGAAGGAGTACAAATTATTAAAATAAATAACCCCACAAACAGGTGAAGTAAAAAAACCAAACATTAACAGTTAGTGCTTGTGTATTAGAGATACATGCTGTAAATACAGATAGCATGATGTGACGTCTGGGCTGGCATATTTTATTCAAAGTTGTCTGCATTTGTGGAGGGGGGTGGGGGTATGGATGAAATAAAATTGGGTTGGTAATTGATGAAGCCAGTTGGGGGGTGTGTGGGGATCCTTATACTCTTCTGTTTCTGTTTCTGTTTGAAAGGTTCTATAACAAAAAATTTAAACAGTCCCACAGAAAAATATGTCGTTGGGTAAGTGGCATGGAGGAGAAAATAAGTATGATAAAGTGATATTTATATATATATAACATATTATATAATATATATATTTTACAAGAGAACCCAACCAAGTTTCAATGGTCAGGGAAGAGTTTCCAAGGAAGTGATTTATTTGTTATAATCTGAAATAGGACTAGTAATGAGATGTTAGGAGGACCGTACAAAACAATACTCTCCTGCTTGAGTTTGGAAACAATTGAGAGGAAGACAAAGGAGTCAGACAGATGGAGATCAAAATATCAACTTTATTACGGTTATAATTTAAGATAGAGCTTACAAATATAGCCAGATAAGCTTGCTAATACTTCTCTGAATTGAATTTATGCTTTAAACCTACAGACAAGGTCACAGACCAGAATACAGCTTCATGAAAGCTGGAATAGAGATAAAGATAAGAGCCTGACTGGGATTAGTCGGTCCCTTCTTACAAACACCCCAGTCAAATGCAGCTCCCTGTCCTGGCATGGAGCACGTCAGAGAGGGACGGACAAAAGACAATAAATGTCACTGTGGGAATTCCTCATGAATGGGTGCATGCGGAGTGAGAGGATAATGTTCCTTTCTAAATATGTAGTAGTAAACTTGGTTGAGGGGGGTGACGTGGGCAGAGAATAGAGAAGTGTTTCCTGGGTAAATAAGACAGTATATGCAAAGGCCCTGTCTCCTTCCATGAACAAGGCTCTGTGCCTCGTGTTGGGGGTATAAAGGGATGAATCAAATCTGGTCTCCCCCCTCAAGTTGTCTGTGGTTTATATGAGAGACAAACCCAAGAAGATTCAAGCACAATAAACAGGATACACTTAAATACTAATAAAGAGGAGGAAGTGCAATAGAGGTTAACATCCTAGAGGAAGTGAAGATGAATTCTGAGCATATAGTAGTGGAGGAGAGGGAGAAAGAAGGGAGAGCAAAAGAGGAAGATTAGGAAAGGCTTCCTGGAGAAGCAGGTATTTAAGTGGTCCTTAGCCGTGAGTAGAATTCCCATAAGGGGAAGGGCAGAGAAGGACACTCCAGGCAGAGGGAACTGCATGAGGCCTCTTCTGGCCTATTTTTGCCCACTGTTCCTACCTGTATAATTGTTTCCACATTGTTGCAGCTTCTGAGGGAGGGGCAGCCCCTCCCATAACCTTCCTCGGTTCTAGGAAGCCTCAGAGCACAGACCCCATATTCAGTGCTATTGCCCTGATCCTGCTGCTGTCCCACACAACGTGATCCTACCCCCAGCCTTCCTGAAGCTGCTGCTTACACGGCTTCTGTGGGTGGGCGGCTATCAGCAAGCCAGGATGCGAGCCCACAACACGCAGGTTTTATTAGTGGCTTGAGGTCAAGACTGCAGAGAATCAGAATTTGTCTCCACAGAAGCGAATACACTTGGGTGAGCGGCAGAGGACATTGTCATCCTGTTCTGTTCCACGTACTTTCTGAAGCTTTTCAAGAAACAAGCTTGAGAGTGTGCCTCTTTAGAAGTGGGAGGAGTAGTGGGAGAGAAAGTTTCCCTCCCAGGAGCACATGTGACAAGTCTTTCTCTGATGTCTTCGGGATTCCCATGTAAGATGGTTATTCTTTTTTTTTTCTCCCCAAATTTGTTTATTTTAATTTTTCAGTGTTACAAGATTGATTGTTCATGCACCACACCCAGTGCTCCATGCAGTACGTGCCCCTCTCGATACCCACCACCAGGCTCACCCCCCCCACCCCCTCCCCTCCAAAACCCTCGGTTTGTTGCTCAGAGTCCACAGTCTCTCCTGGTTCATCACCCACTCCGATTTCCCCCCATTCGCCCTTCCCTTCCTTCTCACGATGCCCTCCATGATTTTCTTTATACTCCACACGTAAGTGAGACCATAAGATAATTGACTCTCTCTGCTTGACTTATTTCACTCTGCATAATCTCTTCTAGTCCTGTCCATGTTGATACAAAAGTTGGATATTCATCCTTTCTGATGGAGGCATAATATT
>CM052809.1:71391125-71489519 GCA_028533885.1 Nasua narica
CTTCTTTGGGATAAACACCGAGTAGTGCAATTGCAGGGTCATAGGGTAGCTGTATATTTAATTTCCTGAGGAATCTCCATACTGTTTTCCAAAGTGGCTGCACCAACTTGCATCCCCACCAACAGTGGAGGAGGGTTCCCCTTTCTTAAATAAAACACTAGATTGAAAGCATGTCTGTTTTCAAAGATTCACCCAAGAGCTATCTATTATTAATATACTTTAAGGTGTTTTTCTTGCCCTAAAAGAATTTCTATATGGTGAAAATGCAAGTGAGGTCTTGCTGCACCGAATATGTTCAAACCTTTGGCATTTACAGTTCACAGCAGGCAGTGTTAAGGGGTTCGTACCTACCAGGGAAAAGAAGAGGCAGGCTTTTATTGGAATGCCTAAAGGGTTAATTGACAGGCTGTTGTTGATCATAGGAGATAATTTGGAACAGGTCGTCTGTGACAACCCCTCAGGATTGTGGCTACTCTGAAAATTGTAAGAAGGCACCATTGCCCTAGGGAGAAGCAGTTCCGGGCCAACCCCATACAGCTGGGCGTGCAGGACACCTAGTGGGTTTCAGCGCCTACTTTGTTCTCTGGCTCAGGGCCTTTCTTCAGTGATTGACTGGCCGACCTGTGGCTATGTTCACCCACAGGCTCAAGAGTTATTAGTTACTCTGGTATGAGTCGCTGAATTTCCTTATTTTTGCCAAAACTACATCCTTTTAACCTTGAGGGTTGTGAGGGTGAGTTTTATGTGTCCACTTGACTGGGCTGAGGGTGGCCCAGAAAGCTGGTGAAATATTATTTCTAGGTGTGTCTGGGGGGATATTTCTGGATGAGATTAGCCTTTGAATCAGTAGACTCGAGTAAAGCAGTTTGTCTTCCCCAATATGGGTGGGCATCCTCTAATACCTTCAGATTAGAAGAATAAAATGGAGGAGGGGAGAATTCCCTCTCTCTCTGGCTAATTGGGCTGGGCCGTTGGTCTTCCGCTCTCAGACTGGGATGGACGCCATTAATCCTGCTGGTTCTCAGGCCTTCTGACTTTGGACTGGAACTCTCCCAGGGCTCTCAGGACTTCAGCTCACAGACAGCAGACTGGGGGACTCCTCGGCCTCCATAATCCTGTGAGTCGTTTCCTTATAATAAATCTCTTTATATATAAACCCATTTTTTTCTGTTTCTCTAGAGAACCTTAACATAAGAATAACAGTATAAAATTGTTTGATTTTTCACAAATACACCACGGAATTTTCTTTTTCTGGACCAAAGGATGTTCACTCACCATTCAAAGCACTTTATTCTTCTGATTTTCCACATTACTTCTGCTTTCATACCACAATACTGCCCATCTTCCCATTCTTTTTGTTTCTGACTGCATGTTTACAGTATATCTCAGGCGATATAAATCGCCTCTGGGTATTCAAGTTCATTCATATCCATCCTGGTAGGGATATTCTGGGGGGAAGGGTCCAGGAGTTGAAGTTTTTATTTGGTCACTATAAAAATGAGTCCTATCTCTAAAAGTGTTACCTTAAGAGTTCCTGCACATTTCAAATTAAGAAATTTTGAGGCTATTAAAGAAAGGATACAGATTTCATAAAAACTTTATTTATATACTTGATTTGTTCATCCATATACCAAGTGCCAGGTCTTGAGCTAGATGCTATGGAAAAAAACAGAGAAGATTACGATGATGACCATGTAATCAAGGTTCTTACAGTTTAATGACACAGTTGACAAAAAGAAACATATTATGATAGAAGATACAGTGGATCTAGTATGCAAGTTCCAAGTGCTGTGGCAGTTCAGATAAAAGAGTCATCTCTCCCAGTTAGTAGGAGCTGGGAAAGCTTGATGGAAGTGACTTTTGAACTAAGGTTGAAGAATAAATTGGATGACAGTAGGGTGGGTGAGAATTACAGACAAATGGGGTGTGACAAAGCATAGACAGTACTGGGGGTGGGGTGGGTATGTGGTCTGATTTAACTGAAGCATACAGTATAATGATGAAAATAATGAGAGAAATTATTTACTGAGTAGCTACTATGTTCATGCATTGTATTTAGTCTATAAACCCTATAAGATAAGCATCATTATGGCCTTTACAGATGAAAAGATCCTTATCTCCAAGGAGTAACTTGCCTGTAGTTATGTAGCTGTAAAGTGGTGGTGGTGGGAGTCAAATGCAGATCTACCTGTCAAAAGCTTGTGTTCTTTCTACCGTGTTATCCTCAATTTGGGTATATGGAGGAAAAAATGAGGAATGCTATTTCATTCATTCAGTATATTGTGTAGCTTAAGAAAGAAGAGGTATATGCAAGGAAAAGAATATGCTTTGATTGAAAAAGACTTAATATGCAAGGAATGACAAAGGAATGCTCGTAGTCCGATGACACTAGAAACACGATATTGGTGATAATAATTAGGTGTCATGATGTAAAATTACATCATTTTGGGCGCCTGGGTGGCTCAGTTGGTTAAGCAAGTGCCTTCGGCTCAGATCATGATCCCAGAGTCCCGGGATCGAGTCCCGCATCAGGCTCCCAGCTCCATGGGGAGTCTGCTTCTCCCTCTGACCTTCTCACCTCTCATGCTCTCTCTCTCTCACTCTCTCTCTCTCTCTCAGATAAATAAATAAAATCTTTAAAAAAAAAAAGAAAAAAATTACATCATCTTATGCTTACAACTAGGTGTAGTACAGTTATATGATTCATTACCTGATGTGGTGGGAAGAACAGAGGTGTAGAGCCAGAGAGAACTTGGTTAGAATGTTAACTTTACCCTTTTCCACCCTTTGAATTAGATTAAATTACATAGGGTATTTAAATTTATGAGCTTTAGTTTCTTCATTTGTAAAATGAGCATATATGCATATGTCATAGAGTTGTAGAAAATGTAGAAAAAAGTTTTAAAAAACTTAAAATGCAGTTTATAATAACCAAAGTAGAAAAACTAGGTAGTAAAAATAAAATTCTGCTGTAGAGGCAAGGGTATCTCTGAGCATGTCTAATGAAAAACATGAGAATAGTATGATAAAAATATGAATATTCATAGTATCAAAATTAAGCCACCTTAATAAAGGTTGTTCTCTTTGCAAAAGGAATTATGTACCAGAACAGGCAACTGAGGATATGACTCTGAATAAAGCAATATTCTGAGAACTGAGAGGATTTATATTAATGTATCCAACAGCAAAATATACCTAAAAATTATTGGTTGTGTAATCTCATGAAAAATACAATGCATTCTATTGTGTTGAAATAGGCTTTTTACATCCATTGTGTTAATGCAGTTCTGTCTGAATTTTTAATGACAATTTTTAATTCTTTTTGAGAAAAAAAATCAGTACATCAAAAGTAGGTCATGCTGTACATAGATTTCTTTTACTAGCTTAATGTGTGCTAACATAGTACATTGAGAATTGAATCTTCTCAGAATGAAAAATGGATGATTCTGATGTTTATATCGAGCACCAGAAATATTATAAACATATTTATTGAAAATATTGCTATGGTTGTTTTGAGTGGAATATTCTTGCAAAAAACACTTGTCTAGAAGGCTTTGTTTTTGGTAATAGACTCTTCTAATTGAGACTCTTAGGTGGAAACCTCCCAGAGAGAAATCCTGTAATTGCTGAAAACAGGGAGGGAATGTCCAGCATGCCAAATAATTTCACCTTCCTCAAACCCTAGCCCCTGATGCTTTAATTGATCGCTTACCCTACCCTAGGGCACTGGACCTCAATTAACTTGTCCAAAGAAATATTTGGAACGACTTTTAAGCATATCTGACTAGCAGAGTCTTGAGGGTGTGTTTGTGTTCATTTTGTAAAGCATCAAAAAACTATCCCTAGAACATATTGTGAAGAATCCTGTTGAACTCTATCATTGGTGTTAGAAGATTTGTAAAGCAGAAACAAAGACAAAACACAAAAAAACAAAACCCAAACCCCAAACTGAGAAAGCATATTTTTGAAAGAGTTCTCTTCAAGATACTAGGGCAAAATGCTGAAAAAGAAGTCCGTCCTGCAAGATACTAACCCAGGTGGCTCAGTCAGTTTATTGGCTGCTTTCCATTTGGGTCATGATCCTGGGATGCTGGGATTGAGCCCCATGTTGGGCTCCTTGCTCAGTAGCGAGTCTGCTTCTCCCACTCCATCTGTCCCTCCCCCTGACTTGTGCACTCTCTCTTTCTCAAAAAAATAAAAAAAATCTTAAAAAAAAAAAAGAGTTGGATGCTTAACCCACTGAGCCCCTTGGGTGCCCCAGGTCTTTTTTTTATGTATTTATTTGTGAGAGTGGGAGAGAGCACAAGTGAGAGGGCAGAGAGCAAGGGAGAAGCAGTCTCCACACTGAGCAGGGAGCCTGTTGAGGGGCTTGATCCCAGGACCCTGGCATCATGACCTGAGCAGAAAGCAGATGCCTAACCAACTGAGCCACCCAGGTGCCCCAGTATCCCCAAGTCTTAAAAAAATTTATACATCTTAAGCTTGGAATTTATTCCACTTTAGGGATTTGTTCCATGTAAGCAGCCATAAATTTAGATGCATAAAATGTACAAAAATGGTCACTGTTGTTTTATTTATAAGAGCAAAAAATATTGGAAAGAGCCCAAGTATCTAATAATAGGAGAGTGATTAAATACATTAAATTAGACTCATAAATTGGAATATTATGCAGCCATTAAAAGTGGAGGTTTTTAAATTTTAAAAAATTTTATTTTTTTAAAGATTTTATTTATTATTTGAGAGGAGCAGCAGGCAAAAGGAGAGGGAGAAGCAGGCTTCCCACTGAGCAGGGAGCCCAGAATGGGGCTCACTCTGAGAACCCTAGGATCATGGCCTGCACTGAAGGCAGATGCTTAACTGACTAAACCACCTCCAAAAGTGGTTTTTGAAGAATAGCTTATAATTTCAGAAAATTCTTGGGGTTTGATATAAGTATCAAAATTAAAATTGTAGATACAGTTTCTATCTAAATTATAAAAATACCAAAATATGTTTGCATTAAAATTATTAGAGAGGAATACATAAAATGTAACTGCCTGTTCGGGGTATTGGGATTTTGAATTATTTGTTTTTTTCACTCATTCATTCACTAATTCATTCATGTAACAAATCTTTATTGAAAACCTAACATGTGATAAGTACTATAGGAGAGCTGAACAATTAATGGAGAGCAAAAATTAAATACCCTCTCTCATCATTATGCTTCCAATCTATTGGAGAAGACCTATATTAATTTCAAAAATCAGATGCAAGTAAATGTAAAATTGCAACTGTGGTAAGTGTTAAGAAGGGAGGTGACCATGAGATTATACAATAAGGAACCTAGCATAATGTGCAGTTTAGTTCACAAAATAAATGACAAGCATACTAAAATTTGACGTGTGGATAGATTTAAGCAGGTACACGGGGGAGAAGGATTGGGGGAACATTCCTTTGCAAAGGAACAGCATTGCAAAGTCCCTGTATTAGGATGGAGCATGGTATGTTTAAAGTAGTGGAAGAGGGCTGAATATGGTGGTGTGGGGAGAGGGGTTATGGATCATAATATAAAATTTATGTTTTAAAATTTTCATTCTTTTCTGCAATGCAGAAAAGATATTGGAAGGAAGAGAAGCAGAACCAGGGAACTCAGCTGGGGGATTATAGGAGTTAGTATAGTTAAGTGATGATGTTATATGGGATTAGGAGTTGAGGGTGGAGATAGTAAAGTGGATCGAATGAAGATGTATTTAGGAGGTAACAATAAAATGGGCTTGAAGTGGTGAAGGATCAGGGAAAACTGAAAAAGACTCCTAGGTTTCTAGCTTGAGCAACTGGTTGGGGAGTCATGCCAATAAGTACGTGGGAGGAGGATTAGACTTGAGGAGGTAATGTGTTTGGTTTAACGTGTGTTGATGTGAGATGCCTTTGAGGCATTCAAGTAAAGATAATAGCAGGCAGTTGGATATATGGGTCTTTTTTTTTTTTTTTTTTGATATATGAATCTGAAAGTCTGAGTTCATTCACCCTCTTATCCCAAGTGACTGGCATATTGTAGGCATTAAATGCATTCTTATAGAATGAGTGAATAAACAAATGGACTGGAAAAGTAAATTTGGGAGTCATTAGCTCATGATTGATAACTAAAGTCCTATTGAATAAAATTCCTAAGAGCACAGACTGAAAAGAAAAGAGGACATAGAAAAATTCCATTTAATGACTTCAAAGAAGAAGAACACAGAGAGGTAGAGAGGTAGCAAGAAAACTAGATGTCATTCTGTCTTGAAAACCACAAGGGAAAGGTCAGTCTTCCCAAAACTGCTGATAAATCATATATGATGAGGAACCAAAATGAACATCCTTTGGATTTATATATTAATAGCCATTAATTAGTGAACTTAGCAAGAGTTATTTAGGTAAGGAGTGACTGGGATGTAAGGGGAGGAAGAAACAGAGAGGTATGGGGACACCTGAGTGGCTTAGTCAGTTAAATGTCTAACTCTTGGTCTCAGCCTAGGTCATGATCTCAGGGTCCTGAGATGGAATCCTGCTCAGAGCCCTCATCAGGCTGGACACTCAGCATGGAGTTGCTCTCTCTTCCTTTGTCTCTCGAATAAATAAATAAAATCTCAAAAAAAAGTGTTATCTAAACTATGATGGAAGGGCCAATGGAGGCGATTGATTGATTAATTGATTGCCAGGGATTTAACTCTGGTTAAAGTCCATGGGGAAAGATGGATTCAGATTGTATGTGTGTGTGTGTGTGTGTGTGTGTGTGTGTGTAAGATTTGAAAATACAAGAATGATAAGAAAGAGTCCATTATATAAATTTCCTGTGAAACTCAGGGGAGATGAAATTCAATGCTATCATAGTCCTGAAGGAATATCTTTTTAAGATAATAAATAAAAGCTGAGGAGGAGAGGTTAATGGGAAGGGTACAGAAGTAAGCTGACATGTTGAGCGAGATGGTCTCCATTTCTTCTGTGAAGTAGAAAGATACATCATTTCTTGGAGAAAAGAGGGAGGAAAATTGAGAGTGGGAAAGTTGGAGGTTTGAGGGAAAATGAGGGCATTTTAAGTAGTCATTTTATTTTATTTATTTGTTATTTTTTAAAAAAAGATTTTATTTTTAAGTAATCTCTATAGCCAATGTGGGGCTTGAAATTATAACCCTGAGATCAAGGGTTGTATGCTCTACCAGCGGAGCCAGCCAGGAGCCCCTAAATAGTCATTCTACAGCTTGGAAATGAGGTGAGCTGAGAGACATAGTAGGGAGGTTGCCTTCCTGAGGTTGGTCCTATTAGTTCATAGTGATGTTATTCTGCCCCAGTGGTGGACTTCCTCTAGCCATGCTCAGCCACTCATGGCAGGAACAGAGAAAGAGAATAGTTGGGTTTATCTAGAGGTGGGTTATTGCCACACCAGTGAGATACAAAGACAGCAGAGCAAGAGAGTTCAAAATATCAATGGGCATTTCTCAAATCTGAAATTTCAAGGGACCCTGAAACCTAAGCTGGATATGTGAAGAAAAGAGAGGGATCTTAATGTCCTGGTGATAGATTGACACTAGATGGATCAGTGGACTCGTGTTTCCAAAGAGGTTGGGGATCGATCATAAGTAAGCAAGCTTGAAATGTAGTTTTTGTTAAGGAATGGGATTTTTGAATAAGTAACATTACATATGAAATTATATAGAAACCCCCTCCTTCCCACCAACCCCATCTGTAGCTTACCTTTCTGCAGTTTCAGGTTACCTTCAGCATCTGCATCAGGAAGCACATGATTCTTTTTCTGATGAATTGTCAGGTCAATAGTAGCCTAAGGATACATCACAAGCCTACGTCATTCATCTTCATTTCATCACGTAGATATTTTATCATCTCACATCATCACAAGAAGGATGAACACAGGATAATAAAATATTTAAAAATATTTTTGAGTATAGCTGATATACAATATAACATTAGTTTCAGGTGTACAAAATAGTGATTCAACTTCACCATATGTTATGCTGTGCTCACCACAAGTGTAGCTGCCATTTGTCCCCCTACAACACTATTATGGTCTTATTGTCTATATTCCCTATGCTGTGTCTTTTATTCCCATGACTTGTTCATTCCAAGACTGGAAGCATGTACCTCTCATGCCCTCTCCTACTCCTCTGCCTTCCTTCCGGCAGCCATCACTTTGTTCTGTGTATTTATAAGCCATAATAAGATATTTTGAGGGGGAGAGAGAGACCACATCCATGTAATTTTATTACAGTATTTCTATTTTTTATTAGTTATTAATCTATTGCTATGCCTAATTTATTAATTAAACTTTGTCATATGTATGTATAAGAAAAAATGTAGTATATATTTTATTTATTTGTTATTTTTAAAAAAAGGTCACAGTTATTAAAGCCCGTATAGCTGTGGCTTCAGGCATCCAATGGGTGTTTTGAAATGTATCCCTCATGGTAAGGGGTGTGGGGACTACTGTATTTTAAAATAATCAACAAATTTAACTCATAAGTTAGTCTATGTGCTTCTCAATCAAAGGTGTCAAATATTTTTGTTATGAGAAACCCTTTATACTAACAAATTTTGAAGATCCCCACCCACATATTCTAATAATATGGTTTAGTAGCTATCGAATGAGAAGATGCTTTTCTAACATATTGGGCCATAGGTAAATCTAATGAAGATAGTACCATGGAGAACATTAGGAGAAGGAAGGGAAAAATGAAGGGGGAGAAATCGGAGTGGGAGACGAACCATGAGAGACTATGGACTCCAGGAAACAAACTGGAGGTTTAGAAGGGAAGAAGGTGGGGGGATGGGTGAGCCCGGTGATGAGTTTAAGGAGAGCGTGGATTGCATGGAGCACTAGGTATTATACACAAACAATGAATCGTGGAACAGTGCATCAAAAACTACTCATATACTGTATGGTGATTAATATAACACAATAAAAAAATAAAAAATAAAGTTACACTAAATATAAAAAAATAAAATAAAAATAAATTTTTAAAAATTTCTGAAAAAAGAAAGACAGTATTTGTAACAAACCTGAATTTGAGGCTATGTGCATTTGAGGGGTATCTATGTAGGTGTATGTAATAATTTTATAATTCTAACCAAATTGGTTAGAATTTGGGACAAGTAGCCATTGAACTCCAATATCCAGGATAAGGAATAGCTGGGTCATAGTTTTTCAGTGATCAATTTTGAATGGATTTATGGGGAGAATGACACTTGGAGAGATTTGAAATTGAGGACAAAAAATGGTTTCGTGGTTTTGAGGGAGAAGTGTGTTAGAGGTCCTTTCATTGAAAAAGGTTTAGTGGTGGGCATAGGATGATGAATAGACTGGGGTATGCACAGGTTATATCTGAGGTAAGGTTGAGGTGACATGAGTTATGCAAAGGGAAAGAAAGTAAGACTATAAACTTCCTGACTCCATTTACCTTTTTATTTTTCTGACCCAGTAGAATTAGTTAACCTTAATTCCCGAGTTGATTTGGCTTCTGTGAGGTGATTCTTTGTTTTGCACCCTGATCCTCTGCAACCTGGTATATACTGCTGGTTCTAATTCACATTGTAAAATAAAGAATTGTGCTCTAGGTGTGAAAAGAGTTGGGAAAGTCAGAAGGTGATTGCATATCATCCATGCTTTGGGAATGTTGAAGAGAGGGAGGAAAGAAAACTAACACCAGCATGAGAATTTGTCCTTATGGAGCTGATATACAACGGTTTCAGGCATAGCTATGTAGAGCTGTGATTTATAATTCAGTTTACAGGCTATATAACATGCTAGTTTAAAATAGGGGATCTGGAGTGAGAATATTTTAGTTTGGATCTGGTATCTATTTGGGCTTTAACAACTGTGACCTTGAACATACTACTGAGCCCCTGGATGTCTCAATTTTACAACATGGAGTTGTTTGAGGATTCAGTAAGATAATTCACTTCAAATAGTGTCTGCGACTTAGAGTTTGACTAATGTTAATTGTTTTTATTATTTTTCTCATTAGTAAAGTATTACCAGTGGTATTCTATATTGCAAGATATAAGTGTTGGCTTTTTTGTTTGTATAAAACTGCTTGCTGGTTCATTAGCATTAATTCTTGATAAATCTAACCAGTGGGTACTAATACACCTTAAGTCATTATTGTGAGTGGATGAAAATCTGATTTCAGACATTGACCTAGTGCATGAAATAAATCTATTCATTAGAGTTTTCTAACTTTCCTTATCCAAGTTGAGCTAAAATCATCAGAATCAGAATGTGTTCTTAGAAAAATCCAGGGATAACAAGCTCCCTTCCACATATTCCTAAACCCTCAACTCTCCAGCCATTGTGCATTTTGACTTCTGATGATCTCTGAAGAGAGAAAAAAAATTAGCTGTTTTTCCCTTGCCATTTAGAGTGAAGTCATTATACCACAAACAGTAACAATTACTCATAAATGAGTGATAACATAGTGGTCCTAAAAATTAAGGAAATGATAAGACTTTGGTTTTTTTTTTAGGTTGTAGGTGAATTAGAGTCAGTATTCTTGATCAAACTTGAGATAGTTTCCAAAGTATTACAATTTGGAGAAGGCAAATATTGATTGAAACAAAGATCAGAGCCTTGGGAAATGCTGCAGGGATTAATTTGAATGCTTTATATTTGAACAATGGAGTAAGTATCATTGACAATTGGCAGTCAATACATTCTATACAATACACCTAATTGATTATGCACCTAACAAGGAGGTGTCTATGTATATAAGTGCAAAGTATCCTCAATTAACATTAATAATATGAATATGAATAATATGAATATGAATAATATGAATCATTAATTAATTGCACTGATTGTATTAGCCATTAATCATTAATCACTCTCAAACACTGGAATGTTAAAATTCTCCTTGAATAGTTTATTATTTTTTTATTTAACATATAATGTATTATTTGCCCCAGGGGTACAGGTCTGTGAATCATCAGGCTTACACATTTCACTGCACTCACCATAGCACATACTGTCCCCAATGTCCATAACCCAGCCACCCTATCCTTCTCCCCAACCCCTAGCAAACTTCAGTTTGTTTTGCAAGATTAAGAGCCTCTTATAGTTTGTCTTCTTCCCGATCCCATCTTGTTTCATTTTTTCCCTTTCTACCCCCAGGACCCCCCACCCTGCCTCTCAAATTCCTCAAATCAGAGAGATCATATGATGATTGTCTTTCTCTGATTGACTTATTTTGCTTGGCATAATACCCTATAGTTCCATCCACGTCACTGCAAATGGCAAGATTTTGGGTTTTTTGATGGCTGCATAGTATTCCATTGTGTGTGTGTGTGTGTGTGTGTGTGTGTGTGTGTGTGTGTATCCCTTATCTTCTTTATCCATTTATCTCTTGATGGACATCTAGGTTCTTTCCATAGTATGGCTGTTGTGGACATTGCTGCTATAAACATTGGGGTGCATGTGCCCCTTCAGATCCCTACATTTGTATCTTTAGGGTAAATACCCAGTAGAGTGATTGCTGGGTCATAGGGTAGCTCTATTTTCAACTTTTTGAGGAACCTCCATACTATTTTCCAGAGTGGCTGCAGCACCAGCTTGCATTCCCACCAACAGTGTAGGAGGGTTCCCCTATCTCTGCATCCTTACCAACATCTGTCGTTTCCTGACTTGTTAATTTTACCCATTCTGACTGGTGTGAGGTGGTATCTCACTGTGTTTTTGATTTATATTTCCCTGATACTGAGTGACGTTGAGCACTTTTTCATGTGTCTGTTGGCCATTTGGTGTCTTATTTGCATAAATGTCTGTTCATGTCCTCTGCCCATGTTAATTGGATTATTTGTTCTTTAGGTGTTGAGTTTGAGAAGTTCTTTATAGATTTTGGATACTAGCCCTTTATCTGATATGTCATTTGCAAATATCTTCTCCCATTCTGCCAGTTGTCTTTTGGTTTTGTTGACTGTTTCCTTTCCTGTGGAAAAGCTTTTGATCTTGATCACTCTTGAAGTCCCAAGAGTTTATTTTTGCCCTTGCTTCCCTTACCTGTGGCAATGTTTCTAGGAAGAAGTTGCTGCAGCTGAGGTCGAAGAGGTTACTGCCTGTGTTCTCCTCAAGGATTTTGATGGATTCCTGTCTCACATTGAGGTCTTTCATCCATTTTGAGTCTATTTTTGTGTGGCATAAGGAAATGACCCAGTTTCATTCTTTTGCATGTGGTTGTCCAATTTTCCCAACACCATTTGTTGAAGAGACTATCTTTTTTCCATTGGACATTCTTAACTGCTTTGTCGAAGATTAGTTGACCATAGAATTGAGGGTCCATTTCTGGGGTCTCTATTCTGTTCCATTGATCTATGTGTCTGTTTTCATGCCAGTACCATACTGCTTTGATGATTACGGCTTTGTAATAGAGCTTGAAGTCTGGAATTGTGATGCTGCCAACCTTGGTTTTCTTTTTCAACATTCCTCTGGCTATTCGGGTCTTTTCTGGATCCACATAAATTTTAGGATTATTTGTTCTATTTATTTGAAAAAAAAAATTAATGGTATTTTGATAGGGATTGCATTAAATATGTAAATTGCTTTAGGTAGCATAGACATTTTCATAATATTTGTTCTTACAATCCATGAGCATGAAATGTTTTTCCATTCTTTGTGTCTTCTTCAATTTCTTTCATGAGTACTTTATAGTTTTCTGAGTACAAATTCTTTGCCTCTTTGGTTAGATTTATTCCTAGGTATCTTATGGTTTTGGGTGCAATTGTAAATGGGATCAACTCCTTAATTTCTCTTTCTTCTGTCTTGCTATTGGTGTATAGAAATGCAACTGATTTCTGTGCATTGATTTTATATCCTGACACTTTACTGAATTCCTATATGAGTTCTAGCAGTTTTGGAGTGGAGTCTTGTGGTTTTTCCACATAAAGTATCATATCATCTCCAAAGGGTGAGAGTTTGACTTCTTCTTTGCAGATTTGGATGCCTTTTATTCCTTTTTTCTGTTTGATTGCTGAGGCTAGGACTTTAGTACTATGTTGAATAGCAGTGGTGATAGTAGACAGCCTTGCCATGTTCCTGACCTTAGGGGAAAAGCTCTGTTTTTCCCCATTGAGAATGATATTTGCTGTGGGTTTTTCGTAGATGGCTTTTATGATATTGAGGTATGTATTCTCTATCCCTATACTGTGAGTTTTAATCAAGAAAGGATGCTGTACTTTGTCAGATGCTTTTCAGCATCTATTGAGAGTATTATATGGTTCTTGTTATTTCTTTTATTAGTGTGTTGTATCACCTTAATTGATTTGTGGATGTTGAACCAACCTTATAGCCCAGGAATAAATCCCACTTGGTTGTGGGGAATAATCCTTTTAGTGTACTGTTGGATACTATTGGCTAGGATTTTGGTGAGAATTTTTGCATCCATGTTCATCAGGGATATTGGTCTATAATTCTCCTTTTTGATGGGGTCTTTGTCTGGTTTTAGGATCATGGTAATTCTGCCCTCATAAAATGAGTTTGGAAGTTTTCCTTCCTTTTTTTTTTTTTTTGGAACAGTTTCAGAATAGATATTAATTCTTCTTTAAATGTTTGGTAGAATTCCCTGGGAAGCTGTCTGCCCCAGGGCTCTCGTTTGTTGGGAGATTTTCAATGACTGCTTCAATCTCCTTTCTGGTTATAGGTCTGTTCAGGTTTTCTATTTCTTCCTGGTTCAGTTTTGGTAGTTTATAAGTCTCTAGGAATGCATCCTTTCCTCCCAGATTGTCAAATTTGCCAGTGTGTAGTTGCTCATAATATGTTCTTTTAATTGTATTTCTTTGGTGTTGGTTGTGATCTCTCCTCTTTCACTCATGATTTTACTAATTTGGGTCCTTTCTCTTTAGTTTTTGATAAGTCTGGCCAGGGATTTATCAATCTTATTAATTCTTTCAAAGAACCACCAACTCCTAGTTTCATTGATCTGTTCTACTGTTCTCTCGGTTTCTGTTTCATTGATTTCTGCTCTGATCTTTATTGTTTCTCTTTTCCTGCTGGGTTTAGGCTTTCTTTCTCCAGCTGCTTTACATGTAAGGTTAGGTTGTGTACTTGAGACCTTTCTTATTTCTTGAGAAAGGCTTGTATTGCTAAAAACTTTCCTCTCAGGACCGCCTTTGCTGTGTCCCAAAGATTTTGAACACTTGTGTTTTCATTTTCATTTGTTTCCATGAATTTTTTAAGTTCTTTTTTAATTTTCTGGTTGACCCATTCATTCTTTAGTAGGATGCTCTTTAGCCTCCATGTTTTTGAGTTCTTTACAACTTTCCTCTTGTGATTACGTTCTAGTTTCAAAGCATTGTGGTCTGAAAATATACAGGGAATTATCCCAATCTTTTGGTACCAGTCGAGACCTGATTTATGACCCAGGATGTGATCTATTCTGGAGAATGTTCCGTGTGCACTAGAGAAGAATGTGTATTCCATTGCTTTGGGATGGAATGTTCTGAATTTATCTGTGATGTCCCTCTGATCCAGTGTGTCATTTAAAGCCTTTTTTTCCTTGTTGATCTTTTTTTTTAAGCTTTTATTTATTTATCTGACAGAGAGAGATCATAAGTAGGCAGAGAGGCAGGCAGAGAGAGAGGAGGAAGCAGGCTCCCCGCTGAGCAGAGAGCCCGATGTGGGGCTCGATCCCAGGACCCTGAGACCATGACCTGAGCCAAAGGCAGAGGCCTCAACCCACTGAGATACCCTGGTGCCCCTCCTTGTTGATCTTGCTTAGATGATCTGTCCATTTCAGTGAGGGTGTGTGTGTTAAAGTCCCCTACTATTATTGTATTATTGTTGATGTGTTTCTTTGATTTTGTTATTAATTGGTTTATATAATTGGCTACTCCCATGTTAGGGGCATATATTTAAAATTGTTAGATATTCTTGTTGGACAGACCCTTTAAGTATGATATAGTGTCCTTCCTCATCTCTTATTATAGTCTTTGGCAGAAAATCTAATTTTTCTGATATTAGGATTGCCACCCCAGCTTTCTTTTGATGTCCATTAGCATGGTAAATTGTTTTCCACCCCCTCACGTTAAATCTAAACCTGTCTTTGGGTATAAAATGAGTTTCTTGTAGGCAGCATATCAATGGGTCTTTTTTTTTTTTTATTGATTCTGATACTGTGTGTCTTTTGATTGGGGCATTTAGCCCATTTACATATAGGGTAACTATTGACAGATATGAATTTAGTGCCATTGTATTGCCTGTAAGGTGACTGTTCCTGTATATTTGTTCCTTTCTGGTCTATTACTTTTAGGCTCTCTCTTTGCTTAGAGGACCCCTTTCAATATTTCCTATAGGACTGGTTTGGTGTTTATACATTCTTTTAGTTTTGGTTTGTCCTGGAAGCTTTTTATCTCTCCTATTTGATATAGTATTCTTGGCTGCATATTTTTCTCATTTAGTGTTCTGAATATATCATGTCACTCTTTCTGGTGGGCCAGGTCTCTGTGGATAGGTCTGCTGCCAGTCTAATATTTCTACCATTTTATGTTACATACCTTTTGTCCCTAGCTGCTTTCAGGAGTTTCTCTTCATCACTAAGACTTGTAAGATCTACTATTAGATGACGGGGTGTGGACCTATTTTTATTGATTTTGAGGTGGGTTCTCTGTGTCTCCTGGATTTTGATGCTTGTTCCCTTCACCAAATTAGGGAAATTCTCTGCCATATTAGGGAAATTCTTTGCTCCAATATACCTTCTGCCCCTTTCTCTCTTTCCTCTTCTTCTGGGATCCCAATTATTCTAATATTGTTTCATCTTATGGTATCACTTATCTTTCAAATTCTCCCATCTTGGTCCAGTAGTTGTTTGTCTTTCTTTTGCTCAGCTTCTTTATTCTCCCATCATTTGGTCTTCTATATCACTAATTCTCTCTTCTGCCTTTTTTTCCCTAGCAGTAAGAGCCTCCATTTTTGATTGCACCTCAATAATAGCTTTTTTGATTTCAACTTGGCTAGATTTTACTGTTTTTTATTTCTCCCGAAAGGGATTCTCTATTATCTTCCATGCTTTTTTTGAGCCCAGCTAGCACCTTGATAATTGTCATTCTGAACTCTAATTCTGACATATTAGTAATGTCTGTATTACGGTCCCTAGTCATCCGAAAACTGGGGGAGAAGAAACGGGGGAAAAAAACCATATATATATATATATATTAGACCAGTGAATAGAAGAGAGCCACACACTTGATTTTGAATGTATTTTGGTCTGTTAGATGAAATTACCTCCCAAAATTTTAAAGAAAGAAAAGCTTATATATACAAAAATAAAGGTAAACATGATGAAGGGATGGAATATGACTGTAAAGATGAAAATTAAAGAAGATTCTAATAAAGGAATTGATAAGAAAAGAAGTTGGTTGAAAAAAGGAAAAAAAAGAGGAAAGAATGTGATCAGGCTGGAGACTAGAACAAAGCCATGTGCTAGATTTAAGGTATATTTTGATTAGAAGAAATTGTATCGGGGTGCCTGGGTGGCTCAGTGGGTTAAATCCTCTGCCTTGGGCTCAGGTCATGATCTCAGGGTCCTGGCATTGAGCCCCACATTGGGCTCTGCTCAGTGGGGAGCCTGTTTCCCCCTTTCTCTCTGCCTGCCTTTCTGCCTGCTTGTAATCTCTTTCTCTGTCAAATAAATAAATAAAATCTTTAAAAAAAAAAGAAGAAGAAGAAACTGTATCCCAAATTTTAAAGAAAAGAAACTATATGTATATAAAAAATAAGGTTAAATACAATGAAGGGATAAAATATGACTGCAACAAGGAAAATTAAAAAAGATTTTTAAAAAGGTATTGATAAGATAAAATAGTTAAAAATGTTAAAATAGGAAAGAGGAAAAATTTTAAAAATAGAATAAGAAAAAAAATTAAAAACTTTAACTTTGAAAGACTAAAGAATCATGGGGAAAAAGCCATGAATTCTGTGTGTTGCTTTTCCCTATCTCTGGTTCTGCAGTTCTCATCGGTCAATGAACTTGGTCTAGGCTGGATGTTCCTGCTGATCTTCTGGAGGAGGAGCCTGTTGCCATGATTCTCAAATGTCTTCGCCTGAGGCAGAATTGCACCACCCTTGCCAGGAGCCAGGCCAAGCAGTCTGCTCAGTTTCGCTCTCGGGAGCTTTTGTTCCCTGAACACTTTCCGTACAGCTTTGGAGGAGGAGAATGAAGATGGTGGCCTCCCAGTCTCCAGCCCCATTGGAGCCAAGAGGTCCGGGCCTTATTCCTCAGTGCACGCTCAGAGAAAAGCAGTCAATCCCTCCTGTCTCCCTGGTCTCCGGCCGCGCTCAGAGCTCACCTGGCCTGTGACAGAGAATTTCTATCTCTGATGCATGGCCCCGTTTGGAGTATCCAAACCCAGCCGATTCCTGCAGTGCACTCTCGCATCGCTTCTCCTGGAGGAGGGAGAGTGTCTCTCAGGATCTGCCGCATATAGAGTCCAGGGGTCCGACTGTGCCTTGGATCATGATTTAAGATAACCCCAAGCTGACAGCCCCTCCTCGGCTCCATCTCTGTAGCTGGCTTCCCCTCTCCAATACCTGGGAGCTCTGCCATACTCAGGCACCCCTGGTCTTTCTGTGACCCTACAGGTCCCAAGACCACACTGTCCCTGTGAGGGCTCCACCCCCTGCTTAGCCTCTAGAGTGACATCCCTCAGTGGAGCAGACTTCTAAAAGTTCCGATTTTGTGCTCCGCTGCTCTCTCACTTCCCAGGAGCCAGCCCCTCCCCCACAGTCTATATTCCTGTATGTTGCCTCGGATTCACTTCTCCACATGTCCTACCTTCCAGAAAGTGGTCGATTTTTTTCCTAGAATAGCTGTTCTTCTTCTCTTCTCTCTCCTGTTGAGTTTGTAGGTGTTCAGAATGGTTTGGTAACTACCTAGCTAAACTCCTGGGACTTAATGATATCTGGGTCTCCTACTTCTCTGCTGTCTTGCTCCTCCCTCCTTGAACAATTTAAAAATCCCATATGTACAGCTCTCAATCATGCCATCATAAAGTTGGGCAATGAATCTATTATAGTTGCATTTACTGAAATTCATAAAATCCATGTGGCTTTCTTTATGTCACATGAAGTTTATCAGTGGCCATAGCTGACAACAGTTTCCTGTGCAATAATGGCATTATGGAGTCAGACATTCAGTTCTCTTTTATGTCAAATCCTACCAGAGTTGTTGTGCTTTGAGAACTTTGGTGTGGATGACTTAGAACTTGACAGAAGAATATGGGACAGATCATAGTTTGGGTTAACAAGACCTTTGTAGTGGCTTTTATTGATTAGTTTCATTTGCCAAGTTGCTGTTGGAGCATTTCTTACACTGAGCCAAGAATAGAGAAATAAGGCACATTTATTTCATGCAAAGGTTTATACAGCCAACTACCTTCACTGTACAAAGTGGGGGGCAAAGAGCACAGGGTAAATAAAGATCCTCAGGTGATCCTCAGGTTTCATGTGTGTTCCAGCTTATTTCTCTTGCAAATTTTTTTGCAGAGCTATGAAGATAAAACAAAAAGGATTGACCTGCATATCACCATGACCTTTCTCTCTTACACATTGATGAAGAAGGTAATGAGCAGTAAAGCAGAGAATGAGTAGGCAGCAGAAGGAGAAAAGGGGGCTCACGATCATCTCCTGGCACGTTAGGCTCCATATAATCTTAAATTGACTGCTTTTGGATGATCTCTTTCCAAATTAGATGAGGACATGTGTAATTTTTATTTCTGAAAACACTATAAGCACTGCCCCCAACGCACCCCATAGTGCACATAATACAGGCCCTTCCAAAGAAGCTTGATCGCCCTGCATAAACAGACTTAGACTCAGGCAAAAAAAATAGGGGAAAGATTGAAGAAATGATTATTATCAAATGTACTAGACATTTCCCTTCAGAAGTCAATGTTAAAGTCTGGGTTAGTGTAAATAAGAGGTGAGACAAAAAGAACAGAGAATCGAGATGATTTCATTGATGCTTCTTGTTTTTCACATTCCTTTTGACTCATTTATGAGAGCTGCATGTTTGCAATGGGTTTTTATAATGTGCCTCTTGCGATGTGTGTGTTTGTGTGTGTGCGTTTTGATTAGTGTTGCCTGTGAAACACTAATTAGTGTTAACTGATTAGTGGTATCCGTTGGTGTGTGTGTTGTGAGTGGTGACTATGTGCGAATGTGTGGTGGTGGTGGTTGTGTGTGAGAAGGGTAGTGAGTGGATGTATGTGGGAGAGGCTGTTGTTGGATGCGTTTGTGGGAAGTATGCGTTTAGTTTCTGTCCAGGCAGGACACTGAATTAATATTTGGCCATTTGAACAAATGAACCTTTGGCATCCGCAGTTTATGGGGAAAGAGTTCAGTGCTTAGATGCTGGATATTTTCTTTGAAGTCTTTATTGCTAACCAGTGCCTGTGCTAGTGCGATTCCATCATAAGTTCTGAGGAAGTCCTGAGCCTCCCCCCAAAGCAGCTGCCCTTGAACTCTGATTGTTGGGGAAGCCCCTCCCTCTGAATCTCTTTTCAATCTGCTTTAGGAGGAGAGAAGGAATGAATCTGAGAGGAATAAGAGGAAGAGAAAGGGAGAGGAAGAAAGAGGGCCAGGGAGAGACAGATACAGAGATTCCTGCTGCTGTTCTATGCAGCTTTGCCATCCCTAGGACAACCTGGGCTTTCTCCTCTGGGGATTCTCCTTGACCTTGAGAATAGGCTGGGCTCACAGAGCATCTCTGGAGGCACTAGTGATTATTCCCACCATCTATAAATGAGTTGAGGACTAACTAAGCTGTTGCAGGGTGACTTCACAATCTGGCAAAGAACAACGTCTTGACCAACCTTATCTGGGACAAAATTCTTGACTAAAGAGTCCTGCAACAGGGGTGCCTGGGTGGCTCAGTCATTAAGCAGCGGCTTTTTGCTCATATCATGATCCCAGAGTCCTGGGATCGAGCCCTGCATAAGCTCCCTGCTCAGCGGGAATCCTGCTTCTCCCTCTCCCACTCCCCCTGCTTGTTCTCTCTCTCGCTAAATATCTCTGTCAAAAAAAAAAAAAGTCCTTCAACAACTCATATCCCTGGTTCATACCAAACCAAAGTATCTCCATTTGGACACATAATAACCGAGAGAGAGAGAGAGAGAGAGAGAGAATATGAGGGTGTGGGAAGGGGCAGAGGCAGACGGAGAGAGAGAATCCCAAGCACGCTCCAGACCTAGTATGGAGCCTGGCCCCGGGCCTGATCTCACCACCCCAAGATCATGACCTAAGCCAAAATCGAGAGTCGGACACTCAACTGACTGAGCCACCCAGGTGCCCCTTAGATGATAATTTTTTAAATAAGCAAGTGGAAAAGGGAAGGATAGCCTCACTTTTGTTAGCTGATATGTATACAAGGGGACTCTACTTCAGTGATAGCAATGGCCAGAGAATTATATTTGCTTTTTGATTCTGTGACTCTGTTAAGTCCTCAGAGATGTATCCAAAAAATCAATGTCAACTGCCTTTAGAGGAAATGTTTTTAATGGGCCTGTTGTTGCCTGGTCTCCCTGGGATGCCTGATCAATGTCTCTGCACGTTGATAGAAGCACTGTGCGGCGTGTTTCTGAGCCAATCATCCCAGGTGCTCAACTGCTTACAGAGGTCAGATAGATATTATAAATGTGTGCAACAACTGGGTATATGACAGTAGGTAATATGGGGGATCGTGTGAAATTGAGAAATATCTCTCTCATATAAAGAAGGCTGCTATTATTCGTCCCAGTCTGTTGATGCCCCGAAGGACCGAGAGCCCTGTGTTGTGGGAACATCTCAAGGTTTCTCCATATCGAGTATAAGAAACAGACTAAGTTGGGGTCCCATACAGTTAAACCTGTGAGTGGGTCATCCTGAAGAAAAAGGTTAGAGAATTCTCCGATACTAAAATCTCTCAGGGGAGGAGCATATTGGTCTTCTAGGGCTGCCATAACTAAATACCACAGTCTGGGGGGCTTAAGCAGTAGAAATCTCTTTTTTCACAGCTAAGGAGGCTGTTAGTCTAATATCAAGTTATCAGCACATTTAGTTTCTGAGACCTTGCTCCTTGGCTTGTAGATGGCCACCTCATTGTGTCCTCACCTGATTTCTTCATGCTCTGGCATCCCTGGAGCTTAGACCTTTCTTTGTGTGTCTAAATGTCCTCTTCTCACAAAGACATCAGTCGGGTTGGGTTAGGTACTGCCCTGCCAGTCCTATTTTAACTTAACTACCTCTTTAAGGACTCTGTCTCCAAATATAGCCACACTCTCAGGTCCTAGGGGTTAGGACTTCAATATATGAAGCTGGAGTTGGGGAGACACAATTCAGCCCCTAAGAAGGCAGCACCCCACAGTCTGGGTTTCTCAGAGGCAGGCAGTTTGGGCATCTGCGTCCCAGTCTCCTCATTCAGACCAGTAGACAAGTATGTATTATAAACAAGGAGGGAACAACTCCAGCATCACACACGCAGTGACTTAATTAATGGTTTAAGCTTATCCCTAGACAAGAATCCCCAAAGAAACTTGTGATTAATGCAGATTATAAAGGCTTGCTAGAGAGAGTGTGGAAATATTTAACTATTGCAACAGAATCAACTTTTTTCATAATCGTGAACCTTATTCCATTCTGGAGATGGCATCGTCCTTAAATAGTTAGTAATTGGTACTTCGGTGCCTTCTGGCATTTGTTCTAAGCACAGCTCCTATCCTCTAACACAAAGCATCTGTGGTGAGAAATGGTGGTTTAGATGCTCAGTCTGCATGTTGCCACCATCTCTGAAGTCAATAAATGCTTAGCCTTCCAGATAGAGGCTCCCACACGGATGATGAGAACAACTACACAGACTACTTTTTCCCGTAAGTAAAGATGAATTTAACTTTTGTGGGGAAAAAAATAAAAGCAAGTGGAGTAGAAATTAAATATCCTAAGGATGTGCTTGGAACTCTTCACTTAAAAAAAAGTGCATATGCTTTTTGTTGGATCAGATGAAAACCAGTAATATTGATCTGATAACTTAAGAATTTGGAACCACATATTCTCACTTTGCATTTCTTTTTTTTTTAAGGATTTTATTTATTTATTTGTCAGAGAGAGAGAGAGAGAGAGAGCACAAACAGGCAGAGTGGCAGGCAGAGGCAGAGGGAGAAGCAGGCTCCCCGCTGAGCAAGGAGCCTGATGTGGGACTCAATCCCAGGACCCTGGGACCATGACCTGAGCCAAAGGCAGCAGCTCAACCAACTGAGCCACCCAGGCGTCCTCACTTTACATTTCTATAACTTGACTTGGTTACTGGATGAAGCAGAATGCTGTTGTAAGTGCTGAGGCATTTTTGCAATCCTATGGGTATATATCATGATATAGCATCACATCTGGAGTCCTAGGAAGCAGTCTTCTAAAAAAGTCATAAGTAACAAACATCAGGGAGTGAAGACTTGACCTAAGGGTTTCTCATCAGTTTCTCCACTTAAGAATTTGGAATTAGGTTCAGAGACTTTAGCTCAACCCTATTGGAGATGAGGGAATAGAAAAACAGGGTTTTGGATGTGTGGCTCATGTTTGGGCCGTGTGCATCTGTAGGTAGAGAAGGCCTATTTGCAGAGAAGGAGAAGAATGAAGGAGACAGAGCAAGAAATCTGGAAATGGGAGCATCTTATTTTGTAGGGCCATGGTGACTGTCATCATAGTTCCTAACTCCTATGTTCTTCCTTCTTTCCCTGCCTGGTGTGGCTTAGGGGTATTTTCTGCCGTCCGGGTTCGGTGAAATATCCATGTATCTTTTTAGTAAATACCACTATTTGCTTAAGAGTGGTTGAAAGATCCTGTTTCTTACAATCGAAATATGTCACAGACCAAGAGAGAGCTAATCAGTTAATTGTGAAAAATCATCATCATCCAATTCCGAGTAACCATCCCAAATCTTTGAATATCTTCCTTCCTTGGAGATTACCTTTGTAGTCAATGTGCCCTCGGTTTATACTCTGAGTTTTGAAGAAATGAATACGTTAATTTTTATTTGATGGTTTATATTACCTATAATCAGATTTTCTATGGTTTAAAAGTTTTACTTCTGAAATATGGGAGCAAAGTATGCTAATTTTATTGCTATAGTATTTAACACATGGCTGGTCCATATTAGAGCCTCAATAAATAGCTACAGACTGATTTATTCTGCCTACTTTTTTAAGTGCCTCATGTGGCCCAAAGTTTCGTATTGTTGGGTTATACACTTAGTCTGGCTTCCAGTGGATACTGACTCGCTCCATGCTGTGAAATGACTACGTTAGAATCAGTGCAATGAATCCATCAACTGCCAGAATTCCGATACTGTCAAGGTATTTAACATTTCTTATCTCTTTTCTTACTCTTCTGCTGTGGAGGAATGCCAAATAGTCCAATCCAGAGAAATTTAGGGCTAGATGAAGATTCATTTTCTTGGTAAAAAATGTGGGGTAGTATGCTCTTCAACTGATGGCATAGTGTGGGTCTCTATTGCATCTCTAAAATCACCTAGTGTATAGTCAGTTGGATAATCAGGGTCAGGCCTCAAGTAGACTGGCTATCACTGTCAGGTATGAAGCCCATGGGATTAACACCAGAAATGTAGTCTGATGCACTTGTCCTTTGGAACAAAACACCCTCCAATTACTGTGACTTGATAGTTTCACCTTCAGCTCTAGAAACTGCTGCCTGGTAATTAGTGGTACAGCCTTAGGGCAGCTCCTGCGTAGCTGCTACAAGTACTTGAGGCAAGAATCTAGCCTCCTTGAGTCAGAGCTTGCTTAATGCCTTTACTTGTCCTTTTTACAAAGAAAGATATAATCTTGCATTTATATAATTAAAACTGGCGTGTGCACAACAAAGTGAACACAATGCTACTGAACTGCACACTGAAAAGTGATTAGGAGGATAAATATAATGTTATAGGCATTTTACTACAATGAAAAATTTAAAAAGATAACAACTGGCTCATGATCTTATTCTTACCTATACTTTGCCTGAGGTCTCAGACAAATGCTGATGTAGACTAAAGTGGGCCCTTTAGTTTTAAATTTATATTTAATGTTTTCTTGAATTAACACTATCCCTCCATTCACCTTGAATGCTAAATATTCTCAAACATCTCATAAATCCCCCCAGCCTTCCTCCTGTGTGCTTTGCTTCCATCAACATTTATTGAGCATTTATATCTGGAACAGGGGATTCCAGAAGCAGGATGTGCTCCCTGCCCGTAAGGAGCTATAGACTGGTTGGGATGACTGACAAGCAAACACTGGGGCAAAGATTCTAAGACAAATATGTGTGTCTACATGATGTTTAGGAAAACCTGAGAGGGGCATCAGCCAAGTCTGTGGTGGGGCTAGAGGGTGGACACGCAGGGCTCACTGGAGGAGGTAATGCAGGGACTGAGTCAGCAAGAGTGAGTACGGAGTAGCTGGATGAAGAAAGGAGAGCAAGGCATTTCAGACAGAAGGAAAACCATGGAAGAAGGTACAAAGCCTGAGGGTGCATGAAATGCTGCAAAGAATTTTATATCTTTCACTGGTATTTATGTGAGAAGGAGCTGGGAACAGGTTAAGAAAGGTGGGGAGGGCGCCTGAGTGGCTCAGTTGGTTGGGCAGCTGCCTTTGGCTCAGGTCATGATCCTGGAGTCCCAGGATCGAGTCCCATATCGGACTCCCGGCTCTGCGGGAAGTCTGCTTCTCCCTCTGATCTTCTCCCCTCTCATTCTCAGTCTCTGTCTCTAATAAATAAATAAATAAATAAATAAATAAATAAATAAATAAATAAATAAATCTTTAAAAAAAAAAAAAAGACTAACTTTAAAAAAAAAAAAAAGGTGGGGAAGTGGCAAGAAATGAGGCCAGAGAAATAGAAAAGGTCAGACCCTGGTATACTGTGATCAGGATACTAGAGTTTATTCTAAAGTTTCCCCTAAATATTTGGAGGTAGAATCATCAATGGAATTTAAACAGAAAAGGACATCAGATTTTTGGTTTGAAAAAATCACTTTGACAGTGCTACAGGAATGAAGTAAAATGGAAGATACTGGCTGACTTTTCAGTAATCCAGATGAGAAATAACAAAAGTATGAACTAAAGCTGTGGGCCTGGAGGAGAGGGGAGGGAGTTGAGAAATGTGGAGGGTGACTGGATAGGAGAGAGTGGGGAGGAAGAAGGAAGAGTCGAGAATGAGTAGTTCTTTGAGTACTACTGAAGATTTGTGCATGTGATATATGGAAATCACCTCCCTCAAAATAAATGTAGTGAATAATAGTAATGCTCAAGTATTTAGGGGTGAAATGTACAGATGTCTATAACCTACTTTGAAATAAGATGGATTAATAGAAGGCTAGATGGATTGATATGTGATAAAGCAAATATAGTACAAGTGGTAGAGTAGAATCTAGGTATATACGTATTCACAATTCAATTATTTTAATTTTTCTGTAAGATGGATAACTTTCAGAATAAAATATGGGGAGAATATTGATCCTAAATTTATGCAGTGTGGAGAAATTATAATATGGTATATTAAGTAAAACAATTACAAAATAATTCAAGTTATCAAGACCATACCCAATAACTTGAAAACCCTATCACATGTACTACTCTCATAAAATATAGCATTTCTACACTGTGACCACATTAATAAACTAATGGATATTTTATTTTAATCTATTTGCTTTCTCAAGCCATGTATATTTTCCCCCAAATAGCTCGTAGGCAAATAACCAGAAAAAAACATACCATTGCTCTAGATACGAGTAAGTTAACATATATAAAATATTGCTTACTGTAGATTATGTTATTCTGTTTAGAAACTGGTATAATTGATTACTGGTATAGTTGAGTACTGTGTATGAGATGGCAATTTTAAATATTTTTGAAAAACAAAGAACTTCCCAACTTGTTATATGTCAAGGGCAATGATTGTGCACTTAAGCAAGGAAGGGAATCTGGACAATAGAATAGATTTGGGGTAAAGGGGCATGGGCAGAGAGGGTTATTTTAGGCTTGTGACTGAGTCTGGGGTGTTATGGTATGAGGTATATGGTTTTGAAACTCAGAGGAAGGTTCTATGATGGAGGTGGGGAGTCATTGAAATATAGCCTGATGGTCACGTGGATGAGACCTGGGAGGGAGGTAGAGTGCAAGAAAAGATGACCAAGATTAGGGCTCTGAGGAATGTTCGTAGAGATACAGCAGCCAAGCCTTCTAAGGAGACTGGGAGGGCACATCCAGAGAGGCAGGAGGAAAATGCATGCACGTGAGGAAGAGACAGAAAAAGACATCACAGGCCTAAGAGGGAACAGTGAGTCAGAAGGAAGGAGTGCCTAGCAATGCCAAGTCCTCCCCTGACGTCAAGGCTAAGGAGTAAGTAACTACTGGGTTTGGTGGTTCTAAGTCATCAGACACCTTGGTAAGAGCAATTCCAGTAAAGAGGTAGATTCAGAGGAAGGGATATAGTGCAATAAGGAGTTGAGGGGCAAACGGATTAGATTTGGACATAGCAAGTGTAGATTATTCTTTAAAGACATCTAACTATGATGGATTGAAATAAACAATTTTAAAAATAAGATCAGAATTCAAGTATGTCTGAGGACTTGGAAACTTGGAAACAGATGAAACAAACAGAATAGGAGTTAGTAATAATTGAGTCCAAATGCCTGAATGGCTGTGAGGGTAAGTAGGTTAAGAGGTAAGGCTGTGAAGCCTTAATGCAGGTGAAGAATGCAGGCCTGGATGTGGCTAGGGAGAACTCCCTGACCTGCCAATGAAATGGGGAAGAGGAGGTGAGAATGCATATGGATAATTTCCTTTCCTGGTGGGGAAGAGGGCAAACAGGAAGGTGAAGAAGTTCTAATTCCTGGCATCTTATTTTTTCTGTGAAGTACCCTATGAGGTGACCAGATTCATGTGATAGGGAGAGTGGTTGGGGTCAGGGCTTATGAAGTTGATTTAAAATAACTATCATGGAATTGTAAGCAGGATCAGAATAGAGTCATGGAAAAGAATGCCAGGTCACCAGAAGGCAAGGGTGGGTAGTTTTCTCCAGGAGCTCTCAGCTACTTAGATGTAAGAGACCTCTCTATCTAGTTCCGCTCTGAACTGCTCATCAGCTCTCAGCTGCCTTCTGCTTTGGGGTTAAGCCCCAGAATGTACCAGAGGCTGATACTTTTCCTTGCGTAAATATTTCCTTGTGTAAATATTTCCCACCTGCATAGCTTACAACAATGAGAAAATTAGTTTAAAGATGTTTTCCCCAGAAATCTAATTTGAAATTAGATTACTCCTTTTTGATGTTGGTACCATAATTAGATTGACCCACAGACAGACATGACGACTTAAGCTGGACATGATCTAGTGTCTCTCTTGTATTTTACAGCTTGTCTTCTTGAGGGGTAGTGTATTCTGGTTCTACAATCCTGAATGTTTTTTTATGGGAAGACATGTTGCCCAGTCTAACCTTCCTCTTCAGCTCCTACATATTTTAGCGTGAGAGTCAAGATTTCACAGCTTTAAATCATAATCTTATTATTCATCTCTTGTTTTCCCACTAACCACCTGTCATCCCACTTTCTGGACAAGTCAACTCCAGTCTTCATGTCTCCTTTCTCAGATACAGTTGCAAGGTAGGAACCAACTCAAAGGCAGAGTCAACCTCTGGTGTGTGACTTCCTGTGTGAGTCCTAGATGCTTCATTTTGACACCTTGCTTCTCATGTGGTTTCCTTCTCAACCTCAGCTTCATCTGCAAGTTCTTCTCTGAACTCCCTCGAAGTAAGGAGCCTCTCGGGTTTCTTTAGTGACCATCTAGTCCATTAGACCATTAGTGATGCACCTTTTCCATTATCACACTCATATTCCTATCATTGCCTAGATGTGTAGACATTCTTCGTTCCTCTTCCTGTTACACTGCTGAGTGGGGTACCAGCTGTTAGGTAGGATTAGTGTTTTCTATCATGGACCTCTTTTATAGGGAAGATGTTAGTAAATTAGAAAATACCATGCTTTTCAGAATAAATCAGTTTTTATTGTATTGTGGTGATTCATGATGAAAATACTCTATGAACATTTGCTTTTAAAGTTACTTAGTATTGCATTTAAGTATTTTTCTCTAAATATTAATTAGTAAGTAATGCCAATAGGCATATATAGCAATATTTTTAATAAATTATTTAGTAAATGTTTTAATAAATAAAAATTAGTTTAAAGATATATATGGTAAATAAATAATATAGACAAGTTTATGATGAAAAATAAGTTTCTCATCCATAATTCTCCATTCCTAATTATTCTCTCCAATGGCAAAATATTTTAGCTTTTGCCTTTTAAATCTCTTTTGAAGACTACTTTGATAACTTGAGAGCATGTGCTTATTCCTGTGCTCTTCCATAAATCAATAAACCACATCCATAGACTTCCTATTAAGAAACTTGAGGTAATAACTCCCATTGCCCCCATCTCCATGTCCCATACTAAAGTTTATTATTAATATTTTGGTTTTTTTAAACCTTTGTAATTTTTAAACAATATCATAAAACTCAGTTTTTGGATAGGATTGCTTGATTCTTTGCTTTCTAAAATGAGTACATCGAAGTAGTAGGACTCCTACTCTTTTCTCACTTTTTATTTCCTATTTCAACACCCTTCTCCTATCAGCTACACTTCTGTTTTTACATTGTCAAGGTTAACATTTAAATCCCATTCGGCAACCACAAATGTGTTACAGCTTGTACAGACCTTGACTCTAAATGTTGAAAACCGATAAAACAACGTTTAATATTTTATTTTTAAAGAATGTTTTGAAACCCCAGATATTCTGTACTAATGGATTTTCTGCAAAAACAGAAATTGAAAATTTGCCCCTTAGGCAATTCTGGATTTAAAAATTACATTTATTTGAACTATGATGAGAAGTAAATATGCCATTATTCTCTGCTTTGCTTTAAAAAAATGAAATGGCTTAGCATACATAAAATGTGTGAAAGGGTGTTATGAATATAATTTAAATAATTTTTTAACTGTTAGTATTTATAAAATCAGAATTTCTGGTTTGGTTCAAAAGGTATGATTAGACACTGCATTAAACTGTATTACTTCAGAAGCCTTGATAGTGATTCTTTGACAACTGCTTTACTCATTAAATTCAGTAAAATTGTACCTTTAATATGCTTCTGCCACGTGAAGCTTAAAATTATTCCAAGTAACTAAACCAGAACCTCGCTATAAATCATCCTTAGAGTCACATCAAAAAACCTGTTATTGTTAAAGTGTAATTACGATAGTTGGTTTGGGATGAAGGGAAGGTCTTAACCTTCATAATCTCCCTGTACTAAATTCTCTTATGTCCAGTGAAGTTTGTAGGAGATTTCAGTGGGCTTTGGGTCAAGTGTGTCTATATTTTTAATTATATCAACACTCTAATACATTGCCTTTTTTTTTTTTGGTCATATTTCCAGTATGGTTGCTAGGGAGTTATTTGTATAGCAGGGACTACAAGTCTCTATGCCTTTTTGATGAAAATATGTTCTTGAGCTTCCTTGCTTATTTAGCATTTCATATCTTGCAGACATAAATCCTGGAGCTAAGCTTAGCTCACACAGCTCTGTATAATTTTACTTCCCCAAGGATAGTTATATCATTTCTGAGGTAAGAGGATCAATACGGAATAGGGTTCTCTAAGTAAGGGCTAAACCAGCACCAAATATAGCACTGATGAAGCATTCAGTGGTTTCCTGTTTGTCCATCAAAACTATAAAGCTGACTAATACCAGGATTTGAACACTACAAAGGACTATATGGTTACAAAATATCTGAGACAATCTTCAAACTTGTCATGGTGCCTGAAGGTTTCTATTTTTACAATAGGTTGAAGTAGAATTTCCTTTAAAGCCCTTAACTCCTGATTAGATCACAGTTTTCATTAAGACAAAATTTATTATGAACTAATGTTACTGTATCTCAGTAGATTCTTCCCTTAGGGGAAGGGAGGGAAATCCAAAGGGGGATTATATTCCACATATGAGTGAAACCATATGATAATTGCCTTTCTATGTTTCACTTATTTCACTTAACCTAATCCCCTCCAGATCCATCCGTGTTGATATAAATGATGGGTATTCATAATTTCTGATAGCTGAGTAATATTCCATTTTGTACATGTACCACATCTTCTTTATTTATTCATCTGTTGAAGGGCATCTTGTCTCCTCCACAGTTTGGCTATTGTGGACATTACTGCTATGAACATTAGGGTGCATGTGCCCCTTCTTTTCACTATATCTGTATCTTTGAGGTAAATATCCAGTAGTGCAATTGCTGGGTCACAGGGTAGCTCTATTCTTAACATCCTGAGGAACCTCCATACTGTTTTCCAGAATGGCTGTACCATCTTGCGTTCCCACCAACAGTGTAAGAGGGTTCCCCTTTCTCCAATCCTCACCAACATTTGTTGTTTCCTGTTTTGTTCATTTTTGCCATTCTAACTGGTGTAAGGTGGTGTCTCATTGTGGTTTTGATTTGTATTTCCCTGATGGCTAGTTATATTGAGGATTTTTTCATGTCTGTTATCTGCTTGTATGTCTTTTTTAGAGAAGTGTCTGTTCATGTCTTCTACCCATTTTGTGACTGGGTTATTAGTTTTTTGAGTGTTGAATTTGAGAAATTCTGTATAGATCTTGGATATCAGCCCTTTATCTATAATGTCATTTGCAAATATCTTCTCCCATTCTGTGGGCTGCCTCTTAGTTTTGTTGACTATTTACTTTGCTGTGCAGAAGCTTTTTATCTTGATGAAGTCCCAAAAGTTCAATTTTGCTTTTGTTTCACTTGTCTTTGGAGACATGTCCTGAAAGAAGTTGCTGTGGCTGATGTCAAAGAGGTAACTATGTTCTCTAGGATTTTGATGGATTCCTGTCTCACATTGAGGTCTTTCATCCATTTTGAGTTTATCTTTGTGTATGATGTAAGGGAATGATCCCGTTTCATTCTTCTATATGTAGCTGTCCAATTTTCCCAACACCACTTATTGAAGAAACTGTCTTTTTTCCATTGGATATTTTTTTCTTGATTTGTCAAAGATTAGTTGACCATAGAATTGAGGGTCCATTTCTGGAATCTCTAGTCTGTTCCACTGGTCTATGTGTCTGTTTTTGTGGTAATACCATGCTGTTTGGTGATCACAGCTTTGTCATATAGCTTGAAGTCAGGCAACGTGATGCCCCTAGCCTTGTTTCTCTTTTTCATCCTTTCCTTGGTGATTTGGGGTCTTTTCCGGTTCCATACAAATTTTAGGATTGTTTATTCCAGTACTTTAAAAAATGCCAGTGGTATTTTCATAGGGATGGCATTGAAAGTGTAAATTACTCCGGGCAGGATAGACATTTTAACAATGTTTATTCTTCCAATCCATGAGCATGGGATGTTTTTCCATCTTTTTGTGTCTTCCTCAATTTCTTCCATAAGCGTTCTGTAGTTTCTAGAGTATATAGGTCCTTCACCTCTTTAGTTAGGTTTATTCCTAGGTATCTCATGGTTTTTGTTGCTATTGTGAATGGAATTGATTCCTTACTTTCTCTCTCTACAATTATATTGTTAATGTATAGAAAAGCAACTGATTTTTGTGCATCGATTTTGTATCCTGCCACATTACTGAATTGCTATATGGGTTCTAGGAATTTGGGGTTAGAGTCTTTTGGGTTTTCTACATAAAGAAACATGTCATGTGGGAAGAGGGAGAGTTTGTCTTCTTCTTTGGCTTTGGATGCATTTTATTTCTTTTTGTTGTTTGATTGCTGAGGCTAGAACTTCTAGTACTATGTTGAACAATAGTGGTGACAGAGGGCATCCCTGTCATGTTCATGATCTTAAGGGGAATGCTTTCAGCTTTTCCCCACTGATAATGATATTCACTGTGGGCTTTTCATAGACAGTTTTAGGATATTGAGGAATGTTCCCTCTATCCTTATACTCTGAAGAGTTTTATTTTTTTTTAAATTTTTTTATTAACATATAATGTATTATTTACCCCAGGGTACATGTCTGTGAATCATCAGGCTTACACATTTCATAGCATTTGCCATAGCACATACCCTCCCCAATGTCCATATCCCTACCCACCCCCACCCCCCCCCCCACCTCCCAGCAACCCTTAGTTTGTTTCGTGAGTTTAGGAGTCTCTTATGGTTTGTCTCCTTCCCCAACCCATCTTGTTTCATTTCTCTTACTCTGAAGAGTTTTAATCAGGAATGGGTAGTATTGTATTTAGTCAAATGCTTTTTTTTTTCTGCATCAGTTGAGAGGATCATATGGTTCTTATCTTTTCTTTTATTGATGTGTTCTACCACATTGATTGATTTGCGAACGTTGAACCACCCTTGCATCCCAGGCATAATACCGACTTGATCTTGGTGAATATTCCTTTTAATGTACTATTGAAGCCTATTAGCTACTATTTTGTTCAGTATTTTGGCATCCAAAATTTGGTATATTGGTCTGTAATTCTCCTTTCTGATGGGGTCTCCATCTGGTTTGGGGATCAGTGTAATGCTGGCCTCATAGAAGGAATTTGGAAGTTTTCCTTCTGTTCCTAATTTTTAGAACAGCTTCAGTAGAATAGGTATTATTTCTTCTTTAAATGTTTCGTAGAATTCCCCTGGGAAGCCATCTAGCCCTGAACTTCTGTTTTTTTGGGAAGTTTTTGATTACTGCTTCAATTTCATTACTGGTTATTCATCTATTCAGATTATCTATCTTTTTCTGTTTCAGTCTTGGTAGTTTTTAGTTTCTAGGAAGGCATCCATTTCTTCCAGGTTGCTTGATATGTTGGCATACAGTTGCTGATAATAGTTTCTAATAATTGTTTCTATTTCCTAGGTGTTAGTTGTGATCTCTCCCCTTTCATTCATGATTTTATTAATTTGGGTCTTTTCTCTTTTGTTTTGGATAAGTTTGGTCAGTGGTTTATCAATCTTATTAATTCTTTCAAAAAACCAGCTTCTAGTTTTGTTTATCTGTTCTACTATTTTTCTGGTTTCTATTTCATTGATCCCTGCTCTAATCTTTATTATTTCTCTTCTCCTGCTTGATTTAGGTTTTATTTGCTGTTAGGTGTAGAGTTAGGTTGTGTACTTGAGACCTTTCTTGTTTCTTGAGAAAGACTTGTATTGCTATATACTTTCCTCTCAGGAACACCTTTGCTGTGTCCCAAAGATTTTGAATGGTTGTGTTTTCATTTTCATTTCTTTCCATGAGTTGTTTAAGTTTTTCTTAATTTCCTGGTTGACTCATTCATTCTTTAGCAAGATGCTTTTTAACTTCCAAATGTTTGAATTCCTTCCAAATTTTTTTCTTGTGATTGAGTTCTAGTTTCAAGGCATTGTGGTCTGATATTATGCAGGGAATAATCTCAATCTTTTGGTATTGTCTGAGACCTGATTTGTGACCCAGTTTGTGGTCTATTTTGGAGAAGATTCTGTGTGCATTCAAGAGGAATGGGTATTCTGTTTATTTATCCATTCACCTGCTGACAGACATCTCGGTTGCTTCCAAGTTTTGGCAATTATGCAAATAAAGGTGCTACAAACATTTGTGTGTAGGGTTTTTGTGGCTGGCTATAAGTTTTCAAATTCTTTCATTAACTACCAAGGAGCACAATTGCTGGATTGTATAGTAATAGTATGTTTACTTCTGTAAGAAACCACCAAACCACCTTCCACAGTGACTGTACCATTTTGCATTCCTATAAGGAATGGATGAGAGTTCCTGTTGCTCCATGTCATCAGCATTTGGTGTTATCAGTATTCTGGATTTTGACATTCTAGTATACATGTAGTAGTATCTCAATGTTTTATTTATTTATTTATTTATTTATTTATTTATTTACTTTAAAATATTTTGTTTATATATTTGACAGAGAGCACAAGATGGAGGAGCAATAGATGGAAGGAGAAGCAGGCTCCCCATTGAGCAGGGAGCCAGACTCAGGGATTGATCCCAGGACCTGAGCCAAAAGCAGATACTTAACTGACTCAGCCACTAGGTGCCCCATCAACATTTTAATTGGAAATTCTCTGACATGATGTTGACCACTTTTTCATATGCTTATTTGCCATTTGAAATCTCCTTTGGTGAGGAAACTGTTCAGGTCTTTGACCAGTTTTTTTTTAATCTGATTGTTTGCTTTCATATTACTGAGTTTTAAGGGTTTTTTTTGTTTTGTTTTGTTTTTGGTATACTTCAGAAAATAGTCATTTATCGGATTTATCATTTTGCAAATATTTTCTCCCTGTCTGTGGCTTGTCTTTTCATTCTCTTTGCCTTTTTCAGAAAAGAAGTTTTTACTTTTAATGAAGCCCAGCTTTCCAATTATTTTTTGTATGAACTGTTCCTTTGGGGTGGTTTCTAAAAAGTCATCGCATCACCCAAGGTCATCTAAGTTCTTCCCTGTGTTATCTTCTAGGAGGTTTATAGCTTTGTGTTTTACATTTAAATCTGTGATTCATTTTGAGTTAACTTTTGTAAAGAGTGTAAGGTCTTCGTCTGGATTAATTTTTTTTTTCATGTGGATATTCAGTTATTCCAGTGGTGTCTGTTGGAAAGGCTTTCTTTGCTCCATTGTATTGCCTTCACTCATTTGTCAAAGACCAGTTTACTCTATTTATGTGGGTTTATTTGTGGACTCTATTTTTTTTTTCATTGATCGATTTGTCCCTTATTTTACCAATACCACACTGTCTTGATTACTATGGCTTTACAGTAAGTCTTAAGGTTGGGTAGTGTCAGGCTTACAATTTTGTTCTTCTTTAATATTGAGTTGACTATCCTGAGTCTTTTGGCTCTCTATGTACTCTTTAGAAACAATTTTTGATATCCACAAAGCAATTTGCTGGAATTTTAATTGGAATTATGTTGAATCAATAGGCCAAATTGCAATGACTGACCTTCTTGACCATATCGAGTCTTCCTATCTATGAAAATGAAGTTTCTTTCTAGTTATTTCATTCCTCTTTGATATCTTTCATCAGAGTTTTATAGTTTTCCTTATATGGATCTGGCACATATTTTATTAGATTTATACCTAAATATTCCTCTTTTGGGGTGTTAATATAGATGATAATGTGTTTTTAATGTCAGATTCCACTTGTTAATTGTTCATGTATGGGAAAGTGATTGATTTTTATTGTATTCTTCAGCCTTGCTATACTCACTTATTAGTGTGAGAAGTTTTTTGTTATTATTGATTTTATCAGATTTTCTACATAGATGATCATGTCATTTGTGAACAAAGACAGTTTGTTTGTTTTTTTTTCAAGATTTTATTTATTTATTTGACAGAGACATTACAAGTAGGCAGAGAGGCAGGCAGAGAGAGAGGTGGAAGCAGGCTCCCTGCTGAGCAGAGAGCCCAATGCCGTACTAGATCCCAAGACCCTGAGATCATGACCTGAGCCAAAGGCAGAGGCTTTAACCCACTGGGCCACCCAGGCGCCCCGAACAAAGACGGTTTTCTTTCTTCCCAATTTTATTTCCTTTTATTTATTGCATTAGTTTGAACTTCTGGTATGATTCTGAAAAGCAATAGTAAGAAGAGAGTTTCTTGCCTTGTTCCTAATCTTTTTTTTTTAAAGGTTTTTTATTTATTTACTTGACAGAGAGGAGAGAGATCACAAGTAGGCAGAGAGGCAGGCGGAGAGAGGAGGGAGCAGGCTCTCTGAGCAGAGAGCCGGAGGTGGGGCTCGATCCCAGGACCCTGTCATGACCCGAGCCGAAGGCAGAGGCTCAACCCGCTAAGCCACCCAGGCGCCTCGCCTTGTTCCTAATCTTAGCTGGAAAGTTTCAAGTCTCTCATTACTAAGTATGATGCTGGCTGTAGATTTTTTGTAGACGTTCTTAATTAAGCTGAGGAAATTTCACTCTACGTTTTCTGAGGTTTTTTTTTTTATCATGAATCAATGCTGTATTTTGCTAAATCCCTCTTTGCAACTATTAATATGTTCATATTATTTTTCTTCTTTAGCCTGTGGATGTGCTGGATTACATTAATTGACTTTTGAATGTTGAAACTGCCTTGTATTACTTGGGATAAATTCCACTTGGTTGTGGTATATAATTCTTTTTATATTTTTAGTGGAGTCAGTTTGTTAATATTTTGTTGATTTTTGCATCCATGTTCATGAGAGATATTGGTTTATACTTTTCCTGTAATATCTTTCTCTAATTTTGGTGTTAGGATAACGCTTATAAAATGAGTTAGGAAGTATTCCTTCTTTTTCTTTCTTCCCGAAGAGATTGTAGAGAATTGTTATTTCTTTCTTAAATATCTGGTAAATTTTACCAGTGAAACCATCTGGGCCTGATGCTTTTTGTGTGGAAGCTTATTAATTTTTAACATTTTTTAAGTGGATAAGAGACTATTCAGGTTATCTATTTCCTTCTGTTTGAGTTTTGGTAGATGGTATATTTTTAAGGAATTGGCCCATTTCATCTAGATTATTGAAGTTGTGGGCATAGAATTATTCAAAATATTCCTTTATTATCCTTTTAATATCTATGGGATGGTGATATCCCCACTTCATTTCTTATATTAGTAGTTTGTGTGTTTTCTCCCTTTTTTTTTCTTAGTTAGCCTTGCTAGAGGGTTATTAATTATATTGATCTTTTCAAAGAATCAGCTTTGGGTTTTGTTAATTTTCTTTATTGATTTTCTATTTTCAGTGTAATTGATTTCTGCTTTAATTTTTGTTATTTCTTCTACTTTGGATTTGATTTGCTCTTTTTTTCTAGTTTTTTCAAGTTGAAACTGAGATGATTGGTTTTAGATATTTCTTCCTTTCTAATATATGCATTAAATATTGTAAACTTCCCTCTAAGTACTGCTTTTCATTACATCCCACAAGTTTTGATAAGATACTTTCATTTTCATTTAGCTCAAAACATTTTTCAATTTCTCTTGAGATTTCTCCTTTGACCCATATATTATTTAGAAGTTTGTAGTTTAATTTCCAAGTATTTGGGGATTTTACAGCTATCCTTCTGTTATTGATTTCTAGATAATTCCATTGTACTCTGAGAGCAGACATTGCATGATATATTCTATTTTTTTAAATTTAAAAAGGTGTATTTTATGGCCTAGAATGTGGTCTAGCTTGGTGAATGTTTCATTTGACCTTGAAAAGCATATGTATTCTGCTGTTGTTGGATGAAGTAGTCTATTGATGTTAATTATATCCAGTTGATTGATGGTATTGTTGAGTTTAACTATTTTCTTACTGATTATCTAGCTGTTAGATCTGTCAATCTTTGATAGGGACATATTAAAACCTCCAACTATCATAGTGGATTCATCTTTTTCTCCTTGTGGTTTTATCAGTATTGGCCTCAGGTATTTTGATGCTCTTTTGTTAGGCACACACATGTTAAGGATTGTTATGTTTTCTTGGAGTACTGACCCCTTACAATTATGTAATGCTCCTCTTTATTCCTGATAACTTTGCTTTCTCTGAAGTTTCTCTCTTGAAATTATGATTGTTACTCCTGCTTTCTTTTGATTAGTGTTATGATGGTATATCTTTCTCTGTCCCTTTACTTTTGATCTACATGTGTCTTTATATTTAAATTGCGTTTCTTTTATACAATATATACTTGGGTCTTGTTTTTTGAACCACATTGATAATCTCTGTCTTTTAGGTGACATATTTAGACCATTGACATTTGAAGTGATTATTGATGTAGATGGATTAGAATCTGCCATATTTGTTATTGTTCTTTATTTTTTACTTTTGTTCTTCATTCTTATTTTTGTCTTCCACACTTTCTCTATCTTTGGGGTTTTAATTGAATATGCTATGTGATTCAATTTTCTCTCCTTTCTTAGCATATCAATTATACTTCTTAATTTTTTTAGTGATTGTCCCAGAATTTATAATATACATTTACAACTAAACCAGGTCCACCCTCAAATAACAATACACTACTTCATGGGTAGCATAAATACCTTATAATGACAAAAATCTTCCTAATCCTTCCACTATATATACACACACACACACACTATCATTTTGAACAAATTGTTATTTGTTTGGTCAATTAAGAATAAGAAGAGTAAAAGATTTTATTTTATCTTCACTTATTTCTTCTTCAGTACTCTCCTTTTGTTTATGTGGATTCCAGTTTTTGACCTATATTGTTTTTCTTCTTTCTAAAGAACTTCTTTTAACATTCCTTTAAACAGATTTACTGAAAACAAATTATCTCAATTTTTGCATGTCGAAGTTTTTATTTCTCTTTTACTTTTGAAGGTTAATTTCACAGGGTGCAGAATTCCAGTAGGTAGTAGGTTGGTGACTCTTTTTCTTCTCAACACTTTAAATATTTTACTACACTCTCTTCTTCCTTACATGGTTTCTGAGAAGAAGATGGATATAATTTTTATTTTTGCTCCTAATTAGATAAGTTCTTTTTCTTCTCGCTTCTTTCCAGATTTTAAAATAGCTTTGATTTTCTGAAATTTGAATATGATATGCCTAGGTGTTTTTTGTTTGTTTTGGGGTTTATTTGATACTTGTTTTACTTAGTGTTTTCTAGGCTTCTTGGATCTATAGTTTGGTGTCCGGCATTAATTTGGGGAAAGTTCTTAGTCATTATTGCTTCAAATATTGCTTCTGTTCTTTTCTCTCTTTCTTCTCCTTCTGGTATTCCCATTATGTATATTGCATCTTATGTTGTTGCCCCACAGTTTTTAAATATTCTGTTCTGGGTTTTTTCCAGTCTTTTTTTTTTTTTTCTTCTCCTTTCTGTATTGGAAGTTCTGTTGTCATATCACTAAGCTTAGATATTCTTTTCTCAGCTGTGTTTAGACTACTAATGAGCCCTCATAAGCATTTTTTCATTTGTACAGTGTTTTTGATCCTTAGCATTTCTTTTTGATTCTTTCTTAGAATATCCATCTCTCTGCTTAAATTATCCATCTGTTCTTGCATGTTGTCTACTTTTTCCATTAAATTCCTTTGCATATTAGTCATAGTTAAAAAAAAATCCCTTGTCTGATGATTCCTGCCTTATCTGACTTTGGTTCTGATGTTTGTTTAGTCTCTTCAAACTTTTTTACCTTTTAACGTACCTTGTAATTTTTTGTTGAAAGGTGGACATAATGTAGCAGGTAAAATGTACTGTAGTAAATAGAACTTTAGAAATGTAGTTGTCAGATTTGTGGGAAGGGGTGTGTATTATAGTCTTATGATTGGGTCTAAGTCTTTTGGTGAGTCTGTGCCCTTAAGCTTTGAACTTTACCAGTGCCTTTCAGTCCTTCCTTGCTTAGGTGTGACAGGATGGCTAGAGAAGGCTGGAGTTGGGTGTTTCTCTTACCCCATGTAGTTTAGTTTCTGATAAAACCCCTGCAGACTAGGGTGTGGTGAAATAATTTCTACTGAAGGCAAGTCTTTTAAGTAAGAACAGAATTCTCTTATTTCAAGATGGTTCCTCTTCTTCTCCCCATGATAGAATTCTCTAATATTTTCTGTGAGGATCAGTTAAAGCTCCTAAGAGGTAAAACCCACAATGATGGGTGGGCATTCCTCTATGACTGGGTCACACTTGAGTTTTAAACTCTCAGTTGTCTACACTGAGTCATCAGCAATTTGCCAAGTAAATTTCAGGTTTTCCTACCTTTGCACTGGTTCTCTCAGAGGTTTCTGCTTTGGTTAGTTGTGATTCACTCTATCTACCTGGTTGTGTCTCCAATTTGGTGGGGCAACAGTTTGTCCTGTGACCTCAAAGTGCTTATGGATCTAGGAAGAATTGTTGATTTTTTCAATTTGCTCAGCTTTTTTCTTGTTAGGATGAAGTAGTGACTTCTAAACCTCTTACATTCTGGACCAGAAACCAGAAGTCTGCCTGAACTCTTGATAATCATTATGCCCCATATTTTCCCACTAACTATTGGCTGACATGAATTCTGGGTGTGTGGTATCTTAGCCTGGGTTATCTAGGAAGCAGAACCTGAGTTAAGGTCTTATGTGTTATTATTTTATTAGAGAGTTCAATCTCAGGGAGCGAGGGATAGGGGTGGGGGGTAGTGAAATAAAGAAAAAAGGACAGCCCATATGAAGATGTGTTATGAAACTGACCACTGCCTGGTATCAAGCTTGATTGACTATTCAACTTCAAGAGGCCTTGGAAAGGGGCGCCTGGGTGGCTCAGTGGGTTAGGGCCTCTGCCTTCGGCTCGGGTCGTGATCTCAGGGTCCTGGGATCGAGCCCCACATCGGGCTCTCTGCTCAGCGGGGAGCCTGCTTCCCCCTCTCTCTCTGCCTGCCTCTCTGCCTACTTGTGATTTCTCTCTCTCTCTCTCTCTCTGTCAAATAAATAAATAAAATCTTTAAAAAAAAAAAAGAGGCCTTGGAAAGGCCATATAAAGGATTATATTTCAGAAGAATCTCTGGGGTGGGGTGATAGTAAGAATTTATCTGCTGACAGTTTTACTCTGTGGTTTAACTCTTTTACCTTGCACTTTTAGCTTGTCTACATGTTGGCAAAGAAATCAGTTCCATGGTGTCTTAATTTGGATTCCCTTGAAAGAAGAGTTTGAATAAAGGTTTGGGGTTCAGGTAACTTATTTGGAAGGTGATCCTAGGAAGCAAGACTGAGAGAGTTGGGAGAAAGAGGGAAGGAGAAAAAGACAATATAAAGATATTTTATTGAGGTCTCTAGTGGCTCTATTCTACCAGGAATGCTGAGAGGCAATCTGTGTATTTCTCAGAATTGTCTATCCATAGGATGGGAGGGGCTGTTTACGTTTACCTACTGTCTCCCATCTCCCATTTAATGAGAGTTGTCCTGGGGGCTAATACCTCTTTTCCCATTCTGGATAGTGCTTACATGTAACCTGAGAGGACTTCTGGGATTTTGGAGAAGCCATGTAGTTTGAAAAGCAGGAATTTGAGAGGTCAGCATGAGCCTGAGTTTGTATACAACTGCCTATCACAGAGGTGGGCCAAAAAACTGTGCCTTGGATTATCAGATGCCTCAGAGAATAGGGAAGTGTGGGGCAGATGGTCAGGGTAGTATTTCCTTTGTGGGTAGTGTGAAATTGGCCCTCCATAATGGTGCTGACATGCTGATTTTGAGTGGCTCACATTGTTTATGTGGTCACAGGCCCTGTTAAAAACATTTGCCCAAGACTCTATACACCCTAGGGGGAGCCCTGCCTCTGTGAAGCAAGTTGGTTAATTGCAGTAGCTGGAACTGGAACAGAAAAGTAGAAGTGAGAGGACTTATAGTATTGTACACGAGGTAACTGATAATCCTTCATTAGGTGCTTCTTCAGAAAACTTTTTTCCAGAGGAGTTTAGAGTCTCTGTTTCTCTATACATAGAGAATAACATTTGTAAAAATTTTATGAGTCAGTAATCATGTGGGGGTAGATTGCAAAATGTAGCTGCAAATTCTTTTTATCCTGGACTATATATTCTGTCCATTCAGAGTTGGACTCTATTTCTCCACTCTTTTGAGTCTGGACTGGTAGATAACTTTTTCCTTTTAGTCTATAGATCTTAGGTCAGGAGGAGTTACACCACTGAAGCTAGCCTTGTGACTCGCATTGACCAAAAGAATGAGGTGGAAGTGAAATTTGGCAAATTCTGGGACCTAACTACCAAGAGGTATTGTAGCTTCTACCTTTATCCTCTCCACGAAGACCATCAGAGGAGGGAGCCAGTCTAGCCTACCAGAAGATGAGAGGCCACGTGGTAGAGAATCAAGGCATTCTAGCTGATGGCCCGCACCCACTCCCAGACATGTGAATAAGGCCATTGTGTATCTTCCTAGCCTGGCCACTCCTCTACTCAATGAAATCACATGAGTGAATCCAGGCATAATCAGATCAGACTCCCCAGCCAAGCCACAAAATCATGAGAAAAACTAAATCCTTGTTGTTTTAAGGATTTAAGTTAAGTTTAGATTTTAAAGTTTTAGATGATTTGTTACGCAGTAACAGGTAACTAATCTAACAAGGCCCAAATCTCGGGTCTTTGGAAGCATTTTTTATGCCTTAACTAAATAGATGATTAAATTAAATGATGTGTCAATAAGTTTGCAAATACTAATAAGGTTTCCAGGCAAGTTTTGGAGAATTCCTTTTCTGTATTTAACCAATGAAGAAATCTTAAGTGTGGAGTCACGGTTCTGTGCCAGAAACTAAGCTTATGAAAATGATACCTCAGTTAAATAAAAGGATAAATAGTACCTTAAATAGTATGTGTAACTACAAAGAATAATTTATATGTATGAATTCTTAGCTTCTGGAAAAAGAATATCATGTTTAGTGACTCAGAACTTGCTTGTGTAGATGGTGCAATTTTGTACTCTGGTCTCATTCTAAATGATTCTGTGGATCATAGTGGTTACTAGCATTCACTAAAAAGACCTGAAGGAATGGGGCTCTGTTGGCTGAGTCGAGACTGAGTTGTGCTGGTAGTGTTCCAAAGAGGTTCAGAAACTGGCAATGATAGGAATAGGGAGGAGAAACTCAAGAAAATAGATTCCTTATCTGCATGGCTTTGCTTGGCACTGTGATGTCTAAAAGCCAGAGATAACACATTTTCTAATGAGAGAAGGGAAATCTCACATCCTGCCTTTATAATTTGTAGCAGTAGAAATTTGAGTTTGGTAAAAAAATGGAAAAAGAGAGCTGATAGATTTTCACAAAATCATTCACTGATTAGAAGAAATCCTTCCCGCATGGTATTAGGTACAGTAGCCCTGACTCTTTAACAAAGTGATACACTTGTATTTAGGTTATGCAATTGGTCATTCATGGGCCAAATTTATCTACCTTCTAGTATATTTTGTTTAGCTCACACCATGTATGAATGTAGTGTGTTGCAAAAATTGAGCTTCATTTAAAAAAATCTGAGAACTTTTGCACAAAAATCCCTGTTTTCAACACATCTTGAAAGTTAGATGATCTAGCCACAGCTCTAGAGTGAGGGATGGCACCCACTTAGGACAGATCCCATAATCCTCACCCCGCAGAGTATACTGTTGACATTATTAGTTTTGTTGCTATGGCATGTGCCAGTCTTTTTAGAGTCATTTTGAAGGGGCAAGTACACTGGTAATCTGGACTTAATTGACTATTTAAACAGCAATAAATGCCTTGATTTTCTGCAGGTGAAAATGATTAGAAGTGGTGTACACATGAAATGTCCATTTTAAATCATTTCCACTACTAAAAAGGCCCTAGTTCATGCAGAGGATTCATAGGTTTAGATAAAATGTCTTTAGGGACTGCTTCACAGCTGATAAAGAGATGCTCCCAGGCTGACAAGAGGAAGAGAAAAGAGTCACTTGTTACTGGGAGTGAAAGAGGACCCGTGTTTTACTTTAGTGTTCGCTGGGACAAAAAGCTGTCTCCATTAATCTGTTCAGGGAGAACCATAGACAACTCCTCATAGTAGCAGCACAGACCTACAGACCAGCTGAAAAGGACATCATGTACCTCATAGGCAAGCTATGTGAACAATATGTGAGAACAGGGTATTCCCAATGCCTTTGCTTGGTAGAAGATCTTAGAACTTTGACAGAACCCTATTAAAAGGAGAAGAGAACCCAAAGAATGGTAATAATAGGTTTTCCACAATCTCAGTGAAATGGTGCTTGGAGTCAGTAATTATTATAAAAAAATTATAAATTTTTTTTTAACAAATCTAGAATTGTGGCCTGATATTCATGGCCATTATATTGTTAGAGAATGTATCTTAGGGAGGTAAAAAAAAATATTCCACTATGTACAGTTAGTTTGTATTTTTATGCTATTGTGGTTTATTGTTGTTTTTGCCCTCTAACACTGTTAAATTTATAAAATACATCCCGTGATTCTGCACTTGATTGTTACACTGAATATTAGAGTCCTGATCGTGGGAGTTAATTGTCCTCACATGTGTTCACTCATTTGCTTCCAGCTCAGTGTCTTTGTTTTAAGAGCATCCTTATGTTTCTCCTTCCCACCACCCAGAAATGTTTCCAGTGCTGTGCACAGGTAATGGCTCTTTAAATTACCACCGCTCAGTCATCTTCCGGACAGGTTTTCTTCAAGAGTCAGCAAACAAGCAGGACCTTCAAGGTCTGCTCTCCAAATGAGTGGATCTACTTTGTATGGACAGAGTTTGCACTGGGAAGTGCTTTCTGTGATTCCAGGGTTTTATCTCAAGGCACTGAGGTACACTGTTGTTCAATCTTAAACCTTAGTTGAGAGCTCCAATGGAAAATTTTATCAATATGGCAACAATATTAGTTTATTTATTTGGAAAATATATGGTGATTGGCACTATGTGTTCAGGATAACAAATAAGATCCAGTAGCTGCTCTCTTGGCTAGGAGCCTTTTGGCTAGGAGATTAATATATGTATGATTGTAAAAGGATATGAAAGTACTGTGGTAGAGGTAGGCACGGGAAAACAAAGGGCAAAAATTGGGATTTGGGAAGTCCATCTAGAAAGGAAATCAGGAAGTGTTCTGGGTGAAGTGATATCCAAGGTGTGTTTCCAAATAAGGGGTTGGAATTATTAGAGAGAAGAAACAAGGATGCTCCTTGAATGCCATGTTAGGAAATATGGACTACTCAGAACTGAGTGTGGTTTTATGTCTCACCATTAAAGGATTCTAAGCAAGAAAGGAGCTTGATCTGATTTCCTTTCAGAATGAGCACTTTGGTGACAGTGTGGAGGATGAATTAAGAGGAGAGCAAAGCCAGGGGAAAGGATATCTATTAGCAGACAGTTAAAATAGATAATAAATTATAAGAGCCATAACTCAGGCACTAGAAGTAGGGCTGGATAGATGATAGATAGATAGCAAATATGAAAGAAATTCAAAAGTGACCTCTGAAAAAAATTTGCAAAACAATTACAGTTTTATTTAATGATTAAAAAATGAAGCAAACAAGTAAACCATCTGCAAATTTATTCAGATAGCTTTTTTTTGGGTAAATATTAGGATATGTGTTCAAATGTTTTTGAAGTAAATAGCTAATTAATCTTGTTTTTGGCAATTCCTATTGTTGTATCTGAAATCAAAATGAGTAAAAACTATTTAAAGTACCCTATGGGACAACAAATTTTAGTTTTAGTGCTATCCAGCATATCTGCTTTAGTAGCTGAAAAAAAGAGCAGTTTAAAATTTACCAATGCAATGACTAAGCCAAACATGGCTGTATTACTTTGCTACGGCTGCCATAACAAAGTACCGTAGACTGGGTGGCTTAAACAATAGAAATTTATTTTCTCACAACTCTGGAGGCTATAAGGCTGAGGTCAGATATCAGTAGGGTTGATTTCTTCTGAGTCTCTTTCCATGACTTGTAGTTGGCTATTTTCTCCTTGTCTCTTCACATGGTCTTCCTTCTCTACATTTTTGTGTCTTAACCTCCTTTTCCTCTACACCAGTCATACTGAATTGGGGTCAATCCTAATGACTGACCTCACTTTAACTGAAGTACCAAGAGAAAAACCTTAACTCCAAATACAATCAGATTTTGAGGCACCAAGAATTAGGACTTAAACATTAAACATACAAAGTTTCGGGAGGCACAATTCAGACTACGACAACCACAAAACTCAATCTGTTTAGAATTTTAATTCTATTTGTTGGCAGAAAAGGAAGATTTTTTTTTAGATAATAGTTTTAAAATTTTAAGTTTCAGAATGTGTATATTTTATCACAGGCCTACTTTTATTTTATTATTATTAATAAAGTATGTGACTATGTATGGTAGAAGCAGCACATTTCACTGAATCACTAGTGGATGTTGCATAGTTTTTATTATAAATCATGGAATGATTGCTTGAGAGGTTAAAGACAGTCACACATTCTTTAACACTCTTCTTATTGAGAGGTGGATGGGGGGAATGTCTCATGTCAGTGCCTCCTTCTTTTTAATCTGGAAATGTCCTCTGTTTTGACTATCACAGAAGTGATTCTGTTCTGGGCTTCAGCCTTATGATACTGGCAGCTTCTGTTCATGTCTCATGGTATAATAGAGGAGCCTAGAGGAGCCTTGAGCGGTTGGGGAAGAAGTCCACTACCCTGACACTGCCATACTAGAGAGGCGATATATAGGTGATCTGGTCAACTGTGCTCTTACAGCCATCATTGTCAGGTGTTGGATATGTAAGGGTTTGGGATCTCTCATCTGCCACCTGAATGCCACTAAATAACCTTGGTTAGTCCCACATAGAAAGTAATACTTGTAGAGATGTATTTTACAGACTACTTCCCATCACTACACTGTCTTCATCATGAAATAGACGTGAAGTGAAATGTGTTCAAGACTTTCATGGGATAGCATCGGTTGAGAAATTTTTTGTATGTGATGTGAATTTGGGGGGGATGGTACTTGACTTTTTTCAGGGCCACTGATAATCCTTAACTTGACATTGGGGGTTCAAAAGGGAATAAAGATTTGCTTCTTTGCAGAAATACTTCACTGAGGAAAATGTATTATATTCAAGCAATAGTCTGTGTAAACAGCTAATAAATCAGGGGAAAAAGGGAAAAAATGTTAACAGTAATTTAGCAGCAAATGGGGCATTTGACCTACAGCTCCCAGGTGAATTCTCAAACGACATGAATAATTTATTTTAGGAAGGTGAAATGATATGGGTTATGTAATGCCTGATGAGAAATTGCAGTTGTAATCGTGGAAATTGCTTCTACTTAGCAGGGTCACCAGCAGAGGAAGGAGCGGTCCCAGGATATCATTTTCCACCTTGAGAATCTTGGCCAAAGCAGTGCCTAAGTGCTTTCTGCCCAGCTGTGAGCCAGCTAGTGTAGCCAAAGTTAGCTTCATTTCCAGAGACCTCAAAAGGCCTTTGAATATCTAGCACCCAAATGGCCTCTGTGCTATTTTCTGAGAGATTGTGCTCCAATCATAGTTCCTCATCTTAGATCTGCAGTTACATTTCCTAGATTTGCACAGATGCAAGACTCTCCCAAAACTAGGATAAACTGTCAAGTTGTAGGGCAGCTCAGTTGTTCCTTGGAATTAATGCCCTAAGGGACAGGCACTCCATAGAGCATTCTGAAAGCTGACAGCTTTGTGTTGGCAGCTGAATTTTGACATTTCAGGCTATTATCAAAACTTTCTCAAACAGCTGAAACTGTAGGTATGTGACAGTTAAGCCTTCTGTGAGGCCTGTGAGAATGCTGGCAGGGAGAATGCTATCAGTGCCTTATTATTCTATTTCATTGTGCATTTCAGTGGCTTTTTGTTAATCAGCTAAAACTAATGCATTGTTGAGATAGCTAAAGTGACCTTGCAAATAAAGAGCCATGGTCAGGATTTTAGCCTCGAGACCATGCTCAATTTAAAGATACTGCCTTCCTACTTCAAATACTTAGTTGGAAAATTTTACCACTGAGTTTCAGTTGGAAAAATTTACCACTGAGTTTCTGAGAAATGTAAAAAGCCATAAGGATCTCACTTATTTGGTAGTTTTTGGAAAGGCTTACACTTAGTCCTTGCCCTGTCGACTTAGAAGGACATAATGAAACACAGGCTAGAGCTTTCCAAGCTAGAGCTGACACACAGATATGTTGATGTCTGAAAACACATTGTATCATAAGAAGTTGAAAGGTTAGGTTTTGTTTGCTTTTTTTTAATACAATGTGGTCCTCTTAATTTTCATTCCATTAAATGCTGAAAAAAAAATCAATGACAGATGAAAAAGGGCAGAGTTAGAAGAGCCATTTTGAGAGTCAGAAAAGGAGGAGTTGGGATTTTTTTTAAAAGATTTTATTTATTTGACAAAGAGAGAGAGAGAAAGAGAGAGAGAGAGATTACAAGTAGGCAGAGAGGCAGGCAGAGAGAGAGAGGGAAGCAGGTTCCCCGCTGAGCAGAGAGCCCGATGTGGGGCTCTCGATCCCAGGACCCTGAGACCATGACCTGAGCCAAAGGCAGAGGCTTTAACCCGCTGAGCCACCCAGGCACCCCAGGACTTTTTTTTAAAGCAAAAGGAGCAATAATCCTGTAGTTATATTTACTACCTATTGTAGTATATATATATAGTATATATATATACTAAAGTATATACAATATATACTTTCGTTAATAAAGAAAAAATGAAATTATATTACCAACAGTAAAAGAATATGGCTCTTCGTTTTCTAGAAAAAATGGCTAAAACACAATCTCCTTATCTTTCTTGGAAAACATACTTCACTCCCCCATACTAACCATCAAGTCAACTCAGAGACTTAAACTTGGTCCCACTCCAGTAGAACTCTCACCAAAGAATGGTGAGCAAAGAATGGTAGCAAAGAATCCTATCTTATGCTTAAATACTGGATAAGCACAAACTGAAAAATGTCGTTGAAGTAATTAACCCAACCAAATCCCCCTGGTTGCCACAAAATGAATGTGAAATTGTAGAAATCTTTGATGTCCTCTGATTCATGACCAAAAACTGAATTTGATAAAATAGCTTTGCTATGAGTCATGGTCATATTTTTCATGTATATATACAGCACTAAATAGGCAGTCTATTCAGTAAATGTAATTTCTCAAAAACAATTCTCAATAGAAAAAAAAAGAAATATGTTTAATTGGACTTTGCTCATGGGTTAAGTTTTGCAGAGACACAGATTTTAAATCAGTCAGTGCCACAGTCTGATCTGTAGGCTAAGTTGTTTGATAGTTCTGCAGTGACACTAATAATAAATAATAGCAACACAGCATCTAGAACTTAAAAGAATATGTAAGATATGTTAGGCATGGTTCTAAGCTGTACACACACCTCACAGAGACCTATGTACACATATATACATACTTACGCATATGTGTAAGTTAATCTTCAAAACATCCTTGACTAGGTAGATGCTATAATTATCTCCATTTTTCAGAGAAAGAAATAGAGGCTCAGAGAGTTTAAATATTTTGTCCAGGGTCACAAAATGGTAAGGTTGGTATTTAAGTCCGGACCATCCGACGGTAAAGCCTATGCTGTTTATTAATCACTACATTATAGTGCCCTTTGTTTCAGTTGCCAGAACATTTACATGTTGAAAAGTATTCATTCAAAGTTTACCTGCAACCCAAAAATCTCAAAATTCTATACGGGGTTCTTCAAAAATGTAGTCAATATAGTGAAGAGGAATGACAACAATAGGAGTGATATTTTCAATGCTTCCATATATAAATGTCTGGAGGCAGAGCTGGTAATGGAAAAATATTGATTCTGAGTTTAATAGGTGATAAACTTCAAGACTGATAATGGCCAAATTTATATTCTTAAATTTTCCCTCTTATATTTGAAATTTCCCCTTTCCACATTTGAAAAGCTAGTTTTTAGAAGTGATGACAGAAGTATTACAGAGTCAGCCCTAATGACAGCTGTTAGCTCAGATTAGTGCAAGTAAAAATTTCTCTCAATTTCTGCTGCACATCTGTTATAGTTTTTTTTTTTTTAATTTGGATAGTGGGCTATAGGGTGATATACAGGAGTTTTTCCTATATTTAAAATATTTTTCTGTATTTCCTTTTTTATGACTTTGCCTCATTTCCTGAAAGTTTTTCTGTTAATACATTATAACCACTTAGCTTCAAGCAGACACCAGGAAGTAAATAAAAATATGAGTGCTTCCCTCAAGTAAAATTAAGGTTCATTTGGACTTAAAAATATCTTAGCTTTATTATTTTTATGTTTAAAATTATTTTTTTCTATATCATCATGCACCTCTGAATTTTAGATTGCTTTATTATAACTATTAATCGCAATATTAAGATACACTATGTTTAAGAAATAAGTTCTTTCTTTTCCCTGAGACTTCCATTTGCTTTGGTCAGAAAATTATATGATCCTTTCCTTATTTATTTTATCAGGAGTTTAAAAGCAAAAACAAATCCCAGGGGCGCCTGGGTGGCTCAGTGGGTTAAAGCCTCTGCCTTCGGCTCAGGTCATGATCTCAGGGTCCTGGGATTGAGCCCCGCATCAGGCTCTTTGCTCAGCAGGGAGCCTGCTTCCCCCTCTCTCTGCCTGCCTCTCTGCCTACTTGTGATCTCTCGCTCTCTGTCAAATAAATAAATAAAATCTTTAAAAAAAAAAAAACACAAATCCCAGAACATGCTAATTGGGGGGCAAAAGTATAAGACCTTTTGATTGTTTAATTTTGTCTTTGCCAGAGGGCTTTTAGTCAGTGCTTTTGAAGGAGTTGCATATATTTATACATAAAAATTCAGCTCCTTATTTACATTTGTCACTATTGAGAGAGAATGGAGCTTTATTTGGAGTTTCTAGCGAAGGAAGTGACTTTGAGTATTATCACTATTGGTGTCTTCTTAATCTCTGATCAGGACAAGCTTTCTTAGTGGCAGCTGCAGCGGGCAATCCACCACCCATGAGCTGCTTGGGTCACGTGCTCAATATAGAGCCGGGGAATGACTGTAATAGAGGTAATGTTTTCAATGTTTCAGATACAAAAATGTCTGGAGGCAGAACTGGTAATGGAGAAATATTGATTTGTGAGTTGAAGCTCATCAGGACAGATAATAGCCACCTTTACACCTCAAGAGCCTCCACAAAGTCTGGCTTCTAGCCAATCCTGGTTCTACTGAGAAGGCAGCCACGAGAAATGAAAATCTATGGGTTTACACTCAGACTCTAAAAGTTCTCAAATTCCATTCCATATGGCACCAGATATTTGAAATTTGTTTCTAGGAATCTGACCCTCAGTCTCCTTATCATTAAATTAGGAGTAAAGCTATATATTTTTTTTCTAAGGACTAAAATGAGATGAAAATCTATTAAACTTTCTGGATCTCTCAATAAATATACCTGTTTTTAGTTTGCTAGTAGTCTGACAATAATTGTTACAATGATGATGAAAATAGAAAAGTAGATATTGACCAAGATCTATTTTTGTTGGGTTAAAAAGACTTTACCTTTGTTAGGACTCTTCCCTGTGGAATTTGCAACACTTGGCATTTTTCACAGTGTGGTCCACAGACCACCTGCATGTGAATCACTTGGAGTATTTGGCAAAAAATCAGTTACCTGTCTCTATCCTGGACTTACTGAACCAAGATCTCTGGGGAAATTACATGGGTGAACACATATTTAACATCCTCAGAAGAATTTTTTTCCCTGTACAGAAGTTTCAGAAGCATTGCCTTACCATACCTATATCTGTATCTATATCCATCTTATATATAGTTCTTTATTCTTATAAATCATAAATCACTTTGACACTTAGAATGTCATCTGACTCTCAGAGCAGCCTTGTTATATATAAAGAACAGTTAACATCTCATTTTTTATAGTTGGGGAAACTTGATCTAGAGAAGTAAAGTTTCTCACCCTAGGCTCAAAGACAGTAAGAGGTAGACCTTAGGTCTTTGCATTCAGGGTTTCTTATTCTCTATACTACTTCTTACTTATTCTCCTTCTACCAGAAAGGATGTTAGCTGCAGATAGTTTGGGGCTGCAGGTGAATCTTGCTACTGTATACCACCTTATTCTATAATCAGTGGAGATGCATCAGAAATGTTTAAGTAGTAAAATAACTTCATGAAATCTGTGTTCTAGGAAACAGCCTTAGAGAATGGTTCAGAGAGAGGATGAGCAGGAAGTGAATTGGGAGACCCATGCTCTTTTTCTCATCAGTAGTGTAGGCTGGGTTAATTATCCCAAATTTCCTCAGTTGCATTCTAGAAGGCCCTGAAAATGAAAAATTTTTGGAACAAGACATAGTTGTGAAACCCAGAAAATGGTTCTTTATGGTACTTACTGAATTTTAGCATCAATAACATTAATACGGCTGTCTCTTCTAATAAGTTGTGAACTTTGCGAAATGTGTGTCATTCATCTTTGTATCCATAGAATGTAGTTTAGGGTTGATCATATGGTTTCATTTAAACATGTTTGTTGTTTGTATAATAAGCTTGAGTGAATGAGAGTAAAAACTTTTTTACATTGTCAAATATAAATTATTGTTTATATACATAGCGCATTTTTATAGTGCTAATAGAAGCCAACATAAAGCTGTAGGTCTATTTACTCATTTGGTCATCATAATCCTCCTGTTAGAAAAAACCCTTTTTTACACATGAGCTGCACAGAGTGGTTAAGTAACAGCCAAGGTCAGTTACTTGTCTAAGCTCTAGTCCTAGTGGAGTTGGGATTTGATTTAGGTAGCCTGGTTCCAAAGCATCACTGTGCCACATTATATTCATAAAAATATCCTTATGTTTCAAACACTTATCACTTTTGATATAAGATCTTATTGGTATAAATTAGAATTTAATAGGTGTACCATATGCTAGGATAACAAACAACACTAAGCTATCAGTGGCTTGACCCGATAGAAGTTTATTTCCTCGTTTATTTCACTTAGAGTTTGATGTGGCTTAGATGACTTTCCTCTGTGGCTCTCCTCCAAGAGATGACTCAGCGACCTGGGCTGCTTTCATCTTGTAACTGTGCCAGCTGGAACAGGTGTCCTCCAGGGTCAGCAGGCAGTCGAAGAGAAATGAAGGAGGCACATCAGCTCTTAATGTCTTGGTCCATAGGTCACCTGTTATATCCACACATACTTCATTGGACAGCACTGTTTCCACAGTCTCAGTTATCTGAAAGGAGGACTGGAAAATATAGAGGAGCATATGAATCTTTGGTAAGCACTAAGAATTTCTCCCACAATAAAGGGTAGGATAATAAATACACAAAAATAAAACATAGGGAGCAATATGTTTTATTCTAGCCCTGGCTCTACTACATATTGGCTCAATGACCCTAGTCATGTAATTTACCTGCTTTAAATCAGTTTCATCATGCATAAAATGGGTGCAACGAGCGAGACCCAACTCATAGGGTTGTTGAAAGGATTAAGCGAGACAATAGAGGTAATAACTATAGCACAGTGATGGGTACACAGCAAGTGCTCGATATATTATAGTCATTGTAGTATTCAGGGTTCTCCAGAAAAACAGGATCAATATGGATTATATATTAACATAGAACGTACATATATATACGTATATGGGTGTGTGTGTATTGAGATTGATTGATTTAGTATAAGGAATTGGTTCATATAATAACAGAGGCCAGCAAGTCCAAATTTGCAGTTTGAATTCAAAGGCCAGAAGCTGCTATAGAATCAGGAAGAGATGATGTTCTAACTGGAAGGCCATGGAGCAGGAGAACTCTCTGTTATTAAAGGATGGGTAAGCCTTTTACTTTATTTATTCCTTCATCAAAGGGCGAGGTCCACCCACACTGGAGAGGGGAACCTGCTTTACTCAGGCTATTGGTTTAAATGTTAATCTCATCCAAAAGCGCCCTCACAGAAAAACCCAGAATAACGTTTGACCAAATAGCTGAGCACCCTATGGCCCAGTCAAGGTGACACATAAAATTAACCATCACAGCCATTATTATTACTATTATTAGATATAGTCTATAGTAAGTTTTTTTGTTTCTTGGTGAAGTTCATTTTTCCTCACCCACTTTTTTTCTTTTCAAAGACTCACATTAAAAATTCCTTTCAGATTAACCATAAATACTCAAACAGTACGACACCTATGAGTAAAGACAAGCTTTCGGTGCCTGGAGAGAGCAGACCAAGGTGGTAGCTCTCTTACTAGACCACCATCTCAATAGTCCAACAGCCACCATGAACGATGAGCAGACAGTTCCTTTAAAAAGATGTTTCGTGGAAGACTGAAAAGTGTCTCGTCAATCTTTTGGCCTATCTCTTCCTCATTACCATGTCTGTAGTAATCATTTTGGTGTTATTTTTTATTTATGCACTCTTTACAGTGTTTAGTTCAATTTTAGTTAGATTTCACATTCCTATTAAAGCTACTCGCTTCTATAATCCTCAGCCTCACATTTAGCAATGTCTTTATTGACACAGTCTCCAAACAATCAGGCAAGGCAAGGAGGAAGAAAATCTGCCAAAACTGTTGGAGTTGTGCAAAGAAAGCAATCAGCTGATTGACTTAATTTCTCCCTTTTCAGCTGGTTGTCATCACAGAGACATAGATGAAAAGATATTCCAGAGCCAAGTTCATCTCTGTGATACATCGGAGAGGCACAAAAAGCCTGGAAAGACATTGTGTTCTTGGTGCCCAGAAGTCTAGCAGACACAGGCTTTGTCAAAATGGTAGAGGAAATAAATTCCAGGCACATGATACTTTCTAGGAAATGCCTTCTAATTTTTGGAAAATTCAACCAGAAAACTTCCTTTGAGAGAATTTATGCCAGCTATGCACACTCGAGCCAGTTAACGTGTAGTCCTGAATCAGCCTGTCAACTGGTCATTATTATGAAGCAGTTGTTTGAATGGACAGAATGTGTGGCCAGTGAGTCCCTGAGGCGAGACAAGCAGTATAGGTAATAAGGAAGGATTAATTGCTATATAGTCTTGTTTCTTAGAGAGTCTCCCAAAAAATGTAGAGTAATTTCATCTATAGTTGCTCAGCTGGTGTGGGTCCATCAGAAAGGAGACATCAAAGCACACGTTTGGTTATTAAAAAGAAGCATATACAGTAAGCTAGCCCAGAAGATTCTTGGTTTTATTTTAAAATGTTGGAAGATAAAATTAAAATGTTTCATGTTATTTTAATATATTAAAAATATATGAAATAGTAAAATAGATTTTAATATATTTATATTATTTTAAATAGTATTTTATATCTAATATTATTTTAATATTTATATTAATATTTAACATATTAAAATGAATTAAATGCAAATATTTTCCTGTGATACAAAAATAAAATAGCTTTGACATAAAAATTACACAAATTGAAACACATGTAATGACATATTTTGAGTTTTAAGCAAAACAAGTGTTTGAAAAAGTCTTGTCGAAGTTACAACATTGTGTTCTTTTGCATTTAATAGCCAAGCTCTATTTTATTTTGTGTTTCATGATAACTATTATTGCAGGGACATAAAGCAGAGCCAGAGATGCTCAAGTACCCACTTTTTTTTTTTAAAGATTTATTTTATTTAATTGAGACAGAGAGAGAGAGAATGAAAGGGGAGAGGTCAGAGGGAGAAGCAGGCTCCTCTCAGAGCTGGGAGTCCGATATGGGACTCGATCCCGGGACTCCAGGATCATGACCTGAGCCGAAGGCAGTCGCTCAACCAACTGAGCCACCCAGGCGCCCCTCAAGTACCCACTCCTTAATTCGCCCATTGACCTACACTGTGCGTATTATGCCTTTATGTAGGGTAGCACGTACTTCACCAGCAGGAATATAAAAATGTGAATTGTATGAAAATCATACACTAACTACCAATTTTGTAGTTACTACGATTTATCACAGAAAAGAGTTTTTAAAAACCTAAATGGAAAGGATTATTAGAATATGCAAATTTATTTTCTATCACTTAAGTTATTTATATCTATCACTTAAGTTAATTTCATCATATTTAGCAGGGGAGAAAATATACCACTCCAAACTGTTTTTATTCTTCGCTATCTGGATGGATCCTATGATACATTTTTTATAAAGTTCTATATGGACTCATAGATGTAGATTATAGAATCTCTCAGAAGTTTTTGTGTAAAGCCAGGTTAAATAAAGGAAAAGTCTCTTTCCACTGCTCACAATACTTCTGACATCCTTTGTGTGGGTTTTCCACAACAAGCCATTCTTCAGTTCTCTGTGGACACCAACTACATGTCCTATAATCGACAATTTAATTCATCCTGACACTACCTGCCCAGAGTTTAGCACAGACCACACGTGTTTAAGGCTCAGTCCCACATGACTGCACCCACTTCATACTCTAGGTAAAAGTCCCACCTGCACTCATAGGATTTATCACCTGTATTTCTGACCAACTGGCTATCGGTCCTCCCACACCCCTCCACCCCAGGTTCAGTCGTTTGCTAAAACATCTCATATAACTCAGAGAAACTCTTAAGGGACACAATAACAAAGATTTATTAGGCAGTAATAATAGACACACAGACTTAGGATTCAGTGGCCCAGTTGTGGCTGCTAAATCCTGGTTTGTTAATTAATTAATCCTTTCATTTATTCACTGATATTTTATTGAGCACCTAGACTATTCTAAGTACCAGGAATATAGCGGCAAAACCCCCAAGCCTGTGCCATCATGGAGTTTACATTCTATTAAGGAGAAGCTATTAACAAACAAGTAATTCTACGTAGGATAGTAACAACCACTGTGGAGAAAAAGAGAGCAAGAAAAGGGGTTCCGGTGAGCCAGGTTGGAGGTGGGGTCTTGTACACTGTGCATTTCATGCACACTGATTCCAAAAGACCAGTCTGATACATTGACGTTTGAGAGGAGCTCTGAAGGAAATGAGGGAACCCACCATGCAAGTATTTGATGCAAGAGCTTACCAGGCACAGGAAACAAAGGCAGGGGTTCCAAGGTGGGAGCATGTTTGACATAGATGGAGACCAATGAGGAGGCTACCATGTCGGGAGTGGGGTTGGTGAGTGAGAATGGCAGGATGTGAGGTCAGAGGGTTGGCAATGTGGGAGGACCTAGAGGGTGGCTATGTAAGTTGATCTGTGATTCCTTTTGATACCACCCACACCTTGGCCTCAAGGCTCCTCCTAGGTCACCCCGGATCCCTTGTTTGTTCCAAGTCCCTGCCCTCTTATTTGCCTCCCACACTCCTCTGAATGCCAGATGTGGCTGAATCTTCACACCTGGGCTTCTGACTTTGTACTGGTGGTCACCCTATTCATCCAGGTCCTGACAATCTTGGTCTGCTGCCTTTCAGGAGCCTGTGCCCTTTTACCATTCAGAATGTCCCTCTTTGTGACTCGGCATAGACTCAGGTTCCGAAATGCCCACTCTCACTTATGGTATGTGGCTTGTTCTGCTCTGTCTTCAGTTGGTTACTAAATTGTCACTCTAAATGTGTCATTACTAAATTTGTCATACTAAATTGCTTTCCTTCCTTTTAAAAAAAATTTCTAATTTTTTTAAAGATTTTATTTAGTTATTTATTTAACAGAGAGAGAGATCACAAGTAGGCAGAGAGGCAGGCAGAGAGAGAGAGAAGCAGGCTCCCTGCCAAGCAGAGAGCCTGATGCGGGGCTCGATCCCAGGACCCTGAGATCATGACGGAAGCCGAAGGCAGAGGCTTAACTCACCCAAAATTTCTAATTTTTATATTGCAGATTGCAAAGCCCAATCCAAAATGCTCAAATGAAAAGGGAATTTAATTGGTTTACAGGGCAATACAAGTTTCAGGTATGTTTGATCTAGGCCTCAAATGACCGCACCAGGATCTGCTTGTTCTCCAACTCGGCTTACCCCAAAATGGCTTCAGTTTTAGGCTCCACATGGTGGCAGAGTGGCAGTTGCAGACTCAAATCTCTCCCTCTCTCCCTTTCTCTCTCCTCTTCCCTCTCTTCTTCTGTCTCCTCAAAGAAAAAGTCTCCTCAAATCTTACTAGCTCTGATTACCCATCTCTGAACTAATTCCTGAAGCTGGGGGAAAATGTGAGGCCTTTTCACATTTCACATCCCTTTTCCTGAGGCAGAGGTAAGTCATGAAGTCCCTCCAAAGCGTATGGACTAAAAGTAAGGGAGGAAAGTGTTTCCCCAAGGGAAATTGGTGTGTTAGTTACCAGCAGGAGAGCAAAAGGATTTGATGTGGCAGAACAACTAGATGTTCACTGTACCTGCTGCTTATTTTCCTGCTGTACTTACCACCCCCATTTATCTGGAAGTAGGTTCTTGTATTTTAGGCTATGACCTACATTCTCCACCTGCTTTAGTTTTATTTATGCATCATGGGCTTCACACATTAGGGCGGCCAGTAGTTCACAAACTAGTGCCTGGACTATCACATCGGGTATCACCTGGGAACTCGCTAGAGGTGCAGATTCTTGGGCCCCACTGCTGACCATATCAAATCAGAAACTCGGGAGCTGGGGCCAGCAATCTGTGGTTGAACAAGCCATCCGGGGGATTCTGATTCCTGCTCCCATGGGAGAACTTCAGCTTGCCTGTCTCATAAGTGGGAAGGTGCCAGAAATTTTGGGTAACATGTTGTAGCAACTCTGGGTACAGCTTTCATCCCAGGACTTGTTATTCTTACTTGCTTGTTTATTTTTTAGTGATTGGCTGCTATTATTTTAGTAAAGTGTTTTTCCTTCCAGCAGGGTTAAGCCTCTGATGTTGCTTGTCTGCATGATGCAGCTTTGGGTCTACCCACAGTGACCCTGAGAAGACACTGGTATTGGTAGGAGTTTCTGGACGTGGAGACTCTGTCCCTGACCTCACCTCGCTGTGGACCTCCACTAATTGCCTGATTGTTCTATTGTTTTCAACAATAATGTGGGGGTCTAAATTGCCCCAGACACCAATCCAATCAAATTGTGGCTCCTTTGATGGTATAGTTCCCCAGGTCCTTGCTTGATCCTTGTTCTGACCCCAGGAGGGCTCCTCCCTGCTGCCTTATTCCCTGCTTCTGCCCTATAAACTAGCTGGCCTACAGTCTGGGCTGTCTCTTTGTGATATCTACAGACCTCCTCTCACCTGCCTTTCCCCACAGCCTCCACTGTTCATGAGAGAGCCTTAGAGTTGAATTTCTCCCTGCTCCAATGCAAATGAAGTCAGTTCCTTTGGAATGAGATGGGCTCTGTGTTTGACAGTGCTTCTCCTTCCAGACAAAAATCTATGACACAGGGCTCTAGAACTGGGGTGGGCTAAGTAATGAGCTTCTCTCTGTGTTATAACCCCGTTCCAGGATCTCAGTGCTCAGTGGAATGCAGAGGCAGCAATTTGAGGTCTTCTTGACTGCCTCTTCTGGTATGGAACCACTAGCTCCTGATCCAGGGCAGGGGTAACCAGGGCTGCCTTGTTCTTGGCCTGCAGTGCCCGAGATGGAGCCTCTACTCCTGACAGCCCTTCCAGCGGTTAGGCGAAGAATGGAGGCTCCACCTCCTGATGGCACCCACCTGAGACTTAGCATCAGGTCCACGGGGAGGGAGGAGAAATGCTGAAGTCCTGTTTTTCCAGGGAAGAAGGGCCCTCTGACTGGGAGCTGGGGAAAGAGGGAGCCCTGAGCCAGGGGCTGTGGTCCCATGGAATGGAATCTTTGCCTCATTGAGCTGAGGGTAGGAGGTAGGGAAGGCTCTTGGTCCAATTCCACAGATTCTCACATTGCTTACCAAATTTTCAGATTTTCTTGAGTAGATACTGTACTTTCTATTTGCTCTCAGGACCATTTCTAGAAGCTTTAAATGATTCTTTTTTGAAAGTGATGTTCACTAGTTTGATTGGTGTGCGGGTCAGCAGAATGCCTTACTCTGCTCTGCCAGAGGTCAGTCTCCCTAGGCTAGATCGGAATCGATGCCAGTTGTTTTCTAAATTATGCCTGAAGTTAATTGCACTCTGGACACTGTGGAGTCTGGCTGGGTACAGCTGGTATAGTCCCCTTATTTCCAGGGCCAGATGCTTGGCCTCACGCCAGGCCTGACATGACCTGATAGTTCTGACCTCCCCACAAGTTCCATATTGCTGTGAATGTTTTCCAATGTCATGAACCCCATGGCAGAAACTGTGACGGGGAATGGTGCTAGTAGGAAGAAGAGGGGGTGTGAGAGACAACTGCCTTTTGCAATTTTGGCCATCAGCCCAATCTTGTCACTTAAAGTTGCCATAAATGCCTCCTCTCCAGAATGTGTGCTGACTTCATATTAGGGGGTGAACATGTTTTCTTGTTCTTACTTTCTAATAGCTCTGGAGAATTTTCTGTTCTTTTGATTGAGTCCTTAAAACTGGTATTCAGGGATACCTGACCTGGGTTGCAGCTCTCCTAGAAAGAAAAATATCGACCTCAAAGCCAGAGCATTCTTCCTGCAAGTGCAGCCTGTAGGTCATGAGTATCTCAGAGGTACAGGCCTCAAAACGCCTCGGCTCATGTCATAGGCCTAAGTGAATAGTCCTTTGCTCATGAAGTTGGAGGTAGCCACTCTGCGTGTATTCGGCCAACATCAATTGGACAACTACAGACCTCCAGACACTCTGCTGGGACTGAGGACAATGGGGAGACAGCCCCAGTTTCTTCAAGGAGTTTATAGTCTAGGGGAGGAAACAAAAATCAAGTGGCAGTTATAATGTCATAGGACACTGTGACAGAAGAGGGCAATCACGGTTGTATGTTTCAGCCATTGTTCCTTAATGCTCGCATCCAGAAAGCAGAGCTGAGGGTCTTTTGTAGGGACTGGGAAAGGGGTGGTATATAGATGCTTGTCTCCTTGGTTCTCTTTAAAGTTGAGAAGTGAGACAAGAACTGAACATGTACAAGAGTATGTCCAGGTATGCTCTCTTTCTCTCTGATTTTTTAATAAGGGCAGAAAAGGAGAAGAAGAAGATTCATCACCAGGGCGTTGAAGTGGTGACCGTGTGACAGTCACCTAGCAAAGGACAGTCTGCAGTCCAGAAAAATGTTCTTGGCAATGTCGAAGTGATGAGCCGAGAGCCTTGACACAGGCTCCCTTCAGCAGAACGGGGGTGACTGAAGACTGAGTAGGGTTTACTGTTTAAGAAGTGTGAACACCACTACCCTTTGGGCCGTGAAAAGAGAATGATTCTCTGCCTCAGAAGGATTAAAAGGAGACCGGATTGGCCTCACAACAGGAAGACAGTCTGCTTGTAAGGCTGAGATGCCTGATGTTTCTAGAAGGAAGCAAACAGTACACTTTCCTCTCTAATGGGCCTAGGATTTATTTTTTTACCCCATCAGGCTTTATATGACATTAATTTAGGCAGCCACAGTATGGAGCTGGTGAGGAGTGGTCAGCCCTGCAGGTTTATTTAGAAAGGGGAAGAAATGACAGTGACTACAAAACAGATGAGAAGCAAGTCCTCATACATTGGCAGAAACAGGGAAAATGAGTGATGGACCTGGATATGGCAGAGCCACCCCAGGCTAGAAAAGCCAGCCAGGGCCCACCCAGGCGAAGGTCTATCTGGGCATTCAAGACAAGGGGTCACAAGCACACCTAAGCAACTGGGGAAGAGACGGGAAGGGAGTAGGGGTGCGGATGGCATCTATCAAACTTTTCATCCCTGGATTCCATGTGCTTTAGGAGGACATTCCCAGGTTAAGTCTGACATGCTTCACACAGAAAATTTGTCCCAGGCTCAAAGTCGATTGTGCGCCATACGCAACTGGGAATGCCTCTGGTTTCCAGACCTGGTGGTCAGCTATCTGAGGGGTTAAGGGACAGGCCCTCCTCATTACTTATCTTAGCTTTTGGAAAAAGCTCTTAAGTGTTCTCTCTCCCTTTAGTCTTTCTCCTGAGCCCTCTCTTCCACACTGTTGCCAGAATGATCCTTCAGGAGTGCAAACTACCTATGTTCTTCCCCTACTCAGAGCCTTCTCTGGCTGCTCAGTGCCTGTAGAATAATGCTCCTTACAGAGGACATAATTTACTCCTTGACCCGGCCTCTCCCTGGCTTCCTAACTACTGGCTACTCACCATCCCTTTGATGCACACACAGTTAACGTGCTGGCAACAGCAAAGTATGTGCACACAATCTCCTACTTCATGTCCATGTTCCCTTGCTTATATTTTTCTTTTTGCTTTTTGCTTTCTCTTTGCTTATTTTTCTTTACCCACTTTTTAATCCCCCTCCCCTCCTTCTTTTTTTTTTTTTTGCCAGACTTTTTTAAGATCTTCTCATCCATTTCAGACTACATTAGATGTTCTGCTCTTCTGAGGACCTCCACTTACTACTAATCACTAATGACACTCACCATATTTTATCATGTGTGCACTTCTCTCTCTCTCTCACTTCTCTGTGGGCTTGTCCTGGCTCTGTCTTATTTATATTTGTGTCAGCCGGGGTGGCGCATAATGCCTGGGACATAGTCGACACTCTAAAAATACTTTGTTGCATAAATGACTCAAAGGATCCTTAAGAATCCTTAACTGCCTCCTGAATAACTAATTCTAGACAGCATCTGCTTGGATTCTGACTGCAGTCTGGAAGCAAGAGGTGCCTTCATTTAGCCATTGGACCTAGTAATGTAGCATCCTGCAGCCCAGCAGGCTGAATGAACCTGAAAGCCTTAGGAAATCTTGTCACTGTGCATTTTAGTACGTGACTACAACTTGAGCTGAATAGGGAGAAATGAATCCCAGCCAGCACTGAGCATCGTGCCAGGAATAGAATAGAGGGGCCATTGCGGTCAGTGAAACTGAAGGTTACCGTGGTGTTGTCAGGGAGTGTTCTCAAAGGGTAGCGCACCGTATGCCTCATTCCACCCGGCCTCTGCTCCATGCCCCTGCACAGAGAAGCCTTTGACTTTCAGGATCCCCAGGGGAATGCCATGTAGCCCTTCTCTCCTAAACCTGTCCCTGCAGAAGGCTGCTTATCCTTGAGTCCCTCTGCAGAATATCGAATGTGCTCTTGGCCCCTCCTGAGTGCTCAGTGAAGGTCACCTGATCGAGAGTGCACCAGCCAGGTGACACAGCGAGAGCTGAAAGCATCTCGAGTGGCCTTCAGCATCACGTTCCTTCTGCATAGAACATCCTGAGTGTCTGTCTCATTTGCAGTATTGCTAGTCATCATTATCACTTCCTTTCCTTCCTCCAAAGGGAGGCTCCCATCACTGACCTGTAGGTCAAAGATGTCAAATGAACAACAAACCTTGTTCCTAGACAAGTGTGTGTGATATGTTTTCTACCCGAGGGGAGGCTGAGGGGCCAAGAAGGACTGTCACAGAAGGAAGAGAACGCAGTCTGGTTCCAGGATGTGACAGCCACTCATAGGGCTGTAGAAGGAAAGTCCGCCATTGCCTTTCCTGCTCAGTGGGAGATTTTTTTTTATCCCTTTGAACACCATGTGATTAAAACAAAACAAAACAAAACAGAAAAACCAAACCTTCATTTTGAATATAAACCTGTGGGAATGAAGATGATCTCACAATCTACAATAAAAAGGTCATCTCTTGATCTTGACTGTTTCCCAGCTAAGCACATTCAGGATGTCATTGCTGGCAATGGAAAGCCTAGAGTGCCTGCAGCCTCCACACTGTGATTTAGTGAGGGGAGTGACTGAAAGTATTTTTGTCAGAGGAACTGGTTCTCTGCTTAGCCTCAATATTTCATAAAAAGCTCATTGCAGCAAAATTTTCATTTAGCAGCATCTGCTGGGCTATCATCTTGATAACTTCACATTCAGTAACAGTGACACTTCAAGGTCAAATGAAAGTCAAATTGATATGAATATTCACTTATGAAGCTTCTGTCAGTCCCATACATTTTTAAAAAAGATTTAATTTTTTTTTTTCTGTAAAGATGCAGGCAAAGCACGTAATCAGCAGTGTTTGTCAGAAAAGTTGGGAATCTTGGAATCATAGGGAACATTAAAAAAGCTTAAATTTGAAGATATGAGGGATATGGTAGGAAAACCACTAGAAGGAATATCACAGTTGATTCTGACACTGTTGATCTCAGACAAGTCATGCAAACTATAGATCTCAGTTTCCCTGAATGATAGGTTTTTGGGATACCGTTAGAATTAATTTCTAAAATGTGGCAAAATATTGAAACATACTAAGAGGAAAAAAAGTGTATGTGTGTGTGTGTGTGTAATTGTGTGTGTGTTTCCCTCAGCACTTAAATAATAGAGTAGGCAGCAGTTTCTTAAGTGAATAGACTGAATGGAATGCAGGTCACAAGGAGACTGACAAGGTTGGGAGAGGAGCCTGCCCGGATGGAGGGACAAAGAAATTTGGCCTATTTGCATTTGTAGTGGAGAGCACAGGATGCTGCCCCAGGAAAGGGCCTTTACTAGAACAGTCTTAGAAGTTAGGAGATGACATGTGGGCTGTGTAACATAGTGGCCAGAAAGCAGGATGTCAAGTGCGCTGGGCCTTAATCAGTGGCCAAGCCTGAAATGACTGAGAAACATTTACTTCTGACCAGTCTTGGAAAGTTAGGTATTCTATTTGAGGATAATGTAAGCATTTGTTTCTGGAATTCTGCCCAGTAACCCAGAACACACAAAGAGGTCTCAGGGTAATTTGATCAGTGTTTCTGTAAAGAACACCGAAGCCACAGATTCTGTTACTGGCAAGACAGAAAATGGATTATAAGGGAAGACAACATGTTTCATGGGATGATGGCTTGGCCTGGAGGGGCTCGGGAGAGTTAACTGACAGCAATTAGGAGCAATGATTAATGCTAACCTAAACTTCTGGGAACCCTGCCTGAGCATGCTCATCACAGTGTGTTGGCGTTTGCAACATTGTTCCTTGTTCTTTTGCTCTGCAGCTTGATGCAGTTTGGGTTGAGCTTCTTGTTACTCCATCCCCCTCCACCCTACCCCCTCCGCCCCCGCCTTTGAGCACTGACTGGAAAAGACGTTCTTTAGAAGCTCTCTTCTTCCCACTCTGCCATCTTATAGGGTATCCACCACCGTGTCTAGAGGTAGAGTCACCTTCCCGGCATTACTGTTACTCATAGAATTTGTGGGCCTAATTTCTCTTCCATAAACTGGTCTCTTTTTTAGCTTCTTGAAAATAGTATTGGTAACCACGGGGAAAAGGATTGGTCCGTGCTTAGGTGGCCATGGGCCTTGCCTTCTTTGATCTGGGGTGGAGGGGTGTGTGAAGGCTGGGGGAGAGAGAAAGCAGATTCGAGATAACTTTCTGCAAGCTCTCTGTTAAAGCTTTTGTCTATATTGGTAGTATTGGGTGGCTATTGCTGGAGGGATATTGCTGGAGAAGTTGAAGCCGTTTTCTGATTTTTTGCACCGCCTGATATCCACTGGGGCACATTAAGTAACAGGCCTGCTTTGCAGTTCCAGGTTCAGTGGGAGACTAAGCAGGAATGCTCTTAGCTGTAGCTTCTCAGGCTGAACTGCGTTCTTTAGGTTGGGTGGACAAGTGTGGTCCTGGGGAAGAGAGTAGGAGACACCTAACTGGCCTCAATCTAGGCCTTTTTCTTTGGATGCCATTGTTGCTGTAGAGAAATGAGGTTATGCTGTAGTTCAGGGGTTGGCAGACTCTGACTCCCAGACAGAATGTCTTCCATTTCCTGTTTTTATAAAGATTTATTAGAACACAACCTAGTTCTATGTTGTCTGTAGATGTTTTTACACTAAAAGCACAGAGTCTAATGGTTGCAACAGAGACTGTTGCACCTGCAAAGTCTAAAACAGTCACTATTTGTTCCTTTACAAAAAAAACCCACAACAAACTTCATTTAATTCTGCTGTTGTTCTTCGCAGGTAATCTGCTCTTTGGTGTTCTGTAGTGCTGTGAAACTGAGTTTAGGTGTAAATCGATTCAAAAAATTTTCCTGCTTGGGATTTGTTGTTCTTTCACCACTTCTTAGCCGTAGACTCTTTAAATAATGTCTCTATCGCATCTCTTTTCTGCTCTTGAAACAGTGATCGGATTTATGTGATAATCTTTCATCCTGTTCTCCATTTATTTTACCACTCTCTCAGATTTGCCATCTCTCAGGATTTCCATGCTGTATCCTGGGGAGTCGTCCAGATCTGGGAATCACCATTTCTTTTGTTGTGTTAATCAGATGTTAAACGTGTCATTTAGTTTTTAATTTCATTATCACATTCTCCTTTTCGCATTTAGAAGTTCTGTTGGTTTCTTTTCAAATATGGCTGGGCATCTTATTCCTCTTTTAAATCTACTTTAAACATATCAAACATACTTTAAATTCTGTACTGCTAATTCTAGTGTTTGAAACTACGGTGGATGTGTTTTGGCTGTTTTATCCTCATTGGCTCTCAAGCTGCTTAGTCACTTGCAAGTTTTGTGCTTGTTTTTAATGGTGAGCTCAGGGCTTTTGGACCTTTTTTATGGAAACTCAGCACTTTTGCTTGTTGTTCAGAATACAGAGCATACCAAATAGCCAGGGAGTGTTGTTCTAAACCATGTTCTAACCACAGCAGCTATACTGGAGATCTCCATGTGTTGGAGGTTATTGAGCACTTGCCTGGACCATTAATAAAGCTAATTCTTTTATGTAAAATTGCCTCTCATTTCCTAGAATCTCTTCGTGCTTTTGATTTGATTCTTGAAGACAGGAAAGTGAATCTTTTTTTTTTTTCCAGTACTGATAAGTGTTTGTTTATTCGTTCTATTTCCCAGGGTAATGAGAGAAGGGAAAGGGGTCAGCATGTGTGTTACAAGACAATAGCGAGTGGGAAAGGAAATGTACCTGGCACAGCAAAATCAGCCATCAAATAAACAGTCCCCAGAGATGAAGTCACTAAAGCTCAAGGGGCTTTAGTCTCCTACAGTTCAGAAATGAGGGTAAGGGATCAGGTAAAGAACAGATAGGTACAATCTTTTCTACCTTCCTCTCATAAATTCAAGATTTTGAACAAAGCTTTGGTTTCTAGCAGTAAACATGGAATTAGTCCTCTGTCTCCTCTTAAACAGTCTTGTGGCCATGTTGACATAAGTTTCTTGCATTTGCATAAAAGTACCTGAGTGACTTCCCTTTCTTGGTCTCCTGATCCTACTTCTTACACGGAACGACCCCTTCATTGCTTCTGCTTCTCTCTACCCTAAGATTAGAGATTAAAGTGGGTTCGATCCATCCAAACATAAGTGTATTAATACACATCACTTCAAGGAATGGTCTTGACACAGGAGATTGGGAAAAAGGGATGGAGTGTTTTTAGCTTCTTCAAGATTTAAATGTGTTATGTGGGGGGGCTTTTCTTGAGAGGGAAGATAGACGTGGGGTTAGGGTAGGAGTCAGATTTTTAGGCTAGAAGATCTGGAGCAAAATAGGAAATGGGGAAGGAGAACTCAAAGGAAAGAATAGTTCAAGATCCCCACGCTTCAAGAGGGGTTGCTAAACTCTGTACAAGATTCTTTTCCTGGTACAGGACCTTTTGTCAAAGATCTTTGGCTATTTTTCTCATTACAAAAAGAAGTTTATAAATAATAAAACACAAAAAGAACATGAAGAAGACCAACACATTATATTTACACAAACCAGGCTGCCTAACACTCACCTAATCATCTATTTGTGAAGCCCTACAAAGCCCAGACCAATACAATAACTAGGGGGGGACAGCGACTGGGGGAGACAAGAATCCAGGGTCAGACACACATCATGTGATGCATTCTATTGCATTTGCCCCATGAGGAAAGCAAACCTTATGCTCTCACTGAGATCCACACTGATATGATAAAAGCTGAGAACTTGTCTAGAAGTTCTGTTTGGTTGTTTTTCAAATTTGTCTTGTCAAAATTCTCTTACTTGTGACGTTCCTCGGAATTGAATGTAAATCTACATCACTTTACTTTTTAAGTTATTTCGGGTGATTACTCCTTCCCCTTCATGAAATTCTCCCTGATCTCATGAGACAAATAACATCTGGTACCCATCTTCTATTTCACCTTGTTTCTGAAATCTCCACTTGTCATGATCACATCCATTCACTTACTGAAGACTCTGGACCTATCTCATGGTCTTTTGTTCCATTTCTAGTTCTGACCTCATCTTGGCTGATTGCAAAATCTCAGATTTTTTTACTTCTTCATCTTCAAAATAACCTTTTCAATCTCTGTACTTTACAGCCTACTGCCGTAGTCACAGTAAACTTCTCCGTCCTGGGAATCATATACATAGACATTCTCTTTTTATACTTTCCTGTCTGTTTAGGTCATTCACTAAGTTGTTTCTGATATGTCAATTCTTTGACCTCATTGAGATCTCTATTCTGTTTATCATCTACTTTCAGTGTTACAAACATTTCCTCTATTTTTCTTTCTTCTTCCAGTTCATATAATTCAAGACTTCAGACATTGTTTACTAATTCTTTAAGCTGACTTAGCACATCTTCTACTTGGCAAGACCCCAGTCCTGGGTCCTTTCTCTATAGCTATACCTCAACTGATGAATGTTCCTGAAGAAATATAATGATTTCTACTTTGGTAATTGTTGACTAGATGACTTGGACAAATTTTGAAAATAGCTGAAAATGCTGGGCACAATATTAAACATTGCAGAATTTGAAAAGATATTAAGGAATTACCAGACCAAAGCTTAAGGCAAACTGGGAACTCAGAGGTAAGCTGAATACTCAACTCACTTGTCCCAGAAGGCATTCTAATGTTGGGAAATTGCACTTTGTTTTTGGTGGCCTCATAAGACGCCACCAAAATAATAATTTAATAATAAAATAATACTATTATTAAATAATAACAAGAGATTATTATTTAAGGCCCAGGGCCAATGCAAGTGAATAATCTAATAAGAGGCTCTCTTCACATTAAGTCATAATCACAATGGCCTGTGAAGGGTGAATCAGAAAGAAACTACTGGAAAGGTTGCCTTGAAACTACACATAGGGCGCCTGGGTGGCTCAGTTGGTTAAGCAACTGCCTTCTGCTCAGGTCATGATCCCGGAGTCCCGGGATCGAGTCCCACATCGGGCTCCCACCTCCATGGGAAGTCCGCTTCTTACTCTGACCTTCTCCCCTCTCATGCTCTCTCTCACTCTCTCTCTTTCCTAATAAATAAATAAATAAAATCTTAAAAAAAAAAAAAAAAGAAACTACACATAGAGGAAGAAAAAAGGAAAGGAAAAAAATTTTGAAAAGTTGTAACCATAAGCCAAACTTTGTGTATATTTTCAGATTAACTTCACATATTCTAAGGGGTCTGAGGAAACTGCAAGACAAAAATTTGTTGTAAGGTGGTTCTAGAGTGGTAATGCCCTTGGTTTCTAGGCAGAAATAAATTCAGATCCTCTTTGGAGGAAGGTAACTTGGTACAAAGCTTCAAGGAATCCCTGTAAATATTTTTCAAAGAAAGTAAAAAGCATGGAATCATAAACAAAATCAACTATGTAAGACAACAGAATATTATGAGGAGGAAACATTAGGAATAACATAAAAACAGGTTGACAAAATCTCTACAAATTGGAATCAGTGGACACAAATTATAAAAATTTTTGCTTACTCTCCTTAACAGAATAATGGCAAACACAGGAAACTCTAAAACTTAATGTAACAAGGTTGAAAAAAGAGCCAAGTAAAACTTCTAAAAATGAAAAGTGAAAGATAACTCAGATTAAACTCAAGTGTCTGGATTTAGCAGAAAATTATTCATAGAATTAATGCAAAGATTAATGGAAATATGAATGATAAGAAAATATATAGGATAAATCGTAAAGAGACAAAAATATAGAAAAGGAGACATTAAAAGTCATGAAGGAAGGTGTAATGTATGTTTAATATGAGGAGAGAGAGAGTAAGGCAGGGGCAATAGTTAAAGAAATGATGACTGGGGTGCCCAGGTGGCTCAGTCAGTTTAATCATGGCCTTCAGCTCAGGTCACGGTGCCAGGGTCTGGGATCAATCCCCACGTCATGCTCTCTGCTCAGTGGGGAGCCTGCTCCTCCTTCTCCCTCTGCCTACCACTCTGCCTGCTTGTGTACCTCCCCCCTCTGTCAAATAAATAAATAAAATCTTTTAAAAAATGAAGAAATGATGAAATACCCCAATACAAAGATTCAAAAACCAATCAAGCAAGGTGGGCACAATGGATGAAGGATGTTGAATTATAATTTTGGGCACCTGAAACTTATGTACTGTTATTTACAAATTTTATCTCAATTAAAAAAAATCAAATTTTAAGCAGAATAAATATGACCTACATACCTAGATACTTTACAATAAAACTACAGAATACCAGTGAAAAAGAAAAAAAATTCAAGGAAAAAAAATAATCTAAGTCAGAGAGAAATGTCTGAGTACTTTCAAAAGAACAGCAGTTAGGATAATTACTGACTTCTTAGTGCTAGCTATGAAAGCCAGAAGTCAGTAGAGTGATATCTCCTATTTGCTGGAAGAAAATACCTGCCACATTAGAGTCATATACTCTTAGAAAAAACTTTAAAAAGTAAAAGTGAAATAACATCATTTTTAGACAAGCAAAAATAGGGAGTGTTTGCACCAGATACCATCGCTAAAGGAAATGCTAAAGGAGGATAAGCTCAACTGAAAGGCTTAAAATGAAAGAAGGGAGAGTAAAGAATGTGGTAAATACATGGGAACAGTTACTATGTAAAATAACAATAATGTCTTATGGAGTTACAACACACTATTAAAATACATGTCAATAATGTCATATACTGACTGAGTAAATTCAGTGAAAGCATTCTGTGGTCTTCACTATCTGGTAGGAGGGTAAAGGTATTGATAAAATTTAGAAATTTTGATTTAAGTACAGATATATATTTTATGTACTTTTCTGTTATGTATATTTTAATTCACAATAGAGTAAAAAAGTTTTTAATCCAGTGATTGAGTCCTCTCTAAGTTATGTCTTCAACTTTAGTCAGCAGGATTTTCAGTGCTTCCTAGCAATCCTGTCTGGTTTCCACAGTCATGGCCCTAACATTCTCCATAGGAATGTATTCAGATATTCTCCAGTTCCCTACTCTTCCTTGCTCCCAGCCTATCTCCTCCTCCTCAGCACAGAACATTATCTCCTAATTCATAGAGTATGGAACAGACATAAAACGAGAGCTTCTTCAACTTACTGCCACAAAAACAAAAGTTTTCTCATCATCAGAATCAATTCTTTCCCGATTTTCTCCTGTTCAAAGGACTGAGCTGTCCCTTCTCCAGTCAAAGACCATTCCTCTGTTTTTCCTAAGGGATTTTATTCTTTCTACCCCATTGCCCATCTATACATCTCTCTCTTTAACGGACCCTTAATCTTAGTATTTAAACATGCTCAAGTTTAAATCCTATCTTAAACAATGTGTGCCTATATGGGCACGCGTGCGCACGCGTGCACACACACACATTTAGACCCCAAAGTTCTCTTCTGAACTAAATAACATACTATCTCTTTCTTTTTCATATCCAAACTTCCTGAAAACATTGTTTTTACTCTCTGTCTCTATTTCCTCACTTCCTACTCAATCCGCTGGAATAGCAGTTTTCAAACATTTTGATCTTAGGACTTCTTTTAGACTCTTGAAAATTCACAAGGACCTCAAATAGCTCTTGTTTAGGTTGGTAGCCACAAGGTATTACCTATTCTGAGATGCTTAACTTATCTTTCCAGATGGATAAATACTCTGTCCTCTTTATTTTTACCTAGAGTGAACATAGAGTAGAATTTTGTGTCTTGCTAATCTTGGAATCCCTGGTACCTGACTCAGAACTTGTTACTTTCTGGTTATTATTAACTCTATCTGCTTATTTTCCTGATCTCTCAAATTCTTTGTTAGTAAATATGAAAAAGTTGGTGGGTATTTTTGCTGAGCTTCTTTTTAAGTTTTTTAGGTGTTTTGTGCAGATTTAAAGCAAAGTGAAGGAATAGTTTATGAAACAGGAGTGCAAAACCAATTCAACCCCATTCCTCAGAATACATGAAAAAGACCAAAAAAAAAAAAAAAAAAAAAACCCAAACAGATCCAATTTCACACTCCAGCTGAATTCTGTCCTATATCTGAGAAAATTGCCCCAGGTGTCCACAATGGAACTTCTGCTTGAGATTCTAATATGCTAAAGATGATTTCTCAGGAGATGTTATTTTTCTGAAAAGTGACTGAGAAAAAGCTTTATCAAGAGCAAATTAAAATAAAGCCGAGATATAATATTATTATTCTGGCCACATGGAGTGGTTTTATTCCATCTCCAGGAAAGAAAGAGATACAGAAGGAAGTCCAGGAATAAATCAAGGTCGATGATGTCCGTACACTAACTGAAACATAGTTTATGATGGTTTTGCTGTAAGACAGGCTGCTCCCTCACTTCCACTGAATGGAGGGTTGTTGTTGTTTGTAACTTTAATATCTCAAAGTCCTTAAAAATAATAAATAAGACAAAAATGGCTTGCAATAAATGCCATTATATGTGTGATTCTGTGTAGCCAGATTCTGGTGTTATTTTACACATTATACTGGAGCTATAGCTGGGTTGGTTTTTGCTGGCCTTGAGGAAGTGTGTGTGTGTGTGTGTGTGTGTGTGTGTGTGGTCTTTGACAGGAAAGATGGTTGAAAGGCAGTTGTGGGAGGGGGCAGAGGGGAGCAGGTAGGGGCAAAGCTGGCAAGTATATCTGAATGGTCCTTGCAGATGTAGTATGCAGGGCATCCTGGGAGAAAATTAACCACATTGTCTTCATATGGTATAAATGGGTTGGAATGTAGCTGGTGGTAGAGTCTTGGTAAATAAAAATTGGGTGCTGAACACTACCCAAGGGGTTGCCTGCTTTAAAAAATAAAATGAAATTTAAAAAATGATTTCATTCTTCATAAGTTCTCTTGGTACAAAAAAAAAAAAAATAGAATTTGCTTCCCGAGTCCAGTGTTAAATCTGAAATATGGTCTGAGGCAAAGAGAACCAGATTCCCTACAAAGCCTTAAGTGAGCCCTTTGTGCTTGCCAGCTTTCATTGAGTACACGGGTTGCCCTAGTGATGAATGTCCTGCTTTGTGTGGTCTCAGCATTTTTTCTGGAGAGGCTATTTTAATGAGAAGGTGAATAGAGGGGGCTTCTTTTGAAACCAGGATAAGAGGAGGGCCACTTCTGAAAATGCAAGCATAATGGTGCCATTCCTTATCACAGAGATCTGACAATCCCCAGAGACTGTCTGCTTCTCCCCCTCTTCTCTTCTCTTCTTTTGGCTAATTGCTGTTTTGGTTTGGCCTATGGTCTCAATCCCTGGAATCTTCTTTTGGAAGCACAGAGTAACCAACCAATCAGATCCCATCTTGTCACCCTAGCCTCATCTTCCTTCCTTGAAAAAGGGAATAGGCTCTTGGTGTTTCAGGGAAGGACACACCCATGCTCCTTTCTCCTACCTATTTTAAAATGCTGCACTTTTTCAGATTTACCCACGCGCTAAGAATTATGCTGCAGCCTGTTTGAACACCCTTTCTCCTTCAGGATCCATTATGCGGGGCATGAGTGGGAGGAAACCATATAATTGCTATATTTTAGGACTCGCTTGGGGCTAGCTTTGAACACACACAGTAAACTCTTGATTATCCATGCTAATGGAAGGAATAGTAATTCAGGCCGTACACAGTGGTTCTGACTTTGAAATGTGTTATGTGATTTTTTTTTTCTTTTCTGAAAGCAGTAGCAGGTGGTTTACTGCGAATAATAGTGAAATTACTTTTGTGTTGCCAATGTTTTTGGTAGGCAAAATTGCGAGAGGCACCATTCTCATCATTCCTTCCCCCACTCCACAAACTCACCTGGGGCAGACTTCTACTGCCTTCAGATGACATGGTCCCTTTTATTTCTCCCTTCTTTTAACAAGATGAACTCTCAGGGAATTGGTCAGTGGGGAAGGTTTACTTGACAGGTAACCAATACAAGGAACATACTGTCAGATGCTTATATTTAAATAGGAGTGAACTTCAAAGCCAAGGAAATAGAAATTACTAATACTTTTTTTTTAAGTACTTTCTCATATACCTTTCTGGGTATTCCTACAACTCTTTTAGAACACAGATCTCAGAGTTGTTGTTGTTATTAAGATAACTAATTCTTGGTTTATTCCTGCTTATGTTTGTATGTAGTCAGCTGTCTAGGTCAGTGTAAATTTTCAGTGGACTATAAAATGATGAAAGGATTTTTTCCATGGATAGTCTCATCAAACTTTTGCTACTTTGCACTTTGTTGATTTGTCAGGCCAAGTTTTCATCATCCTTATGGAGACAGCTTTCTTTTGGAGATAAATGGCACAGTTGTAGGCTGCTCACAGGCCGTTTCTGCTCTGGACCCACGCTGTCACAGAGTGTGTGTACGTGTGTGTGTGTGTGTGTGTGTGTGTGTGTGTGAGATAAACCACTCACTCACTCACTGTACAGTGATGACCCCAGCTGGACTCACTCTAGCCTATTTTCCTTAATAAATACAGTTAACCAAAAGATCTTTCAGCTTTGTGCCATGTTAGTTGAAAAGAAACCAGAAAGAAAAGGTCAACGTGGAATGGAACCCCTTTTCCTTGGGGAGCCTCTCAAAGGAAACTGGGACGACCATGGAATACTAAGGTGGACGGCTTCTGATTCCACCTGGAGGAGAGAGGACTTGGCTTGGGCTTAGAACTTTCCTCATGCCTGTGTTGTGCTAGGGAAGTGAGTTCATTGTTGGTTCTGGAGCCTGAGCATGGGTGAGAGCCAGCTCTGCTGCTTACTGGCTTTATAAACAGAGCAATTTAAGTCCTCTTGGCTTCTGTTGCCTCATCTTTAAAATGGTGATAACAAGAGTGTCCACTTTATGGTGAGAATACATTTGTGGGGTAATCCCTCCCTATATCAACCCATTCTTCCCAGTGAGAAAACTGAGGCTCCTAGATGTTCACTAACATGCTTCGTGTTACGTAGCCACCGGAGGGCTGGGAAATTTGGACCTGCGTCTGTCCCTTTGTATAAGCTATGGCCTCCCTGGGGTTTGAGTGGCCAAGCAAGTTGAATCCGTCCCACAGCCATGGTTTCCAATAATAAATATCTCACCTTAGGTTATGGGGGAGATAAAAGGCAAGAGCATTTATCAAGGCAGGGATTATGTAACTCTGGTCAGTTTTCCTCTTTCGTGTTCTTTGGAGGGTGTACTTGGGCCTCTACCCTGGGGCTTGGCAGGGCACAGCTAAAATGACCCTTCCTGAGAGAAGCTTTCCCTCCCGACCCTTCCTGGGGTTCTTAAGCCTCCGTGCCACAGCTGCCACGAAGGTATTATTACGACCTGAAATCGTGTGTGAATTTGTTTGGGTCCCTGACGGTCACTCCCACAGCCCTGTGAGGTCTCACAGAGAAAGGACTTGGCTTTGTTCACTGCTGTGTCTTCCGCACATGGCCCAGTGCTCGGGCGTGGGAGGTGCACAATAAATATTTGACCGATTGACAAATGAAGAAGTCTAACCCCGGTGGGAAGGCTGTAGTCCTGGGAGGCGTGCATTGTGTGGGAGCCCCCACATGGCCAGGCTTTCAGTAAGAGATAAAGGGAGGGTTCGGGGAGTAAAAGGTGCTTGAGTTCTTTGCCGTAGGTCCGCTTTGTGCCCTTTTGATGTCAGGAGGGATCTGTCCTGATTCTTTTGCCAGAGAGTGAGGCCTTGAGGTGCAGCCTGTGGCTAAATATGTCCCAGCTCAGCTTCTGCTTCATCCTCATTAACTCCACTTCATAGCTGGCCATAGGGAAAGATTAATTTAGTGACCAGGCTTAATAAATAGATGTTTCTGGTCTTACATTTCACGCGTTGCTCTCAGAGGCTAAGAGCTCACTGAAGTGCCAGTTTCAAGATGTCAAGGGCAAGCAGCTGGGCTTGGGGGAAGTGCAGAGATATTTCTGCTGAGGCTTTGTTCCCCAGCCCAAACTGCAATCACCAAAACTGCAGCGACGACAGGAAAAGCCTTCAATATCCATTTCCTGTACAACCTAAAAACCACATTTCTGAATCGGATTGCCTTTGTGAGGCATGACCACATGTATGGCTCTCCAAGCTCATCAGGCCACACTTACCTAAGATGGAGTGTCAGAACATTTTGATTTTATCATCATATACACTTTTTTTTTTTTTTTTTGGTCCTTGCATGGCATCTGAGGTAGAGATCTGTAATCTTTTCCCACTAGAAAGCGTTGGCAGAGAGTTTCCATTTTGAGGAAGAGGCTTGTTTCCGGGCAGCCATCTCCAGAGAAAATCGAGTGTGAGGTACTAGATGGTAAACAACCTCGTAATCCCACAGGGGCTGAGGTGACCTGAATAAATTCCAGAGTGAGTCCACGATAGTGGCGTAATCATTACAGAGTGTGTGCGTGCCCATGTCTATGTGTAATTGTAATGTATAATTAATACAGAGCTAAAATTAAACTCCTGGGTGAAAAGACTGGCAGCCTGAAGAGGCTGAGGAATATCGACCTCTAAGATGCAGCTTGTTTGCAGCAAACCTCAGCGCACAGTGCTCTTTTCCATGGATACATGCCACGTTTTGTTCCTTTTTGCTAGGACTTCAGCCTTGAGGAATGAGGGTTTTGCAGTTTACGTGCTCCCCGTCCTCCCTGACCCCAGGAAGAAACCTTTGTTTCTTTTAACCTTGTTCTCTAACCACTTAATGATTATTTTCTCTGAAGTGGGGAGATTCCCAAAGCAAGCAGAAACAGGACAGAAACATCCCTTTCCTGGTACCATTCCTCTGTCCTTTGTTGGCGCTGACCTTGCCATGAAGCCATGAAGGAATGTCGCCTGAGAGGAATTCTGATTCTTGCTCACAAATCCTGCCACATTCCTCATGTGGACCAGAGATGACCCCTGGGTGCAATTGTTGCCCTTGGTTGTTAATGAAAATTTGACTCTTAGAGCATCTGTTCGTTGAGAATTTAGAGGAAAGACAGTTTCACTTCTCTTCTTCCCTGATTGATTGTTTGAAACTCACTGACAGGCTTGAACTAAACAAGCATCTGGCAAGACATGGCTTCTAAACCCCACTTTACTGTTGTCCACACACAGACCCTCTGTTCCTACCCCTAGCCGAATGAATGCTCATTTTCTGCCCAAAGTTCTACGAGTTCTTTGTGTCACTCCTAGATTTCGCTGTTCCCCATTTGAGTAATGATCTTCCTTCTTATTCGTTTGAATAAACCTCTAGCTCCTGGTTTCCAGGGAGGCTTTCTAGTAAACTCCCTGAGCATCTTCTGACAAGATGTAGTACATACTAGTCACAGCTTTCTGACATCCTCCTCCTAGAATTCCAATGAGAGAGAGAGAGAGAGAAAGAGGGAGAAAGAGAGAGAGAGACCCAATTAATTCTCTTCTGTATCATCATTGGCAAATACTAGCAAGTGATTTTCAAACTCTCTTGCTTTTGTCACTGTAATCTTGAGGAAGTTATGAAACAACTCTGAATCCTGGGCTACTCATTTATAAATGGAGAGACAGAAGCAAAGTTTAATTCTCCCTGAATGTGGGGTTGGCAGAGCACCCAACACAGTTGAAAATCTTCAGTTTATTTTCTCTTTGATGTCCTTACGGAAGCAGGAAAACCGGTGCTGAAGTTTCAAAAATATGCATTCTAGAATTGATCAGAGCATATTTTTAACTGATGGGAAAGTTCACTCGACAAAATTGGTCTGGATCCGGCATCCAATCTGATGCTATTAAATTGTTAGTTTTGACAAGAGAATTCTTTGTATATTTTAATTAAAATAAATGTTCTGAAAAGATTCAAAGAACTTTTTGAAGAATTTCATGTAATAATAATAATAGAAAATAAAGTACTGAAAACAATATCACAAAATTTATCATTGGCTAAGTATGATTATTATACTTTTCAGTTCACTTGTGATATTTAGAAAATAAAGTGAGAAGTGATAATGGGCCCAGAATGTCTGTAAAAGCAGACTTACGATGACAGTCTGGGTGGAGGAAAGGGCTAGAGTTGATTTTGAAGTTCCGTTTCTATAGGAGGCCTGGTGGTTTTACCCATGCTTATCAGGGACAACTTTGATGCTGATGAAGATATGGGGCTTCCCTTAAAGTTGCATTTGCATAGCCAGCCCAGTGTCCTTACTTACTGGTAAGCCTATTGGGAACTTCGAGTGTATTGACAGAGACAGTGATAGGACTGCAATTCATTTTTGCTACCAGCGAGGATAAATTCTGTCCAAGATATATTTAGGGCTTCTGTCTTAAGTTTAATTTGTTTAAAACACAGTGTTAAGATTAGACATGTGAAGAATTCCAATGTTGCCAATTTCACTCACCACTAATTCCTAGACTTGGAACGATTTTTCTCTTTGCAGAAACAAGGTGTTTGAAAAAGTAGTTGAGAATTGCAAATGTGATATCAGAGCTGTGCACGTGCTGTGATTTCTTTCCCAGGACACGATATGTTTGCAGGATCTGTGATGTTTGCTCTCTTTAAGCTTGGATGTTTAAATAAGGGTTTTTAAACTCTGTGCTGAAGAGACAGTCAAATTATAGTATTTTCCATACTTTATGAAAGGTAGTATCAGCATTTCAAAGGGGCAATCGTGGTCACCGGGGAATAAAGTTAGGTCTTACCTTTAGGTGGAATACCTATGCGATTTGGTTTGAGGTCCCTCAAAAGAGGTTTTATCCCCAAAAACCTCTTGATCTGGTTACCCACAGTGCCTGAAAACCTAAGATATCTCATCTCATTGGGTAAAATCAGTAAAATGAAAATGCAATCCAGGAGAAGTTGCAATGTCTACATTAATTTTGCAGATTCAGATTTATAAGTCTTGTCTATATGTGCTTATCCTGGGAACTACGTCTACTTTTAACTTTACGGATCAAGCAGCCAAGCTTTGTATAGACCGGAATGGCTGATGCACAGACTGTCCTCTGGTCTTGTAAGATGGTTCTTGATTTTAGTTATTTAGTCCCTCAATACAATTACTCGAGCACTACTCTCTATAAGGTGGAAGATATAAATATGAACACTTGAGTATAACTTGTATTTTTTACACTGACTATCAGCTGTTAAAATTTTTTTGTTGATCACTACTTCTCTTGGTCTCTGTAAATGTAGTTATTCACCAAGGGCCTTCATTTTTAGAGTAAGAAACCTTCTGAGACCTTTGTACAGAAGGTGGTGGGAGTAGTTGGGAGGCTGATGTCTTTGACAGGGTTCCCCTACCTGCTTCCCTAGACCAAGCAATGCAGGAAGGATGAGAAATAACTAGGAAAGAGGGGAAGAACAATTTACCTGGCCTTTGCCAAGATCTAGGTGCTGTGTTTAGTGCTTTCTCTTTCATTATTTTGTGAATGGTGGACCATATGTGATGTATTTTCTCACCCCTGTTCTTTGAGGCTATCACATTTTATTTATTTATTTATTATTATTTTTAATTCCTTTTTTTAAAGTTTTTGTTTTTATTTATTTGAGAGGGAGAGAGAGAGTGAGAGAGCGCATGAGAGGAGAGAAGGTCAGAAAGAGAAGCGGACTCCCCGCAGAGCTGGGAGCCCGAGGTGGGACTCGATCCTGGGACTCCAGGATCATGACCTGAGTCGAAGGCAGTCGCTTAACCAACTGAGCCACTCAGGCACCCTGAGGCTATCACATTTCAGATCGTTTTTTGTCCTCGAACATCTTTGTCAGGTTGAGAGTCAGACATTGGAGTTATTATGACACATTCTTTGGGTTTCCATGAAAGGTGAAGCCTGAGACCAGGACTTGGGTGCAGGCAGTTATCTGAGAGATGATCTCAGGAAACAGTGAGGGAGTGAGAGGAGTGAGAGCCGGCAGAAAGACAGAGGACGTTGCTGTAGGCAACCTGTGCGGGCTTGATTCTGCTGAGACTTGATGAGACACGTGCAGAACACTTCTGAGACTTGTCTGCCTGAGGGTAGGAGGAGAGGGCACCCACCCACTGGCTCTCACACCTCATTGGCGGAGGACTTGGCTGGGATGTTAACTTCCGGCACTTCCCCACTGGACCGTGCCTGTGCCTGTGCTTGTGCCCAGTGGACACCTGCAGTGTCAGAGAAGGCCCTGAGGGACAGCAGAAAGACATGCAGATGATAGCAGATGTGGAATGTGGCTAGAGGGTTTAGTCTGAGCTTGTACGTACTGTCCACTCCAGCCATCCTAAAACCAGAGGGGACCATAATGCAGGGTACTTAAGGAGTAAGCAGTAACGCTTCCTCTGGTTCATTCATCCCTCTTTTCATCCATCTATCCACTTCCAAAGAGATGTCCATCCATCTGTTGGACTAAATTGTTAGCACTCATTCCATCCCAGTGTATGAGCTAAGATCTAGGGATGTAATAGGAAAGCAAGGCATGATCCTTATCTTTAGGGAGCTTATATTTTATTGAGGAAATAAGAGTTCATAAAAATCAGCAGGAGTCCATAAAAGATTCTGTAAATGTGACAAGCATGGACACTTGGTACTTGGTCTTGGTAGATTCTTCTATGAGAAGCAAAACTGAAAGTAGTGTGGGAAGGCTGGAGGGTAGCCAGTTTGGCTTAATTCTGATGGGCTTTATGGTGCTCAATAAAATTTAGCTGACCAGGTGGGGATTCTAACAGTTGGACCTGTTAAAATGTAATCTTCAGCCATTTCTACCAAACTGCTTGGTCCATGTTAGAATTAGTTTTCTGCCACAATATGAATACTTAAATGGTAGAAAAATTATTGGTTGATTAAGATAGCATTTCCATCTTATGGCTGTCTTCTCTCAAGTGCCATTTTATTTTGTCGCTCTACATACACGCCTTTGCTGAAAAATCAACAATAGTGTGAGTAAGCCGACTTGAGTATTGCCGATTGTTGAACTTTCAGGCAACTGTGAAGTAAGTAGATGCCAAAAAGAAAACCCTTCAAGGAGGCAAGGATTAATTAGGGACTACAAGCTGTTTGCGATTAACAAGGTTCAATGGGTTTCTTGCTGTGTGAGTGGATTTCCTAGGTTTTCCTGGGTTGGGGTTTAAGCAAGAAACAATTTTGGATGCTGATGTCATGTTCCAGAATGCTCAGGTGTGCTCTCCCACAGTGCAGTCTCAAATGGAGGCTGTTTAGCATCACTTGCTGCTGAGCGCAGTTTAAACTTGCATCCGAGGTGTCACTTTCTGCCTACTGTGGGAAATTCTTCCCAAATGGTCCTTGGCTGGCATCTTGCCCCAGCTAAAAATCAATGCAGTACAGTCCTTTGAATCTAGGCATGAGGCCAGGATAGCAGGAGCATAATTCTCACGTGGTAGAGAAAGACAGACATGAGGGCACTGCACATTATCTCACTTACAAACTCTGAAATGTCAGGGTTGTACTAATGAATGGACATTAGTCCTAGTGATCATCCCTCTTGTCTTCATATGGAGAGAAGATTCCTTGGGTATATATGGAGAAATTCACTTACCTTTTTAAAAATACTGAGTTTTCACAATGGGCTAGTCACTACTGCCAGCTAGTAAGGAGCGAGACAGAGAAGATCCGTGCTTCTAAAGAGATTATATTCTTCTGAGGGGAAGATGTGAAAGAAACAACAAAAAAAAAAATAAGCAAGCAAATGACCAGATAGGTGTTGTGGAGAGAAGTAGGGTGATGTAATAGGAAGTTCCTTGGTAGGGGTTTCTGAAGGTTGGCAGGTGTAGAAAATTGGATCCAATTAGTGGAGTACAGAATAGTCGTGCATGAAAATCCGGGTAATAATGAATTGCTTGCATCGGTGACAATGATGTGACCATGATGGAAGAACACGACTAAGCAGCTTACTCTGGATAGGGTTTTCAACAGGGTGTGAAGAGCAAAGGGGACAAGCAAAAGTTCCTTTAGGATTGGGAGCGCAAGCCTCTGAGTGATACCCAAGTCCTGTGGTATTGCAGGTGGGAGAAGTAGTCCTACTTGCTGGTAGGACTGAAAACCTACCAGAGGCCAGGCTGGACCTCTTCCCATAAGAGGTACAGTGTTGTGTAGGCTGGGACATAAGGTATAGATGCTGGCTCTCACTGGGCAGCTGGGTGACAGAAATGATGAACTCCCTTTGTGCAGTCTGTCATCATCCTCTCCTCAAGGGATCTACTCTCATAGTACCTGCTGCCTCTACGGCTTTATCCCTGAGGGAGGATTCATGAGCCAAGATATGCGTGATTTTTCCATTCTATATATATATACCTGCTATGAACTGCAGATGGGTAAGCCAATTTTCTGTCTCCTTCCATGGTAGGGCAGGATGCAAAATGTGCATATGGTTATGCAAAAAATATTTTATTAACATCTGAAAGTCTTCCTTTTTGTGTATTTCTTTTCAAATGACCTCTCCTTTGGCCATTTTTATCAACTTGTGTAAAATAAAAAACCACTTCCGTCCTACCCATCCACTCTCTTTTCTTTATTTTTTTACTTTTATTTTTTGGGATTTGCCTTTTAAATTTTACACTGCCTTTTTGAATTGGATACTTAACTGATTAATTTTTAATTTTCCTTTAATACTTAAATTAAAGGTTGCTTGTGGATTCCTCTCAAATGACATCAGCTGTATTCTACTAGTTTTGCAATACTGTGTTTTTTTAAAAGAAATTGCCGTGCAATTCTAAATTATTTTCAAAGTTCCATTATGATTCAGTTTTTTGATCCACAGATTGACATGTGTTTTTAAGATTTTCAAATGTGCAGGATTTGGAGCTTATTTTGTTGCAGATAACTAGTTTTTTTGCATGATCAGAGAATGTCTGTATTATGTCAATGTTTTGGTATTTGCTCAGTTTTGCTGAGTTGTATTTAATTTGGTCAATTTTTATAAATGTTCCATGCTTGTTTATAAAGGATATATATTCTCTAACAGTGCTGGATTTTATACATGCATTTTAGATTACTCTTGTTAATTGTGATATTCAAATCTTCTATATTCTCAATAATTTTTATTCACTTGATTTCTATGTTCCTGATGAAATTATATGAAATTCTCTCATTATGGTTTTGTATATTTTCATTTCTCTTACAAATATTTTCCTCATATTTTTGTTTATGAATTTTCAAGTTATGTTGTTAGGTGCTTAGAAGTTCAGGATTATTATATTTCTAGCAAATGTCATCTATCATCATGAAATGCTTTTCCTTTTCCATGTAACACTTTTTTGAAAAAAACCTTAAAATTCTTTTTCTGATATTAAAAATGCAGCCTCATCTGTGGAAGGGCATCTTGGCTCTTTCCACGGTTTAGCAATTGTGGCCATTGCTGCTGTGAACATTGGGGATATGGCCCTTCTTTTCACTGCATCTCTATCTTGGGGGTAAATACCCAATACTGCAATTGTAGAGTCATAGAGTAGCTCTATTTTTAATTTCTTGAGGAATCTCCACACTGTTTTCCAAAGTGGCTGCTCCAACTTGCATTCCCACCAACAGTGGAGGAGGGTTCCCCTTTCTCCACATCCTCTCCAGCATTTGTTGTTTACTGTCTTGTTGATTTTGGCCATTCTAACTGGCGTGAGGTGGTATCTCAATGTGGTTTTGATTTGAATCTCCCTGATGGCTAATGATGATGAACATTTTTTCATGTGTTTGTTAGTCATTTACATCTTCTTTGGAGAAGTGTCTGTTCATGTCTTCTGCCCATTTTTTGATGTGATTATCTGTTTTGTGAGTGTTGAGTTTGAGGAGTTCTTTATAGATCTTAGATATCAGACCTTTGTCTGTAGTGTCATTTGCAAATATTTTTTCCCAGTACGTGGGTTGCCTGTTGTTTGGTTGACTATTTCCTTTGCTGTGAAGAAGATTTTTATCTTGATGAAGTTGCAGAAGTTCCTTTTCACTTTTGTTTCCTTTGCCTTTGGAGACATGTCTTGAAAGAAGTTTCTGTGGCCAATGTCAAAGAGGTTACTGCCTAGGTTCTTCTCTAGGATTTTGATAGATTCCTGCCTCACGTTGAGGTCTTTTATCCATTTCGAGTTTATCTTTGTGTATGGTGTAAGAGAATGGTCAAGTTTCATTCTTCTATATATAGCTGTACAATTTTCCCAGAACCATTTATTGAAGAGACTGTCTTTTTTCCACTGGATATTTTTTCCTGCTTTGTCAAAGATTATTTGATCATAGATTTGTGGGTCCATCTCTGGGCTCTCTACTCTGTTCCACTGGTCTATGTGTCTGTTTTTGTGCCAATACTATGATGTCTTGGTGATCACAGCTTTGTAGTAAAGTTTGAAACCAGGCAATGTGATGCCCCCAGCTTTGTTTTTCTTTTTCAACATTTCCCTAGCAATTCAGATAAATGGGTGAGGAAAATATGGCACATATATATAATGGAATATTATGTCTCCATCAGAAAGGATGAATACCCAAACTTTGTATCAACATGGACAGGACTGGAAGAGATTATGCTGAGTGAAATAAGTCAAGCAGAGAGAGTCAATTATCATATGATTTCACTTATGTGTGGAGCATAAGGAAAAACATGGAGGACATTGGGAGAAGGAAAGGAAGGGTGAATTGGGGAAAATCAGAGGGGGAGATGAAACATGAGAGACTGTGGACTCTGAGAAACAAACTGAGGGTTTTGGAGGGGTGGGGGGTTGGGTAAGCCTAGTGGTGGGTATTGAAGAGGGCACATATTGCATGGAGCACTGGGTGTGGTGCATGAATAATGAATCTTGGAATACAAATTAAAAAGTAAACTGAAGAAATGCAGATTTTAGCTGGTTGGCCAAATGTCTAGATAAGTCTTTTTCTATGAGAAAGGAGAGAATAAATTTAGGACAAACAATTGGTTTTCTTCCATTACTTTCTACTCAAGTTGGCTCACGAGCCTTCTGTCAGTGGCATTTTTTTTCTGAAATAAGCCCCACACTCAGCATGGAACCCAACATGGGCTCTGAACTCAAAACCCTGAGATCAAGACCTGAGCTGAGACCAAGAGTGAGCTGTTAACCAACTGAACTACCCAGACACCCCATTGTGGTGTTCTTTCTTCACATGTTTCCTGACTTTGCTCTCACATCTGACTTTACTTTCACTATCCTGTTACTGGTTCCATACTCATCTCTCCTTTTTCCCTTATTTTCCGGTCTCCCCAGTTTTGCTCTCAGCTCTTTTAGCTTAAAGTCAGTTTTATATCTTGTACAGAAATGTGGTAAGTTTGTAAGTCCCACTTAAGGTCCAAATAAATGATTATAGGAATTCAGAAAGGACGACTGTTTACAGTTAAGTACATTGAACAGATTATCATGTTATAATAATAAAATTCAATAAAAATGCATTTTATTTGGGTGTTGAGGGCTAAACAACATTTAAGAGTTCTATGGTTGAAAAGAAAGGATGGTTTTTGTTCCAAAGGACAATGTATTAAAAAATGGCATTGTTAAAAGTTCAAGGCTTTTACAGTAAAGCTAAAGTAATGCAATTTGTTTGAACCCTTGTGCATTCAATAAATTTTTATTTGTGTTGAGTAAAAAAAAATGCAGCCTCACTTTTTGAAGTTTATTCTTAGAAAATCTTTCTACATAACTTTAGTTTCTATTTTGGAGGAACTTAAGTTTAGGTGTTTCTCTTATTATCATATATAACTTGATTTTAAATAAGCTTATATAATAGTTTCTGTTTCATTGACAGTTTTATTATGATAAAACTTTGCTTGGATTTTTCTGCCATCATAAATTTTGCTTTTTAGTTATCTCACTTTTTTCTTGCATTGCATTTTCTTATTTTATACTTCTATCAGATTAATAAAGTTCTCTTTACTCCCCTCTTCTGCATTTGCAAAAATGCACTCTCTTTGTAATCTTTATGAGTTTGTCCCCACCTTTTAAACATGCATTCTTAGCAAAATGTAGGTCTAACCAATCTCTCTGGCAAACTCTTTGCCTTTGTACAATAAAAGGGCTATTAAATGTCCTAATGTTAATCACTCCCTCCTATATTCAATGCCAATGTTGCTTGGTTATTTTAGTTCTATTTTTGTGTGAGTTTGGTTTTTCTATGAAACAAAAGGCAGGATTAGATATGAAAGAACTTAAGTGAAAGCAATGAAAGATAAAAAGGGAGAGAGAAAGAATAGACAGGGCAAGTCTTCAGATCATCATGCCCAGCTGAGAACCATGAAAGGAGAGAAGGAAAGGAGGATTCAGTAGGAAGAACTTTAGACTTGAATGTAGTTCTGGGGAAGTTTTGATGGAGAATTCTTGAAAAAAGTTGTCCACTGGAAGAATTACCTGCTGAACAAGAATATCCTAGCTTTCATACCCTGGAGACGAGGCCTCAGAATGAGTAAAGTGGTGCAACCAGAGGTTCAGTACCTGGGGCTGTCGATCAACTATGCCCTCTTCAGAGGGCATTAGAGTATCTCAAAGGGCATTCTGAGTGGCATACCTTCATGGGATCATTGAACAAATGTTTCCAGATCCATTTCCTACTTTGCTAATTCTCTCTTCAGTTCGGTTTGGCCTGTTGGTTAACCTAGCTGTTGAATTTTTACTGTCAGTGATTAACATTTTCATTTTCAGGTGTTCTGTTTGTGTTTTTTTTTTCAAATCTGTCAAGTTTCCTTTTTTTTAATATCTTAGTATTTTCTCATACTTTTTATACCTTTTTAAAAAATCTCTTGTTTTATTTAATTATGCTTACTTTATAATCTATTCTGTCTGCCTCACACTCATCCTGGATAGTTCCCTATTATGTGTCATAACTTGTGAGCTCATCTTCTGTTGGCATTGATCTTTCCTGAGAGAATCTAGGGCAGACTGATTTGCTACTGCCTGATTCTTCAGAGATATTTTAGCTCATGACATACTTACCTGAATTATCATTCTGAAAATTCTTATACTACCCAAGTGGAACTCCAAAGTCATATGTGGTACAGTGTTGGGCATTTGGCTTCTTGGGGGATTATTTCTTTCTCCTACTTATGTCAGAACAGGCTTCTTTGTAGTTTTCGTTGGAAGATGAGTTTAGTTTCTCCAGTCTCTCTTCTACTGAGGATTCAGCTCTTTTAGGTTCCCAGATTTATTCAAGGTCTTAGCTCCAAATTCTGCTTCACATAGGCCTAAGTTCTTTTCTCTTGCTCCTGTGTGTGCATTAAAATCAAAGCCCCTAAGCATCAAGTCCTCGTTCCTGATCCAACTACTTCCCATGCTTCATCCCATGTCAACTTACATTCTTACTGTCTTGGTTTTCAGTTTCAACTTCATTTCTTACATTTGGGGATATGTATTACTTTCATATAAACCTAACCGTAATTTCAAAAATATTTATATTTTTATATGACTTTTCTGAATCTTTGTAGCAGGACATTTTTTTTTTTCTGTTCTATTTCTTTGGGTTGTAGCCTAGACATTATTTCTTTAACCTGCCTTGATTTTCTTATTAGTACTTACTATTCTGTCACAGGGTGAATTCTCCAGAAGCAGATGCTGAGGTAGAGTTTGGGGTCAACGTTGTATATTAAAAATTAAACAATGAAAGGAAAGCGGGATTGGGTGCAGGAAGAATTTGACCTGCAACGTGGGCCTGATAAAGCCTCGGCCAGCCATGTTGGGAGCTCTGGGGTGAATACTGCTTGTGAGAGTGGCCCATATTGAACCAAAATGGCTGGGCTTCTCTGCTCGCTTTCCCCACTTAGTTACCAAATGCAGACTTTCTTGGAAAGGGTGTGGTTTTGTGAAAGGTGGCTCTCTGCAGCTCACATGGGTCCTGAAAGAGATGACAGCTGGGGCTGCCCATGGACTCCCTTCCCCATGGCGGGACAGTCCTTTTTTGAGGACAATTGGGACAGCACAGCTCTGTGTCTACCACACACTTCCTGAATTTATACTATTTAGTCATTTCTCTATTGATTTTTGTTTTCTTCACCAAAGAATGTAAGCTCTGTGTACAAAGCTGTGTTTGGCCTGGCACAAATGAAAAGCCAGTGTTTGTGAGCTGACATTAGTTGTGATTAGTGAAGTAGGCCTAGATGTTGATGTGTCTTGAAGAGTAGGAAGAGAGTTTGCGTTTGTTAGCTAGTGCAATAACCTTCTGTTGCTCTCATAAATGATCACACACTTGCTGGCTTAAAATGGCACAAACTTAATGTTTTATGGTTCTCTAGGTCAGAAGTCTGGTTGCTCTGCCCTCGGTCTCACAAGACTGAAGTCAAGTTGTTAGCTTGGTGGAAGCTCTGAGGGAGAATCTGTTCCCAAACTCATTCAGATTGTTGTCAGAACTCATTTTCTTGTGGACATAGGTCTGAGGTCTTTTCCCTTGCTGGCTGTCAGCTGGTGCCTTTCGGAGCTCCTTTGGGCCACCTGCATTCCTTGTCACCTTGCTCTTCTTTCTGAGCCAGGGATGGCGAGTCGAGTCCTTCTCATATTTTGAATTTCTCTGACTTTCTCTTCTGCATTTCTTCTGTGTCCAGCCTGAGAAAGTCCTCTGTTTTTAAGAGCTTATATGATTGGATTGAGCCTACCAGGACAAGCCAGGATAATCTCCCATTTTCAGATCTGTAGACTTAATTATGTATGCCAGGTCTTTTTGTCACACAACATATGACATGTCACAGATATCTGGTGTGGACAACTTAGGGAGACATTATGCTGTCTACTACTGCTGGGGAGAAGAGATTTCAGAAATTCCTGACATAATGAAAGTGGCATTTTTGGAAGATTTCTTAGCAGTCAGGTAGAGAATAGACAGGGCTAGGGAGACAGTGAGACGGTGCTACTCTAATAGAAAACAAAAGCGTGAGAGCCATGGATGAGGACAATGACAGTAAGCATAAGAAAGACATGAACTTCAATTAAAGTGTTTAGGAATACCTGAGCAGATTTGCTGGCAGATATAGGGAGTGGACGAGGGTAGTAGGTTGCATGAGATAATGCGTTTGAAAGGAGATGAGTTTGGTTGAGGAGGTTGGGTTTGGTATTTCTGTGCTGCTGTGGGGCTGCAGGATCCAGACCATCAAAGACTTAGCACAGCTCCTTCTATGACACAGTGGCCAGACTACATGGAGCAGGCCCTTTATACATACCTCTCTTTTCATTTTGACTCTAAAAGCAGTCATTCTAGAAACATTGCAAATGGGCAGTAAGATCCCAATTAACCATCCAGATAGAGAGTAATGTATGCAAATCATCCAGAATAAATTTCTAAGTCCTAAGTGACATACCTTTGACTTGAGAACACATGCCATAATTTGAGGCCATCATACGTTTCTTCTATAGGGTGTTGTTCTTAGGCTCGTTTTAAAATAAGTTTGAGTTCTCTCAATGAGTCAATTGGTGTCTGAGGAATTTCCTTTGGAAGCATGTTGAAGGAAAATCAGCTTAAATACTAATTTTTCAGGAAAATAACATATATAGAGATAACTAAGGAATCATTCTATTTTTATTCTTCTTGTACAGATGGTAGAAAGAAAGAGGAGTTATTGAAAGTCTTAAGGGGAATCTATACAGGTATTACCTTAGTTGTCATCTGCTTTTCACCAATGAATTCCTGGTAGAACTGGGGAAAAAAATACATCGAATAAGTGGTATCCCAAAACAGAAAGGTCATGTTTCTTTGTTTTCAGTACTGAATTCTCCAGAGTAGCTGGAGTGAGTTAGTTTTTGGCAGCTTGCATGACCAGCAATTCTTTTAACACTTTCAGGCCTGAACCTTCTGGTCACTCAAGTTCATGTTGTAGAAAAGCTAGAGAGAAGTATTTTGAATAAAGAATGGATAGCAAAAGGGCAGGAAACATTTGGAGGGGAGAGAATGGATCAACCAAGGTGTTTAACTGTACAGAAATGGCATACTTTTCAATATTTGGTGGATTTTCTCTGTTTCATTCACTGTGCTTCTTTTTCTCATCAGCAAATGTCAGTTTTTATCCTCTCAATAGAAAGACAGCATTATCCCCATTGGACTGTACCGGACAGGTTTTGTGGTTCCTAAAATGATACCACCAAGTGACTTTGCCTGAAATTTGGGCAAAAATAGCTCATTTTGTGACCGAGATGCAAGGGTTTGGGAAAGTGGGAGGAAAGAGAGAAGGGTCAGTGCCACTGTTCCAGATGAGGTATCTTAGAAACAGTAGCAGAGGGAGGTAGTCTTGATTGACAATGGCTGGGCATGATTCAGAGACCTGAACCTGGGGTCCAGGCAAATATTGAGAGATCCACCATCTTTCTGATACACCTATGCATAATGTTGTAGTCATTGTGCCTATGTGTGCCTTTCCTGGGAACTTTCATTAAATTCTAAAGGTTAAGGACCAGTGGGGCCCAGAAGGGAGATTAAAGAAGCAAAATAAATGTAAAACTAGGTAAATACTATCTGAAACAGTTCCTAAAGCAATCACTGGTTGCATAAGGGCATGTGATGAAAAGGAAGAAGTTTTAAAAACATCTTCCCTTTTCTGAGAACATCAAAATAGACAGTGAGTCTTTAGGACAGTGGGGAGAAGGAATGTTTTATATTGAATATCATTGGAGCAAAAGGCTTTAGAAGGATATGAGCCTTATTTACATATTTTCTGGAAATGTGTCAGAAAGAATGAGAGTATCCCTGTATGCCAAACTTCAACCAAAATAGATCATCTGAGTGAAGGAAATATTATTAAGGGAGCTGGCTTGCCTATTGACATTTATTTAACTCTTTTAGAAGAAAGTACACATTGGCAAGAGTTTTTGGGAAAAAAATGTATCTGATTTCCAACTATAAGAAAAGGCAACTGATTTAAAGCCAAGGAGTATTCTTGGACTGAACTTTTGTAGTGCCTTAATTTAGTCAGCTGGTGAAATGCTTTTTTTTCAAGTATAAAATTATTTAAACTTTCCAAAGGAAAGATTGTCATTTTGGTTTTAAATCTGGACTTTATTGTAAAGTTGTCCTACTATGAATTTGCCAAAGTAACCTCCATTTTTCAGTGATGTGAATATATATGAGGGGTTTTCATTTGGATAGAGGAGGTAAGCTTGTCTCTATATACTTAGCTAATGGTGCTATCTTAGCAAGTAGTGAGAGCACTTTTGACAAAGATATGAATGACAGTGCCCTAGATCTATATAAATCATCAGGAATATAGCTCAAAATTTTAATGTTGAGTTTAAAAGCAAGTGGCAGAAGGATATGTATGGTGTGTTATTTCTGGATAAGTATGAAAAATTTGAAAAAATTATGTATATTGTGCTACTGGTTGCCTGGTGTGGGGGAGTTGCCTGTAGGGCAGAGAATAAAGAGAAATGAGAAATGAGGTTGGTAGTTGTCAAAGAGAACTTTAGTCCTTCCCTTCCTTCCCTTCCTTCCCTCCCTGCTTCCCTCCCCTCCTTCTTTCCTTAAAAGAATGCAAGCACGAATTGCCTGCACAGTCTTATTTTAAATTATCCTCACAGGAAAAATATTGGAACAGTTAATTCGGTATTAAAAGTTATTCTGGGAGTTGATGGTAGGAATATATGTGTTGTTTTTTTCTGTGTTTTAGGGACAAAAGATCATTTACTGAAGATGCATATCTACGTATCTATATCTATAGCCATCTGTGTATCTGTATCATTGTTCAGTGTTTTTAAAACACCAGTGTTAACACCAATCTCCTGTTTCCCCACCAGGTATCCCTTAGAAACAAACTGGTGAAGAAAAGAATGAGAAAAATGAATCAAATTCGTATTCCCTATTCTATGATCAAAGTAAAAATAAGGAGAAGAGAACACTTGGACAGAGGTTTAAAAGTGAGAAAATAAATCACATAAGGGACTAACAGTATAAAAGAAAAAGGGGAGAGAATATAAGCAAAGAGAATAATTGAGGATGGTTGAAAGCTTATACATATTATGATGCAAACCAATTATGTTAAAAGGCAGTCAAGCCAGTTGGTCAATATCTTGTAAACCAAATCATGTGAAACCTGTGAATTTAAAAATTTTAACTAAGTGTCAAAAGATCCATTTGGCTAAAATGTGGAGAAAATGAGCCTGTCACATCAGGTCAACCTGAAGCAGGTGTGTCATAAATTGATTAAAACGTTCTTCTGTGTGTCTGTGTTTTCTGTGAAATGAGGTGCTAGAGAAGACACCCGATCTAAGGGAATATGGGAACATGACCCATCCACAGAAGCTTTGACCGATGAGCACAGATTTCAGCATTGCAAGGACAGACACTCCTTTCTGGCTAAAAGGCAGTTTTTGTCTGAAAAGTTCCCCTCTAGCAACACAGAGACCAAAGCAAAAATAATAACAGGGTAGTGTGAGCATGAAGACACGGCCTCTGCAACTGATGACTCTTGGTCTACAGCTTCACATTGTGCCAGGCGTTCTAAGTGAAGGTCGTGTAAGGGGAACCACATTCAGGGTGGCAGGGAACGCATACGTGTTGGATCACATTTTAGTCTTTGGATTCGTATCTCCATGCTCTTCCTCTTTCTGTCAGGACTGTTGCCATTTAATTGCAAGGCTTCAAATGAAAATAGACAGGTCCTCTGTGTAAATTGTCCTGGAGGCCTCTCCTTATCTGCTTTCTTCTTCCTTTAACTGGCCATTTACTTTCAATAATTTATGCTGGATACAAAATGGGGGAGTTGAGGAGGAGAAAAGGCATACTCTAAAGAAAGGGGAGGAACTAACAGGGTCTAGCAAGAAAATTATCTTTGGTCCTTCAGTGTTTCCTGCTGAATACATCAGTCTCAACTGGGTTTTGCACTGGTGACCTTGAGTCCCTCCTTTACTGTAAAAAGCTGAACAGATATTCTGCTGAATAGAGCAGAAATAGAGTTCCTCATGGAGAATAGTACCAAGTTGAATAAATCATGCCTTCAGAACCTGACCTGATTTTTTTTTCAGCAGAATTTTGTGATCCCCTAATGGAAAGGTTTTAGAATATAAGGGCATATATGATTTCCTGAAAACAATTAGAGGTTCTGTAACACAGCACATCTAATAAAAAATAAGAATTCTATGGCAAAAACAAATATGAGGTTTTATTGATAAGCTGATGGTTGCACAGGAACACTAGGCCATATTGACTTTAATAAAACATTAAGTGGTTTAATTAAATCATTAATTCCACCCCTAGTTCCATTTGTCAAAAGACAGTCAATGTAAAAATAAAATGGTTTCTTTTTTTAGCTGCTTCTCTTTCCTCTATAATTTATTAAGATGAGTCTATAGATTGACTTACTGCTATTCTGCCATAAAGCACTTGCTGTCATTTCAAGAATATAGCACTTTAAGCAGGATACAAGGAGGTATTGATCTTGAGGTGACATCTTTCTTCACTTTTCATAAAAGGATTTTTTTAGGCAGATCTATAAAATGTGTATGAATGCAGAGGTTTAAGTCACAACATTATTACAATACTACTAAAATAATTATTAGCTTGTTTCTCTGATTTATGAGGAAAACTTAGGAAAGGCATGTGAGCAATTTTAAATCCATATAATGATAGTCATTACCTATTTTAACATTAATTTTTATTTATGAAAGTAGAACAGAGACAGTTTTAAAAATTAGTAATATCAGAAAGCTTAGGAGATTACTTCTAAGTAATCTTCTGTCTCACCCTCCCTATCCTATAGTCCCACTTCCCAGAGAGAGGCTAGCCGTTTCTTCAAGTATTTATCTCTATATTTAAAAGTGATATGCTGTCTTAGCCTAGATTTTCTAAAAACAGATTAACTCAAGAATTAATACTTTGATACTTCATTTGGGGGGTTTAAGCCCAGAGAGGAGAAGGTAAGGCAAAAGAGAAGGGAAGCAAAGAGAGCTACAAAGCATTGCCATGTGATGTGTTACATGGTGAATACTCAATATGCATGTCAGCTCTGCGTGTGACTTCTGCGCATGGGCTATGGGGAGTCACCCCACCCTAAAAATTGTGTGGATGGGAAGTGGAAGGGAAATTTACCTGCATGGTTTCCTCTTGTCTCCTTTTTCTCTTTGGTCACAGTTCACTCCATGGGGAGCTACCTCTTCTGTCCTTCATTGTCATGCTATCTGGCCTTTTGGTGGCCCCTCCAGAAGCTTTATTCCCTATCTGGTGGTATTGCATTCCATTGAAATTCAAGAGTGGAGGGGTGACTTGGCGTGGATAGACCCTCAACATTGTGGGGTCTGTGGGTCATCCAGGTGCTGGATTTTACCTTAACTCTGGCCAGTTGGGGAGCTTGGCAAAGTGGTAGAGATGGGAGTGGGGAGCTCAGGTTAGGAGGCAGACAGAATCTTTAGAAAGGAGATAGTAGGGTCAATGTGAGTGGTTGTATAATACACATACTGTATTTTTTCCTTGAGTTACTGACTTTGGGCATTAACTATTGACTTCTTGATATGATCAGATGAGCATTTAACTCTCTTAAATTTCTTTTCATTCCTACTCCAATATAGTTTTATAATATTTTTTGTATCCAGCAATAGTCAGTGTTTACATTGTCATGACCAGGTAGATTATGTTACCGCTCAGCCAAGTAGTGACTGTAATTAAATTTTCTTTCTTACACAATTTTTATTTCTCCCAATTATTACATGTTTTTATTTACATTGTTTTCTAAGAACTTGTTTAGATAGTTTTCATTGCCGACGGTGATAGATTTTTCCAAATCCCCCCACATAGGCTGTTAATTCCATTTTTTTTTCCTCCCTTTATGACCTCTTTCCCAGAGCACTGAATCCTCTTGCTTTAATCTGGACTGATTGCTTTCCAGGGCTTATGGTGTGGAATTCTTGTTTTCTGTATCTCATGTTTTCCCTTTTCTTGGATTCTCCTTTGTTTTGCTTGAACACATCTCACAATGGCTTCCTAAAATAAATATGGTAGACATGTCTAGTACCTCTCCATAATCTGCTTTCCTTCCTTCCTCAACAGATGAGAGGGTGACACTTCACTACCTCTTGGCAGCTATGTAGGTCATTAACTAGTTCTGGCCAGTAGGTTGTGGGTAGAAGCAACATGTGCCAGTTTGGGCAAAAACATTATCTCTCCCCATGGAGAAAGATATCATACCTTACACAGAGACGGTCATAAGACCCAAATTAAGACCGGGTCGATAAATTGCCATGGAATATGGTTGACCTGGAAAATCTCTTGTACTCACATAAATTCCAAGTATGCTAAGAAAGAAAACTTTGCTTTATTAAGCAATCGAGATATTTGGCATTGCTGGAATTCTGGTCTCTCCTGACTGATACAAAAGGGCTCATGGGAAATACATTTCTGAGCCATTCCAATCTGAAAAAAGATTTTTATTTTCCCTCACCTTTAATTAATAACCTCGCTTGATATAGAATTCTAGATTATAGACAAGTTTGATTCTATTTTAATTCCTATTCCTTTGTATGCAACCTAGCTTTCTTTCTCTGGAAGATTTTAGGGTCTTCTTTTTATCCCCGGAATTTAGAAATTTTACTGTGATTAATCTTGATGTGAGTCCAGTTGTTTTGTTTTTTGTTTTTGTTTTGTTTGTTTTTGCTTTTATTAATTGAAAGTCAATGTTGAGATCTGTGCTATGCATCTCTGATAAATTTCATATTATACCTTTAATAATTTTCCTTATATTTATTTCTGTAATTCCTATTTGCTCAATGTTATATAGTCTGGAGTAATCTTCTTTTTCTATTTTCTCTCTAATTTTATATTTCCTTTGTTTTTTTGCTCTATTTTATAGAAGAAAGCCTCAATTTTAACTTTTAACTCCTCTACTGAATTTTTATTTATTGAAAAAAATTTTTCTTTATTTTCCTTCAAGCTTTACTGAGGTATACTTGATGAAATTACATAAATTTAAAGTACATAACTTGTTCATATATGTGTAATTTGTGAAATGATTACTATAATCAGGTTAATATATTCATCATTTCATATAGTTACCATTTTCCTCTGAATTTTAAAATTCAGTCAATTTTATTTTAAACTCCAAAAGCTGTTCCTTGTTCTTTATTACAGAATTCTCTTTCTTTTTCTGAGGATATGAAGACTTTCCCTGAATCCCCCAGGCCTGTTATGCCCAAGTTTGGGGACTAGCTCAGTTTCTCAGAGAACAAATGTCTGGCCTTCTATGATGGGAAGAGAGAAGGTTGTTATTGGTTGGAAACTGTGGGAGAAAGGTATATCCCAGGAGAAGCAGATTGGAATGGTTATAGGGGAACAAGAAAGGAAGGAGAACATCCGTACAGAAAGGCAGCCTCGTGTGAGATGCGGTGAGTAGGAATCTCAGTGGGATGAACATTTATACAGAGTGTGGCCTGGCACGAGGTCTCTGAGTCTGAACAGGATGAGAAGGTCATTCTCTAGGGGGGCTTTTTGCTCTAGGATGTTAGAACCCAGAAGCGTGAGGAGAGTCGTATCAGAGTCTGAGCTGGGTGAGGAAGGCTTCTCTGTCATGATAGAAATTGGATTAGTTTCCTATGGCTGCTGTACAAAATTACCGAAGACGTGGTGCCCTAAAACCGCAGAAATTTAAGGGAGCCTTGGTGGTTCAGTCAGTTAAGTGTCTGGCTCTTGGTTTTGGCTCAGGCCATGATCTCAGGGTCCTGAGATGTGGCCCTGCTTCTGGCTCCATGCTCAGTGGGGAGTCTGCTTAAGAGTCTCTCTCCCTCTGCCCCTCCCCCACTCACACTCTTGCTCTCTAAAATAAATCAAATTTTAACAACAACAATAGAAATTTATTTTCTTAAGGTTCTATAGGCCAGAAGTCCAAAATCAGTTTCACTGGGCTGAAATCAATCAATGTCCCATTGGCACAGCCTCATTCCTTCTGGGACCTGTAGAGGAGAATTCACTTTCTTGCTTTTTCCAGCTTCTAAAAGCTGCCGGCATTCCTTGGCTCGTGCCTCTATATCACCTTGGCCTCTGCTTCTATCATATCTCCGTCTCTGATTCTGATTCTCCGGCCTTTATTTTTAACTTTGTAAAGGTTCTCCTCCTTTTTTTTTTTTTAACAGTATAAGATAGCATTCACAGATTCCAAGATTAGGTTGTAGATAACATTTGGGGGACTATATTTAAGTCCACCACAGATACATAAAAGAATATGCTTGTAAATGCATTTGTGTACACACACACACACACACACACACACACACACACACACACACTTACATACACAATACCTCTGCTCCCTGAGAAAGCCTCGGAACAGCAACACCCCAATATCAGTGAATACGACTAGTGACTAAACTTGCCTTCAGTTGTAGTTTGGGTTTTGCCGCAGGTATACTCGAACACAGACTTTCACACCTGCCTCAGCAGGGCTGCCCAGGGGAGTAAGCTTGGGCAATGCAGCTTCTGAGTCAAGGAACTCTCTGAAGTGGTTGACAGCCAACTTTCAAGCACAAGAAACTCAAGACTTCTTGGAGAAATGGCTTATTCTAGGCCGAGCAGGGAAGATCCAATATGGATCTAGAACCCTTTTTTTTGAAAGTGAAAAATGGAAGTGAAAAAAAAAAGTGAAAAAATGCTCAAGGAATGAACAGCATCAATTAGATGCAGAGCCATTTTGCAGGAACTCTCACTGACCAAATCTGAGACAGTTTGAACATACAAGTGAGTAATGAGATTACTGAATAAAAGCAGAAACCATCAGTCCACACTGACATGAATAAATAAGTGAATAAATTAAAATTTTTATGAGAACAGAGATACACATATTTTAAAAGCGACTCTCCACAAACTACCTAGGCCAGGGGGACAGAAGATAAGGTTGTAGTAGACTAATTTGGCAGATAGTACCTTAACCAAGTGATCAAAGTGAACATTAGTAGTAATGGTAAAAATAGAGACCATTTGCCACTTGTTAGGAAACAATGGGAGTTTCCCAACAACCTCCCACTGGTGATATTTTTAGTCTAATCATGAGAAAATGTCAGAGTAATCAAAACTACTACAAAATAACTGACCTGTGATCCCTAGAAGTGCCTGGTTCTGAAAGTCTAGTTCTGTTCCAGGTGAAAGGATACTCAGATGACATGACACCTAAATGCAACACTTGCTTCTGAAGTGGACCCTGTTAAAGGATATTACCAGAACAGCCGGTGGTATTCAAGGGGGTCCGCAGTTTAGTTGGTAGTAATTTATCAGTGCTAACTTTTTTATTTTGATAGTTACACTGTGGTTGTATAATAGAATATCCTTGTGAAATGCACATCAATTTCTTGGAGTGTGATGGTGCATCATGTCACTGACTTATTCCCAAATGATGCAGAAATAAATTTCTTTGCATAATACTTGTAACCTTTTTGTAAATTTGAGATTGTTTAAAAAAATTCAAGTGATTCCCTCAGCTTTTGCCAAACAGCTCATAACCTTACTTCTAGATTGGATGTTGACCCTCTTGGGCAAAGGGGGATGTGGAAGAAGGCGGATGGAAAGTGCAAAGTGAAGGAATAAAAATTGATGGCGAACATCATGCCACTGACTCCCCCCATCCTGAGAACTGTCTCCCAGGATTTGATTGTTTTCCACAGAAACTCCATTCCTTTCTTCTTTCGGCTCCTAACAACCCTCACCATTGCAGCTAAAGGCCACTGATTTGTTTTCTGGTATTTTATCCCTACTGCCTAGCCCAGTGCCTGGCATATGGGAGTTTCCATAGCCATTTATTTTTTTCCCAAATATGTTTATTTTATTTTTTCAGTGTTACAAGATTGATTGTTCATGCACCACACCCAGTGCTCCATGCAATACGTACCCTTTTCAATACCCACCACCAGGCTCGCCCAACTCCCCACCCTCTCCCCTCCAAAACCCTCAGTTTGTTACTCAGAGTCCACAGTCTCTCCTGGTTCATCACCCACTCTGATTTCCCCCCATTCACCTTTCCCTTCCTTCTCACAATGCCCTCCATATTTTTCCTTATACTCCACATGTGAGACCATAAGATAATTGACTCTCTCCACTTGACTTATTTCACTCCGCATAATCTCTTCTAGTCCTATCCATGTTGATACAAAAGTTGGATATTTATCCTTTCTGATGGAGGCATAATATTCCATTGTATAGATGTACCACATCTTCCTTATCCACTCATCT
>CM052809.1:71490019-71685019 GCA_028533885.1 Nasua narica
CTATGTTCTCCTCTAGGGTTTTGATAGATTCCTGCCTCACATTTGAGGTCTTTTATCCATTTTGAGTTTATCTTTGTGTATGGTGTAAGAGAATGGTCAAGTTTCATTCTTCTACATAGAGCTGTCCAGTTTTCCCAGCGCCATTTATTGAAGAGACTGTCTTTTTTCCACTGGATATTTTTGCCTGTTTTGTCAAAGATTATTTGACCATAGAGTTGCGGGTCCATCTCTGGGCTCTCTATTCTGTTCCACTGGTCTATGTGTCTGCTTTTGTGCCAGTACCATGCTGTCTTGGTGATCACAGCTTTGTAGAAAAGTTTGAAATCAGGGAATGTGATGTCCCCAGCTTTGTTTTTCTTTTTCAATATTTCCTTAGCAATTTGGGGTCTTTTCTGGTTCCATACAAATTTTAGGGTTGTTTGTTCCAGCTCTTTGAAAAAAACTGGTGAAATTTTGATTGGGATGGCATTGAAAGTATAGATTGCTCTGGGCAGTATAGACATTTTAACAATGTTTATTCTTCTGATCCATGAGCATGGAATGCTTTTCCACCTTTTTGTGTCTTCTTCAATTTCTTTCATGAGTGTTCTGTAGTTCCTCAAGTACAGATCCTTTACCTCTTTAGTTAGGTTTATTCCCAGGTATCTTATGGTTCTTGGTGCTACAGTAAATGGAATCAATTCTCTAATTTCCCTTTCCATATTTTCATTGTTAGTATATAGGCCATTTAAAAGATTAATTAATAATCATCTCTAGAAATGAAGCCAGCAATGAAGTCTTTAAAAAATCAGTTAGTTTAGCCTTCATTTAAAATTCTCCATTAGGGCGCCTGGGTGGCTCAGTGGGTTAAAGCCTCTGCCTTCGGCTCAGGTCATGATCTGAGAGTTCTGGGATTGAGGCCCTCATTGGGCTCTCTACTCAGTGGGGAGTCTGCTTCCCCCTCTCTCTCTGCCTGCCTCTCTGCCTACTTGTGATCTCTCTCTCTGTCAAATAAATAAATAAAAATACTAAAAAAAAAAAAATAAAATAGAATTCTCCATTAATTAAAGAGCTAAGCAGCCAAAAATCTGTTGTTTATTTTGCTTTCTGTTATTATTTGGAATGAGATATTTCTATTTATGCCCTCTCCAGCTGCATGCATTTTCCTGAACAGTTTCAGGTAATTAGCTTCCTGGAATATAATGCTATGTGCCAGGTTCCTCTGGTATAGCTTTCTTACGTTTGCCTGTTTGAGAGAGTTATCATATCTTAAGAATTGATAGAAGAAGATGCTTTTCTAACTTTTCTTTAACACGTGACTCTAGATTAAAGGATTTTTCTTGGTTCTTTGTGAGTAGGAAACTTCATCAGTTTTACCTCTGGTCAAAATCTGACTTGCTATGTGAACTTCCTCCATGATCAATCCTGAATTCAAATCCCAATAACTAATATTAAAATTCTAATAATAGCTAATAATTATTAATTCTTCTTAAGTGGCAATCACTCTGCTAATCCTTTTTTATTCATTGGTTCATTACTCCTCACAAGAAGCTCAAAAGATAGATACCATTTTTACGTACACTTTATACTTGAAGAAACAGATATCAGACTGAGCTTCTAGGAACAACCCCCAATTTTTCATGTCAAAATTGGGCTGCCAAGGAGCTGCTGCCCTGGCCACCATGGGGAATTTTCCTGTCCAATGGAAGCTCTGCCCCTCTTGCTATCAGCTTGAGAACCAGGCTCACAACCTAACTGCTCTCCTCTGCTTTTTTCCTGAATCCTCATTTCCAAATGCAAATCTCCTATTCGTGCATCTGATTGACAGAACTGGAACTCACGTCTGGAACCTAAGCTGTTACAGAGTCTGGGAGATGGACTTTTTAACTTTCTAGCTCTGTAGTATAGGAAGGTCCACAGGAAGGGCATGTGGACCAAACTAATCCTCACTTTGTTACAGCAGAACCTCACTGCTGGGCTTGGTTTATGCAGTTGTGTGCCTACAGCAAGATTACAAATGCATTCTGGAGTATGTCTCACTTTAGTTTCTACCTCTGAATTCACAAAATCTTCATATTGACTATCTTCAGTACATCTATCCAAATGAGGTCTAGTCTCAGGATTCTTTAAGCACCTTTTCTCTTGTTCTTTTAAAAACTCTAGTAGTTTCCAACATGATTAGTTTATTTCATAGCTCTCTTACTTAATTTCTGTAGAATCACAGACTTGCTAGTTTCTCAGTCAACTAGAAAAGTATAGCTTTCCATATTTCTGCTTCTTAGTGATACACACATTGCATGACCAAACTTAGTAGCCAGCCAACAGTTTGTGGAAGAGGAAACTCATGATTCCGTTACCGTTTGTTTTCCTGTCCAAATGGAAAGCTGTATCTTTGCACTGTCCAATAGAAATATATTATGAGCCATATGCATAATTTAAAATTTTCTAGTAACTACATTAAAAAACTAAAACAGGTGAAATTATTTTAAGAATGTATTTTACTTACCTCATTATTTCCAATAGATTCTTATGTTAACATGTAGCAAATATGAAGAATTAGTAATAAATATTTTACATATTTTGGTAGCAACTCTTCTAAACTGAGTATATATTTTACCTTAAGAACACAGCACTGGCCATATTTCAAGTGGTCCATAGCTATATGCGACTGGAGGCTACCTATCAGACAGTGCTGCTGTGGCTGAAGAGAATGGCTTACTTGGTTTGGAATGTGGCAGTGTTGTGTCCTTGGGAACTCATTGTTTTGTATCACTGTAACCCAGAGATCTGTGGAAGGGGAATTCATCTGTTAAATCACTTCTTCCAGTGGTGTGGACATGTAGCAAAAAGCTGATGGCACCACCATGCATTCTGCTCTGACTTAAGTATTTTTAGCGTCTTTCCCCATGTATGGCCCCAATGTTGTAGCTAAGGATGACTTCGTGACTGATTTGGTTTAACCTAGACTTCTCAGTACCAACCTCCCTGGAACGCTTATTTCTTTGAAAGATAACCTTAATTGAATTGGATTTTTGATGCTTTAACTATTATGTGGAGAGGTATTTCTTTCCCATTACTCTCCTATTAGTAAAATGTGAACTTGCACATCCTTTAGATGCAGCCTGGATTTGCTCTTTCTTCCTAGCTAAGATAGTAATTCACAATATTTTGCTCCTTCATGGAACAGAAGGTCAGAACCTCTAGTACTAGACATTTACTACTTATCACATTTCCCAGCAGTGCTGCCTGAAATTGTAATAGCTCCTGTCACTCACGTCCTATGAAAGTACAACATGCTTGTCATTGAGGCCAGTAGAATCTATTCTACCCCAAATTCAGAGTGCTTTCTTGCTCTCACTTCTTGTTGTCATTATAGAAAGCTCTCAATACAAGGTCAGTAGTTTTTGGATTTGGGGGGAAATTAATATTTGGATACCTTTTCATATGAATTAATAGAGCCATTCCCATAGCAGAATTCCTGCTTTTGGTGACCAAGTCATTATGCTTTGGGGACAGATCTCCTTTAAAAGGAATATCAGGAACTCATGATCGTATGATGGAGCTTCCAGTTTGCCAGGGTTCAAACTATGGTTCTGTGTCTGTGCACTGACTTCAGTTCTTTAGGAGGGAAAAAAAGGGAACCTAATGCATTTCTCTGAAGGCCACTGTCTTTTCTATTCTCTCTAATTTTTCTACATCATTTACTAGAGTTTCTTGCTAGAGTCGAGTTTCTACTCTTTTTACTAGAGTTTCTTGCCATCACATTCTCTAAGTAAATCTCTGCCTCTCAGACCACTACTTCTGTGTTATAAAGAGAGCTAGTGTCTCCAATTCCATTATTCCCAGGTAACCTCTAGACAACTAGATTTTACAGCTTCTAATAGATTTCAGTTCATCTGGAAAATGAGAATTAGAAAAAAGCATTCTTTTCAGTTTTTTTTTTTAAGGAGATGAAAACATCAAATGAACTGGTTGCTGGAGACTCTCTCCCCCTGTTCCAACACATTCGCCTGTAAATGGCCAGGCAGTTCTTCCCTATAGTAGGGTTTATGTTTAAGATAATTTGGAGTTTCCTTTTGTGTCTCTGCCTCAGTACAAAGCAAGTATTTTACTCTGTGACAAAAGAGTTCACTGAATGTCTATTGCCTCTGACACACTTGACCTATGATTTTAGGTCTTGTGGTTTAAGTTATTTTTTATTTAGGAAAAACAAAAAAAAATGGTCTCTTGAGAAAACTGGCAGTTTTAGGGGTGCAACTTGAGGCCTTGGAAAAGAATAAAGCTAACTCGTAAAGGTGTTTAACCTATTAAAAGACCCATTACCATTGGCAGTAATCAACTGAGTCAAATAGTTGTGGAGTAAGGAAAAAAATGCTTAGCAACAACACTTTGTTATCCTGAAATGATTCTATGACAGTGTATCGATCCGTGGTAAAAGTTTCAGGAGTGATAGAGAATCAGCACCCAGTTATCTCATTGAATGTTCAGCCTAACAAGAGGTATAAAGACTAGGTAGTGTCAAGAATATGTCATGCAAAATGTAGCACTTTTCATTTTTAAACTATGGCAATTCGTTGAAAAGAATGATGTGAAATTTGTCATCACAGGTTGAGTAATGATGCTTTAATAGCTAGTTAGTTCCTTTAGGATGCCACACCACCTAGCCAAATATATGAGACTTCAAGGTTAGAACAATGCTTACTTTTATTTTTTCTTTACTTATTTTTAAATATTTTATTTATTTATTTGACAGAGAGATCACAAGTAGGCAGAGAGGCAGACGGGTTGGGGGGTGAAGTAGGCTCCCCGCCGAGCAGAGAGCCCGATGTGGGGCTCGATCCAAGGACCCTGAGATCATGACCTGATCTCAGTAAGTAAGCACCCCAAAAGTAAGCACACCCAAATGCTTACTTTTAATTAAAAATTTATTATCATTCATTTAATCATGCCTCCTTCCCAGTTCACGAGTTATGGTCTGAAGGCCAAGCCCCCAGGTATCTACAATTAGCTCATCTCCATTCTGGGCTCAGTATATTTGCAATTCTGACTCCATTTCCCTGCCCCCTTGTCCCCCCAAAGCTCCTGCTCATGGTTAGCAAACTTGTGCCTATAAACTCTTTTCTGATTATTCACTTGCACTTGTTTTTCTTGTTCCAGCAGAAATCCAGCTATTCCCAAAGGAGCTTCTTCTCATCATCTGGGTCTCAATTTAATAGAGACACCTCTCTTGCCCATCCCATCTGACCAGCATAATTTTGATTCTCTATCTGCACAAGCTGGTTATTTTCCTCCTTGCACTCATTATCTTTTATACTTATTAAATTCATTAATTTATTTTGTTGCTTGTTTACAGCTTGACTCCTCCACTAGAGGTTCAGCTCCTTGATGAGGCCAGACATCTTGCATACCAGGCGAATCTTTTCCAGGGCCTGACATACACTGAGAACAAATGAGTGAATGAATGATGACAGAGCTAAATTTTTGATTAATTTTTTAAAGATTTATTTATTATTTGAGAGAGAAAGAGAGAAACATAGTGGGGAGGGGCTGAGGGAGAGAATCTCAAGCAGACGTCCCACTGAGTGTGGAGCCCGATGGTGGGCCTGGATATCACGACTTTGAGATCATGACCTGAGCCGAAATGTAGAGTTGGACGTTTAACTGAGTGAGCCACCCAGGCTCTCCTGAGTAAATTTTAAAAACGAATTTTATCTGTTCACTAAATATATGGATATATGGTCATCACTTTTCTCTGATAGAGTATCAGTTGGGTGATGGCCTATTGCTGCTTTTACCAATATTCAGAAGAAATCAATCAATCAATCAGTCTCATATAGGTTCATTAGGTGACCACATTTATTCTACTTGGTTTCTGGAGCATTAAACTTTGTAGCAGGTCATGATGATCTTATTTGATATAGCATATTTGCCTTTTCTCAGTAAAAAAGTTGGCAATTTTTAAACTATTTCTTTTTCTTTTCACATTTCTAGGAGTGCACTGACTGGCACCTGTAACTTCTTTAGCTGAACTGATGAATACACGATTCTTTTTTTTTTTTCTTTTTAAAGATTTATTTATTTATTTATTTATTTATTTATTTATTTATTTATTTGACAGAGAGAGAGAGAGAGAGAGACAGATTACAAGCAGGCAGAGAGGCAGGCAGAGAGAGAGGGAGAAACAGGCTCCCCGCTGAGCAGAGAGCCCGATGCGGGGCTCGATCCCAGGACCCTGAGATCATGACCTGAGCAGAAGGCAGTGGCTTTAATCCACTGAGCCACCCAGGCGCCCCTGAATACACGATTCTAAGCTGCATTTCAAACCAGGTATAAACAGAGCCTGGAGTTAAAACACCATATCATGAACTGAAAAATGGATGCCATAGGTGAAAAGAGGCTACTTTTACAATATTTTTCCTTTCAGTATTGTTGAGGAAAGGGTACCTCTATTACTGTTACTGTGTTTCAAGGGATATTTTGTTCAGTTAAAACTCTGTCATGAAATTTAAAATGTCTGTCTTACTTCAAGGCTTAGGAATTTCTAGGTAAGATTTTAAAAAAGACAATAAACACATGCACATGTACACACACACAAATTGCTTTCAAAAGATCAGGAAGATGTTCTCATGAAATAAGGGGGGAAACAGAAAACATCATTTCATCAGTATATCTTTGTGGAAGTCCGTAATTAACTAATTCACAGTAAATATAATAATGCTGAAATAACTAGGGCTATATATAACTCCATCGGTCCAATTAGTATCAGATTTCACATGTAATTAACACTCCAGAGGAAGGTGAGAGAAGCTGGAATGAAAAGTCCATAGGAGAGTAGAACGAAACTATTGGATCATATTGCCTTATGTTGCTGCAAAGAACAGATAAAAGATTCCCCAAAACAAAATTCTTATTTATTTTGCAGCATAGAAAAATACAATGATCATTTAAAAATAAAGTCATAATTACAGAGACTACAATGGAACAGATTCACTGAGCAAAACATTTTATTTATATCTACAAGTTGAGAAACTGGTGAAGCATAAAGGACAAATATGTATAATCAGTGGGAAAGTTGTCTGAGGGGGATTTTTAGCAAAATCGAGGATTTGGTGTGGTTCAGTGGCATTCACGCAAGAGGGTTCCTGTTTCAAACTCACGTTTACAACGTAACACTTCATTGCTTTGCTGCTAAATCCACACAGTAGTGGAGCTCTGTAAAAGGTCAAGTTGAATCCTGTGTTATTTGAACAATGTCTACCAAAAGGGGTCTCTTGTTTTATGTTTATAATTTTAATTAATTACAGATTACTATACCTTTCTCATGATCTTAAGCTATATTGTAGTTTCTCGTGTAATGTAGTAACCTTTTTAAAGTATGGGGTAACCAATTACACTATTACGAACTCAGATGAACAATCATTTCTCAAGCACAATTGTTTAAGTATGCTGGTTTTGAAATTCATTTTAGCACTGAGTCTGCATTGTGCAAAAATAAAGGAGGAAACTAAATATTTGAAAAGCCAAATGACTTTGCGGACTGTATAGCTGGTTGGTGGCAGAGCTGGAATAATGTCATAGGCTACCATTTAATGGTGATTGGTGGCTGCTTTTGCTATGAAAAAGAAAGTCCTGTCTCTGACACAGGACTCTCCCATCTCCTACAAGCATCCATGAAACTATGGAAGGCTTCCTCACTATACAAAATTGTATAGTCATTTTGATAGGAATTCTTTGGCCGCTGGGGCTCGTCTACACCATTAAATTTACTTAAGTAGGATAGACTCTTAACCAGTGACTTCCCAAAGATTCCATTTTCCTGAAAATCTTCCCAAAGTTTCCATTTCCTGAAAATTCCATTTTCCTTCCTCCTATTTCCCTCCAAACAAACACAGTTAGAGCTTCGCAGCTCCCCGAATTTATTTTCTTACAATGTCAACCCACCTTCTCAGTCATGAGTAATTGGTCTCTTCGAATTTCTTAGAATTGGTATGGAAAGAGAGAAATAATTCTCTCATGGGGAACCGGACCTGAGAACATACATACTCGAAGTTGTGAGCTCCAATCATGTTCCTTCGTGTGGATGACAAAGCAGAGAATACCATTTCGTACATTATTCATAAGATGACATATGTTTCACTTTGCCCGAGACGTTCCCTGCTTATGTCCGTTGTCTCAGTGTGATTATGGATAGTGTCTTCTCTCAAAATGTTCTGATTTGGAAGCTAAATTATATGATCACCCATATTCATCCAAGATTCTGACGGCAAATGATAGAAGCTGGACTTGGACAGCAGCTGCCTAGATATTATTATGGATTCCACCATCCAAACTGAGAGACATAATGTTCAATGTGGACATAATGTCTACTTGAAGAGAGTGGAGGGACAGCATTTACTACTTTGTGGGAGCAAGTGCCTCTGAACTGGGAAGTCTCCTATATCTTATCTATGTAAAGGCCGGAGCTCCTTTTGGGGTTCGGTTTCCTGTAAGTGTTGCTAGGTAGGCCCTGTGTTATTGGTGACATGCGGAGTAGCTCAGCCTAACATGTTGACCCTCGATACGATTCTTACAAAGACTATTATACCTTATGCTCTGGCTGCTGACTTTATAAATAAGCTAGGCAATCTTCACGTGTGGGTGCTGGTAGGAGTCTGTGACAGCCATTGGGATTTTGACCAAAGTTCATGCATTCATTCTCTCTGTCCACTAAAGTCAACCTGCAGGCAGAAAGAAGAATGAAGTGGGTGCACAACAAGCAGGAGAACACAGAGAGATGAGGACTTAGGTTTTCTCCTTTGTTTCCATCCCCACAGGCTACTCTGAGTTGCATTCTTGCCTTAGTTTCTAGAGAGTCCACCATTTGTTCATAATTATGATACCTTCAGGCTTAAGTTCTCTCCAAAACCTTTCTGTAACTAGCAATCCTTAAAGCCCAAATCTAAATCAGAATCAACTCAAAATTAGCAGATTTTAGTTTTCATCAGTGATCAGGTCAGTAGCTGGAATTCATGTGTTCATGCGTTTTCCACATGAGTGTTGAGTGCTTAGCGTATACTGGACATTGTGCTAGCTTCAGGGGATACCGTAAGTCAGACAGACGTATTCCTACCTGCCTCCAGTCATCAAACCAATAATTACAGATGTGAGATCCTCTCCACTTGTCTTCAAAAGATTGATCAAATAATCCACTAGCATAATTCAAACCTTGTTTGTGCATCTTGGGTATTCGCAGCCTGTGAAAAGTCACTGAAGTGAAAAACTCTACTCAAGAATGGGTTCCATTCTATTTTTCTGTGTGGTGTAAGAAAATGGTTCAGTTTCATCCTCCTGCATGTGGCTGTCCAATTTTCCCAACACCATTGGTTGAAGAGACTGACTTTTTTCCATTGGCTATTCTTTGCTGCTTTGTCAAAAAAAAAAAAAAAAAAGACAGTTTGGAAACATATGAGGGATATTTTTTAGCCAAAAATATACATGCATAAATATTGTATATGTGAGCTGTGAGATATTGTTAGAGTGGTTACTTTTTTAAAAATAGGCTTTTACCTCCCACTCTGGACATGTCTTTGAAATGGTTTTACATGGTTGTTCCATGGATTTGGATAGAAAACAGAATATTTTTTAAGATTTTATTTATCTGAGAGAGAGAGAGAGTGAGAATTAGCAGGTGGGAGGGGCAGAGGGAGAGGGAGAAGCAGACTCCCTGATGAGCAGGTAACCCCAATGTGAGGCTTAATCTCAGGACCCCAAGATCATGACCTGAGCCAAAGGCAGATGCTTAACCAACTTAGCCACCCAGGTGCCCCTAGAGAACAGAATTGTACCATGTGAGGCAAACCTCTGGAGAAAGCATTTTTTCTCAAAAGTCGGGGTGGGGGTGTAGAGAGACAAGTCCAAGGCCAGGAAGAAGCTTGAGAGGTGATTTGGAAGCAAGGGATCATTGAGATCATGTTCTTAGGCTACGTGGGCGAGGCAAATAAGGAAATAGACTGATTGTGTGTGGCGTTCCTTTCTTAAATCATTGTGTTCTTTGATATTTCTTGATTTATCTTCACTAAATATAATTCCCAAGTACAGAACAGTCCAGGGGTTTTTCTTTGTAGCATGCACATTAAGTCAACCGATGAGGCAGAACAAGAATTGGAGTGAGACCAGCACAACTCAGGCCCATCAGAGACCTCCTGAGAACTATTTGGACTAATAGTTTAGGGCTTCCAGGAATAGTGATGGAAAATCTTCCAAGTTTATTAAGGAGTTGGGCTAGCAGAGTTTTGACAATAGCAGGCCAGTCTTGACAACTGTAGGGCTCTGAATAGGCAATACTATGTGACGTATGACCCAGAAAACCTGAAACTGTATTTGGCCCTCTCTGTTAAGTCCACTTAAGGTGGAAACCCTGACAGAATGCTCCTTCATCCTCTCCACCTGCAGGTAGTGAAGAGAAGGAGACAAGATATCTTCCTTCAGGAACAGTCCACAGAGATGTGAGGTCTATGTGCAGCCAGCTGACAAAGCTTGCTAACGATACTGATAATCATGTCGAGAGTTCACTGGGGCTACTCAGTGTTCCACTGCTTTTGTACACTGTTCATTTCGCATAAACACATGTGACAGATATTGTAATTATCCCCATTTATAGATAAGGAAACAAAAGCTGAGAGAGATGACAAGTAGGCAGAGAGGCAGGTAGGGGCAGGGGGAGCCGAGCAAAGAGCCTGATGCAGCGCTCGATCTCAGGACCCTGAAATCATGACCTGAGCCGAAGGCGGAGGCTTTGACGCACTGAGCCACCCAGGCGCCCCTTGAGAAATGTTCTTAATCTTAGAACTAAGAAATTTTTTTTGAGTCACACATCCCTTGGAAATTTTATCAAAGCTTAAAATTCTCTCCACATAGCAATGCTCGCTCACATACGATGTTGTTGTTTTGCATAATGTATGGGATGGTTTAAATCTCTAGAACCTTCCAGGAGTAACAACAGTAGTTTCTGAGGAGTATCTTTATAAACTTTGAACATGGATACCTTTCACTTTCAAGGGAGTTATACGACCGCTTAATTCAGGGAAAATTGTATTCCCATTTTACTGAGGTGGTTGCTTTTGTTTTTCTCCTTCAGGGGAGAGCTCCGTGCCAGTGTTACAGTTGGCTGTGGTCACTAGCCAGCTGCCTGGTAACGGCACAGTTTGTACATTCCGTGGCGGGGCTCCAGAAGGGCCGAGCGCTCCACTGGGGAGCGGCTGTATGAGCTCCAGGTTTCTGACACGAACATTACTGATGCTGCCCCTGCTGAAAGACCTCATTATTATCATGGCAAATACCGGGCGAACAAAGGGACCATTGTCAGAACAGAGGACTATCTGTTATTGTTAATTGAATATTTTTGATTATGGTATTAAGTTAGAGTATTCCAGCATGTCTTTTTTTGGGCATGGGTTCATTTGTGCAGCTTCTCTTGATACAGGAACTAAGTAGCACATGCTCACACACTCACAAGCGTCCTCTATGCGAGTTGTGGTGCAGCTGCAGGCTCTCGCCATCTATTTGAAGAGTTCACAGGCTTTTTGGGGGGGGGAGCGGAGGTGAAGAGTATAGGAGAATGGCTTGAATTTTCATATCTTTTTCACATTTAAGATTCTTTTGCATGAACCACGGGATCCTCTGTGAGACCGTAAAGATATAAACATGATGTATTGCTGGGATCAACGTGGTTTAGTTCTCAGGCAAAGACTAGAACTGTTGGGCAACCTTGGGAAGTGGGTGATTACATCATTTCTGTGAAACCACACTACACCCTTGGTCACAATGAAGGGTTATAGGATGAGTGGGATAACACTGGATGGAGGGATGAGGACCTGGACTCAGTTCCAGTTCAGCCATGAACAAGCTATGTGATTTTCCACAGGTGACTCCCTTCCTGAGCTACAGCCATAAAGATGAGGGTTTGAGCTGAAAGGGTCTTGGGACCTCTGAAATACTATTATTTTGTGAAAAGACAAGACCTCAAATTTTTTGTTGTTGTCAGAAGCTTGTCCAGAGCACTTGAATCTGACAGTTGAACTCACTGAAACTTCTTTTCCGTGTTCCGTTAGTAAGGGCATGGGACTTTTGAATTTCTCTGAATGTTACTTCCAGGTTTAAGAGCAGGACATCTTGATTTATTTTGTGTTGTTCCCTTGCAGTGTGATAGATCTTCAGGTAAAATTATGATGCATGCCTTTGAGTTTTCTCCCTAAATTTAGCCTACTTCCTTCTTTATTTTTATAGCAATAAGTGTTATTATTTTCTTTCCTCTGGGAAGTCCTGGGAGGCGCTTGGGCCAGTCGATTGTAAGATGGCTGGACAGAGACGACCTTGTTGAGTTCAATTATTTACTCACCATTTAAGCCACTTCATTTCTCTGATCTTAATTTTTTCAAATATCAGCTTCCCACGTCCTGGCCTGTAGGCATTCTAGGAGGCCTACAGTCAAAGGACAGAGCGGAACATTTAGCAAGGAATACAAAAGAGAAAATAAATCAACTTTTATTGTATTTATGCTTTCCAAAGACAGGGGTATGGGACATACTACATTTTGATACTAACCTGTGCAGCCTGAGGGGCAAAAACATGGAGGCATTAATGATGTTGACATAAGTTGTATTTCCTGAATGTCACATTAGATCTTGGTGCTTTGGTTCAAAAACAAAATTATGATCTTACCACAAGGTTTTAGTGTATATGAGGGGCATTCGGTTAAATGCTATATAATGAAAAATGCTTTTGTTTCTTCCCACAGCAGGTCGGTGATGATTTCGTGGGTCCCTTCTCTTAAAATGAGCGTTTCTTTCACATTCTGGTCTCCTCTAGAGGTCGGTTCATGAAGTCTTGAATAGCCTGATGCAAAGGAAGCCACTTTTTGATGGATGCTTTCAGAGCTGTAATCCAGCTGCAGAAATAACAGTGCAGGCCATTTAAGCAATTTTTAAACAAACAGGTCATTTAAAACACTTACTGGCTGTAGAAAGGTGAAATGTTAAAAAAATCTTTTAAATTTATTTCCTAGTTGTTTCTCCTGGTTATTTAGTTTGAAATTAATATAGGAAACCCTGATTCTTAGGTTTGGATTGAACAAAAGGTAAAATATCAAATGTAGAATATATAATGGTAGCAAAGAAATAAAACTATGTTGATATAAATAATAGGATCGGAAGAAGGCACAGTGTTTGTAAACCATGATTGATGGAGCTATAAGGCTTTTACAATCATTACTAGTATTTTACTGTTTCTAATTAAATTTCAAGTTCAACTGGTCAAATGTATAGTATCAAATATTGCCATTAGAGCAAAATATTCTTTTTTACATTATGTAAATCACAGTGAATTCTGCAGTTTAGCTCCTCTTTCTTTCCTACTGCCTTCTTTTCATTTTATTGGATGATTTTCTAAAAATGTACCCATAGATAATTTATTCTAAAGGTGGTTAATTGTTGTTATTTTTTTTAAAAGAATAGTTTGGGTCAGGTAAGTTGAGGTAGTGGGAAGTATAGAAAGGTAACCAAGGATTCGTTCCAGCTCAGTGTGTTAGAAACATTAGTCAGTTAATGTCCTTTGTGATTCTCTGAGAGGGAATATAATTTGTATCATTTCTTAAACTTACTTAGCTATTTTGGGGGAGTGGGGCATCTTGTGGAGCCAGAATTGCATGAACCACACTTTGTGAAACTCTGCTCTTAGGCTTTGAAACATTTCTCTAGCGATTCAATATTGTTTCCTATTGATAATATCCACTCCTGGATTAGGCAGTGAAACCCAACTATTCAGACTCCACTCTTCCCAGATAGGAGTTAACTTTATTTCACTGACCCCTTTTCTAATATGCCAACTGGAGCCTCACCTTCAAGGGAACTGTCTTAGTCCACCATGCAGATTGTAGAGCACAAGCCCAAGGAAAGAGATCTTGGCAAAATATCTAGCAATTCTATATTCCTTAACCTCCCACTCTAGGCTATCCTTAGGAATGAGAGGAGCAGACAGGGTTTACATAATGGGAGAAGGCCTAGGGAGACTCTTCCATCCCTTAAATGGTTACTTGCTGGAAACCCTGAAATTCTACTTTTCAAGAGTTTTATTTCTTTGGGTTAAAGCAATGTATTTGGTTCTTGTAAATGCCCCCTGAAAATTCTACCATGTTCTCTGTTTTCAATCTAATAAATGATTGAATTTCTTTATTAGATCTTTATATTAGATCTTTTTAACCCAGGTAATTGGGAGAAAGGGTCTGGATGAGGTGAGGGATGGTCATCAAGCAGGTGAGGGTAGGAATGGAAGATGGAAGGCACCGGATGTCTTGGGGATTGAAATTAGATGGAGGAGGATCCTCTAAGTCCAAGAGAATACTTCCTTTGCCTCATGGTTTTGTCTCTGTTGACTCTACTGCTCTTTTTCCCCTCAAATCATCATAAACCCATGCACCCATTTGTGCCTGCCAAGCTAGATATTGAACATGTTGAATTAGAGACATAGGCTGTGTATCCTTCAGTGGCTTATAGCAAAATGAAACAACTGAGCACATTCAGATGGACATATCAATAAGAGTTATATGAAAGGAGGTGAGACAGTGAATCTGAATTAATAACTTACAATATTTATGGATAACTGTTTTAGTGGATCTTTTATGTTGAAATCTGAGTCAGCCACTGCCTTGGGAAGAGTGGTGGATTTCTTTTTCATTGAAAAAATGTACTTCTGGAAGAGTCATCTTCTATGCATTGAAAGAAAAAAATGCTTGAGAATATTAACTCTAGAGACTATGCAAAGAAAGGGAGACAGTTAATTGAAGGTGGGAAGTTGGAAAGTAAGGATAAGGGTTTTGCTAAGACAACTCTTGTCAGGGCAGGTGAAGAAGAAGAAATATGCAGACCTTGACTTACCGTTGGTTCTCTGTCTTATTTTCTGCACAGAAATAGAAAGTCTTGAACTCTTCAGATGGAGGTTTGAGTTCAATTACTGACTGCTTGAAGCTTAGGGTCTGCTCGTTCACCCTATATCCTTGTAGATACAGGCCACCTATAGAGGTGAAAGGATGAAAAAATGAGAAGAATAGGGAAAGAGTAAGATGGAGAAAAGGAATCTGAAAAAATACCAAGAAAAATCTTTATCTGCAGGAACCTCTAATCTAGGAGTCTCATTTTATAGATGAAGAAAGAGACTCAGGAGAGTAAGTAATTTAAGGTCCCCCACTAATGATTAATGTCAATACTGGTACTAGAGGTGGCTTTCCTGGTTTTCATTTTTGTGGTCTTCTCACTGCATGTTCCATAGTTAGCTTTGGTTCCTGTGGGTTTGGACAGGAAAAAGTAAAGCTAGCTCCTTTACCTGGAGGACACATTTGGAAATAAAATCTTTGGTATCAAAGAGTGGCACCTGTACTATCACATTAGACGAAAATTAAATAATATTTGATTGGGCAGAACCATTAAGACATCCTTCCTGAATAAGGAGATTGCCAGCAGTTTCTAAAACCAACACAGATTCTTACCTTCTTTGTACATATGCAAAGCACATTTAAAATATGAACCCATAGGGTGATATGAGGAAGCCAACTTGAATTAAAATGAGAATGAATGACTGGTTTTAGGAGATAATTTCTTCCCCATGGTCCTTTGAATCCATGTTAGTGGATATATATTGCTTGGTCTGAATTTTGCTTCCATTATTTGGGGACAGGGAGAGCATATCAGTTTGGGGGAAGATGCTGGAAAATTAAAACCCTTTGTGTTTTGTAGTCTCTTGATGCTCTGAGGTAACCTGAATCTCTTGTAGATATTCTAGGCAGCATTACTAATATCGATGAATAGATGTTTAAACCTCTTTCTTGCTCTTGCTAATTCTTGTTCTAATCTCCCATTTCCCCACTAGGATCCACGTTAGTGCAGTGACAATCATCCTATGCCGATAGGACTGTGAAGGGAAAATTTGGTTCCTTTGAATGTGACTTTTGTTTTCCCTTTTTTGTATTTGGTACCAATGCCCAGGAGTCATACGTTTTTCCTTTTTAAACACAAAGAGTGGTTTTTGGATGTTGAAATTTGTATATTTTATAAAGGGGGTTTAGGTGCAGTACCAAATTTAAAAAATGGTTTCATTTGAAGAGTCAGTTTTAAAGCTAACTTCTAGGAAAGCACTCATTTTAGACACGGTTAGATTTTTTTCCTTTTCGTAGGCCCCAGTAAAATAGTGTTTGCCAAGATCCGAGAGTGACTGCTGTCTTTGAGCTAATGCACACACCATAAAATTCACATGCAATCAGTGATTCAGTTTATTTATGGAGTTGTGCGACCATCACCAGAATCTAATTTTAGTACATTTCCTTCACTTCAGAAAGAAACTCCATACCCATTGTCAATCACTCCCCATTTGCTGCCCCATCCTACCACCAGGTAACCTAACCTCCTCTCTGTCTCCATGGATTTGCTTAATATAAATGGAATCATACACTATGTGGTCTTCTGTGACTGGCTTCTGTCTGGTATGACATTTTCCAGGTTCATCCATGTTGCATCATGTATCAGTTCTTCATTCCTTTTTATTGACAAGTGATATTCCATTGTACGGGCATACCACATTTTATTTATTAGTTCATGGACATTTGAGTTTTCTTCAATTTTGAGCTCTTAAGAATAATAGGAATGTGTACAGATTTTTGCATAGATATATATTTGGGAATATATACTAGAAGTAGAATAAGCAATATGCTGCTTTTTTCAGGACTGTGGGCTACTTAAAGACATACCTAGGGTTAGTTGGCTGTCCTAATTCGCTGCTTCCAACAATAGTATAAGGTTTTTATATTACTGCGCTGGTTTCTGACCTCTTCCTACTGGTGACATTTCCCTTTCTCATATGTCTGAGCAGATATGAATACCCTCTCCCAGTCCTACCCTTTTTGAGAACAAATGGAAAGTTTTGTCCAAAAAGGTATCTGCTACAAACAGGAGAGTTTCTGGCCCCTTTTCTAACCAGTTATAGGGTAGAAATGATTGGCAGTAAAGACATCCGATTACAACCCCATTACCTCATTTGAGGTGACCTCATTGGGCCAGTCTCTCTGTTATTAAGTAGCAGCAATAAATAGCAAGCTGGCACACCATTTGGACAGAGATTTCTCACAAGAACTATGCAAGCATTAAGTGTTCCATTTGTTGCAATAATGTAAAATGTATCTGAGAAGTGCACACAGACCTTGATGTGATTTATTCAAGAACAATAGTTAATAGTCACAATTTGTTACTTTCAGCTTTTGCGGGAGAAAAATAAAAGGGAAAAAATCACCAAGTATATGGTAAATGATAAGGGGCTTCAGGCCTATGAAGAGGCATTTGACTAAAGAGCTTTTGGAATACTGACACAGTGGCTTTTTAATATTAGCCCGCACAGGCAAGCCAGTAATGCATATTGTTCAAGTACGAGCACTTTCCTTGACAGTAAGCACAGACTTCAGGGAACTGACCGGTGTTATTTCTACAACTCTGACAATACACATTAGGGGCATATTTATCTAGCTGAAAGTAAAATGTGAGATTCACATCTAATGTGGTTTTCACAGGAAATTAGGGCCATCTTGCTTCTCAAGTCGTGTACTTTCCCTCATTTCATTGTTATCTTTCCCGGCCTTCTGTCCATTGTCCCCAGGATTGCCTCACTACCTCGGGTGACTGTTATTGTCAGTCAGTCATGTCCCAAATACTACAGATACTTTTAGAAGTTAGAAATATCACATGAGGTCTCCTGGATCTCTCATCAAAAAGATAAACCAATGGAATAAAATAAATATAAAATGAAATGAAAGTAAGCGACCGAGTTGCTGTGGTCAGGGGGGTCATGTCTCTGTGAAGTGGTGACCACAGAAGGCTGAGCCTAATGACAAAGCAATGAATATGGTAGACATAGGACAAAGATAATGGAAAGGAGAAGAACCTTTTTTAAATACCCTAAGATTCTGAACGTGAAACTGCCCATTTAGCAAGCATGAATGCAGAGACAGTGTTTTTGTGCTTGAATGTTTTTCCAAACTTTTTGGCTGTGATCCAAAGATGTAAATAAATCAGAGCTCTACATTTTGTAATTTTCATACAGTTAGCCCAAAAGTTTTGTGAAGCACTGGGATGTACCATGATATCTTCTATGCAATTAAACTCGATTCTGTTGTATTTTTAAATACTCATCACAACCTACTACACTGACTGCATGACTCAGTAATGGGGTAAAAACCTGTAGTTTGATGAACAACGCTGTAAATAGCAACCAAAGCCTGCTTCACAGGCTGGAGAACAAGGAACCAAAGAAGGGTGGGATATGCAAGAGCCAGGCAAAGCTTGGACAACATGAGTAAGGAAGGAAGTAGCGATCAGACCAGTGCAAATGTCATTCACTTAGCATCACCTAGAAGAACTGAAAATAGGTACTAGAACTCTATATAATCTTTATGAATATAAAGATTCATATCTCATGCAAATAAAAATGCTTATGTTAAACATATGAGTACTTTATTTTTGATGAATTTCTTTCTTTTAGTGCCTATAGTGTTCATGGCACAGCATGGGTTCAACCATTCTCGGTAAATTTCTCTGCTGCTTGTCCTCGCAATTCCTGGTCCTTGTGATAAATAACTGGACTGCAGAGATCGTGGTTATGATGGTCATTGTGCTAATTTCCAGAGACTAGATACCCAGCGCTGAGTACTACTTAAAGAAGATTAATTTCTGGCAGGGAGTGCTCTCTCTAGCATTATGGCTAAAAGTTTAGGCATAGATTTGGACAGTATTTGTTCATATTTTTTCACTTACCAGCCAGGGGATGACATCAACGTGATAGTGAACTTCTCTAAGCCTTCTGTTTCTCATTTATAATGGGACAATAACAGTGGATGTTTTGTCAATATTAGTTTTAGATAATGAACATAAAGTGCTTATCTAAGTCCTGGACACGTAGGAAGCATTTAGTGATAAATGCTAACTTTCCCAATCTAATACATCCAAGCAGTATGATCCAGTCCTCTCAAAAAAACTGTGGCTCCCCAGGGCAGTGATACTTAGTGGTCAGTAGAGAGAAGCATTTCTGTTTGGGGAATTTCCCCACAGGAGACTTGGCTATGCCTCCACTGTAGCTTGGATTTCATTGTTCCAGATCATTGGCTCCGGGCCTCACATCGTGATGCAAGTTAAGATGTACAAGAAGATTGGGAAGGATGTGGACCTCAATTCACAGTTCTAATCTGGGGCAGGGGAAAGCACTCCAGAAGAGCTCCTGCACAGCTACCTTCATGCTAGAGAAGAGTGAGCTGCTGGTTAACCCCCGGAGAGCTTCCATCCAGACCCAGCATCTGTCAGGGTGAGAGTGGGGAGGAGGTGGCAGGAAAGCGCATTTTCTGGAAGAAGGCGCATGCTCAGGCAAGTGGTATGTTTTATTCAAGAAAGAGTAGAGTCATGTAAAACCCCAAATCGCAGGCCTCTATTTTAGAACATGGCCTAGATATAACATTTTCCTTTGGAATTTCAGTAAGAAAATGCTTTTTTTAATCCATATTTGAGATAATTTAAGCTAGAAAATGAGGACCTGTGGACATAGGCATATTTAAAACGTACAGCTGGGTAAGAATGGATGAATTTGGATTAAATATTTTTATTAACCACAGAATGATATATTTTCAAGAGAAGAATTTAAAAGTAGGTAGAAATTAGATAACTTCTTAGGGCTAGAAAGAGTGTGATATGGCAGAAGAGCTACGTATCTGGTGGCCCGAGTTCTGGTTTTACCTTTGAATTGGCTTTCTAATCTTCTAACCTTTCTCTACTCTTAAGTGAGGGAAAGGCAAACTATTCACACTTCATGGAAATAATGGCCATTTGGGGTGAATTGATTGTTCATTTGTTCCTTCATTAGAAACACATAATATAGGGGCGCCTGGGTGGCTCAGTGGGTTAAAGCCTCTGCCTTTGGCTCAGGTCATGATCTCAGGGTCTGGGATAGAGCCCCACATTGGGCTTTCTGCTCAGCAGGGAGCCTGCTTCCCTTCCCTCTCTGCCTGCCTCTCTGCCTACTTGTGATCTCTCTCTCTCTCTCTCTCTGTCAAATAAATAAAATCTTTATTAAAAAAAAGAAACACATAATATAGAATCATCTTTGGAGCATATAGTCCCTTAGAAGAGATAAGATGGCTATCTAGAGGTAACATACAAGGTAGAGGGTGATAAATGTCACAAGATGGGTATGTGTGGAAGTCCAGAGAGGGAAGGTGCTTTGTCTAGGACCATCTAGGATTGCTTTATAGCAGACATGGCTGGTGACTGAATAAGCATTTGAAGGGCAGATAGAATCTGGACAACTAGAGTTGAGAAATCAGTAAGTAGAGACTGTTCCAGGGGAAGGAACTAGAACAAGCAAAGACCTGGTGTCAGAAAAATGCTCAGTGTGGGGTGTGTTAATGAAGTAGAATATGAATATGTTGGGTTAGAGTGCAAGGCACTTCAACACAAGGAGTGGAAAAGAAAACCAGAGAAAAAGGGTTTGGGGACAAAGTATAAAATTCTAGAGTGCTCTGGAGGCAACAAAGAACAACGGAAGATTCTAGAAAAATTTTGGAGATGATAGGAGCTGAATATAAAGAGGACTTCCATTTTTTTCCTCATCTATTTTTCTTTTCCCTGGTGTAACTTAGGCTACCTGGGTTGAAATTCTTTCTTCACCGTTTACTAGCCAAGGGAACATGAGCAAATAATCTAACCCTGCTAAGTATCAGTTTCCCAAGTGGTAGGTAGGAAAGTCACCTATCTCATAGGAGTATTATTGAAATTTAATGAAATGATAAGCAAAAAACATTTAACAGAGTGACCAGTACAAAAGCTGCACTTACTAAATGGTAACTCTACTTTTGTTGTTATTATTTTTAGGCCATTTGTTAGTAGCCATTTTCCAGAGAGCCTCCTCTGACCTTTCAGAATAAGGGAAGCCACCTAGTGGTTGTCATTGCTGTTTTAGACTCGGAGTCAGTAGCAATCTCTTGGCCCCAGGAATTTGGAAGCACTTTGTTAGTATTTCAGTTTGGAGTAATCTGAGCATTCAGTCCTAAACATCTCCTTTCTGTCTCTAGAAAGAGTCTCTAAAAAATGAGCTTCATTGATTTGGTAATTAAAATGATTCAGACTTTTACACTGATATTTATTTTATTTATTCATTTATTTATTTATTTTAGAGAGAGAGAGAGGTGTGTGTGCATGGGGGGGAGAGAAAGAGGAAGAGGGAGGGAGCAAATCTTAAGCAGACTCTGCCCTGAACACAGAGCCTAACTCAGGTCTCCATCTCATGACCCTGAGATCACAACCTGAGCCGAAACCAAGAGCTGGACCCTCAAATGACTGTGCCTTGCAGTGATATTTTAAATTAAAAGTCCCCCCAATTAAAAGTCCCAGTCCATGACCGCTTTGGATGTTTGTTTTGTTTACCTTCATTCCCATCCTGGTATCAGGTACTTAAAACTGGATTTGGAGTTGAATAGGAACAGCCAATTCTATAAGTGTTTAGAGATGCTGGCTCTCTCCTAATAGTTGAATGATATTTCAGGTTATGTGGTAATGCTCGCAGTAGAAAGGTGAGTAAGTGAAAGAGAATCATGGTTTCATTCATCCTGAATGATAAGAAATGGAACATAGTGTGACATTCACCTTGTACTTCTTTTGTACTTTCCAAGGAGACTGAAATGGTCACTAATTTCCTTCCCATTTGGCACGGCTGTCTCGCTTAGTTAAACATAAGCATTAATGCCAAAAAATAATAATAATAAATAACTGTGATTCAAGGATATTTACTACTACTAACTATTTAAGGATTATTCATTTGGTGAAAAAATCCAGCCACACACAAATAAAATTCCAATAATCTCTTTTGTCAAAAATTACAGGAAATTACTAGGGATGCTTGGCTGACTCAGTCAGTAGAGCATGTAACTCTTGATCTCGGGATTGTGAATTCAAGCCCCACATTGGGTAAGAGATACTTTAAAATCCTAAAAAAAATTTGTAGAAGGATAAATAATCTTTCTTGTCAAAATCAGGCACAATTATTTTATTATTATTATTATTGTTTATATACCCATTTTGTATATATAGCTTTTAAAATATCTAATTTAATAAATATACAAGATGTATACATTTTGTATAGAGAGAGCTTTCTATGTAGAGCTTAAGTCACCCTAATAGCAGTTACCTCATGTAATCTTCCCAACAGTCCTATAAAATAGATAGCTATTTTCATTTTAGAAACAAGGAAAGTAAGTTCTTGGAAGTTAAGTAACTTGCCCGAGAAAAATTAACAGTTAATGTTCTTTTTGTTACTCCCTTGTCCAACATTAGGAATACTCTGAGAAAAGGCAGTTACTATCCCAGAAAGATTTTGACATTGATTCTGAATATCATCAGGAACCACAGGAATGAAGGAGTTTGGGGCGCCTGGGTGGCTCAGTCAGTTAAGGGTCTGTCTTCAGCTCACTATTCCAGGGTCCTGGGACCGAGCCTCGCGTTGGGCTCCCTGCTCTGCAGAGAGTCTGCTTCTCCCTCTCCCTCTGCCTGCTGCTCCCCCTGCTTGTGCTCTCTCTCTGTCAAAAACATAAAATATTAAAAAAAGCTCTTTCAAAAAAAAAAGAATGAAGGAGTTTATGTTTTGCTTTTCTAGGCAATAAAAACATGAGATTAAGTCTACAGGATTAGGAGTTAGCTTGGCTGTGTTTAGATCTCGGCTTCATTGCTTACTACTTGTGATCCTGTGAGGTGAAGTAGCCTTTCCAGCTAGTTTTCTTATATGTAAAAGGGAAATAATAATAGTATCTCTTCATTGGAGGATAAATGAACTAACCAAGTAAGTAAGTAACTAACCAAGTACAAGGCTTGGTTAAAGGTCCGTAGAGCCAGGATGTCACTACTACTATTATTGTAACGACTATTATTTCAAGTGAAAGCTGAGTCCATACCTGAGGCCTGGGTGGAGCGAATGCTAGCATAGAAGTACAAGCAGCCGTCCTTCAGAATGCAATAGTGCTGGACCCACAGATCTGTACTTCCGTCCGATTGGTGCAAAAGGCCCAGGCACTCTGGGTTCTTGATAGCCAGGGGTGGGAGGCTACTGTTGTGCAGAGTAACGTCTTCCCAGACATGGGTCTGCAGGTGTAGCACAAAGGGATCATCTGAGTGGTCATCCTGTGCCGGTGGCCCTTGACTCCCAGAGCTGATGATACCAGCACAAAGACTGACTTCAGAGAAAACACTGCCCTAAGTGTTTCTATTGTTAAGTCAGTCTAATACTTGAGCAATTAGCCAGAAAACCTGAATTTATCCAGTGGCTGTAGAGAACTTCTTCCTTTCCATGTCCATTGACATCTTTCTCTTTGGTTTCTATTCTGGTGTGAGGAAGCCAAGAGAATATCAGTGGTATATAGAAAGGAAGTGGAGATGGGCATGTCACCAAAGACTGTCCAATGGCCTTGTCTATAAATGCTGGTCCCAATGTGCTATTTCACTGACCATTGGGATTGTCCTCTTAGCCCTATTCCTGACCTGTCTACTGTGTCTAACAGCAGCCCATGGGTCATGCTTCACTTTAGAACTCCCATTTGGTCCTCCCAGAGGACCAAGTTAAATGCCCGAGGCCAGATTTGGCCTCAGGCTCTCACGGTCAGTGATGTGGAAGGCCATGATAAATCAAGATCTTCCAGGAGGGCAGCCCTCGGTCCCCAGGCCTGAGTGGCAGGCTCTTCCCTGTAACTTGACCTGAGGCAAGGGACACACTGCTTTATCTCTTTATCATAATGCCCTGCCAGGTGCTGGCCAGGCCTTCTTTATTTGGTTTCATTTTTGCGCTTCAGTTTTAACAAGGCAGTGCAGAAAATTTCAGGATGCAGGGCTGACTGTATTCTGTGCCGTGAAGTGAAAGGCTGCTGGGAGTTTGGGTGTGCCTTTTTCATTCTGCTGTAGACACTTGGAGTGCATTAGCAGAGCAGAGCCCGCTTAAAAATATCAAGCTCATTAGAATGACGCATTGGAGAGATGGATGAGTGCATCGAGCATTGTGTTCCAGGTAAAATGAAACACAAGTCCCGCTGTTTGTCATACGATGATGGCAGTGATTGTTCGGAAAGGACAGTTATAGGACACAGGGCAGTACATGTAAGCTCAAACAATCCAAATTTTCCTGAACGTACAAGAGCCAGAATCTGTAGAGATGATAACGGATGATAAATATTCTTTGCCTGTGTGGCGTTTTGTGAGAAGGTAGCATGTTTAAAGGAAATCTATAACCTTATTAGAAATCTTGTACATAGCATAAAACATGAAATAAATGGGTATTAAAGCAATCCCCCCTCCCCAGCCAGGTGAAAGCACTAGCTCAGAAAGGGAGGGGGTATCAAGTATCTTGGGGGCTAAAGTGCTGACTCACCTGTTGATGTTATGAAGTTATCTATCACTTTATGGATCAAGCCTAAATTAAAAATTATATTGCTTCAAGATCGGGAGTTGTGAGCAGGTAGGAACACTGAAAGGTGGGCTAGTATGTATCCAAAACAAGGATATGAACATAAACTGCTGCATTTCTGAACATAAGACATTCATTTTCTAATAAGCTGCTCAGCCAACAGCACAATCCTGAAACATCCCTGAGATCTTGTACTTAGGGAATGAAAAGAAAACAGAAGCAGTGGTTTAACCTCCTGGACTGCTCTGTGTGAAACGGAAATCCCACCCCAATTTGTGACTACCCAGCGAGTTGGCTGAGAGAAATGCCACACAAACCCATGAAAATAAAAAGAACAGCAGGAATGCAAGTTCCCTCATAGAATCTGAAGAGAAAACCCTGTTAACTTAAAATCCTCTTTCACAGCTTTTAGAGATCTGAGAAGTCCCAGGGTGAACTGCATGACATCTGACTTGATCCTTTCCCCCTCTGAGAGAAAAGCGGACGAAGACAGAGATGAATATCACGGATACCTTACCTGGCGGACAGGATGAGCCGCTTTGTCCATTGCCTCCAGCCACCTGAAAGACAGTCAAATGACAGGCACTCTCCTTTGGGGGCTGGATAAGTACCATTTGGAGGGGCTTGCTGTTCTCCCTGGAAACCCATCTTCCAGACAGAACAGACCTGAGGCTCAGAGATATGTCACTGCTTGAAGATCATGGTTGAGAGGCCACACATTCTTTTTTTTTTTTAAGATTTTATTTATTTATTTGAGAGACAGAGAAAGTGAGAGAGAGCATGAGCTGAGAGAAGGTCAGAGGAAGAAGCAAACTCCCCATGGAGCTGGGAGCCCGATGTGGGACTCAAAGATCATGACCTGAGCCGAAGGCAGCTCAACCAACTGAGCCACCCAGGCGCCCGAGGCCACACATTCTTACAAAACTGGTATTACTAGAGGGCAAAATCCCACCCCCGCCACGCATATTTGAAATAAATCGTTATCCTTCTCCTTTACTATAGTTTCACAAGCGCCTAAGAGAACATTCATTCATTCTTTTATTTTACCAAGGTATGTAAATTTATGACCACCAGCAGGGCTAGTAACAATTGGTGTTACTAACACTGGCTATCACAGTATGGAAATACTGGCAAACAGTCCCTGTCCTGAGCTCCCTCCCCACATGTTCCTTGGACAGGCTACCTTTAGTGCACCATTAGAGCCCCTACTTGAGGACTCCATTTTCTTAGTCTTGTTCACCTTAGCCAAGTTCCAGCCTATCCATCCCACCTCATTTGCCAATCTTTTTCAATTTTCTTTTAAACCCTGTAACTTTCAATCAAACCCTACTGCTGGCCCTCTTCCCCAAAGTTTGATTGATTCCTTCTGCCCGCCCTAGGTCCATTTCTTCTTTTGCTTGCTTGCTTTGCCACACCCCTCATCAACTCCTCCCTCAGTGCCCACCTTGAGAGATCCTTACTCCCCACCCTTAATTCCTAGGCCATTTTGTCTTCTCCTATGGCACTCCTCAATTTCTATTTCGCATTACAAATATTCAACTACATGCCCTCTCTTCTTGGTTCAGAGTTTGTTTAAAGACAAGAATTGGCATTTCAACATACTAATAGTTTGTGGAGAAATTAAAACAGTGTCTTAGACACATTAGCTAGCTACCCAACAAATACTTTGTCCATGATTAAATACCATCAAGTTACTATTGTAATATTTCCCTATTTGTCCTTTAAAGCACCATGTATTTGAATAAATAATGTTCCACAAATAGGAACAGTATATTGTTTGCCTAAGAGGCTTCAGAGCTAGGCATCTCTTTAAAATTCCAGCTGAGTCTAAATCCTCTTAAAGAGTTGACCACTGTTGACCTCTTACCTTTTTTTCATTCTTTCTCACTCGATCCTACCTTCACCCTAAATTGAATTGGCAACACTTACCCTCAAATTTTCATTTGGCTCACCGGATTGACCAATGATCTCCATTCCCTTAAGCTGATACACTGAATAATGATCACAAGGCACTAAAGTCTTGGAGATTGTCCACTACCCTCTTAGAAAGCCTCCCCCTCCAGTTGGGTTGTATGTTTAAAAATGTCAGGTGGATTCATACTTCCTCAAAACTACATTATTATTATTATTGTTATTATTATTTATTTTGCTCATCTCCCTGTAGTGTGCTAAATTGCAACCCTACCGCATTATTTTTATACCTGGGACTATCCATCCGATTACCCTCAAATTATAAATCTGGTAACTTTGGGAAGCTAAATGTGAACCATGACAGTACTAAGCTTTTTTAGAAAATGTGGAGATCTAAAGTAAATAAGTTAGGAAAAGATGTTTCTGTTCTTTAGAAAGTGTTAAAAAAAATGAGGGGAATAAGGAAGAACCAAACTTCTCATTCTTCAGAAAAAGTTGATTGACTCGTGCTGTGAATTTGCCATTCCATTCTCTACTTCCAATCCCCCAAATATGTAAGACTGCTATTGAAGAAGCATTCCTCTGCCCAAAGTGAAACTCATAAGATCAAAGAGTAATGAATTACCTTTTCATTTCTTGGTTTGAGGTTGCACAGAAGCAAAAAGTTCTATTTCCAGACTGAGGCACACAGTTAAACACAAATGGTTTTCCCAAACTGCTATCAATGGCAACTTCTGCACCTTCTAATTTTATTATTTCCAGAGGCAAGCATTTTCCTTCATCCTGTAATTGATAAGTAAGAAGTTCAGCATGGGCACTGCAACTAGGCAGATAAGGAGAAGATGACTGAGGGAAGGAAGACTAAGCTTATTTTTTTTTTAATTGACTGTATGTTCCGAAATGAAAATATAACCCAAATGAGGTTTTGCTGATTATTCCCCATGATATATTTCATGGAACTCTGAATTTCCAGCTATGATATTTTTCCACATCCCTTTTGAATAGCCTCTAATAATATGAATTTTATTTATGCCACTTTGGTTAAGTATAATTAACCATTAATGCTCATTTTTCCTATGAGAAAAAAACATTAAAAGAAGTTTATTTTACAAAATATATGTGGTTGGTAGTGACACAAGATTGCTAGTTATTGTCTACAAATGAGATGCTTATTGTGGCAGGCCCTCTTCTAAATTGTTCATATCTATTAATTGGTTTTCCTTGACAAATGCTCAAGAGGTAGTTGCTTTTATCATCTCTATTTTATAGATTGGGAACCTGCACCACAGAGAGAATAAAGAACACTTTTCTTTAAATGACAGTATTTTAAAATATCATCTATATATGCAAGACTTAAATAATTTTACAGGTAAGTATTTTGTTACATTTATTTTACAATGACATCTCAAAACATCCTGTACATTATTCGTGTCTTTTCTAAAAACAGCTATTTTGAGGTATAACTAATATACCATCAAGTCACTAACTATATGGGTACAAGACAGCAATTGTTTTAGTCAGTATACAGAGTTGTGAAACCATTGCCACCATCTAGTTTTAGAACTTGTCCATCAACCTCCAAATTTTCTTTGAACTCATCTGTAGTCATTTGCCACCCTTGCTCCCCCAATCTCAGGCAATCACCTATATCTGTTTTCTGTTCCTACTAATTTGCCATTTCTGGACATTTCATGTAAGTAGCATCTTAGACTGTGGTCTTTGTGATTAGCTTCTTTTACTTAATGTAATGTTTTCAAGTTTCATCCATGTCGTAGCACATATTAGTTCTTCATTCCTTTTAATTTTTGAGCTATATCCTGTTACATGGATATAAATCATTTAGTTCATCCATTCACAAGATAATGGAGATTTTTTCCTTCAATTTTAGTCTATTTTGAATAATGCTACTATAAACATTTGTTCACAGGTCTTTGTCTGGGCACATGTTTTCATTCGCTTTGGTAGATTACTAAGAGTGAAATCATTGAGCTGTATGGTAAGTTTATCCTTAACTTTACAAGAAACTGCTGAGCTGTATTCCAAAGTAGCGATACCATTTTACATTCCCACCAGTAGTGTATGAATGTTCTAGATTCTCTACACTCTCACCAATGCTCTATAGTGCTTGCCTTGTTGATAAAGCTGCCATCCTACTAGGCATTTAGTAGAATCTCCTGGTGATTTTAAATTGCATATTTTTGATGCCCGAAGGTATGGGACATCATCCAGACCAGAGCTTCTTAACCAATTTTAGGTAATGACTTTCTTTGAGATGCAGATAAAAAACTATGGGCCCTCTCACCCCACCCCCAATACATGCATGTGTGCACATACACAGGTGTGCACACAAGTGCATGTGTGTGAACATATATGTATACATGGATGCACATGTGTGGGCACATATGAATACACATGCGTGTGCATGTAAATGCATATGCAAAAATTTTCTTGCAACTTATGAGTAGACAAATATAAGAATATTCTTCGACTAAAAGTAATATCTCAGAGTTGTATGGTGCTTTTAGTTTATAAAACATTTCAATGGGCTCTGTCTTTTTTATTTTTTATGACTATTCTATAAAATAGGAAGCCAATGTTATCCCCATTTTCCAGAGGAAGAAACCAAGTTTCAGTGGTGTATCCCAAGTTTACATAGACAGAAACAGAAATTAAACACTGGTCTTCTGGCTCTGTCTTCTACACTACTGCTCCCACGTGTATGGTTTCTTGGGTCATGGAAATTTGGGACACTGCTGGATCTTAGCATCAGCACTTGAATGCTGTAGTAGCCAACATTTTAGGAGATGGAGTATTTCTTGAAACTATCAACTTTTTGGGAGTAGAGGCAGAAATGCAGAATTTTGATTTATTTATATTATTTTCTCAGGAGCATTGCAAACTACAAAAAGAAACAGGGAAACGAATAAAGCATGGGAATTTTACTCTCTTAAGAAGTGAGAGATGTGTTAAAAAAAAAAAGGAAGTGAGAGATGTGTTCATTTACTAAGAGCAAACATTCACTGGGTCTGCTTTCCTTTGGGCCCATTGTACAGATAAGATGATATGTCGGTCTATTAGTGTTAGTGCCATTGTTTCTCCAGAGCTACCATGTCCTCCACGCCCTTTGCTGTAGGAGAATGCAAAGGACTACACTCATATGGCGTGTGACACACGACCAAGAACAGTACCTAAAGTTACTTACGAGGCTCTCTCTCCTCTGCTCAAGTGGCAGCTTTGTGAGAAGAATGAATGATTGATGAATGGACTAGATTAAAAACTGAATGCTACTGTCTCTTACATGGCCTCCATCCTGGCCCAGATTCCATTTGACTAATCTCAGCTGCTGCCTCATTGTCCATGATTATGAGCCCGCTGTGGCCCTGGGAGCAGCTGCAGTAAGACCATAGACACAGAGCCTGTATAGTGGGCGTGGGTATTCTTGCAGCTGTGCTTACTCATCTTACTCTTTTCTCTCAGTTTCACCAGTCCAAGAACCTTTAAATCCGCTCTTATGGACATACAGGATTTGGAAAATGTTCCCCTTTCAGTCTGCTCCTAACAGTGCTGTAGTTCGGTACTCCCCAATCAAATGTTTTCTAGGGATAAAGAACAACTAGAACCCCGTTTTGTCTTGTTGCCATGCCCTTGGGATCGTCAACTTTTCCCTTAAGCAAAACTCAGTCAGTTTGATTCTTAAGTGGGTTCTGTTTGATTCTTTCCCTCTGGCTCTGCCAAAATTCTCACTTATGTCAGTATTGAAAGCAATAAAGATTTCTTTAAGACCAGTATCCCCACAACTTCATATTCTCCTTTCCAAGGCATGGAAAGGCTCTAGCTTCATTTTTCTCTTCCTGAGCCAAAAGAGAAATCCAGCTGCTTCATGTGTGCAAGATTGAGTAAAATAGAAAAGATGCTGAATAGAACAATACCACGGAATTGCTTAGTGAGGTCCAGAAGTTATCAACTTGGGAATAAAGGAACTTGAGCTGTTGATGCCAAGTGGCCTTGGATAATGTTGACATTGCCTATCATGGAAATAAGATTTCTACGGAAATAATCCCAAAGGTCAGACTGCCCAGAAAAGGGAAATAGTAAATTATAATAATGACAAAACCCAACCCAGAGTGAATCAATTTCTAAATTAAATTATTTCTATAAAGAAAAAGACAGACAAGGACACTTATATCTGTCTGCAACTTGGATTCTCTAGTAAAATAAAGTTACCTACAGAGGTTTTTAGTTATTTGCTTTGGTCCAAATTTTGGTTTAAGCTTGGTAGAAATATTTTGTGGTTGTGCCTCTTTGTGTAAGGAGAGGGAAAATGTGGGGACACTATACCAGCGTGTTTCACTTTATCTGAAGGCACAGCCATGAAAATCTATGAACTAAGAAGGAGGAAAAAGACATCTTTAGCCATGAAAGAGAGCTAATTCTCAGTGGGGAATACAGAGCCAAAATATATTTAGAGGGAAAGAAAAGCATATTCTAAAGCAAAACAGCACATGAAAGGTACATAAAATACACATCTAGAGAGCTATATTTAAAGCTAGCAGATTGAGGGGCGCCTAGGTGGCTCGGTGGGTTAAGCCTCTGCCTTCGGCTCAGGTCATGATCTCAGGGTCCTGGGATTAAGCCCCACATCGGGCTCTCTGCTCAACAGGGAGCCTGCTTCCCCCTCTCCTTCATCCTGCCTCTCTGTCTACTTGTGATCTCGTTCTGTCAAATAAATAAATAAATAATCTTAAAAATAAAAGCTAGCAGATTGAAGCAAAATTGATGAGTGTCTCCTAGAGCCTTATTGATGATCAGAGCCTTTGATCTGTAGGCAGCAGCTTGGAGGCATCCCCCCTCACTGGTGTCTGAAAACCATCCGTCTTTGATAGCTGTGAGACAGTGGCTTCTGCCCATGTCATAGCTGACTGGATCAGGAGGGTGGCAAAGCCTGCCCAGGTAAGAAGGAGAGATACAAGAGTGCTTTCACTGTAGTGACATTTGCTGTCTTGGTCCTTGATTAAAAGGAAGTCTTGACCCCAGGGACTACACTCCCGTCACAACACCACTCAACATTATTACATACATGTATGTATGTCTTTGTTAATTTATACTTTCCTCTATTCTCTCCAAGTAGGCAAGAAAGCACGGATGAAGAACAGAGAGCAGAAGGTAAAGAGAGCATGCAAGTCAAACACTTGTTTGTGGGTGGTACTGGGTTCCCTGTACAAGCTTTGTGAATTTAACACGTCTTGTTTTGCTTTTATCAAGAAACTGAGATGATGACAATTTTCTTCCCCATAGTTGCAGCAACTGTTGTCTGACTAGAAGTTTGGTTCCTGCTCTCTTCCTGCTTTTATAAAGTGCCTGGCTGCCAGCAACACCAGCAGAGGTAACTGGCTGTAGATTCGGAATTTTGTGCTTTTCTTTTCAGTTTGCCTGGAGGGGGGAACCATGCTTTAGGAATGATAAATACATGCTGGCAGCATCACGTCGTTTCCTGGCACCAGGGAGATTCCAGGCTCCGGGAGGCACAGGCGGCTCCGGGGGCTGGAGGAGCTGATGTGCACACAGACCTACTCATCACGCTGCTCCCGGACAGACAGGCTTCCTGAGGGCAAGTTAGCGAGGTGGAGCGGCGGCAGTGCTGCTGGGGGCCGAGCCGCCCAGGCTTGCGGCTTTGGAGGGACGCTTCTGGCCTCAGGCTCATGCCTCACTTGCCACCATTTTCCTTGGCTCCTAAACTGTCCCCCAGAGCATAGCCAACTACCATCCCAGTCAGAACAGCAAGACTGGGAAGAAGTTATCCTGAGTCATGCTTGTGACCTTTCCAAGGTTGTCAAGGAGTCACCAGGTGAACTGTAAAACCAAGAGTCTCCGTCTTAGGCTCTGCCACTGAATGTTTGCCCTGCAAGATTTCCCTCTGAACGAGGTGTATTTTTGGTTGGGGATGGATTCTAGAGCCAGACAAGCTGGGTTGGAAGCCTCACATCTGTGGCCTTGGGCAACTTCCTTAAACTCCGTGCTTCAGTTTCTTATGAGAGAAGATTTAGTCAATATATAGGTAAACTGTTCAGAACACTACCGTGCATTTCATAAGTGATGTATAAATGTTAACTGTCATCGTTTTGATTTTTTTCATTAACTTTCATTATTATATAGAAATTTGATGAAAGTGGGGAGTCAGAGCTAGAAAACTTATTAATCAAGATTCTTTTTTTAAATTATTTTTTAAGATTGATTTTATTTATTTATTTATTTGTTTGTTTGTTTGTTTGTTTATTTATTTATTTATTTATTTATGAGACAGCAGGGGAGAGAGCATGAGCTGGGGGTGGGGAGAGTGAAGGGGCAGAGAGAGAGGGAGAAGCAGGCTCCCCGCTGAGCAGGGAGCCCCATGTGGGGCTTGATCTCAGAACCCTGAGGTGATGACCTGAGCCGAAAGCAGATGTTTAACCAACTGAGCCACCCAGGCGCCCCCCAGCATCTTCCTTTGTAAGGAGGAGATGAGATGAGATGATCTACGTAAAGTGCACCTAAAAATGAGGTGTTGCTTTTTTTTTTTTCTTTCCCACATCTGGGCTCCACTTTCAGTTGAAGTGCAAATGAAACATCACTGCAATATCCCTAGGACTCAAGATACCTTGAGAAGAAAGTTCTCCAGACCCAACAGTGATTTTCACTGAGAGGAGGTCTGGGCTGGGGTAGGGCATGGATAGAGATGGGGCTGGAGCAGAGGAATGAGGCAGAGAAGGGAGGGAATCTGGGTGATGTCACTGTCTTATCTTAGAAAGGAGTCATGATGATCTCCGTGGTTGGCTCCTGTGCCTGAATTCCTGTTACTCTGCCCCTTACTCAGAGATCCAGAGGATTCAGTGTTTGCCTCTGGTTATACTTAGACCGAGAATGTCCCACAGGTAGAGGCCGTCTGTTGCAAGAGCCAGGCATTTACTAAGGGCTCTGCCTTCCTCTGTGATCATGTCTTGAGGCTGCTGCCTTTTGGCCCCATCATGCCTGGATTAACACCCTGGCTTGAATGAATTTCTTTCTCCTTACTACCCTCTCTCTTGCTCTTCCTTCCTCCAGCACTTACAGAATGTGTCTGTACCTTCTGCCAGACTTAGTGCTAAGCACAAATACCCACCATGGACTTTGTCAGCCTCAGACTGATTTGCTGGGGTTCGGGCAGTCTCATTCTTGACAATTCCTAGGCCCCTTTTCTGGCCATGTTCTTAGGTCCTGGGATCCCCAAACCCAATGTGCCCATTATTACTTATGGTTTTTTGCCTGCTTCATTCCGCCCTATTCCGACTCTCATTATGAAAGGGGTGACCTAGTTCTTCTGAGAGGGAATGTTCTGGTTCTCAGTGGATTCAGATGTTTATCCAGACACATGAGAGCATACTCAGCACTTTAGAGGAGAGGGAACGTGGTTCTCTTTCTCTAATCTCTGTGGATCTCCCCTGCTTTTGTAAGTTGTGGTGTGTTAGGGACTAAGTGGTTGTGTCCTTCCTCAAATTCATATGTTGAAATTCTAAACTCCAGTGGGTTGGTGTTAGGAAGTGGGACCTTTGAGAAGTGATTGGATCATGAGGATAGTCCCCTCATGAATGGGATCCATGCTCTGGAGTTTTTCAGATACTCCAGAGAGCTGCATTGCCCCTTCTGCCATGTGAGGATGCACACAAGACAGCCATCTATGAATCAGGACGCAGCTCTACTCTAGACACTAAATCCGCCAGACCCTTGACCTTACACTTCTCAGTCTCCAAAACCAAGAAATCGGTGTTTGTGGTTTAAGGCACCCATCTCTGGTATGTTTGTTATAGTAGCCTGCACAGACTAAGTCAGGGTGATCTCCTAAAGCAAAAATTCTGATTTTCCTTTGAAATATTTCATCCCAAACTTGCATTTCATCCTAGCAATAGCCCTTTGGTTCAGGGCCTTGGCATCTCATGCCCGCGTTCCTGCAGCAGCCTCCTGGCTGGGTTTCCCGATGCCAGGCCAGTCTTGACAACGTAATTTGAACTGTCTGATATCACTCACCCGAAGTCTGCTTCCACTGCATTTCCCATGGTACTCGTTGCCACTTTATTGCCTCTCAGATCCAGATTTATCCTTCATTGCCTGGTTTGTGAAAATGGACCTGGGACCTTAATAGTTTAACATTAATGTTAAACATAAATAAAAATTGTAACGTTTTTCCTTTGCCAGCTGGCGTGAAATCAAACTTTGCCAGTACGTCGTTCTGGAGGGGCATTGCAGGAAGAAGGCTTCTTCCTCCTAGGTCCTCTGGGTGGTGCTGCATTTTTTCTCTATCCCTCAGCCCTTTAGGTTTCTTCCAGTGCTAAGTGCTTGTAGGATACAGCTTCCCCAGGGTTCCCCAGCTCTCCGTTTGGGTGTCGGTGGCATAGTGGAGAGCCCCAGACACTGAGGCCTGGGTGCCTCTGTACACCCTGTCCTCAGTCCTGTGCAGCTGGACAGGTAGGAAATGGATCCCCATGCCTAAGAGGCACTTAAAGTATACTGGGTTATTATAGAGACAGGCCTCTCCACTCCCAGTTTCAGCAGCACCCACAGTGGCACTCCAGCATCTCCTATGTACCCAACTCACTCCGCGTGCCCAAGCATCAGCCTCAACTCACCTGTGCCCTGGACATTTGTTCTGTGACAGTTCCAAGGCAGACACCAAGCTCTCTAGGCCTCACACCTGCAGCAGTGCTCAATACCCTCAATACTCCTGACTCCTTGCATACGTGTCCAGCAGCCCTAGGGTTGTTTCTGCTAGCCCAGAGACTGTGCGCTAGCTCTGCCCTGCCAACCCAGCAAAATCTTCGGTCAACCAGTGACTGCAACCGACCTCCAATGAGGCCTGAACCCATTTCCAAGTTTAAGCTTCCTTGAGTACTCTCTCTCTCTACCTGAAGACACTTTTAGAGTTCTCTTTTTTTATGTTTATAATTAGTTTCCTATCATTGGTCAATAGTTCTTTATGTTAAACTTCCTCTGTTTAAATTACTGTGTGCAGTGGCTAATTTTATATGTTAAATTGGCTAGCTATGGTGCCTAGACATAGGGTCAAACACCATTCTAGATGTTGTGGGATGTATTTTTTTAGATGTGATTAACATTTAAAGGAGTAGACTTGGGGTAAAGCAGATTACTCTCCATGATGTGAGTGGGCCTCATCCAATCAGTTGAAGGCCTCAAGGTAAAAAGACTGAGGTCTTCCAAAGGAAGAAGGAATTCTGCTTCCAGACTGCCTTCAGACTCCTACTGCAAAATCCACTCTTCTCTGGGTCTCCAGCCTGCTGGGCTGCCCTGTACAATGCAAACTTGCCAGCCTTTACAGTGGGCCAATTCCTTAAAATCTCCCTCTAAGTATGTGCACGCGCATGCACACACACACACACACACACACACACACACACACACAGACTTCCTGTTGGTTCTGTATCCCTGACTAATACATTGTATTATTCCTGTCTCCTGACTGGACCGAGATTGATAGACTCATGAACAAATCAAGAATGTCTTGTCAAGGGGCACCTGGGTGGCTCAGTCCATTAAGCATCTGCCTCCGGCTCAGGTCATGATCTCAGGGTCCTGGGATCGAGCCCCACGTTGGGCTCTCTGCTCAACAGGGAGTCTGCTTCTCTCCCTCCCTTTGCCCCTCCCCCCACCCATGCTTTTTCTCTTTCTCAAATAAGTAAATAAAATCTTAAAAATCCCATCAAATCTTTCCTGCTGACTCCCAGTTCCCTGTATAACCTGACCCACTCTTTCTATCAATTAATCATCCTCAGTGTCCATCCCAGGAATACACCCCCCCCTCATTACTTCTCTGCCTGCACTCAGTTTCTCTCACCATTCATGCCTTCCTGTCTCTCCTCTTCCTGTTCATATTCTAGCAAACCTTAAATTCTTCTACGTTCATGAAGTCTTTTTATCTCTTGCAGCCATCACCATACTCTCTCTTCCTGCAAACCATGCTTGTGCCATGTCATCGAGGGCTAAACTATACAGTGCCTCATTTGGTTTGTATGTGTGTATGCACTAGCATTTATTGAGATGGAGTTCTTATGGTGAACCAGGCCCTATGCTATATACTTTTAATCATCTGATCATCTCATTTAGGAGGTTTTTTTTCATCACAGACTCTTTGTAGGGAGCTATTTATTCCTCTCACATTCACTATATAATTAAAAATTTCTTTCTTTCTTTAAGGAACCAAATGAGATTAGCAAATCAGAACTATCTCTTGTTCTTAAGTAAGACACTGCAAGACCAGAGTACCCCCTTCTTGGAAGAAAAACAACAAATACATATTGGGAAGAGAGAACATCTAATACGTCCTGTGAAAAACCTCTCTGTGCATCTGCAAATTATAGTTGCCTGTTGGTTTACTATATCTAGTAAGTAATAGAAATCTTCCCGTTAAACCTGCCTCAGGGGGCGCCTGGGTGGCTCAGTTGGTTGAGCAACTGCCTTCAGCTCAGGTCATGAACCTTGAGTTCCGGGATCGAGTCCCACATCGGGCTCCCAGCTCCGCGGGGAGTCTGCTTCTTCCTCTGGCCTTCTCTCCTCTCATGCTCTCTCTCACTTTCTCTGTCTCTCAAATAAATAAATAAAATCTTTAAAAAAAAAATCTATTCCCCGGTTGATGGACATTTGGGTTGTTTCCAGTTTAAAAAAAAAAAAAACCTGCCTCAGTTGAGACAGCCCATTGGGAGATAGTAGAAACTCTTTGGAGATAGTAGAAAGGATCTGAACACCTCCCCCTCTTTGCATTTGTTGCTTTGTCAGGTCCACAGAGTTGACTGGGAGTTTCTAGCAAATGCCTTTCTGTACAACCAAAGAAATCTAAATGGCTCAGAGCTTTGGAAGAGGGAAAAGAAATTTCACCAACATATTGTTAAAAATAATGCAGATGATTTCTGAATGTCATTTGGCCTTGTCTTGTGTGAAGAATAAAATGGAAGCAGACAAGCCCTGCTTCTTCACATCTGAAAGGATTGTCTTAATACTGCTTGCTGATTTTTGGCAAGGTTATAAAACAATCTCACCGTGAGGGCTGCATTATCCACATTCTACAAACCAGGAAGTGGGGACAAGGGGATTAAGTAATTTGACCAAGGAAATGCAGGTAATAGGTGGTAAATCCAGGAAGTGAACCAAGACTTACTGAATCACAGCATGAGACCGTCTCAGTGAAATGAGATTTATTCCATAAAGGCCAGATTCAATGTGTCCCATGCTCACATTCTCCTTGGGAGGTCAGGGCTATTATTATCCTCATCTTATAGTTCAGGAGAGATGTTTGGAAAAGCTCACTGAATTACCTGGGTCCACCCAGGTAGCAAGTTAACAGGACTGAGGCTGGATCTCAGTCTGAGACCCAGAGCGAGGAATCTTATTAATCTCGTGTTCAAAAGACTATTTCATGTGGGTCTTAGGGACCCAGGTAGATACAAGCTCCATCTGAGCAGGGATTATGTATTTTCCCCAGATAGTAGCAAATCAGGGCTGCATCCAGAGGAAGTACTCAGTTAAACACACAATGATTGAAGCAGACAACTGTCAAGGAGCCCATAGTCCTGGTATCCAGCACCAGTCTCTGTTGGAATAGGTGTGTTTTGCTGTGTTTCTTCACAGCTATGACATAACCTCTTCAGAGACAAATTTTCCTAGTTCTTTTTTCTCCTCGGAATTGTATGAAGCGTACTTGTCTGGTGGCGTTGGACTTTTTCAATCCTTGAAGCCCCACCAAGATAGAAGATTGGCCCCGGAGGACATGCTACTCAGGACGGACGATGGCTAGTGCCAAAGGGTGGCCATGAAGATGGTGTTACATGCTCTGAACTCTGGTGTCCTGGTCCTGGCTCCACTGCTTAGGGGTCCCTCACTCATTAGCTGTCATCCAGGAGTGAAGGGATGCTATGGGCTATTTATCTCAATTTAGGGAATGATCCTGCAGAGTATTTTGGCCACTGCTTGACTTTCATTCAGCGATCTCATTGATTATTAGTCCTTCTCCTATGATGTGGGCAAAGAAAAATAATATAATGGAGGAGATATTCCAACCGCTGACTAGACCAAAGCTTTGGGATAATATGTTGGTTTAATTTGTTACCCTGTTCCACTTTTGCACAGAAGCAGAATTGACTAGGTATTAATTTTCTCTTCAGTGGAAAAACATTTAGAACCTCAGTTTTAAATGGTATTTTCTTATAAAATGCTTTAACTCCATGAGCTCTACTTTTATTCTACTTCTACAGATAAAAAAATAAAACCTGCCCCAGTTTTGTCGCTTAGAGATACTATTCTTGGAATTGGAGACTGTGATTTATTGGAAATATTATTGAATATAACAGCAATAAGAATGGGTCTCTTTAATTTTCTTCCCATTTGTTCCAAAGATTGTGCTAGATGCTTTTTTATGTATTATATATATTTCATACAAAAATTATATATATTTTAAATTCCAACAATATCCCTTTTGGATCTGTGTAGATCCTTTCATGCCAATTTGAATTATGCAAATTTTGAAGAGTATTACGTAAACATCAAGCACAAAATCACAAATAAGGTAAATACTCCCCAATTAAAGAATTTCAAAACTTTTGGACCCAGGGCACCCTATTTGCTCTGTTGCCACAAGGTAGTGCTTCTTTAGCTGGTCATTAGAAATACCTGCCACACTCTGTCAAGATTAGTATTGGATTCCATCCACTCTTGGGAAAGTATTCCTTGCATAAAATACAATTGTCTTGAATTATAATGCTAGAGAGCCAAGAGCAGTGCATTCCTTGTACACGTTGAGCAATTAGTAAATGATCATTTAGAGGACTTGAATAGGGTAAATGTGGTCAGAAATAAGCTGGTTAGTCCTTCACCTTTGGCACTTGAGCCTGACCACTCGCTTTTCATCCCTTCCTAGCTCATGGACAAGGTTTACATTTCCAGCTGAGGATGCAGGTAGGAACTTTTCCTGTCCAGCCAAGTACCCCTAAGTGGCTTCAAGTTTATCCTCTCAATCTTGCTCTTAGACTCCTTCCTCCTTCCTTCTTTCCTTCAGAAAACTAGCCCATGTGTGAAGGCTTTTTGTACATAACTTTTTATTCTCAAATAATTGTAGAGTCACAGCAAGTTAAAGAAATATGTACCCTCACTCAGTCCCCCTAACACATACATACACAATCATCTTATAAAATTCTGGTAGCACATGTGTTTCTGAAGGTGAGTAGCTCACTGAGTTTAAGTTCTGAGGGAAACACAGCTACATACTGAGACGCAGTTACCTTCTCCTCAGGCTTCAATCCGGGTTGGGTCATAGGCGTACCACCAGGGCCCTCTCACAAGGCCCCACAAGCAGAAGGAGGCAATTGGCATCTTGGAATTCTTAAGTATTTTATCTTTGGATTTATATTTTGTAAGTGAGGATGGAACAACAGAGATGCGCAGGAGCGCATCCAAGATGCGCTTGGAGCTTCTGCTCGCGTGGCGTTCCACCTGCCTGCCTCTGTGAGAAGGAGTGATGGCCTCCTGCTCACCTGCTACCCCCCCACCCCCAGGGACCACTGCTGATTTCCCCTGCTGTGGGGTGCTGGGTGTAGGAGCCAGAGTGTTGGGTTGAGGGGAAAGCATCTGGTGCCTGAGAGGGTCTGTGCTTGCCTGGCAAGTAGCCGCATGTTTGAGGGAGTTATTTCATATTGAATAATACAAAACACCATGACAAGTCAAGACAGAGATGGCTGAAGAGAGGAAAAACCTTATAAACTGCATTTTGAAGAAAGAGCCCTACTTTTGCATTTTGCATAGGACCCCACAAATTATATTGTCATCCCTACTTAAAACTATTTTCTAGTCCAGCCTCTTACAAGAAACCTAGGCATGAAGATGAATATTTATCAGGAAATAGGAAACTTCCACAGAAGCACAGAGAAATATTTGTTTGTCAAAGGCAAAAATAGTTCCCACTAATGCTGGAGAAATCTTGCTAAAGCACCTCTTTATCAGGTCAGAGGCTCTAAAACCTGCAGTGCTCCTTGCTCATACGGATACAGTCCGTAGCCACAGCCTGGCCCTCGGCTCTCCAGAAATGATCTACCCTCATCTTATCTTTGGAATTTCAGGTTTTACACGACCTTGATTCAAATCTGTGCTTACTTCCAGATGAGTGCAGTTCATGCTTTCCTACTTCTGTGCCTTTGCTTCAGTCATTTTATTTTCCTGAAATGTCATTTTACCCATTCTTTGAGGCCGAACTATCACTTCTCTCCTAAAGCCCCCAGCCTGTGTCTACCACAGTGCCTTTGAACTTGTTTCCTCTGCTCATGTCATTCTTTTCCTAGGTCTTGTATAGCTAGAGTCATCTTGTCATTCAGAGAGAAAGTCACCTTTCGACAGAGGCTTACCTGAAGACCTACTTGAAACTAACCTCCATCTCATCCCATTCCTATTCCATTAATTGTATTTATCACTATTTAGATTAACTTTTTATATATATTTTTTTTACCAGTGCAATGATAACTTTTCCCTTCTTCACTTTCATAGGCCTTAAACGGTTTAAGCATGCCTGGCATATACTTATTGAACAAAGGAAGGGCTCTTTCCCTCCTCCAAATGCTGCAGCATTGTGTATCTCATATTTTCCTTCCATGTTTTCCCTCCTCTTCTATGCTACTAGCTTCTTGAGGGTGAGGAATGATTTGTTCTTATCCCTCTCCAATGCCTGGGAGAGGCCTAGGCTCCTAGGCTCCTAGTGAGCTCCTAGGCTCACTGAATGCATATATAAAAATAAGTGGTGCAGAGGCAGAGCATTTCTTTTCTCTTTCAGAACAACTGGACACAGCATTAAGCCAGAGAGATCAAAACTAATTGCTGGAACGAGAAGCACATGCCATTTAGCATTCATTGCCTCTGTACCAAGGACAGCCTTGGAAAAGTGTGTAATCAACTAACAGCACATCGTATCCAGAGTGACCTCAGTGTTCCTCACAAAGCTATTCTCTTCAGGCAATTGGTTGCCTTTGTGGCCTGTGGGATGAAAAGCTTCCTAAAATAGAGACCAGGGATGCAGTCTAGTTCTGATGGGAGGGGTCAGAGCTAGAGGGCACCTTCTTTGTGAGCATCGGGCATCTGGGTTATTCTTTTGGCAAAGTAGTTTATTTCTCATTGTTGATAAAAATGGAGATACTAACCCACAAATCATTTTGAGGATCTAGGGAGTGTGAAAGAGGTAAGGTGTGGCCTTAGTTGAGAGTGACAGGTTTGGGGCAGAAATGGGACCATTAAGTCAAAACGGGGTACATAAACAAACAAACAAACAAACAAACAAAAGAGTCAGAAAAAAACAGACTCTCTTGGGCAAAGACAACATGAGGCCTACTGACCAGCTCATTTGGGTTGAGGTGAGGCTTCTTAAGTCCTATGACGAAAGTGGGGAGCAGCAAATTACCCTCAGGCAATGGAGAACAGGGTGAATAAGCATAAGCTGAGGGATTTGGAGGCCAGAGAGAGGATATGCAGTGTTCTGAAACTCACTTGCACAGTTTCCTCTCCCCTTTATCCCACAGAATGGTTTCAATGCTGAGCCCTTGGCTTCCCTGAGGAAGCCAATGTGCTCACTCACATTGCCCACGGTGAGAGTGAGGAAGGCTTCCCTCCTCCCTCAGCGGGGCAGGACCTTGTGATGGGAAGGAAGCCTATACAAGGAGAGAATGAGTGGTTTTGTTCCTGGGGAAAGTTCGGGATTCAAAGAGTATTTCTTGGAGGGGAGGGGCAGTGTGTGGCACACATAGGAAAACACAATGGTGCAAACTGTGAGGCATCTGGGAATCATGCTGCAGCTCCTGAGACCAGTCTGCCCGGGCTCAGGTACCTCCTTAGGAGGCTAAGATTGGCTGTGGATGCTGATGGAGAAAGATGCGATGACCTCGGCTGGTGGAGCCCGAGTTGGGGAGGAGATTTTAGGGAAATCCTTCCAGCAAAGTCCTAGAAGCCTTGGTGGAGTGAAGGCTTATTTAAGTCTTCTCCTCCCAGGGAAGGACATGCCTATTGTGTGACAAGGCAGCATGGCTGTTCTCCCCTGGGACGTCCCCTTTCCCTGGGGCGATTTCCCCTTTCCCCCGAGGTGATTTCTTTCCTTCTCTTTCCTGCCACCGAGAAAATCATTCTTCTTACTTCTCCTAAGAAAGAAATTCTGCAGAGCCTGGAATTAGACAGAAACACATTCTTCCCCTCAAGGTCATTCACTTCTGTGGCTTTGCTGCTGTCTTGGGCCTTGCTTTTCCATTCTTTACGGCAGTACAAAACCAAAGAGCTTGCCTTCAGACTTGTTCAGTCCAGGCTCTGAGTTCCTTCCCCCCGCCCCCCATTGGCTAGATGTTTCCGGTTGGTGAGTAAATTATTTATCTGTCAAGTCAGTTACCTAGTAAAGCAGCACTTACTTCCTAGGACCACTGACTCTAGTGTGCCAAATGGTGCCCACGGGTTCCAGCTCCTGCCAAAACAAAGACTGGTTTAGGAGCTAAGGGACTCTGGCAGGTCCTAGCAGCCCTACCTCCAAAATCCGTCTCCAGCGTGTCTCCTTATCGCAGGTCTGTGCAGCCACCAATACCCTTGGACGGACCCACTTTGTCAGGATTGCTGTAAGAGCATCTCGGCCAGCCTCCTGGTTCCACCCTAGATCCCCCTTCAAGCCATTCTCCACTCAGAAGCCGGGGGCCTTGTATCCATTTCCTATTGCTGCTGTGGGCACCTCCCACACTTGTGGCAGCCTAACACAGGATCGATTAATTTTCTTAGCGTTCTGGAAGTCAGAAGTCCACAGTTGCTGTCACTGGGCTACAGTCAGGGTGTTGGCAGGGACGCATTCATTCTAGAGACACTAGAGGAGAATCTCTTTCTTGCGTTTTCAAGCCTTAGAAGCTGCTTGTGTTCCTAGGCTCGCGGCCCCACTTTGCTGCAGCCTCTGCTTCCTTTGTCACATGTCCTTTTTTGAGTCTGATTTTCCCACCTCCCCTTTATGGGGATCCTTGTGATGACATTGGGCCACCTGGATAATCTAGGAAAACCTCCCCATCTCAAGACTCCTATTTTTTTTTAAAGACTTTATTTATTTATGTGGGAGACAGAGTGAGTGAGGAGAGAAAGGAGCAGAGAGAGGGGCAGAGGGAGAGAGAGAAGCAGACTCTCCACTGAGCAGGGACCCCGATGCCGGGCTCAGACTCAGGACTTGGAGATCATGACCTGAATTGGAGGCAGACGCTTAACTGACAGAGCCACCCAGGTGCCCTGTCAAGACCCTTGACTTAATCATACCACAGTGTCCTTTTTGGCATATAAGGTAATATATCCACAGGTTCCAGGAATGCAGATGTGGACATCTTTGGGTAGGTGGCACGGTGTGTGGAACGGGATACATTATTCTGCCTACCCAGGCATGTCACTCACCTTGTTAAGGTGTGTGACCTCCTGTTGCGTGTAAAATAAATCCGCACTCCAACATCTGGCTTCCAAGACCCTGCCCACACCTCATTTTTCAACCAACCTTTCCCTGACTCTCTGCCCCTGTCACACTGGCTTGTGCCTGCTCCTCTGAAAACCCCAGACCCTCTCCTTTTGAGGGTCTTAGCGGTTGTTACTCTCTGCCCGAACCGTTCTTGTCCTAGCTCCTCACACAGCTGTTTGCTCTCTTGCTTGGGATCTCCGGCCAAATGTCAGATTCGCTGAGAGATGGCAAGTATATAGCAGAGGAGTTTCCAATTATGGAATCCATTGGTTATTGGAAGGAAGGACTGTAACACTCATTATGTGGCTAGGACCTTTTATTGCTTAATCGTCAAATGCCCCACTTGTCAAGCATTGTGGGTCCCACTTGACAGAAGAAGAAACTGAGGCCTAAGTAACTTGCCTAAATTTCCAAGGCTAGTGAGCAGTAGAGTGGAATCTGATTACAGGCTGTCTGACAGCAAACCCCGAACCATTACTGTTGTACACACCTGTATATTATGAACAGCGTAACCAATAGGAGAAAGCTTGGACTGTGGACTGACCCTGGAATCCTGACAATGCCACTTAGACAATGTGACCTTGAGTGAGTGCCTTAATCTTGCTGAAATTCAGCTTCCACATCTCATATCTTTATTAGGAAGAATAAATGAAATAAGATATACCAAGTGTGTAGCCCAATGCCTGGCAGTAAAGTAAATGCTTAACAAATAATAGGTCTAAAATAGTATTAATAGAAACCTGCTACTCAAGAAGAGAGGCATTTTTGCTTCCCTCTTATTTGAAAGAAACTTCACTAAAAAACCCCCCAAATACTCCAATTTAAAAATGAGCAGAAGACAAGAGCAGGTATTTTTCCACAGAAGACTTTCAGATGGCCAACAGATACGTGAAAAGATGCTCAATATCACTCATCATCAGAGAAATGCGAATCAAAGCTACAATGAGATATCACCTCACACCTGTCAGAATGGCTAAAATCCACAACACAAGAATCAATAAGCGTTGGGAAAGATGTAGAAAAACAGGAACCCTCCTGCACTGTTGGTGGGAGTGAAAACTGATATAGCCACTGTGAAAACAGTATGGAGGTTCCTCAAAAAATTAAAAATAGAATTACCTATACAATGTAGTAATTCTGCTACTATTTACACAAGGAATATGAAAACACTAATTCAAAAAGATATATGCACACCTATGTTTATTGGAGCACTATTTAAATAGCCAAATTATGGAAGCAACCCTATTGTCTATCCATAGATGAATGGATAAAGAAGAGGTGGTATATATTTATACAATGGAATGTTATGCAGCCATAAAGCAGGATGAGATCATGCCATTTGCAACAACATGGATGGATCTAGAAGGTACAGTGCTAAGTGAAACAAGTCAGTCAGAGAAAGATATATCATTTCACTCATATGTGGAATAAAAAAAATTAACAAAGAAAAAAGAAACAAATAGACTTTTAACTATAGAGATCAAACTGATGGTTACCAGAGGGGGTTTTGGGTGGGAGAGATGGGTGAAATAGGTGTAGAGGGTTAAGAGTTCACTTACCATGATGAGCCCTGAGTAAAGAATGTATAGAACTGTTGAATCACTATATTGTATACCTAAAACTAATAAACCACTGTATGTTAATTATACTGGGATTAAAATTTAAAAAATAAAAGAAGCTTGAGTGAGAAAACTTGAAAGAAATGCCCCTGTATTTTTATTATTACTTCTTCCTGTCACAAATATTCTCAGGCTGAAACTCACTGAAACAGGTTCCACCATCAGGAATGGATATTTTGTAACTCACAATCTGCATGGAAAAGTCAAAATTTATCAGTGTTGAAAGGATGTTCTTTTGGGACATTGGAAGCTGAAGCATGAGAAATATCTCCAAGTGCATAAGAGAAAATGTCCTGAGACCCATCAGCTCTTGTTTCCACATAAGATTGTCTCCCTAGTGAAATATTTCTAGAAAGCTATATTTTTCCCATCCCACCAGGAGGGTAAATAAAGAACTTATCTTAAATTCCCTTGTTAACAATTTCTTTTCCACCTAATGCCTAATGCTGCCATGTTTAAAAGATAAATGTGTAAATAATGTTAATACAAATATGTCATATCCTCTCATCAAGTCTCCAACGAGTCCCCATAACTTTGAGAATAAAGCCCAAACACCATTCATTGTTTGATAAGGCTCTCTACCAGCTCATACTGATATACTTATCAGAGCTCTATTTCTTGGCACTATTCCCCATTCCATCACTACTGCCTCAATACACCCTCCACTTAATAAAAAGGGGCTGTTAGTTGCTCTTCATTCTCACACTGGGAATTAACTCCAAGAATGTAGACATGTTTATGTTCACAAGAGCACCATGAATGAAATTTATCCCCACATCCTCTACACATGAGAAGAGAGTTCCTAATGTAGTCTAAGATCTCATTAGCCCAAGATTTGGACTGACCAAACCTATGGGTAGTATATATCTTTATAGGCAGCTAAGATGGTATACAGAATGCCAACCAAAGCAAAGAGCTTCAGAACTTGTATTTAAAGTGTCAATTTATTGATTGATTACCAAATAGCTAGTCTGTCCTCATGGAAAGTTCAGTCATTTGGTCATTTTTCAACAAGAGTCAGCAGTGATGTCTCAGCTTTCTTGTGTGGAAGATGTCCTAAGAGATAAGCCAAGTCCTAGATATCCATGCCTCTTTTCTTTCATTTCAGTTCCCCTTACATTTCTTGAACACCTATGATGTGTAAGCACTTTCTTAAATACACAGACACATACAAGTATGGAGGTGGAATAAATTAATTATAATCTGGAGATATTTACAGGTCTCATTAAGGAAGCCATATTTGGCATGTATCGGTGTTACAGGGAAGACAGCCAAGCAGAAGGAATGATGTGAAGACTGGCATAGGAATTGGAGTGAAGGAGTATTCTGGAGCAGCAGCAAGTGGAAGGGCACTGGATGGAGCAGAGTAAGCACTGAAGAATGCTATGGGGGGTAAGTCTGGAGGTTGTACTCATATTATGGAGACTCTAAATGGCAGGCTGACATGTTTGACTTTGTGCTATGTATAGTAAGGAATTACTGAGACTTGGAACAGAGAAGTGACACGATCTCCTGTTACTTATAATAAAATATGGAGAAGAGTTGGTTGCATGGTTCAGACGCCTAAGTTATTTACTATAGGTGTTTCTCAAAAAATACATTTCCAAATTTCTTTCCAAGAAAGTATTGTAAGTTCAAAAGAGTGTGTTCCTGAGCAAATACAAGAAAAAAGGATTGTGTTGTCTACATTTTGCTCTTTTATGTTCCACTGAGTTTACAAGAATGTCAACAGAATATTTGTATCTGGTTAAGATTGGTAATATTTAGATGGAAAATTTATAAGGACTTGAATGGAAGAAAATATGTTTAAAAAAGTGCAACTGGGTTCTAGTCAAAAAAGCCCATTGTAGTAAATTTATCTATCAATTTCAGAATAAGAGCTTACAAATAAATTTAGGAAAATCCTATTTCAGGGAAATCCGGGAACCCTCTGACCTTTGGGGCTACATTGAGTTCTAGCTAAGCCCAGCCAGCTAGCAGTGAGCTTGGGGAATATGCTCTCCTTTCTAAGCCTCAGTTTTCTCATCTATAAACGTGACTAATAATGGTAACTACATAAGTGAGTCATTGAAATTATAAGTTTGTTATGAGCTTCACAGAGTTCTATTCGTTCATAAGAAACTCCTGGTAAATATTTTCCATTTTTACTGTATCAATTTCCTCACGTTTCTAATAAAAATTGACATTGAAAGAATTATTATCTCCCACATTTCACTACCCTATTTTGCTAATAGAATTTTTTAAGTTTTATATGGAACAGAACAGTTGGTTCTCATTATTCACGAATTCCGTATTTGTGAAGGTGGATACCCACTAAAATTTATTTCTAACCCCCAAATTACTACTCACAGCACTTTCATGGTCATTCATAAATATGTGTAAAGTTGCAAAATATTGTCTGGTGTTCAAAAGCAATGTTCTGTCTTCTTGTTTCAGCTCTTATTTTGTTAACGAGTCCTTTTCCTGGTCTATTTAGGCCATAAATTTTGTATTTTTTATATTTTGAAATTTTGTTTTTGTTTCTTTTTGTTCTGGTGATTTTGCTCTTGTGGAATCGTTGGCCAGTGTTCCTAAGTGCAAGAAGGCTACGATGTGCCTTGGTGGAGAGCTTGTTAGAGCGTGTCATCTCTGTTACATAAGCTTCATTCAGGCTTAAGGTACAGTGCTGTAGGCTGCAAATTTGATGTCAAAGATTTAACAGTATATATTAAAATAAAGTATATTTGAACAGAAACATACATTCTGATGAAAGCGTTGTGACCAGAGGTGTGTGGGAACCTAACTAACCCTGTTTCCCCTCAGAGGACTGGTTCAGTACTCACTAATTCAGTGTTTGCAGTCATGTCATAGAACTCCTGAGAATAATGAGAATCAACTGTATTTTTGAAATTTGTCCTTAAAACCATGAATATCATAAGTGGTGTGTTAGTTGTTTAATCAGTAAGTATGCAATTATAAAAACATTGTTTAAAATTCCTGGCAGCTTGTTATTTCTTGGTTTTTTATATGGGACAATTATACTTATTTCATTTGCTTATGCTTTTTTAGCTCTTTGTTACAGTCTCCAAATTTTATACTATCAATTTCATGAAAAGTCAATTAAAACTGTATATAAGAGGCTAGTGTTTTCATTATTTTATTCGTTGGATGTTTGTTTCAGGCTATTTATGTCTTAGTAACCCTCAGTTAAGTTTTTGTTTGTATTTAACTTCAATTGGTTGGGCTTTTGAGTAACAGTCACAAAATCCTGATAATGGTGGTATTAATAGAAACCAAATACATCTTTTAATAGCGAGAATGTCATTCTTAGTGAACCAGCAGGAAAGGCTGTGTCTAGGTTCTTCTTGTGAAAACTCAGACACAGAAGCCCAAGGGCTATGTGCTCATAGATCAGCAGGAAAGTCTAGCTCCAATACCATGTTGTAATATAGATTTTCTTTCATCTCAGGCAGTTTAATATTTTAGAAAAGATCTGTAGAGAAAGATTTTTTTTCGCATTTTGTTTTTGTTTCCATGGTGTTCCTTAAAAGACATTCTTTATTTTAATTTATACATAGTTATTTTCTAGGCTTTATATTCTTTTACTTTTTTTTAAAGATTTTATTTATTTATTTGACAGAGAGGAGAGAGATCACAAGTACACAAGTAGGCAGAGAGGCAGGCAGAGAGAGAGGGGGAAGCAGGCTCCCCACTGAGTAGAGAGCCGGATGCGGGGCTCGATCCCAGGACCCTGAGATCATGACCTAAGCTGAAGGCAGAGGCTTTAACCCACTGAGCCACCCAGGTGCCCCTTTATGTTCTTTTACTTCTAATTTATTCTTGAAAAAATTAAAGAACTTGTAGACATTATTCTCTATATAATAGTCCATAAAGACAATTGAAAATGTTAACTAATCTTTGCCATCTAAACTACTGGTCTTTGGCAGTCAATTTAAAAAAATTTGAAAAGGACATTATCCAAATTGTTTAAGACCTTGGTATCCCCCATACATACACTTTAGGGACTGAGATACAAGAAGAAAATAACAGAATTCCTATTTTTAGCACTTAAGCCACAAATGTAATTATAAATTAAGCTTTATTAATATTTAATATATAGCTTATCCCCGCTATATATTGTCATGTAGCCTGTATTTCAAGCAGTTAGAGTTAGCAAACCTGTACCCAAGTTTCCACCTCCCGAGAACAGAGTGTGAGTTCCATACTCAGAAGCACTGACAACATGCCCATCCATGGCTGTGCGCTCACTTTCAGGGTATTGCAATGTCAAATTAGCATATGGGCAGGGAATTAAGAAATTAGATTACTTATATTTTTAAAAAAAGCTTTATAATACTTTCTAACAATATGGGGCAGTGATTTTGGAAAATTTTGCATAACATAGAGGTTTGCTGGGTATGTTACAGGAAGATAACATGTCAAATTTAAGATTCATCATATTTTTGTTTTGTTTTGTTTTGTTTGTTTGTTTGTTTTTACTAAACAGACAAACAACCAGAAACCCCTCACTTGCAGCTTTCTGACCTTTTGTGAAGACAAGTAGCTATCAGTAGTGTGTTACCTAGCAGATATTTGAAAAAATAAGCAGACTTGATTTGGCCCTGCTAGGTAAAGGTCACATTTTAATAATGGATGAGAAAGGAACTGCTTTTGAAAGAAACTCATGTTATGAGGAAAGTATTTTGGGAATATTTCTCTCATTAATGATTTAGTTGCCACAGAGAGTGGTTTCACCTATAAAAACTCACATCTCCACATTTAAGGGACTTGGATTTTAAAAATCTTCCCAATGAGATGTTCTGAACCCATTTGTTAAAAATAGTAAAATACGGGCGCCTGGGTGGCTCAGTTGGTTGGGTGACTGCCTTCGGCTCAGGTCATGATCCCGGAGTCCTGGGATCGAGTCCCATATCGGGCTCCCGGCTCTGCGGGAAGTCTGCTTCTCCCTCTGACCTTCTCCCCTTTCATTCTCAGTCTCTCTCTCTCTAATAAATAAATAAAAAATCTTTAAAAAAAAATAGTAAAATGCAACACTGCCCAGGTAGTTTGCATGTATGAGTGACTGACATCAGGGAAGACAGAAATTTACTAGCCAGATTTAAATGAAAAACTTTTGCATAATCGGTGAATGGGATTGAAAATGAGTACCATGATTTAGGAAGTGCAGCCAATAAGGCACTTCTTCTGTTTGGATCTCTAGCTTTGTAAAGTGTGTATTTAAGTTATAACAGCCACTAAAACTATGTATGAAAATAACCACATTCTGGGCTGGGTCTTTGAATTCTTGTCTCACAAAGAGCTAGACCAAGATTTTTTTTAAATAAGATATGTTAAATGAGTTGGTCTTAACAATATTTTTAAGATGAGAGAGAACATAATGGCTCTTTAGAATCTTTAATAAATAAAAGATTTTAATGTTTATTTTTCATCCTCTTAAATTTATATTTTTTGTGTAAGTTTAATAATATCAAAGCAGCATAAGAAGGTAATTTATAAATAAAGTCACATATACTGGGGATGTGTGCTTAAATTTTTCTGAAAGAATTATGTAATAAGCTCAGGAGTCCCTAGTCTGGACTACCCATTCTAAGAGCAGAAAATGAAAATGAGTTCAGGACCTTGGATATACTTTTCAATTTTCTTTTCCTTTTATTGCAAAATTTTTTTTAAAAATTCTAGTTAGTTAAAGTACAGTGCAGTATTGGTTTCAGGAATAGAAATCAATGATTCATCACTTACCTACAGCACCCAGTGCTCATCATCACAAGTGTCCTCCTTAATACCCATCACTCTCTAGCCCATCCCCCACCCACATCCCTCCATCAACCCAGTTTGTTCTCCTTTTTTAAAATAGATGTATTTATTTATTTATTTATGAGAGAAAGAGATAGAGAGAGAGAGAGAGGAAGAAAAAGAATCTCAAGCTGACTCCCCTGCTGAGCAGGGACCCGACACGGGGCTTGATCCCATGAACCTGAGATCATGACCTGAGCCAGAATCAAGTCAGATGCTCAACAAACTAAGCCACCCAGGTACCCCTGTTCTCTGTCTTTAAGAGTCACTTATGGTTTGTTTCCCTCTCTTTCTCTCTCTTTTTCCCCCTCCCATATGTTCATCTGTTTTGTTTCTTAAATTCCACATATGGGTGAAATCATATGGTGTTTGTCTTTCTCTATCTGATTTATTTTGCTTAGCATAATATATTCTAGCTCTGGCCACGTTGTTATAAATGGCAAGATTTCATTCTTTTTGAGGGCTGAGTATTAGTCTATTATATATATCTCTCATGGCGTCTTTATCCATTTTTCAGTTGATGGACCGTTGGGCTCTCTCTATAATTTGGCTATTGTTACTAATGCTGCTATAAACATCAGGGAGCATGTACCCCTTTGAATCTGTATTCTTGTATCCTTTGGCTAAGTACTTAATAGTGCAATGGCTAGATGATGGGGTAGTTCTTTTTTTTTTTTTTTAATGGGGTAGTTCTATTTTTAACTTTTTGAGGAACCTCGATACTGTACTCCAGAGATGGCAAATTTCTTTTAAAAAATTCTTTCCCAAAGGGGAGGTTTTCAGAAAAAGCTATCATTTTGTATTTCAAAAAGAAAATGCAATTTAACACCAGAAAATTAGGAAGGACATGTTTACAGAAGGAAGGATAGACCCTTAAACTGAAAATAATTTCCTTATGAACAACTTAATAGATTGTCCTTTAAACAATTTTTTTCTGCGGCCTCTTTGAATACCGCCATGGAATGGTACTGGGTCTGTACCTCCTAATTCTCACAGTTGTCTTTTTTCCAAATGTCATATCCTTATACTTTCTTAGGATTTTTTTTTTTTTTTTTTGGTAATTCATTTCTTAATGCCACCTCTCACCTCTCCTGCGACAGTTATCCTCTTCCTTCATGTCCTCCTAGACACAGGGCTCAGGTAAAGCACCCCTGGTGCTATCCTTAGTGAATCAGTGGCTTCACCAGTAGCCAGAGAGTGAACATTTTTGCGTTTTCCATTTCAGTTTGCTTTCTGGATGCTTACGGCTCACTCTAACCCTTTCACACTTTTGGTCTCACACAAATACACGTTTGGCTTCTCTCTTCCCTTGGCATACGTTTGTCCTCATTCACCAATTATTTCCAATTATAAAAGCTATTAGAATTTCAAGCCTACCTTTTGTGATACTAGAAATCCTTGCATCTATGACTCTAGTCCTGATAATCAAACTACACAAACTTCACAAACTTCACATATTATTGGAAATGTCGAATTACAGATTTTCAGAAACAACCCCTGAAACTTCATTATTTACTTAAAGTAATAGGAGAGAGTGTTGATGAAACTTCTGTGTACAATTTTTGGCGAATTATTTTTTTCATTAGTCATTTCATATGTATGTTAAAAGAAATAAAGACCTAACAGAAGAAAACCACATTGAAATTTCCACAAAGTTCTACAGTATGCATATTATTTTCTCTCCATCACTAATGCCATCTCTTATAGAAAATGAGGTAAATTGGAAATAAAATCTGTTAACATTATTTCCATTTCATCACAATGTCAACCAAGAAAATATTAATTGTGTTTTCATTTTCCGTGTGGGGCCTAAGCCTGTGCCCTTTGAAAAGTTACATAATGGAGGTTATCAATTTATGCACATGTTGCAGGATTCTCACCATACAAGATCATTCAGTAGGCACAGTCAGGGTCTTTCCTAGATGAAATTCATGTTTGGTGTACATCTTGTCCCCTAAAAATAGTTTCTTCCCATTGTTTAGTCAACAATTTCCTTCCTGCCTTCTCTCCCCCCAGCACTGGATAGTCAACAGTCCTGTCATTGTGCCTCCTGCAGCATTAATTTCCCAGCAGGAAATTCCCTTCTCATCTCCTGCTCCCAGTTACAAGGAAGTGAATTAACGGAGACTGGCATTCACCTAGAAGTTGTCAGCTTCTGGTATGTGGCTACGACAAACTGATCAGATCCAGGAAAACTGTACTATTTATTTAGCATAGACAGAATTCTCCCAGGAAGAAAAAAGATTGAGATTAGGCTTGGTGATAGAAGCATTGGCATTCTGAAGGTGTATGAAAGAAAGTTCATACTGGATACTAGAAATAGAAAAAGAAGAGAAATAAAAATAGAAATAGAAAAAGTAAAAAAAAATGGTAAGGGTGGGATGGAAGAGGTGAAAGTAGCAATGAAGTGCACGTGAGGGGACAGCTTTCCTTCCCTGGTCTACAGGTGAGGAGTGACAGATGGAATATTTTCTTTCAAAGATAGAGAGCTAGACCTTGAAGATGGTGAAGAAATTGCGTCAGGTCATGATCTCACATGATCCAGATCTCTACAAGGCTTCTTAATGTTTGACGGTCTGGAGAAGCTTGTGTGTCTTTTTTAAGAATAACATTTTAAAATGTGTTAATCAAAACACATAGGATTACAAAGGAGATCAATTATATATAGAAATACCATTATCGGAGAAAGGGGAACCCTCCTACACTGTTGTTGGGAATGCAAGCTGGTGCAGCCACTCTGGAAAACAGTATGGAGGTTCCTCAAAATGTTGAAAATAGAGCTACCCTACGACCCAGCAATCGCACTCCTGGGTATTTACCCTCAAGATACAAATGTAGCGATCCAAAGGGTCACATGCACCCTAATGTTTATAGCAGCAATGTCCACAATAGCCAAACTATGGAGAGAACCTAGATGTCCATCAACAGATGAATGGATAAAGAAGATGTGGTATATATATACAATGGAATACTATGCAGCCATCAAGAGAAATGAACTCTTAGGGCCCCTGGGTGGCGCAGTTGGTTGAGCGACTGCCTTCGGTTCAGGTCATGATCCCGCAGTCCCAGGATCGAGTCCCACATCGAGCTCCCAGCTCCATGGGGAGTCCGCTTCTCACTCTGACCTGCTCTCTCTCACTCTCTCTTTCCTAATAAATAAATAAATAAAATCTTTAAAAAAAAAAAAAAGAATGAGTTTTATAAAAAAAAAAGAGAGAGAAATGAAATCTTGCCATTTGCAATGACGTGGATGGAACTAGAGGGTATTATGCTAAGCGAAATAAGTCAGTCAGAGAAAGACAATTGATTGCTCTGATATGAAGATTTGAGAGGCAGGGCAGGGGGTCATGAGGGGGTGGGGAGGAGAAATGAAACAAGATGGGATGGGGAAGGAGACAAACCATAAGAGTCTCTTAAACTCATGAAACAAACTAAGGGTGGCTGGGAGGTGGGGGGGGTAGGGTTATGGACATTGGGGAGGGTATGTGCTATGGCAAATGCTATGAAATGTGTAAGCTGATGACTCACAGACATGTACCCTGGGGCAAATAATACATTATAAATAAATAAATAAATAAATAAATAAATAAATAAAAGAAATACCATTATCAAACTATTAAAGACAAATTTGTGATATGGTAGCATATGCTTCTCTTTAAACAATAGGATCTGGTAATGGTTCTAACTGATGCCTTACTTTTAAAATAGTGATGAATATAAACTACATTTTAATATATATCATATATATATTTATATATGTATGTTTAATATATTTTATTTTATATGTAAATATATGGTTATAAATATATTTATATATCATATATAATATATGTATTAATATACGAACAATAACTGTAATATGACATAAGCTATCTATAACTTCTGTTATCAAAAAGTTGATGGAACAGCTCATTTTATAATGGTATGTTTCCTATTTTATAATTGAGGAAAATTTTAAGTTTCAGTTAGAGGTTAACTCTCAGGGTATCTGGACTCCAGGTTAAGAACTTGCATATATATGGGCCAAAGACATTGGTTACAGCACTGTAAAGGACAGTGTCTATGGTGGGATAGAGGACATAAGACTGGTGAGAGCAGCATGGGATAGCAAGAAAAAGTCTGGAATGGCAGATGAATAACTATATCTGAGTTGGATTTTCTCTCTTTGATTCTTAGTACCATCCCCCAAATTCAACCTCTCATCTCTTGCTTGAATTAGTGCAAGGCTTTCTAGCTCACTGTATAACTCAACTTCTGAATACTGCCCCACAGTCCTAAATAATAGTTCCATTTATCTTTCAGTATGCTTCTGGGGTTCAAAACAACTCAGTGATTCTACATGGTCACCCAAACAAGGTACAGCTCTTTATTCTGAATTTAAGGTTTGTTAGTATTTGGCTTTGGTCTATCTTTACAACCTAAATCTCCTTTGGTTTTCCCCAAGTACTTCATGGTGCAATCAGATTGGTCTACTAACAGCTCTTTGGTTGGGTCCAAGTCCATTCTTGTCCAGCCTTTCCTCAGGCTGTCGCTTCCATCTGGATTTTTTTCCCCCACATTATGTGTGCAGAAATCCTACCCAAGCTAAAAGTTTAAGTTCAGTCACCATCCATTGTGAGTGTAGGAGCTTTGTCCTATTCAACTTGGTTTTTAGACTAATGATTATCCATGTCCCTTGCAAACAAAATATGGCCAATAAGAGCATTTGTAATTAATGAACAAGATGACTGTACATGGGATATTGGCAAAGACACAAGGTTATAAATATCTAAATTTTGAATGGGATTCAAGGTAGTGTGATTCAGCATTAGGCTTGAAAGAGTAAGAGAGGGGTATCTGGCTAGCTTAGCTGGTAGAGGATATGACTCTTGATCTCAGGGTCATGAGTTCAAATCCCACATTGGGGATAGAGTTTTCTTTAAAAAAATAGAATGGAAGAAATAATTCTGATATTTGGGAGAAAAAATAGGCAGTTGATCAGCAATGAATTGGAGGTCTTTTCTCACTTTATTTGGATTAAGCTGTTTTCATTTTATTTGGCTGTAATACTTTATCTCGTTGTTCCTATTATTATTACCTCCCCACCTAGTGAAAAAGAGGAGAGAATGGAGCATATTGGCTGAGAACTATGGTGGAATGAATATTAGCATCGGAGTAAGAAGTCTGGAGGGTATGTTTTATATGGAGGCTACTTTTTTTAAGGTTCCTTTTTACATAATTTTGACTCAGACATACCATTTCTTAAATGTTGCCTGCCTTTAACCTAAATTTCTGGTTAGAAATTACACTAACCAACTCCAGCTTTCCAGTTCCCATAGCACCCATTACAGAACAAGGCAATCTCGTGGCTGCTGATGATATGAGGTCTGATGAATTCTCTGTTCCCTATAAATTATTCAAAGGCAATTTCAACTTACCAGAAACGCATTTCCCTTTCTATGAAAAAAGCAAGTTTTGGTCATTTTTCACCTTAAAATAACCCAATGGTACTCAAGACTAAATACATGGATACAGAATATTTCTCAAGAAACTTGTCCTGTGAAGGCTAATCTGACCTAAATTTGTATCTCTTTACCAGATTCAAATGCAACTTGATATCTGTTAGATGAAAGAGCTGGGTGAGAATTAATATTAAACTGACCTTGAGTTCTCTCAATTTCTGATGAAAAGTTTCAAGTTGCTAATGTTCCTTCTGTGCGTTCAGAACGCATTTTTCATAGGGAGAGCAGGTACTCCATGAACAAGCTTTTTATTTTAAAATTTGTACGGTAGTATTCTAGGCAATTCATTTAATATCTTAATTCTTTGCAAAATACAAACACCTCTGACCATCTCACAAAATGGCACACGACAAGAGATTTGGGCACCGCAGCTCAGTTTGCCTTGTCATCGTGTTTGGCCCAAGGAAACAAGAGATGGGCAGTCCATGCCACTATGCAATATTTAGGACAAAGATGATTCAGTTTAAATGGAAACATTATCCTAGTTCTGAGGCAAAGGGCAGATCTGTAAGCAAATACCCTCCATGTAAATGATGATGACAAATGTATCCCAAAGGGAAAAATGCAAATAGCATATGTCTTTCTGAATAATTTGCCTTAATTGTCCATTCTTAAACTTGAACCCTAAGAATTTCTTATGAAGAACAAATACACAAACTTTAATTGATGGATTCTCCTTTTGCTGGTCTAACAGATATTTTACTGAAATAAGGAGATAAGACTGTTCTAGGGGAAAATAATGTATTATGGAGCCATAAAATAATTTCCACCCTGATGAAGCCTCTGACATTTTGGTTAAAGCATTCGAAGGGTGTGAAGAGTGGTTGAAGAGTCTTTAAGCAAAGGTTGTTGGGCTTCTTGAACATCTTTCTCAAAGTCCCACTGCTACAGCTGCTGCTACTATTAGGCACTATAGCCTACTAGAAAACTCTATAGAAGAAAGAAGTTACATGCTTTCTTTTCAAATTTTTGATGGCAAAAAGTAACAAAGAAATCAAGCATTAAATGTATCAGTCTATATCGCACAATCAGATAATCTTCCTCCCTTTGTTGATTTACTGGGGTTGCATAAGTGCAAGTTAGTTAAATAAAACAAAATGAAACAAAAAACACCAAAACCTCAGTACCTAATTACAGACGGGAGGTGGGTGGGCAAGAAGTCCATATTTACTCTTGCTTTTTTGCCCATAGTTTTCTAAATCAAATACAAAGGTACCAGTGGATTGAGGAACATACTAATTTTCTTTACCATTCCAAATGCATTTGTCATGTCCTCATTGTTGTCTACGGCAGGAGTTAAAATCACAACCTCCCAGCCCACAATTTCACTAATGGAACTTTCTTTCCTATGTGTCCCCAAGAACTGGATGAGATGAGAGCTCAAGCTCTTGAGATTCAGGAAGAGAACATTTTTGCCCAAAAATTACCACTTATAGGAAAAATAATCCTATACCTATCTTAAAGAAAGCCTAAGGTCCTTTGATTATTCAAATCCAGAAAGAAAAGGGCTCCTTTATATATTATAGATAAAAAGCCCCACAAATTATCAAAGACCTATGTGCTTTTTTATAAAGGTAACTATTAAAGATCTCTTTAAAACTCCCTAATGTTTTGCAAGTTTTTTGTCATGCATTAATCTTCCCTTTTTCTCTCGGAGGTATTTTAGCCTTTTCCTACTTTGAAGAACAGTGCCTGCCTGTGCTAGCAGAAATAGAAGGCCATACTATTTGAGGAGGCAAAGCACTGGTAAAATGTAAGTTCTACAAAGCATCAGTTCTCAACTTCAGTTTGTATGACTTTCATGGTGTGTGTGTGTGTGTGTGTGTGTGTGTGTGTGTGTGTGTCTATGTATTATAATGCATATTCTGATTATAATAAATCTATGCTTATTATAATCCGCATCCCATAAATTCAGATTTGAAAAACCTGATGTGATGCCCAAAGGTATGTGACAAGTGCCTGGGTGATTCTAATTTGTGGGTTTCAGGCTACATTTTGAAAAACAATGAGATGGAAATAAGCAGGGTATTTTAAAAGCTCTTTTAAGAGCTACTTTGTAGCACCTACCGTGCACATTTGGTGCCCTCTGTTTGTCTCTTTAGTCAATCTTTCCTGCTTTCTTTTGAGGCCTCCTCTCTGGCATATCTCCGCAGCCCGGTGTCACGCTGCTGGCTTTGATTCTCCCCCACCTCTGCACTAGGGGAAAGGGTTTTGGTGTTTTGTGTTTCATTTTGTCTTGTTTAACTAACTCTTGCACTTATGCAACCCCAGTAAATCAACAAAGAGAGGAAGATTATCTGGTTGCCCGATATAGACTGATACATTTAATGCTTAATTTCTTTCTTACTTTTTGTCACCAAAAATTTGAAAAGAAAGCATGGAGCTTCTTTCTTCTATAGATTTTTCTAGTAGGCTATAGTGCCTAACACCTGCCCTGTTCCAGGATGGCCCCTCCCCCTTTCCTCATTTAAACTTTAGTGCCTTCAGTATCAGGTATTAGGTCTCAAGATGCAGTAGGATGAACTGCCTAACGCTTATTAAGGATATAATGATTGAAAACCGTTTAATACTTCATCTTCAGGTCCTTTGTGTTGTTTACTCTGCTAAAATCATTCTTCCTGATCTTTGTTTTACCTTAAATACCATCTTCTCAGACAAGCTTTCTTGACTGTTCCTTGAAAATAGCTCCCCAACCCCATCCCTCTCCACAGCCACTGTCACATCCAAGTACTTGTCAATGTCTGAGATTATCTTACCTCTTTTCCATCTCTTCCCACAGTAAAGTGAAGCTCCATGAAAACTGTTGGCCTATTTTTATAGCTCTATCCCTGGCATATAAGAAGTTTTCAATAATTATTTTGCCAATAATGGGATGGATGTGAATTTCTCCCAGGAATATCTTTTGGAAGTGGACATGACACAATGACCTTGCCTCTAGCTCCCAGGATGCCAGGTACTGGGGTAGCCTGGGAAGTAGGCCATTTTTGGAAACTGACTTTCTTCTAATTTACACCCTGAACAAGCACTTGGAAGGTGGGGTTTCGTTGAAGGGGAAAAGACAGAAGGTGGTGAAAGGTGATTTTAAATGTCCTTTTTAAATCAGGACTTCTTAATACTGGATAAATAGCTCCAATACCATATCACCCGAGGAATGTGGTCTTCTCATGGAAGAAAACTTTTACTACATACACGTACACCCTAACCCTATATACACTAGCCCAGAACCAGCTGCTTAGTGACATTATATGGTCTTCTTAGGGGCAATTACCCAAAGTTGGAGGCTGGAGTCTAGTATAAATAGGAGTATTTCAGGTGAATATCAGCCACCTGGTTCAAGTGCTGGACCTTCTGTTGTAAGTTATATAATATTTAATCCCTATTTTCCTACTTGGGAAAAGGAGGAAGCTGGCCTAAATTAATTTTCCAATCTCTTTCTGCATTAACAAGAATTTTATGGTTCAAACTATGATCCATGATTAGCTCTGAAAACCATCTGTGAGTAAGCCCCACCACCTACTGGGCATCTCTTAAATTACAAATGAAAGTTTCAACGAAGTATTGAAACTTAGAGATGAGCTTATTGGAGATCTTACTGGGAACTTGCAGAGCCCCTTTTATACTGACCATGCGCATTTACCGACTCATTCCCTCCTTTCTGAATGCTATGAGCATTCTTCCATCGGTTGGATATTTATTTGCTCCATTCCTGTGAACTCGATAAACAATATTCACAAATCTTAGCTAATAGTTCTTACCTTAGCCTCTCTTTTGTCCTGCAACTTTCTCTAGGGGTTAACACAGTTATGGTGTGGGGGCAGCCAGCGAAGGCTGATATCTGAAGTAGAAGCAGATTTGCAGAGTAAGGTCCAGCTTGGAGTTGTGAACCTGGGAAGTGGGTCAGGGATTGTGTTTCCAGAGAGTTGGCAGGTAGGCAGCCTTTTTAGCCAAACAGACCTGAGTTTGAATCCGGACTCTCTTAGGAGCCATGTAACCACAGGTAGTTTACTTAGAATAGGGTAAAATGGGTCAAGGAGATAACATCTAGTATTTGAAACTATACATAAGACTCTGTAACTACTGGTTTACAAATATTACTTAATTTAATCCACATAAGAGCCTTATCAGGTAGACATCATGCCCCATGAGATCATGCCCCACGAAATGTTGGTAGCCCATTGATTTTATAATCCTACACTCTTTTCCTAGAAAATCTGGGCATGATTATAATTCCAACAGCCACATAAGAACAGAAACAAATACCTGATTGCAGTGAGTTAGGAAAGAAAGTTAAAGATGCTATTAGACAACTCTTTCTAAGAGTTTGCCTTAAACGGGAGAGAAGAGAGAAAGTTACAAGAAATATGCATTCAAGGGCATTTCCCCTCAGGATGGCAGAGACAAATATACCTTTAGATCTGGAAAAAGTAAGATCAAAGCTATATGCAGACAAGGCCAGCCATAGCAAGGGAGGTCCGTCCTCCCAGTAAGAGGCTTGTGTCTAGCAGGAAATTATTTCACAGCAGCGTTTGACTCCACTGACCACGTCTGCCTTTTTGAAACACATTCATCTCTGGCCTTTAGGAACCTAAGACTTCTCATGTCTCATTGTCTGTTCCTGATCAACCTCTAATGCTGGATCCTCACTGCTGCACCAGAATTCTCGCTAGCTCTGTCTTCAAACCAATGGCTTTGACCTTAGCTCTCTTCTCTCGTAATTTCCATTCTTCCTAGTTTACCTCATGGCATATGGTACCAACTCCATTGCAAATGATTAACCAAGTGAATCTCTTGCCAGACTTCTCCCCAGACCTCCAACATGCTGTCTCCTCATATAGTCACCTGGGCATCTAAAGGCATAGAAACATTCTGGTAATAAGCAAAACCAGAAGGTGCCATCAGAAATCACCTACATTGCTTCCTTCTATTGCCCAATCAAACCAATTCTGTGAGCCTGGTTTTCATCTGCCTCTTTGATCAGTTCAAGGGCAAACACTAAGAGTTACTCATTTTCATGGTAACTCTTAGTTTACTAAAAGGCGTAGTAAAAAATTATTCCAAAATTGGGGGCTGTAGAGCTAGACTGGCCTTCAAAGCCTACACTCTACTTCACCTTGTCTCCATTTAGTTCCTTTCATAAAAGGAAATCAAAGATAAACAGGTCTCATTTACAAAGAGATTCAAGACACATAAAAAATAATCTTATTTCATGCTCCAAATTTTACTCTTTGTTCAAAATGAAGTCTCCCACACTATTGTGTGTTATCCAGTCCCTTGGGTTCCTCCTCCAACATAGCAAAATAAATATGCTGTGATGGTCAGAACTCCCGAAATAGAGACAAGTATTTAAAGCATAGCATTGTAAAGCCCAGTGTGTGAAGTGTCTCCCAGTCCCCACTACGCTACCCCTCCACACCCACGTTTGAGTTCTTGCGTACATAGATTCATAGAACAGACAGAAGCTGGCTTGTTCTGCTACAATATACAGAGACTGCCTTATATTGTTTCTAACCTGGTTGAACATTCAGTTGTATCCAACTTTTAGGATAGATGGCTTATAAGGCCAACATATCCATCGGTTATCCCTCTATCTATATCTTCAACTTTTTTCTCTCTGTTTGACTCTACCCTCAGCAGCATTCACCCTTCGGTATCTTATACCAGAAAAACAATAACAAAACAAATTTTCCCTCATGCTTCCTTTTTGGCTGTCATTAGAACTGTTGTTTTAGTAACGGCAGACTAATTAATGAATACAAACTCTACTGATGAGAAAAATAGAAAAGTTGAAGTGTATATATAAACGCCTCTTCACATACTTCAGAAAGGTTCTAAGACAGTGAAGTATAATGGGGCTAAAACCCAGCAGGGGAGGAGCCCAACATTGGGGTCATTTCATCCGAAAAGGCTGAGAAGCTAAAAACAGCTTTCAAGGACTTAATGGAGTTTAGACCCCATGAAGGAGTTGGTCCTAATAAGTCAGGCTCTGAATTAGAACCCCAAGGAATGACCCTGGGTGTTGGGGTAAATGGCAAAAAGGCCAACCCTCACAAGCTAAAAGTTGCCTTACAATTATTGTCATGCTGATTAGGTAAGATGACCTGGGACTAGTGCCTTTATCATTCTAGCAGAAACAAAACTACAGAAATGGCAGATGACAGAAACAGACCTATAGGGGATCCTGATAAAGGATGAAATTTAGCATGACTATGATTACTATGTTCAAGGATGAAAGACAAGTCTAAACATTTCAGCTTATGCAGAAAACTATAAAAGAAAATCCAATGGAAGCTGGAACTGAAAAGACAATTAGGAAAATTAAGAACTTTGGGGGGTTAATTTGCTATTAAACTAGACAGTTGGAATTATGTGAAAGGAATACACGCAGGATAAAGCACAAAGAGACAAGGAGAGTGTTCTTTTGGCTTTCTATGGAGAAGTTAAGGAAAATGTTGCCAGGTGAAATGCTTAAAGATAGATGAATTCCAATAGAGCAAGATAGGTATGTAGATAAATATAAAAGAATATTGATTGTATAAAAGAATATTAATAATGTCTTAGCAAGCTGTATGGAATTAAAATACATGGCACCACCTACTACTTAGGGCATGGCTAAATTACATGCTGTGATGCCCATAAAAGTGTGTAAGTACAAATTTATATTTAATGCTCATAAGTTTAAACACATGTTGTAATATTTTTGATGATCGCTGAAAGAATAGTAAGAGACTTAATAACTCCCAAGTTAAGTGGAATTGTAAAACTATTTCATTAATGAAAGGAGGTGAGAAAGGTAAGGAAAAGAAACAGAACGGAGAGACAAGTGGAGAGTAAAAATAGTTATAGTAGACGCAAACCCAATTATACAAGTAATTAACTATAAATGAACTGCATACTCAGTTGTCACACTACTTCTCTAGTCTCTTTCAGAGACAAGGTTTTCAAAAGACTGGTCTACAAATGCTATTGACACTTTTCCAAATCACACGAATGAATTGTTTCATTCTGGATAGGCCAGATTTCTCTTACCAAAATTTGCAAGGACTAGCACCATGCCAAACTCAGCGGATACTTCCTAATACTCAGCATAGCATGGCCTTGCAGCAAAACTGGAAGACACTGAAAACCTTCCTTTTTGAAACTTTTTCAAACATCTTGGTTCCTGACACACGTTTGGTTTGTATCTCTCTGGCCACCTCCTCAGCCACCCTTCCTTTTTCCTTCTACTCTGTCCACCCTTGGGATTAAGCTGAGGGCTCTCTTTTCATCTCACTTTATATTCTCTCCTTAGGCAATCTCATCAATTTCTGTGGCTTTAAATTTTTTTGTGTATATATATATATATATATATATATATATATATATACACACACACATATGTATATACAGTATTTCTATATATATTATCTAATATATATATTTATATTTACACCATACTATAGCATATGTAGAAGATACACTATAAATTCTCTCTCTATATTCCATAGTTGTTCAAATTGAACTACTGATTTCACCTTATCCTGTACCCTTGTCACCTCTTCCCTCTTCAATAAACGATGCCTTATCCAACCAGTTACTTTTGCTAAAACTTTGAAGTCATCCTTCAATGTCTCTTATATCTACTTTCTCTGCCCCATTTAATTCATTGCCAAATCCATTGATTTTAGCTTTTAAATATATCTGAAGACCTGCCCACTCACTTTATTATTCCCACCCTAGTCAAGACCACTATCTCTTCTTGCTAAGTCGATGGCACTAGCTAACTAAAGGTATTTCTATTCTACTCTTGTCCTCTTCCAATTTATTCTTCACAGAACAGAAAGATCTTTTGAAAATTCCTTTGCCTAAGATATTTTGGTAGCTCTCTATTGTAGTTAGAAGATCCAAATATCCCTGTCACTGACTCTGGGCCCCACATCTCCAGCCTCCTACCTAACTCTTTAACCTGTTCCGCTGCCTTCCCCGCCCACCTCCTTGCACTCTGGTTTAACCACATGGGGCTTTCTACGAGAGCTTCAGACTTCTAATCTCTTTTTTCAGTTTGGGGACCTCACACATATTTATTCTGCCTGGAGAATGTTCATCTCAACTTCCTGTCTGGCTAACTTATTCAACCCTCAGGCCTCAAGTAAAATGTTACAGCCTCAAGAAGGAATTCATTACATAGTCCCCATTTTATTAATTTATATTAGACCGTTTGTTTCATTTTGAGCCCCTTGTGAACTGACTTATTCTCATCTCCAAATTCACTTCACCACATACACACCACAATAGTGGATGGAATGCCTTTCCATAGTTCTTTTACAGTAAACGTGGTGATCAGCTTTTTCAGTAGAGGGCGCTCTAGGCACATTGCAGGATGAAGCGTGCTCTGGTCTTTCCAGGGGCTCCGACTGGGTCTGCATTGTGGGTATGTGGACACCTGGGGGTGTTCTGTCCCAATGTGCTGTCCCCGGAGTCCTTGCAGCCCCAGTGTGGCCTAGTGATCACCTTCCTGTCACCCTCTCCGTGTGGACATCCTTCCTATGCTCCAGGTCTCCAGCCCACCCTGGTGTCCTGCTCCCCTGTGTTCACTTCTCCTCCCCTCTAGATTTGTCTCCTGGGGCCCTCCCCATTCTCCCTCCACCACCCTCCAGACATAGTTTTCCTCACAAGGACACCTTGTGCTCCAGGCTTCCTGTCCTTAAGGGCATCCTTACTCTTGTCACATACCCATGCACAGGCTCCCAGCTCCTGTTCATCTGCCCCACCTGTGATCCAAAGGGTTGCTTCCGGTCTGCCCTGGGACTGCTCGCTCAAGCTGGCCCAGCCAACCAGTGGGCTGCCCGCCGGTCTGTGGATTCAACTACATTTCCCCAGGAGATCTGAATCCCCAGCCTGGGAGAGGGTCCTACTTCTAAGTTTGTCCTTACTTGACTACTCCCCCTTGGTACCATATAGTTGTGGTTTTTTTAATAGCCTATAGTAATTCTTTTATCATAACTTCATAATTTTTTTTATAATTTCATAATTCTTTTTTTTTAATTTTACTTTTTTTAAAGATTTTCTTTATTTATTTGACAGAGAGAGATCACAGGTAGGCAGAGAGGCAGGCAGAGAGAGAAGGGAAAGCAGGCTCCCCGCTGAGCAGAGAGCCCAATGTGGGGCTCGATCCCAGGACCCTGAGATCATGACCTGAGCTGAAGGCAGAGGCTTTAACCCACTGAGCCACCCAGGCACCCCTATAATTTCATAATTCTTTATATCAAACTTCACTTGTTGAAATCACTGTGCTATTGTATCTCTTGGTTACATCCAGACTGCAGCTGTTCTCCTCCCTCACCCTGTCATCTTACTTACAGTACTACTCACAATGGCAAATTTATTTGTGAAAATATTCCTTAACATCAGCCTTTCCTATGTAACCATAAGCACAAACAGGGCAGGTATCGTGTCTTTGTAGTATGTGTTTCCAGAGTTTAGCATAATGCCTGGCTCATAAAAGCACTCGATAAATATTTATTGCTTGAGTGAATACTGTATAGCTGAGTTCATTTTCTGCTAATTTATTCTGTTATGTTCTTATTATGCCCCTTTAACTCTTCTCCGTCATTGCTATCTATTCTAAAGATCAAACATAATATATTCTGGAATTTGCAGCTTCACAAGGGGTTGGATTTTGGTCCTTTGTAACAAAATAAAGCCTTATTTTTGTATTCTACGATCTCTATGTTAAAAGCTACTTGTGGCAATGATGGTCTGTGTCCAAACTTATATAAGATCTATATTTCTTTCCCAAAGAGGACTAGAAGCAGTTAAAAAAAACTATTTTAATTTTGACCATGATATCACCACACTTTTAATTTTCCACATAAATTCTACCCCAGGATTCATATACTTGAATCCTTACCGGGCCTACTGGGTAATTTAAATGACTGGGCTCAGTGTAAGGAAATGAGGAGTAGTAGGGATTATGGCAAATTGGACAGCACATGCTTCACCTGAATGCATTTAATTAAAAAATTTATAAAAACATTGTGCAAGCCAAACATAACATCTGCAGGCAGCACCCGTCCCGAGACTGCCACCTGGCAAATTGAGACCTGGAGCACTGAATCCAGGAACCATTCTGAGTTTTAAGAATCAGGAACCTTAAAACATGGGGTGCTTGACATAGGCTGCTTTATGTTATTTGTTTTGCTGAAGAAGGCCATCACAGAAAAGCTAGCATTGCCTTGTCACTGTTTCACAAGAGGAAACAAAAATTATCACTGAAAAGGTAGAAGGGACACATTCCCAGGATAAAGAACTATCTATCCTATAAAAGAAAAACTGGTAAGCTTGCATTATTGTTCTTATTTTTGCCTTCTGACTCTAGACGGGAACACACTTTGCCATAGGACTCGCCCAGGTTACAAATCAGTTCCATGAGAATTACCCTGAAAAAGCATAAAAAAAGAACATAAAGTTTCCAAGACCCCCCTTAGGTGGGGGAAGGGAGAAGGAGACAGGTTTTTGCATATACTTTGGAAAACTCTTCAGGGGCTTCTGAAGCAATACCCAGGCTGGAAACTTCTGGTCTGTTTTACTTTAACCGTCAGAATAGAGAGAATAAGGCTGGACCATCATTTTTCATTCTGATTACAGAGAATCCTATTTTCCTGCACTGGAGGGAGACAAAGTTTTTTCAAAGTGCCAACGGCTCACATTCCCACAAGAGGCAGATACCTCTTTGTGTATGTCACAAATAAGTGACTCACAGTTTAGGAAAAGGGATTTTTTGCAATGATTTGATATGCAAAATTATTCCTCATTTTTAAAAAGGTGTTGATTTCTTTATTGATGTATCCCTTTCCTTGATCGAGAAAGGAATTAAGGGTTTAAATATATATATATACACATATATATATATAAATGTGTATACATATATATGTGTGTGTGTGTATATATATATATATATATATATATAACAAAAAAAAGCAGCTTTACATTAAGAAACTAGGGCAATGTAAAATAAAGTAAGATTGTGTTGTATATAAGGGAAACAACCCAAACTCCTGTTCTTTACGCTTATTAGAGGTAGGTCGCACCTGTGGTTCAGAGTGAAGCCAACAGGGCAGAAGACTGTGGGAAGGACTGAGCCCTCTCTTGAACCGGAGAGCTCACATGCTCCTCGAGGAGGTAGTCACTTTTCATCTCCCACCAACTGTTGCTCAGGAATTTTTCAAGAGAAGCTGGAAATTGGGACTTCTGTGGGAAATCTCTGACATTTAATATGATATTTGCATCTGATTAAACAAGTTAGACACCATATTGCATAGGGCTAAGGAAACACTTCTGCAGGCAGGACATGGCCCTCAGGTTGGCAGTCTGAAGTGCACCCTAGAATCACCCCCAAGTGCTTTCCCCAGACCCGTGGGCCCAGCCTCCCTCCCACGCTTGCTGACTGAGAAACATCTGGGAAGAGGAGGATTGGATCTGCACATTTCCCCAAACATTCCCCAAATATTCCCACCTTCACCTTGAGTTAAAAATGCTGCTTTGGGGCGCCTGAGTGGCTCAGTTGGTTAAGCAACTGCTTTCGGCTCAGGTCATGGTCCCAGAGACCCGGAATCGAGTCCCGCATCGGGCTCCCAGCTCTGCGGGGAGACTGCTTCTCCCTCTGATCTTCTCCCTTCTCATGCTCTCTCTCACTTTAAAAAAAAAAAAAAAAAATTGCTGCTTTGATGAAATCTGGGAAGTGAAACAAGGTATTCCAGGCAGCTTCTCGGAGGCTTCAGAAGCCTCCCTAATATCACTCCCTGTAACCTAGGGAACAGTGCTCAGGCGCTGCGGTCCAGAGAGATGTTAGCTGCACTTTGCCTTAGCCCACTTTGATTTCTCCAGGGTACTAGGTATGCCGTTTGGTTCTTATTTTCTTGGCTTTGATAAGGAAATTTTCACAGAGGATCTGAAAATAGGAATAAATGAGATAGAAACTTATGCCAGCTTGATTTATGCAGCAGCAGAGAAAATAAATTATAATTCTCTATACCTCTGAAGAAGGAAAAGTACTTTAAAAGTCACAGGAGAGAACACTGTTTCCAGAATCCTACATCATGGTACCTTATGGGAAAATACTTAGGTAATGGACAGACGCACTTCCCAGCTTACCTTCTTATGTCTGTAATAGTGGAGGCAGCCGTCATGCTTCAGCACAAACCACCTCTTCCTCCAACCCTTCATAAAACCCGAGTGAGTCCTTTTATGTAGGTAGCCGCGGCAGGTGGGCCAAGGGGTGTTGGGACAGCGACTGATGTCAGATCCCACCACCAGAGTCAAGATGTCAGGACCTAGAGAAATGAATTTGAGATAGTTTAGTGGCTGAAAAAAAATCTTACAACCCACTTGGAAAGATTGTTGCTTTTCAGAAGGAATGGAGGAAATTATACACAGAATAAATGAAATAGAATCCTACAGCTGGAATGAATGTGAGAGTTCCTTAGGGATTCAGTCCCTGATGTCAATGAGGAAAATGAAACCTGGAGAGGTAAAGTGACTTCTCTGAGGACCCACAGCTCAGAAGTGGTTGAGTCAGATGTGAGACCCAGGATTCCTGGCTCTTTGCGCAGAACACTTTGTATTCTACCATGTGGTCTTGTCAGCTCTCATCTTGGATGACTCAAGTCTGTTCATTCTCACTGTCTATAATAAGGTCAGGCTAAATCTTTAACATATTTTTATTTACATCCAAGGAAGGGAGGTGGGTAATGTTTGGCGTTCCTCTCTCACTTTTATTCAAGATAATTGGCTTCCATGACCTGGGTTAGCTAATGGGAGGACCTAACCATGCTAATATATCTGTTGCTCATATTATTTCTGATCAAAATCAATGATAAACTTTGAACGTGGAAGTAAACAAGAATTCTAGGAAAGCTAAGGCACAAATGTTTTCATCCTTTTTTCTTTCCTATCCAACTTAGTGCTGCGGGTTTGACCCTGAGCTTCCAGGTACCAGTCCTCTTTCTCAGAGTGACATCCTTGGGGCCTGGACTCAGAGGTGCCCCCTTTCCTACACGATCAGTATGGTGCACAGCTTGGGGGAAACTTTCCCTGTCCCTAATAATATGAGGTCACCATTTACCAATTGTGCTTTGATGCTGCCAGCACGGAAACAGACTTTCATCATATGCCTACCTCTTGATGCCTCAAGAAAATTCTCTGAATGTCACTCAGACAGACAGCAACCCTGACATGCTTTGAAGATTGCAAATGGGGTATGACTTCATTTACAATTCCTCTGAGAGGGAGGCCACATCCCTGAAGGGGGACATTTGGCCTTAGCAGCGCTGACTTCATCATGATGTCTGACATTGAGATTACCGATCTGTTTAGAGCTGTCTATGGAAATGGGGGTCAGTGAGGAGACTCCTCTTATATAAATGACAAGCTCCAACCCAGGGGATCATTCCTGGCTGAGCCACATGGCCCTGAAAATAAAGATTTGTCCCAGAAAGGCTGACACAGTCTTAACTTTAGCAGCACGCAAAGCACCTTGGTAATTAAATAACTCTGTGTGTCAAGATAATTCTTCATTGCCATGTAAATACATTTTAATTTATTGAACTGCCCTTAAGCTCCTGTCAAAAATACATCCAGAAAAATTAGAAGAAATGCTCCAGATTGACCGGCAACCCACAAATGTCTTTGTCTTTGGACTTTAGTCCCCAAAGAACTGCACTCTGGACTAATATGCATAGTTGACACATCTGCCAATTTATTTATGTACTGCTGCAGTGGGCTGCCCCTTGAGGTCATTTTCCTCTTGCTTACACAGACTGCATATGGGTTTCTCTGATACTGATCACGCTAGGCTTGAGTTTCAGCTGGCCATAAACATAACTTGGTCCACCAGAAAATTCTCTCTGGGGCAGGGATACAGATGGTCCTGCTGTGGCGTGGTGTCATCATATTAAAGGAAAGTTTTTCACATTCAGAGTTAGGACATGATCCCGATACACAGGGAGTTGCTGAGTTCCAAACAGCTGCTGATGTTGTGATGGCGGTTTGACATCCTTTGCAGGTCCTATCAGGGGCCAGGAGGACCTGGGTCTAGAAAATTTAGATTTTTTATATGATCTCCAAGTTAGATTATTTATATAGTCATTGTAATATGTGTGTGAGTGTGCATGTGTGTTAAAAGAACTAATTATAAATTATTATAAACAATTATAACAATTATAAATTGTGTACACAATTAAAGACTCCTGGTTTTGTTATTACTTATGGATTTACTGGGAGCTAAAAATAGGGAAATGTCCTAGTACAGTGCTCCTCAAACTAAATGTAGATGCAAATCACGTGGTGTGTTTGTTAAACTGCTCTCTTCATTCAGTAGGTCTGGGATGAGCCCTGAGATCCCCTATTTGTAGCAAGTTCATACTTGATGTCGGACCACAACTTCAATGGCGAGTCCCTCAGTTGCCAAGAGGCTCTGCAGATGAGCGCAGTCTTTGTCACCAACCACGAAGCTTCTTCCTTTCCTTGACTACGATTTAGGTTTCCCTGTATGCTTTCCTTTCCGACCACAATATTTTGCAACAACGATATTATTAGCTTTCCCCCCACTTAAATCCTTCTCTAAGTATCTCCCCACCCTGGAGAAAGGAAACGCATAGCCATTGCTTTCTTCTCCTGGACAGCCCAGAAATCTCGCTTGCTTCTCGGGACGCGGGGAGACAAACGGCCTCGAGCGAGAGTCAAGAGAACTATTTGTTACAGGAAATGAACGAAGTTGGAAATCCTTGTCTCTCGCAAATTCAAGTTCTTTGGTGATGACGTCCTTTAAAAAGACAAGCTCTCCAGCCAACTCTTCTTCCCTAGCACTTTGGCCTAGAGTTTTGGAAGTAAGGAGTTGCGAGTGAGGTTATTTACAGCTACAGGAGAGAGAAAAATGATTTCTTTTTCTAATTCACACTTTCTCCTTGGATCACTGTCTTCTTCTTATGCCACCAATCTCACACCGTGTCAGAGTCGCACCTCCGCTGTCAGACAAGTGCCACCAACCTCACAGGCGCGGAAGAGGCATGTGCAAGACAGGTGCCTTCCCTGGGGCTGCGCGTCAGCTGGCGCCCCGTTAGGCCGCCCAGCGCCCAGACGTCTGTACTTGTTTTTAGTAAAGCTGCTCTTGGCAAAACAAAGGAGCCCAACGAAGGCCAAAGGAGTTCTGGGTTGATTAACCTTCATTATTTTCCTTTCCTCTTTCTTTTCCGCGTTTTTTCCCTTGATGATTAAATCTTCTGTTTTGGCCTGCCACTAACTAGCCCCACAAAAGCCCAAACCAGAAGGATGAGGGACTTAATGAAATCAAGGTTCACCCGCAACTAGTGTTATTCCCACTGTGATCCTGAAAGCTTGGTTAAGTCTGTTTTAGTCTTCCCCTCAGCCAAATGGAGGTAATTTGTACAGGGGTGGGGGATTGGTATTTTCAAAGAGGATTATTATTTGATTCATGTCATATTATATTATTCTATATTCTACAATGTAGTATATATTAATATATTATTTGATATTATTATTGAATAGGACTATTATTTTAATAGAATTCTTGAAAACTTGATCTTGGAACATACGGTAAATCCCCTTTCGAATGTTTGGAAAGCTAGATTTTTTCAGATTTAATGTTTTAAGGAAAATGATTTGCTGTTTGGATATCTAATTCAGCAAAGTAGCAACTTGTAACATAATAACATTTTACCAAAGTCTAAAATACGGAGGAATGAAACTGTACAGAAATGTAGAGCAGTAAAAAAAAGATATCAGACTTTTAAGAAGTTTATGCAAACAGTTACAAAAGGCCAAGTGGAAACATGCAGATTTTTAAACAACCTCCTGTTTACTTGTTACTCTTGTTGGATATTGCAGAAATATATTTTTCAAGACCTCTATATATTATATGAATTTAACAAAAGGCTCTATTTTTTGTTTCATGATTATTGCTTTCTTCAACAAATTGGTGACTTTCCTCTCCCAAAGAGAACCTTCTAGAGCTTGTTTCAAATTCTACACGTTCCAGAAATACCCTGACCAATTTACAGACATGCTAAAATTGAAAGTGTAAAGCACTACATAAAAATTAAATTATTCCCATTATTTCTTTCCTTTTCCCTTCCTCTTTTTTTTTTAGTTTTGTGGTCATGGATATCCCTCTCCCAGCCCCACTGCCTCTCAGCAATCCTGTTTTGTTTTTTGTTTTTGCTTTCCTTCACCATTCCTGCCTATAAATTGTAGAACGTTCTTAAAGCTAAAACTGTGCGTAGGTGGGTGCCATTTAGGAGGCCTTCCTCTGTTGCTCATGAACTTGGGTGCAGACTGCTGAGCCCATCATAACACTCAGGTTGTTGCACACAATTGTCTTTGGAGAGCAGACCTCTTTTTTTGTTTTGTTTTGTTTCACTTTACTTTCTGCCTCCATTCCTAATTCTCCTCACACATTCTGCTCCCTACAACAGGCACTCACAGAACGTGTCTGAAATAGGACTATGGATGCACTCTTTTGTGTATGTCTTTTTATTTCACACAAATGGTATTATGCTAAGATCTCATTCTATTTCTGTCTCTCATTCTCATTTCTGCCTCTCTTTTTTTCTTTTTAACTCTAAACCATGTTTTTTAGGGTCTACCTATGTTGCTAGCTAGATGCATATCTTGTGTATTGTTTCAAAGTGAGGCATTGAAGTGCAGAGTATGCATCCATTGTTGGTTTATTTATCCACTGCCCCCGTGATGGTCACTCAGACCGCCTCTAACTATTCTCTAGCACACAAAACACTGCGATGAACGTCCTCGTGTATGTCCTCTCAGCAGTTTCTTTGGGCTTGTATCCACAGAAGAGCAATTGCTAGGACAAAGGATTTATAGGTGCTTCACTAGATGTTGCCAGACTGCTCTCTGAGACGCCAATAGCACAGCAAGAGTACACTGCTGTGCCAATAGCACAGCAAAATGTGTAAGAGTACATTTCCTCAGAGCCTTACCAAAGCTGGCCCTGATCGGATTTCTATTCCCCCTCCAATCTGGTGGATCTAAAGTGTCCTCTTGTTATTCGTTGTGTTTCTCTGATCACTGACAGTTATTTTCCTAGTTTCCTTTATTGACATTATGCTTTTAACTTAAAAATTGAGGTCTTTAATACATCTGAGGTCCACCTTTGTATATGGTATAAAATATAAAGCATAATATAGGAAGGTATGAATCCATCCAATTTATGGTTCTCTATAAAAATGATATAGTAAAAATTTTGTCCCCCTCCTCACTGTGCTGCTTTTATCATACATCAAGGTTTAATAAATATTTGAGTGTGTTTCTGAGCTTACTAATCCATCCCATTCCACTGGTCTATTTCTGTGAGTGCTACTCTTTTTATTAGTTATTATTATGGTTTGGCAATATACCTTAATATCTGGTATGAAAACTTCCTTTGTCATTGCTAGCCTTATTCATAAATGATCTAGCTATTTGTAGATGTTTATCCTTCTACATATATCTGAGGATAAGTTTGACAAACTACTCAAACATTTTTAATAAAATTTTATTGAAAATTTATTGAGTAGTTGGATTAATTTGGGAGGAATTAAGATCTTTACCAAGTTTTTCCACCCATAAAGATACTATATATCTCCAGTTATTTAAGTCTTCTTTTATGTACTTTGGTTGAGCTGTAAATATTTTTTCATGAAGCTCTTGTGTGTTCTTGGTTTGATAAATTCTTTCCTACTTGGTAGTTTGCTGCTATTATTAATCATATATAAGTTTCCTTTTATTTTCTTTTTGGTTATTACTGGTATAGAAGAACACTACTGATTTTTATAAGGAGACCTTGGTTTGGTCAATCTTTCTCTAATTAGTTCTATAAGCATTGGTATATTGATTTTGTTATAATCATATAATCTGCAAATAGTAACAGCTTTATCTCTTTCCTTCCAAGACCATTTACCTTTATTTCTCTTTCTTGTGTTATTGACTAAGTCAGGACATTAGTAATGTGTATATACTTTTACATATATACTTTTCTCTTTTCATGGTTAGGTTTTTGAGAGATAAGCTTTATCAAATTATGAAAAGAAACTTCTCTTCCTACTATTAGGGAATTTAAATATGTATATATACTTGTATTGAACTTTATTACATGATTTTTGTTTTACTGAGTTTGTCATGGGATTTCTTTTCTTGGTCCATTCATGCAATGAACTGTACTAAAATATTTTCTTAGAAAGCCATTCTTATTTAGGGATAAACCCTACTTCATTATGACGTATTGTATGTAATTCTAATAAACAGTTTGATTCAGGTACTTACTATTTGTTTTAGGTTTTGTGCATCTATACACTCATAAGTAAAATGGACATATTCTTTTATTTTTCATACTATTACCTATCTTATTCTAGAATCGAGATTATAGTAGCCTCATAAAATGAGATAATAAGCATTCGCTCTTTCCTATTTTCTGGAAAAATTCTGTAGAATAGGGATTATTTGTCCTTTGGAAGTTGGGAAAATGTCATCTGTAAAAGTAGTAACTTGTGCTTTTGAATGGAGGATGAAGTGGGGGTGGAAATGGGAGAAAAGTGAGGCGGTCTCTTTGTTTACTCTATAAATACCTTTATTGTGGTCTATACAAAATTTCTAACCTTGCACTACTTTTGGCACCTTAAATACTTTTGGAAAATGTTATTTATCTAGTTTCCACATGTATTCTTACATAGTTGTTCAGAGTAGTATTTTATTATTTTAAAACTTCCGCTTTTTCTTTTTTCTCTTCCCTGTTATTTATTTGCATCTTTTTTATTTTTATTATTTCTCACTTAAAAGCCGTGTTACAGGGTGGCTCAGTTAAGCGACTGCCTTCAGCTCAAGTCATCATCCCCGGATCCTGGAATCATGTCCCACATGGGGCTCCCTGCTCATTGGGGAGCCTGCTTCTCTCTCTCCCTCTGCTTCTCACCCTGCTTGTGCATTCTCTCGCTCACTTTCTCTCAATAAATAATTACAATCTAAAAAAAACAAAAAAGGAGCTGTGTTACAATTAGTCTTAGAGATTAAGCCTGAGGAAGAAGTGATCAACACCCTGATGCAGCTGGGTTCAAGGGCCACCTAGATGTTTCCCATGACTACGCAGAACAGGTGCTGCCACTTGTCTGGCTTTCAGTGGGGTGGCTTGGTGTTGGGTGCCCAGAGCCAAGCCAGGGAGAAAAGCACTAAGAAGCTGTCCCTCTGCCGTTCCCTGCTTGAGGTGTTGGACTGTCTTCTTCTTCTTTTTTTTTAATTTTATTTATTTATTGGAGAGAGAGAGAGAGTGAGTGAGAGAGAGCATGAGAGGGGAGAAGGTCAGAAGGAGAAGCAGACTCCCCCGATGTGGGACTCGATCCTGAGACTCCGGGATCATGACCTGAGCCGAAGGCAGTCGCTTAACCAACTGAGCCACCCAGGCGCCCTGGACTGTCTTCTGCTATCAGCTACACTTCCCATCTGCCAGAACGCACACAGGTAGGAAATGAACTTGGTTCCCTAAAAGTCTCTTACTGTCCTTACCGCAGCATCTCAGATCTACAGTTCTCCTTTCTGCTTCTGAGGCATTTCCACTGCTGTGTTTGAGAAGTTTTAGCAAAGATACGGGGAGGTTCCCTGAGGGTCAGGGTCTTCTTGGGGTAGGGAGGCCAGGCTGGCATACAAGGCATGCTAGAACCCAGATTATAACACCAGGTAAAGCTATCCTACAGGAAACCACCGGGAATAACACAAGCTAGGGTGTTGAGTTTAGCCCTTCTCCGGCATCGATATTAGTTCATCATCTCTTGGGAATCAAAAACTCCTCTAAGTTTTAGAGATGTTTTCTGCATTCCATTAACTGATAGAGTGAGGCTGAATGGTTCAACAGTACCAAGAACATTAAGCTTGTTGGGGAAAAATGAAGACCTAAGAGTGGAAATAAAATCAGGTTTTATTTAACTAAAAAAAAAAAAAATAGAAAAGTAATTATTTGTGAGGGAGAACCTAGGACAGCCAAATCCAAAAGAAAGGGGTAAAATCCCTTCATTAGAGGGGATACCGCCTATTCATTAGTATAATCGTTACCATATTATCTTGATTTCTTATCTCTGCTGCACGCAGGATAAATATTTGTGTAGGATTTACAAGGAGTTGCTGAACGTGCTCACTGATAGTGTCCTTGGATTTCTGATGCACCCAGTACATGACGAGTCCTACAGAGTAGCCAAATACTAGGCAAAATTCTACGTCGAAAAGGTCCAGAATAGTTTATCAGGATACAAGATTTATTAGTGATTTTCTTGTCCTGGTCTCCACTGAAAAAGTCTCTCTCTGCTGCCACCCCTCAAGTATGCTGGCATCACCAGTAAGGACAAGCAACACTTACTGTTCAGTAAGTTACACTTACAGCACATGTGGTCTACACCAAATGCTCAAATTTTTATACCTCACTGCCTGAGAATACATTTCAGGAGCAGGGAGGTGTGTTTGTAGCCCTTGCGAGGCCAGTCCCAGGACACCTCACCAAATGGTGAGGTGGATCCCACCTCACCTGGGTCCCTGGGTGGATCCCAGTATTTACCAGTTGTGTATTTTTAGGTCTGTGGGGAGATAAGGATTTGTAACAGTGTCAAAGAAAGTAACTTGTTTTGCAGAGAGGAAGATGGTATTGACCTTTCCAGAGAACTGGAGTGGAGGCAGGGTAGGCAGGGGCATGTATTATTATTGTCTCTTGGTGGTTCCGTCTGTGTCAGAATTGCTTTCAAGGCAGGCCCTTAAGTGGCCCTAGGAGAATCTGTAGAAGCTTTAGATTTGTGATTTCTTTCCTTCTTCCTCTCTCTCTTTTTAATATTAAAACCCCAAGGCTCTTAACTCGAAAAACTGATGGAGAGGAAGACAAGAAAAAAGGAGGGAACATAGAGGCAAGGGAGGGAGAGAGGACAGGAGGAAGGAAGGAAGAGAAACAGTAAATAAATGCTCATAATGAGAATATCATTACAGTGACATTTTTCAACAGCAAGGAGTTGAAGGACACATTTTTGTAGTAAGTAGAGCACACTTTGCGGCCATTTTCTGGTTTCACTTTTGTAGCTGGTTATCGATACAGAAGGAGCATGGGGGCAGAAACATGATTAATTCCTATGGAATACCATGTTGATGGCCAGGTATTAAAGGGAGCTTCCCGGGAGAAGTGCCTTTGCACCTCCTGCGCAGTTACGTCCTCCCCATGCTGGAACTCCCTGGTGTACCCACGCCCTCTGCATCTTCAGCTTAACTCTGAACCCAGAACTCTGAGCAGCCCACCCACCTTTCCTTGCAAGGTGCACAGCTTCGGCGTGCTCCACGCTGGTGACCTCCGTGCCGTTGACAGCCAGCACCACATCTCCAATCTGGAGCCCGGCTTCCTCCGCTGCGCTGTCTGTAAGTGGACAGACAACAAGGGTCTCATTGAGGAGGGGTCCCAAATTGAGTGCCCTGCTGTTTGTCCTCTTTTTAAAAGGCTCTTTCTCTAAAGGGCCTTTCTTTCCAGCTTTAGACAATTGCCTCTGTCATTAATAAGAAGGAAAACGCTATCCTCGCCGCCTCCCTTTCATTTCCTGAACGCAGTTTCTTTGCACATTCAGCCAGGCGTCTGCATGGCCTCTTTGCAATATAATAGCCAGGCTGCTCAGAAACTCAATCTATTCATCCACCAGAAGGTTGAACTCCTAGTTCTCATTCCTTCATTGCTGCTAGGTCTCTTTGTAACCCTGAGAAAATCACTTAACCTCAATATCTTCATCCATAAAGAGGGGGGTGGGGGCAGGGCTTCTCTGCAGGATTGTTGAGGGAACAAGTAATTGAAATACTTATGAAGTTGTGGCAAAAACAGATCTTGGAGTAGTGGGGGGGGAGGGGAAGAAATAGAGAGCTGCTTTTACTTTGATTGTAGAGGCTCCTTTCTGAGCCATCTCAGAAAGGAAACCGAAAATAGACTAAGCCTTAGGATTTAGGCTTGGGAAAGTGGGGAGGACCTCTCCAGAGGCTATTTATTTTATCTCCTGGTTTTCTAGCATCTGCATTAGCTGTAACATACCTAATATTTCTAAGGGTAAGAAAGGCTGTAATAAGCCATTTCAAGGTTAATTCATTTTAAATAAGCTCTCCCATATATTGGACCAAGATTCTTTCTGTAGCAGTTTAAATCCATATTTTTTCCTTTTTTACATCAACTTGTCTATTTCCTCTTTTTAATGGTTTTTAATGACCCTTATTTAAAGTTTTTTAAGCTTTTAAGTTCAGTATAGTTGACACACAGTTTTATATTAGTTTCAAGTGTACAATACAATGAATCAACAATTCCGTACATTACACAGTTCTCATCACAACAAAGGCACTCCTTAATGTTTAGCGTTTTATCTGACTCCTTCACCCACCTCCCCTCTGGTAGCCATGAGTTTGTTGTTTGTAGTTAAGAGTCTGTTTCTTGGTTTATCTATCTCTTTCTTTTATTCCTTTGCTGATTTATTTTGTTTCTTAAATTCCCCATGAGTGAAATCATATGGTATTTGTCTTTCTCTGACTGACTTATTCCACTTAACATTCCACTCTAACTCGAATCGTGTTGTTGCAAACGTGAAGATTTCATTCTTTGTTATGGCTGAATAATATTCCATTATATATATTTATATTTTTTATCCATTTATCTATCGATGGAAACATGGGATGCTTCCATATCTTGGCTATTGTAAATAATGCTGCAATAAACATAGGGGTGTATATATCTTTTCAATTTATTGTTTTTGTATTCGTTGGGTAAATGCCTAATAATACGATTACTGGGTCATAAGGTAGTTCTACTATTAACTTTTTCAGGAACTTCCATACTCTTTCCACAGTGTCTGCATCAGTTTGCATTCCCACCAATAATACAAGAGGGTTCCTTTTTCTCCACATCCTGGTCAACACTTGTTGTTTCTTGTGGTTTGATTTTAGCCATTCTGATAGGAGTGGAGTGATACCTCATTGTAGTTTTGATTTGCATTTCTTTGATGATGAGTAATGTTGAGCATCTTTTCATGGGTCTGTTGGCCATCTGTATGTCTTCTAGAAAAAATGTCTGTTCATGTCTTCTGGTCATTTTTAAATTGGATTATTTGTTTTTAGTGGGGTTTTTTGGTTTGTTTTTTTGGTGTTCAGTTGTATCAGTTCCTTATATATTTTGGATACTGTTTATTGGATATGTTATTTGCAAATATCTTCTCCCATCAAGAGGTTACCTTGTCATTTTGTTGATTGTTTCCTTTATTCGGTGGAAGTTTTTTATTTTGATGCAATCCCAATAGTTTCTTTTTGCTTATATTTCCCTTGCCTCAGGAGACATACATAGAAAAATGTTGTTCTGGCTGATATTAGAGAAATTACTGCCTGTGCTCTCTTCTAGGCTTTTAATGTTTCAGGTCTCACATTTAGGTCTTCAATCCATTTTGAGTTTATTTTTGTGTGTGGTGTAAGAAAGTGATCTGGTTTCCTTCTTTTCCATGTAGCTGTCCAGTATTCCCAACACCATTTGTTAAAGAGAATGTCTTTTTCCCATTGCATATTTTTGCTCACAAGAAAAGGGAGTAAAAAACATTCAAACTGATAAGAAGTATTTTACTACTTGCAGATGACATGATACTACATGCAGAAAATCCTAAACATTCCACCAAAAAACTACTAGAAGTGACAAATGAACTTAGTAAAGTAGCAGGATACAAAATCAATGTACAGAGTTCTGTTGCATTTCTATACACTAAATAATGATGCAGCAGAAAGAGAAATTAAGAAAATAATCCCATTTACAATTGCACCAAAGTAATAAAATATTTGGGAATAAACTTAACCAAAAAAAAAACTACAAAACACTGATGAAAGAAATTGAAGATGATTAAAAAAATAGAAAGACATTCCATGCTCATGGATTGGAAGAAAAAATATTATTCAAATGTCTCTATTACCCAAAACAATCTACATATGTAATGCAATCTCTATTAAAATACCAACAGCATTTTTCACAGAGCAAGAACAAACAATCCTAAAATTTGTATGGAACCATAAAAGATGCCAAATAGCCAAAACGATCTTGAAAAAGAAAAAAAAAACACAAACAAATTGGAGGTATCACAATTGCAGACTTCAAGTTATATTACAAAGCTGTTGTAATCAAAACAGTTTAATACTGGCACAGAGATAGACACATAGATCAATAGAAGAGAATAAAGAGCCCAGAAATTAACCCACAATTATATGGGAAATTAATTTTTGGCAAAGGAGGAAAGAATAAGCAATGTGAAAAAGACTGTCTTTTCAACAAATGGCATTGGGTACACTGGAGAGGTACATGCAAAAGTATGAAACCTGACCACTTTCTTAGAATATACACAAAAATAAACTCAAAAATGAATTAAGGACTTAAATGTAAGACCAGGAACCATAAAAATTCTAGAAGAAAGCATAGGCAGCAATTTGTTTGACATAAGCCATAGCAACATTTTTCTTTTCTTCTTATCTCAGTGCTGGGTGCATGTTCATGGACTTACAGAGCATTGTGCAATAATATTAGGGTGTCATTATCTAAAGTGTCCTCAAAGACTTTTAATCTTAAAGCATGACTCAATTGGTGAGGTAACATGACTTTGAATATTTTTAGCAATGACTAGGGTTTGTCTAAGTCTCTTTATAATAGTAGGGGAGGTCTTCTGTGCTTGAATAAGCAGTGGTCGATCAATGTAGGAAGCTTAACTAAAAAGTAATAATTGATATAGCCTTCATTTACATAATATCATCCTTATAATAAATTAAAGTCTCTTGGTATGGTTGATCATTTGAATAAATTCCTCCCATAGTCTTAAACGCTTCAAAGGACTTGCTCATGGCAATGCCTTCTGAATTGAATTCCAAAATGATATTATATGTCCAGAAATAACTTCTTACCAATTTTTGTGCTCCCTGTGGTAACCATATCTGATGTCTTATATATAGTAGTCTTCCAGTTAATACATAGTAAGTGAACAAATGGATGACCTAAAAATTATACCTTCAAGAAACTTAGAATTACACTGGGGAAGATAAGATATGCACAATCAAAAAGAAAAGTGACTTTGCAATATGATGAGTGGCAAGTGTAAAATAAATAACAAAGATAATAGGTATTGTGAAACTTCAGAAAAGGGAATTCTCACTCCCATCAAAGTAGTTAAGATATGCTTTCCAAAGAAGGTGGAATTTTGTCTGACCTTGATGAATACATAATGCAGAGGATTCTGCTGGGTAGTGCCTTTTGTGATGGGTAGTGCCTTTTGTGCTGGGTAGTGCTGCTGCTTGGTTGTGCCTTTTGTAGGCTGTCCCCTTTGCCTTAAACCTGAAAATGTCTCCTCAAGCCTGTGGGCAGCATGCCCAGATTCCCAGACCTTAAGACACTGTGACCGTTGTCTCTGTTGGTCCACTGTGTTTCGTTGCAAGAATTTCTCCATGTGTGCTGTTGTTGTTGTTGTTTGTTACTGTTTTAAAGGGTGCACATTTGTGATCAGCATTGTGACTTGGAGATAATAAAATTTAGACTATAAAAAAAAAAAACCCACCCAATTCCTCTTCTGTCTGGGATCACAGCTGGACAGATTTTCTTGGGCTGTCTTGCTGCTGGGTAGGCAATATGATTGAGCGCTAGCCATTGGTATGTGGATAGAAGTGGTGTGTGTCACGTCCAGGCCTGGCCCATAAAAACATCCAATGGACCACCCTTCATATTCTTTTCCCATATTCCTACAAGATGCACAGGCCTTCAAGAATAAATGAATTTGGATCTTGAAACATTATGTGGGGCAAAGCCACCCTCCAACCAAAAACATCTACAATGAGCAACTAATGTGAGAAACTAATGAGGCTTTATTATCTTAAGTCATTAACATAGTTTTGTTACCAAAGCTAGCATAATCTCAGTCAGCTATCCATGAAGGAAAGTTTTTTGAGCAAAGTTGCATAAGCAGAATGTTTTGAGACATGCCAAGAATTTAGTGACTCAGAGCAACTAGAGCAGAGGTTGTGGGTGGGTAGAGGCAGTGTGGAGGATAAGGGTGGAAAGATAGCCAGTCTCTAAAGGGTCTTGAATGTAAAGATGAATTTGTACTCGATACATCAACAATAGAAATCCATTAAAAGTTTGTGAGCAGAAAATATATATGCACTGGGTTTTAGAAGATTAATTTAGAGTGGGAAAAGATTAAGATAAGCAGATAAGCAAGGCTATTATTATTATAAGAATTAAATATGATCCTGCAATATGACTCTGGAAATAAGAGCTAGAAATGAATGGGAGGTGTAGCATGCTGTCATAGGACAGAAAACTCTTCATATCTGCCTTTCTACCCCTAATGGCATATATGCAGCTCAGGGGCATGTAAAGTTTCTTATTTGTTTATTTAGGTATTTCCCATGCCTAATAATCTCTGGCACATGGTAAGGGCTTAAAAAAGTTGGCTGAATGTATGTGTGTGTTTTTTGATAAACTGAAATAACCATAGAAGAAAAAATAGAAAATGTTCATTGAGCCGGTAGAAAAATAATTTTGAAACCTAGGATATGAGAAAGGCTGGAGAAGTTGATTTAGAATTTATAACTAAAGGGACAAGTATAAGGAGAAAAATAAAGAACACTGAGGATAAAATCTTGAAGAATAAAGAAGAACTTAAGAACATAAAGAAAGTGCAAATAGATCCTAGAGAACATGGAAGCAAGAGTATAGGATAAGGAAAAGCAAGAGAAGAATTTTAAGATGGAGGAAATGGCCCACAGCTGTATAGTAACAGCACAAAAATAACCACATGATAACATTTTAAATCCTAGTCTATTTGAGAAGTCAAGAACAAGGATCAAGGAGAATTGATTAAATCTTGAGATGGGAAAGTAAATGATAATTGCATAATATTAAGGAGTAGGATGGAAATGGAAGACAGATGTTTGAGCTGTTTGAGCTCTTGGTGCCGATCAATACATGCTAAATGATTGACTAGATAGAGTCATAAACTGCTATAATCAAAGGTAGAAGACTTGGATAAAAAGTCTTCTCTCCCAAGTAAACAACAACTTTTTGACTTGAACAACCAATCAGTGTAGAAATAATTCATTTTTTAACAACTTTGTTATGATTAACACACCATATATTTCACCCATTTAGAGTGTAAAATTGAATGGCTTTAGTATATTCACAGAGTTGTGCAAACCTTACCACAGTCTAATTTTAGATCATTTTGGTTACCTCAGAAACTCCATAACCATAGCGGTCACTCTATTTCCCCCAACCTCTCAGCTCTAGGCAACCACTGATCTATTTTGGGCCTCTACCTCCTTGTCTTTTGCAGACATTTCATGTAAATGAAATTGTCCAATATTTATTTTTTTGTGTTCGGCATCATTCACTTAGCAAAATATTTTCAAGATTCATCCATGTTGTATCATGCACTGAATTCATTTTAATTGATAGATAAATGTTTTATTACCAAAGTCTAGCACATTTTGTTTATCCATTCATCAGTGGACTGGAATTTGTGTTGTTCTCATTTTTTGGATAAATACTGCTTCCATGAAAATTTGTGCACAAGTTTTTGTGGACATATATTTTCATTTGTCTTGGGTATATACCTATGAGTGGAATTGCTGGGTCAAAGGGTAACTCTGTGTTTGACTTTTTGAGGAGTGAACAGACTATTTTCCAAAGTAGCTATATCATTTTACATTACCATAAGCATTATATGAATGTTGTGGATTTCTCCACATTCTTGCCAATACTTGTTATATTTGACTTTTGATTATGACCATCCTAGTGGGTCTGGAGTGATATTTCATTGTGGTTTCTTTTGCATTTCCCTGATGACTACCGATATTGAGCATTTGTGTGTGTGTGTGTGTGTGTGCACGTGCACATACGTGTACATACGCACGTGTGCTTATTGGCTATTTGTTTATCTCCTTTGGAGAAATCTCTACTCAAATACTTTGCACATTTTAAAATTGGGTTATTTATCTTTGTATTATTTTGTTTTGCAAGTGAAAATGATCCTTGTTTGTAGAAAATTTCCTGCAGTGTAACCCTTCTCGACAGCTCATTTGATTACTTTTAGCTATAATTATAGATTGCATTGACTATGTTCCCCTGTTTTGCAATGCAACCTACAAATTTTCCCCTTATTAATCATGGTGAGAGTTTGAGGTAGTAGAGGAGAGAGAGAGTTCAAGGTGACCCTGTAATATACCACACAGTAGGTAATCCTCCTTGAGGCTGTTCTAGGGAGCAGATGGACGTCTATACATCCTGCATTGCACAGGAAGGATTAAGGTGGTAGGAAAACAAGACCATGCCTTTCTAAGTTTATTTCCCTAACAGGACACTTGACTGCAGAGTTTTGTGTTTATTATAAGGAGTTGAATGCTGAGCTTCTCCATCCTTTGATGCATATTTACATATAATGGAGAAACTGAAAAACTTATAATTGAAAGGGGGGTGGCTTGTCCTTCCATTTAAAAAAAATTGTACTATAACAGTAGCTTTTTAAATTCTACAACTTCCAGAAAGATGGGCCTGTCCATAATTTCCTCCATGGTTTACCCATCCCTAAATGTATAGTTTTCTTTTCAAGTTTGCTTGGTATCAAAGTTGGAACATCTGTTTCTTTTGTTTATGCCAACAGATCTCATAAGCATTTAGGCTTTCATAGAAAATGTTCATGCAAATGCCAGCCGGGTGTGGGCAATTAGTTATGTAAGCTACAAGCAAACTCTCTCTCTGTATAGTTATGGATAATCATTTCCATCCCACCTACAGGTCTCCCTGCTTTATCTTTTTATCTTCAGTGTGTAATTAAGCCTCTCTAGTGCATACCGAACAATGTTTTGTGGTGTGAATGAGATTTTCAGAAGTGCTGAAAATACGTGTAATTTTAAAGTCCCTTAACCCCTCATTTAGCAGATTTGACTAGACAATGGATTTCAGAGGTTGCTCTTCAGCATTGAGGAATACATTTAAAAAAAAAGAGAAGTAGACTCAGCAGCTACATGAATCCCTGCCAGGGCAGCACTTTCTGATGTTGAATAAAATCCTAGGTTAACTCTGTATTGTACCATTTCTGCTACTGTAGAGATCCTTCAGCTTTTCCTTTTACAAAACCTCAGGGCCTCCTAAATACAAAGTCACTTGCAAGGCAAACATTCTGATTTGTTTTCCATTTGAATGGATGAGATACAGTTCACTATCTCATCTGAATAGTTACAAAGGTATCAGAAAATGAAATTATAACATTTTATTAAACTGCGTTTAGTTATTTTATCTAGAAAGATAGGTATGAAAAGTGTTCTAGATACTTTGTAAAAATCTGATTCAACTTATCAAGTCAGACCTGTTTGCTTTTTAAAGGGTAGTCCTTTTTATTTTCCTTATGGTTTTATTTCTTTGTTTGCCACTAATCTTGTAAAGTCAGAGGTAGAAAGAAGAGAGTAGGGAAAGGGCAAGGGAGTGGAAGAGAGAAAATGGAGAGAAAGGAGAGGAGAAAGCAGAAGGGGAAGATGGGAAACATCCATGGATACGTTCCCTATGAATAAACATTTATTTCCTTAAAGACAGAGGTCTTTCAAAAACATAGTAAAAACTCAGAAGCTACTGTATGATAAAAACTTGTCTATCTTTGTGTCTATGTAGAAATGATTAAGCCCCAAATTATTTTTCACCCTTGTTAATTTGAAGGGCACTAAGAGGTCAAACAAGGTTGACCCTAGCAAAATTTGCAATTTTTATCTTTTGTCACCTGAGTTCCTCTTTTGCTCTCCACCCCACACTTACTTGGGGTCTACACTTCTTCCTCCAAATTCCACCAGCATTTGGGTAAAACCCCTCTCTTCCACAATCATTAAGGGATTTAATTGCTAAATAATCACATCTATTTGATTAACTGATTAAAATTTAATTAAAAAATGAAAAAACTTCAATTGAAATTTGTTCGCATAAAAAAGTAAGAATATATCCATGCATTTGCATTTTAATATCTAATTATAGAATAAAAAGGCTTTTTCCCCAGGTGAAAGAACTTTCAGCTTAATAACTTGGCCCTTTGCTTTCCTATAAACATGTTAGAATCTCACTGAAAAATTTTTTTTACTAATAAAACAAAAGCGAAAACAAAAGCAGCTACTCTACTAGATTTTTAATTAGGATTCCACGTAGAGATCAATTTAAGGAAGAATTGACATCTTTCAATATTAAGACTTAAAAATGATACATAAGTTTTTCCTGCTGTTAATTTAGGTGTTCTTTAATTTCTTTATTATTTTCAAAGTAGTATTTGTTGTACCTTTATTAGAACTATCACTATCAATATGCTTTTTCTTTTTTTTCTATGCTTTCTGTTCCATACCCTATATGGAAGTCTTGGATCTACACTCTCCGGACAGGGCCTTGGCCTGCCACACTTTCATGATAGTCTCACCTCACACTGAGGTTACATTCTCACCAGGAAGTCACCAATTCTAGCCAGTGACTGAATTTGGAGGGGGATACTAGTGCCAGGATCTTTCTGGCCAAGGCAAGACCTCTTGAAAGAGTACTCTTTGCTCTGGGGCTTCCTGTCAGCCTGTCTCAGGATTTTTCAGAGCTACACTGCAGTTTGAGGTTCTAACTACGTGATCCTGATTCCTTCTCTGTCTCCCCTCACAGGTGCCAGACCTCCGTTGTGAGGCCTTCAGAAACTTTTTCTGCCTATGTATGCTCTCTTTCTTTGGTCTGTCATTGTGATTTCCTTCATTCTTTTGCACATCTATTTTCATATTTGTAACTTTCTCAGACTATAGGAACTCCGAAAAAGAAAGTTCTTTTACTACCTTAAAGAAATTTGCATCAATTTCCTAATTACTAATGTTTCTGTAAGCCATGAGAAGGCTCATTTGAAAGTGTCAGGGTAAGATTTCTGATGAATGGAAAATGGAGATGAGAAATAGTGAAGAAGATAAACCATGCTTGCAAGTCTGTGAGGCAGACTCAGGCAGAGGAGAGAAATTATAAATTGGGTAAAAATGCAAAAATGTTGATTATTACACTAGACTAACCTGTAGTTCTATGATTATTTGTGTGGACTTTTCATGACAAAACAACAGTGCTTTTATTGTCAAAGAGAGACTACAGAAAATTCAGATCCATCCCAGAACTCACCCAGAGCAGTTAGAAATGGGTCTGTAAGGTAAGCTTAATGGAGAATATTAAGAAAAAATTATTTTATGTAACACACTGAATCATACTCCACCATGAGCAGGTATTTGAGATAATGTCAGTTCGACTGTGTAACTAAGAGGAGTTGATGTGATTTTTAAGGTATTGAACATTTTTCTTAACAGTTGAGAATGGACTAGGTCAAATTAAGTCATGAAACATTCAAAGGCAATTCCCTGATAAGAAGAATAGAATTTTTAAAGAATGTGATTAGATGGAAATAATAAATCAAGAAGAGATGGGACACCACCTTTGTGTGTACCAGGTAATACTTAGTTGGTTTGTGTGACTTGTTGTCACTCTGTGGGTGCAGAGTGTCATGGCGGCAGCAGGACTTGAGGCTGAGTGGCTATAGAGTTCCTTGAGGTCCTCTCACATCTTCTTCATCTCTTCTCCATTATGTGGTGGCTTAACGTAGGTAAAGCAGCATTATTCTACTCTCAAGACTGGAGTGTACTCTGGTTTCCTAGCAACTCAGGCAGGCAATGTTATCCCCTTGCATATGGCTTAAGTGAAACGGTTCACATTGTTCCATAGGGGCCCAGAAACCTGAGGACATTTGAGGGTTGAAGCCCATCCCCTATCTCTTTATGACTCTGATGTGCCATGAGAAGGCTAGAACTGCTGAAATCATTTTGAATCCAAATGGGAAGCTTGTAACACCAAGGAAATTGGGGTCAAAGAATTCATACCTTTGATGAAATTGAGCTACAGAAACAAATCAACCACCTGCGCTGTCTAAGAACCTTCAACTTTTGTGAGTCAATCAACCCCCTTCATTGCTTAAGCCATTTTCAATCAGATTTCTTTCGAGTTGCAACAGAGGGTCCTAACTGATAGAAGTCGTAGGGAAGGAACTCTGTTTCCAGGGGCAGAAATTCTGAGATATGAATCCTGGAGTTGTCATTATATAGTTGTGTAACTTTAGGCCAGTTGCTAAACTGGTTTGAGCTGTCATATATTTATCCGTTAAATGGAAGTGATAATCTCAAGTTTCAAGTTTTCTTGCATAGATTACATGGGAGAACATATATCAAATGCCCTGCTCATAGTAGGTATTCAATGGATATGATGGCTTTTATATTTGAAGTAAATTTAATTTCCATTTTGATGTTATAAATAAGCAAGTAAATTTCCTTTTATAAAACATCAGTGAATGTGTAATAGATATCCAAGTTACTTAGCACTCAGTTAATCCCCTCTTGCTTAAAGGAGACTAATCCTCTATGTAACACAAAATCTATGCCATTGATCACCTGGCATAAGTGGTAACTTGTACAAAGAACTTGCCTTAAGAAGAGTTCTAAAACTATAAAACTTCCATGTTGCATTAGGACTATTTCACATTCTACTTGGATACTTAATATTTATTTCCTCTATTCCCATGCACTGAGAATTATTTGGAAAATTCTGTTCATATAAAAAATATGTGATTGTCTGAGCCCACTTTTTCTCACCGGCATCCCCCAGGACGGTGCAATGCTGGACTAGAAGGCGACAATTTCTTGTGCTCAGCTCTCACCCCTCTGGCCTTTACCAGAGCTGAGTGGTCATCCACTTCTTTACAGATATGAGAACACATTCCCAATGGAATCACAGAGCATATATATAACACCTGAATGCTGACAAGCAAAGGAAAATGAAATGTGACCCTGGGTGAAAATGGCACCAGAGAAGGAACTATGGCACCAGGTCAAAGCAGGAAGGGTTGTAATCCTGGGGGGTGATACTCCTCCATTCCTCTCTGCCCCATGTGCCCCCGCCTTTACTCTAAGGTTCTCACAGCCATCCAATAAGCATTTTGGAGCATCTACTCTGCTGCCTTAAGACACTGCACAATGTACTGAGGATAAAGTGATGTATAAAATAGTTTCTGACCTTGGTGAATTCATAGTCTGGATGGGGACCATAAAATAATTCAGAGACCCCCTAGTGGACCTGGGCCTCCCTCTGTGATAATCTCATTAGACCTCTCCTAATGCAACACGCTGCATGTAGATATCTTTATCTTCTAGTCCTCCCAATCTTAGTTCTGGCTCCAATTTTTTCAAAGCATTGATCTTAGATTATTCTCCTGTTATATAGATCAGGGAGCAAAGGATCTAACTTTGATTAGGTGTCTGAGGATTTCTAATTTGTTTGTTATGAAATAAGGAAATCTGAGAAGCTATAAGGGAAATAATTTAGGGGGAATGGAACTCCCCACCAGAAACGATTAAAGACAAGTAGATTGGCAGTTGCCCCCCTATAAGACCGTTCTTTTCTACAGCACTTCAGTCCTATATCCCCAGCTATAGGTAGGGCTCTTCTTTGTAGGGAGACCAAGACCTTATGGCGACCAGGGAACCATGATCCATCAGGAAAGCATGGTCCTTTAAAAAGTATTTGATCACGATATGGCCACTTTCAATCACCATGAGTTTTCGATAGACTGAGATTTAGAAATTGTTTCTGTTGTATGTGCTTTATGGGGCTATATGTATGTGCTTTATGGGGCTATATCAAAGGCTATTTATTATCTCGTGAGAAGTTTGATTGAGGTGGTTGTTCTGGTCTGAATGAAAGCTGCTATAGTGAGACTTACTAGCATCCACTTCAGTTACCACGATTGGTTTGGAGAATTGAATTCGGAATCCCCAGGGATAATCACCAGTTCCTTTGAACAGTCTCACGGTTCGCTCGCGAACTAAAGAGGAAGCAAAGAGGGCATTCTTTTGAGTTACTTTTTAGATACCACAGATATGATTATAAAAGTAGCTAGTATTTATTGCTAGTTTATGACAGACCTAATAAAAATGTTTTAACCACTTACTAGTATTATCTAATTTAATCTTTATATCAGCCTATTATTATTCTTTTTGTGGAGAAGAGGAAACTGAGGCACAGAGATTTTTTTTTAAGAGAGAGAGTGGGGGTGGGGGTGAGGCGGGGAGAATCTTAAGCAGGCTCCAAGCCCAGTGCAGAGCCTGATGCAGGGCTTGATCTCATGACCCTGAGATAATGACCTGAGCTGAAATCAAGAGTTGGATCCTTAACTGACTGAGCCACCCAGGTGCCCCAAGACACAGAGAGGTTAAATAGTTTGCCTAACTCACGTGGAGAGTAAGCGGCAGGGCTCACCACCCCAAGGCTGTATGACTCCCAAAAGGCAGAGGAGCCTTACAGGTCTGTCACTCAGATCCTAAACAATAGGACATTAGTTACAAAGTTATACACAGAAATAAGAAAACAGTATCTTCAGCTGTACATTTAAGTCTTACAGGAACCCAGGGAAGCGTGAACAACTGAGTTTCTCAGAATAAGCAGGAACTGCTGGGTGGGCTTTACAGATATTGTACCTATAAGGTTGTGCTGTATGGAAGGTGGAGAGTTCCAGAGACTTCACAGTAAGAATTCATGGATTTTTACATTAGTCTAATGATCTTTACTTAATGTGGCCCTCCTATTTCTCAGTCTGCTTTTCCATGTATCTTCTCCCTTTTCCTCCTGCTACTTTCACAGCATCTTTTCTATATATATGTAGGACTCTGTGTGTATGTGTGTGTGTGTGTTTATTTCATCTTCTGCTCACTAATGAGTTTGGTTTATTCATAACTTCAGCTCACTCGTGGACCCTCTTGAGTTTTCTCTACCTCAAGACATTTTAACTTCTGTGCCCACTACTATAAGGGCATCTTCCCACTTCAAATTTCTGAAGGTGAGAATCTCACAGGTTGAAAACATCTCTGCTCATAACTCTTTGGGCTGTTACTCTTCTGAGGCAACAAAAGGGCAGGATCATAAGGCAGAAAATCTGTCTCTGCAGGACTGTTCTTTTTGTGGTAGGACAATTTACATAATGGGAGATGTGGACATTGTAAGCAGTTTGTCTTTTACTGTGTATTGACTTCCTGTTTTTTATTTAGAAAAAAAAGTTATGCCTAAGTCTTGCTAGAATATAAAACTGAAATAAAACATCTGAAGGGCCTACATGATCTTAAAAAGATCCATTCTTTGAAGTGCTGACAAAGTTATCCAATGAAGAATGATAATCAAAAGCCATGAGTGTTTGGTTGTAGTTAAGATCAGGCTCATCAGAGAGAACCACTCGCCCAATACTGGGAGAATTAATCTGTCCCCAACGATTATATTTTATTGTGGTATACTTTATTGAATAGTTTTTTCTTTTTCTATATGTTAATATCTAAAAATGATAAAGAATAAATCATAATAAAGTATAATGATAAACTCCCTGAGCTCCATAAGTGAAGTATTAGTACTAAGCCTCTTGTTAAGTCTGTAGGGAAAAAAGTCAGACAATTAATTGTAAAACAAGAATATTCATCTATTCTTAAGGACAGGGCAAATTCACACCTTAAAATTATAATTTAATAGAGTCCCCTTTAATTAAAAAGTAGGAGTACATTAGAATTTATGGGTAATGTATTTTGCTGCTGCTTTCCCATTCTTCTTTGATATTTTTGTATTTCACTTCTCATGTCTCAGAGAGTTGGAGATCTTCCTCTGAATTAGAGATCAAGGACATTTCCTCTTTGCAGGGTTGCATCCTCTTTAGAGCCACATTAAAAGGCTGTTATGGAATGCCTAATGTAGGCGAATTACAGATAGAATTAGAAGCAATTAAGAGGTCAAAGGAGCTTTTAAGAATTTAAAATGATTGACTTAACAATTATATTTTGAGTGGGAAAAGATCTTATTCCAGCTATCTACTTAATGAGGAATCTCTTCCTTACCATCTGATAGATGATCTGGGTGGGTGAGTCCCTGACCTTTGGAGATACTATTATTATAAATTTACATTACGGTTTAAAGATTTCTGATTACAAAGTTTGTAAGAAGATGTGCCTTATTTTATTAAATTTTCTCTCAGATATTCTGAGGTAAATGAGTGGGGTTTTTGAAATGAAGTTTCCCATAAGAAGTGACAAATACAGTAAAAAGTTGGGCAATATGTCCAAATGTGTTTGGATGTGACCTTCTACTTGGTCGGCTGGGGAACAGAAATATCTGCTAAAAACAAGGAAATAAGTGTCTCTGTCTTTAGTGATCCATTATAGCCTAGTAGTGGAAGTTGTTCATTCACAAACATTTACTGAGTATCTACTGTGTGTCCAGGTGTTTTCCTTTCTGTTACGACTGTAATGGTAAAGATGGACAAGAGACTTTTTCTCATGACCTTTTCATGCTAGACACTGGACGCCAAAATCAGCATGCATTTAAAGAGAGGAAGGACAAAAATCTCTTTGTGTGCACTCCTGAAGGAATGTTTAACTTTCCAAAATGTCTGAAGAAAATACGGTTTTCCTGCTGTTGAGAACCATATCAGGAAAACATGCCACAGTTACTGGGAAGGGACTAGTGTAACTCAGCCCTAAAACTCTGTCCTCTGCTCTAGTCTATGCTCTTGGGAAGATTTCCATCATTTTGTTAATTTCCTTTTGGCAGTCATTTTATATCACTGTTTTGATTGCCATTTACTGGATCTCAGTATAATTTAAGGGACAGAAATAAGAAATTCAAGGACACAGAAATGGATATTTTCACAATCTGCAACAGGCTGGTAGCCAATCAGGGCAGAACTAAAATCAGAAGTCCTATTTCTGACCTCTGCAGAAATCATTTCTAACATCCCCCTTATCAAAACATTTTGCTCCCTCTACGTTACCCTCTTGATACTGTCTTCTGCTTTTGACAGATTGATTACCCAACAGATATTTGTTTAATGGAATATTTTTATTGTGTTGATTCAAATCAAATCATGTCGTTTTGTTTTCGTATTACATGAGACTGTGAAGATAGCTACTGCTCTCAAGGCTGTTGTGATGGTGCCTTTTTTTTTTTTTCTTCAATCAGGCAAATTGAATGTCAACAATGTATGCGAAAGTATAAACAATTCAATGAAGTCTTTAAATGGTGAACTCAACTGTAGCATTCTCCTGTGGGAGACAAGACAATCAAAATGTTTTGCAGTATGTTCCCCTCCCATTCTCAAGACAATTTTCTCATATTTTAAGATTTGCAGGCCTGGTTTCCCCTGCCACTGTCTGGTGGATAATCTATGAGTGCCACACAGCTGCTGAAAAGCCACAAATGAATGTCATTGTCTTTTCAGAGATTTTGTGGGCACATCTTCACGTAATTTATCCCCTCAAATAATATACTTCCTTGGAATCATCTTGTTAGATGTAAAAGTTCAAATGAAGGGTAAATATTTCCATAAACCTAACACCACTCATATATTAAAGATACCTTAAACTTTTTTCGTTGCTCCCTCATATGCTTTTTTTTTTTTAATTTGAGAGAGAGCGAGCCTGTGTGTGCAATCGAGTGAGCGTAAGTATGGGGGGAGGGGTAAGGGAGAGAGAATCCTGGCCCCTGACTCGGGGCTAGATCCCAGGACCCTGAGATCATGATCTGAACCAAATGTTATAAGCTTAACCAACTGAGCCACCAAGGCACCCCTCAATATACTTTGATAGTGATGCAAACTTTTATCTAGTTCCCCCAACTTCTAGAAGAGCTCTTTTAGGGGATTAGAATTGATTTGTTTTTTAAGTGTAAAATTTATTCCCACAAAATACATGCTGGTAGATATAAATTAGTATTGCAGTACCTTAAGATGACATTAGGTTAATTAAGATATTTTTCAGTTAAAAATTATTCATTTGCCTCCAGCTCATCTTTCCTTCCAGTCTTCATTTTCTTCTGTTGCTCTCTTAATGTCATGTAGTTCAGAAAATAAGCATCTGCTAACACTTCACATGTAAGTAAGAAAGAACAACTGCCATATTCTTGAACTAAGTTTCAGTCCAATAAATGGTATTATGAAACTCAATGGCAGCATTTAAACATTTTGTTTTTCTTATGTGTGATATGTATATCACACACATGAATGCATGGAAATTTTGGGGGCAAAATTGAACAAACACACATGTATATACATATGTGTATGCACATATGTATGACAGTATGTATGTATGTGTGTGTCTGAAACTTTTTGGCAAAATTGAACAAATTTTCTTTTTTTTAACCAAAGCAAATAATAGTGAATCAACCAAATGCTTTATTTTTTGATGACCATAAGCAATTGTAGAAATTGTGATAATTGTACTTTCTTACAGATATCATATATCATGTATTAGCCAAAATACTGTGAGGGAATAATTGTATTTATTCATCTCATGTCTTCATACCTGCCTGCCATAAACAAATAGGCAATAAATATTCATAAATTTAATAAGTATCTTAATAGCAATTGTTTAGAATTCATAGAAAATATATGAATATATACAAACATATGTGAATATATATTTAATATTCATCCATAATTCTCATAAAAATAAAAAGAAACAGGGGTGAGAGATAGAAATAGTCAAGATGGATAGAAATAGCCAATTATAATGATCACATATATAATTTCATTTCATTTTTTATAACACTGTAAGATAGGCAGAGAGATAACAATCAGTGACTTTTCTAAAGTCACATAGCTGATAAATTTCTGAATATTACTGCAATCCAGGACTTTTTATTTATTCATTCAACACATATGTATTGGCTTCCTATGATGAGGCACACACTGTCCTGGGTGCTTGGAATACATCAGAGAACAAATAGAAATCCTAACATCCCAAATTTTACTTTGAGCCAGGTGTCCTTTCCCTATACTATTCCATTATGCAAATAAAAGTTAAATATAAAAATCTTTTAAAAAGTTTATTTTCTAGATCCTATCATCTATTTTAATTTTCAAAAATTCCATTCTGAATTCTTTAAATTTTTAGATTTAGAGTCTTATACTTACTTTTCAATGAATGGTTACACTTATTATGATATGAATATAAATAAATGTACAAAATATAAAACTTGTGTTATTTTTATGCATGTGTGCAGGAACTCATTTACATTTACAACTTTGCCAGTACTGAACATGATAAGTACATCTTTGTAAAATCTGTCACTTCTCACTGTGTATCTTTAACAATTTCCACAAGTGCCTGGACCATACTAGACATGATATTTGTTAAATGCATCATTGCATAGTTAATTTAAAATATTATTTTCAACCTGAATCTTTGCTTGCTCTAGTTAAATTGTTAATTCTTCATCAGTGTCATTTATTTATACCAGAAAGCATAAGTTTACAAAAACTCTACATTTTAAATTTTATAGCGAAGATTGCACAAAATAATTTCATATATTAAAACTTGTAATTCAGGTATGAGCTTTTTAAATTATTAAGCTGTTATTGCATTAAGGAAATATACATACTGTCAGTAAACTAAAAATTTCATAACAATTATGAAATTATTAGAATATTAGTAAAGTGCAAAAACATTTATATTAAGTGAAGATATAATGACTAATCACATTATTAAATGTGAAAAACAGGCTATAAAATCTTATGTATCAGACTATATACATGATAATATAAAATGCATATTTCATGTATATTTAAAAACAAAACTAGACCTATGTATAATACATAATAATTTAAAAATCCAGAAACAACAAAATGGTTATATTTTGATGTCGGAACAATAGATGTTACTTGTTCATACTCTCCCGTACATTTTTTAAAAACAGTATTTTTTGCCTCTAGAATGGAAAATATTGGATGCCTCCTATGTTAATCTTTATTCCAACTTCGGAATTACAATTCTATGTTTGAATGAGCTCTTTTTTTTTTTTTTTAAGATTTTATTTATTTATTAGAGAGAGAGAGAGACTGAGAATGAGAGGGGAGAAGAAGGTCAGAGGGAGAAGCAGACCTCCCGCAGAGCCGGGAGTCCGATATGGAACTCGATCCCGGGACTCCGGGATCATGACCTGAGCCGAAGGCAGTCGCTTAACCAACTGAGCCACCCAGGCGCCCTTGAATGAGCTCTTTTTTTTTTTTTTCCCTTGAATGAGCTCTTAAGACAGTTTTTATTTTAATATCTTCAGATTCTTTCCCAATATTAAGAAATACATTGTATATGTACATATACTTCCCTTCAAACACTCCACCCTGTGTGCATTTTGCCAGCCTCAGAAACTAGCCTGGAGCTTGGTTACAAGTTCTCTAAGGTGTTTCTTTTATACCGTAACCGTAGAGTCCTTACCAGCTACTGGACGGGGTTTTTTACTAAGACATCTGGGACTGTCCTCCGGATTCCCATCATCCCCTCGGAAAACCCATGCTGCTGAATGGAAATTCTCTGTGTAGAATCCTTTCTCTTCAAGATCAACTCGAAAGCCAAGATCCACAGAACAGCCATCTTCTGAGGTGACTGAGGAACGGAAAAGGGGATAAGGTGAATTATGCAAGAAAGGAGAGGCTCACACGCTGATGGACAAGGTGGGAAAACAGCTGAACATGTGCAGGGGCGAAGTGTTCACTCAAGGCAGAGTATTATCCTCGAAAACAAGGAGCTATGTTGGTTAGTTCCCTTGGAAAAAACTTAGCTAATCCTAAAATAGCATAAATAAAACAGACTTTGCTTGGGCGCCTGGGTGGCTCAGTTGGTTAGGCAACTGCCTTCGGCTCAGGTCATGATCCCGGAGTCCTGGGATCGAGTCCCATATCGGGCTCCGGGCTCTGCAGGAAGTCTGCTTCTCCCTCTGACCTTCTCCCCTCTCGTTCTCAGTCTCTCACTCTCTAGTAAATAAAAATCTTTAAAAAAAGAATTAAAAAAAAACAAAAAAAAACCAGACATTGCTTGAGGGCTGAGATGCTGGAAGTGAGTACATTAGAGATAGCACTGTGAATCTTTCTGTTGAGGAAAATATTGAGAAAATAATTGTTTTGAGACTTACATATTAATACTTAGGGGTCAAGACGAAGCCATGTAAGATTGAGAATGAGAATCTGCTTCAAAATTCCAAGCACAAGGGAAGAAATGCTATTACTTTCTGTGCTTCAAAGAAGGCACTGCAAAAACATTCCTAAAAAATTCACTGTGGTCCTACATGTAGAATAAGGCATATTGGGAGGCAGGTAAAGTTTCATTTGACAGTTTCATTCATAGCAGTTGCGAGTTTCAATGTATTTGGAAGTCTCTTGGCTAGTGTGGAAGGCTGTGCTAGTTAAGACAATAACATCGCTTTTCTGTATTTGCTTCCAAGGGTTTTCTTCGTTGCCCTGTTTAGGTAATTCAAAGCTGAATAAAGTCATGCCCCAACTCTTTCAGTCTTTCAAGCGTGCAGAATTAAGAAGCAGCATTTCAGAACTACAATAGAATTTCATGAAAAGCCTAAATCTATTACTTGCATTTCTCAGCTATCATGAAGGGGGGGATGGGGGGCTGCGGTTTGAGATCATGTTAGGCTTTGTAAACAACAGAACCTCTCTTTCTATCTCTTCTCAGACTATATACAGTTCTTCCTATTCCTTTCCTTCAAAAAAGAGGTAAAATCTCTTCTTTCTCCTCACTGCATCCAGCGGTGACCAGCTGGACTTCCACTGAAGGTCAGTTATAGAAAAGTCTCCAGAAAGATTCTTGGTTCTTCTCTCACTGATTCACTCTGGAGAATCCTCCTGAATGGTTCCTGTCCTTGGCCCTACATTTTCCCATCTGTTCTCTTAGGACTAAAGACTGTAAATGTTACTTATTGTCCTGACACACAGACAAATGCAACAATGGGTTTCTAGCTCACGTATTTGTTTCAGTTGTGTAGAAATGGTCCCAGGTGGTAAGATGACAAAGCATGCATCGGCATAGTCTCTTGCAGATGGTCAAGAACAAACTCCAACATCTTTATAAAAATTTATTATTGAAGTATAATTGACATACCATGTTATATTACTTGAACCCCAATACATTTAATGCTTATTCTTGTAGTTTTTATTTTGTACAGCAATTGAGATTTCATGAATCATTTGATACTAATCCACAGTTTAAATGGTTTCAGGTGCATATATTCATTGTTTACTCATTTATTGAATTGAATTAACTTAAAAGAATTGTTCTTCTGTCATGAGCAAGGTTAAGCACAATGGGGGGGTGAAAAGATAAGAGAGGGGACTCATGAGGAAGTAAAAGAGTTCAGAGGAAGGAGAGAACAATTCTAGATGTAGGGAAGGGGAAGATTAAAGGAAGAAGAACTTGAGGAGTGGGCAAAATCTCTATAGGAAGATGGGGTTGTGGATTGCTAAGTAAATAAATGTGATATGGACAAGTAGACTGCAGTGAGGAAGTAAGTACTGAGAAGATAGACCATGTTGGTTGAATAAGTACAATGTTAGTGCGGAAAAATAAAGGGGATGGCATATTGGAGGGCTATGTAATGATAAAGTAGGAGTGTAAATTACATGAGAATGTTATTGGACATCTTGTGATTAAAATAAAAATGATGAAAACTTTAGAATACTTGAACTCTGCATACAGCGTGCCTTCTTTCACACATTGTATTTCAAAGTCACTTTTTTTGCCTTAATTTTTCTAATAAGTCTGAGTGTGACATTTGAGTTTAAATGGTAGGAAAAGTAAACTGAAGAAATTATAACAATTTGTTGACCTATCTTTCTGAGGTTTAAGCCTGATTCAAAGCTGCTTTCTACATAGTACTTGCTAAAGTTGCAGAAGCCCTAAAGGATTTTAATGTATGAAAGCACCTTTCCTTGTTTGATTTATATCTTATATCGTTGGCCTTAAATATTCAGTTACATTTTAATATTTATGACTATAAGGTACAGATTCCTGGGCCCATGGATTTATCTTTATTATCATTTTTTCCCTAAGCAGTAGGTCAGTCTTTAAATTATAGTGATCTTTGTTTTTATCAGCATGCAAGAGACTGTTGAAACAGCTCACTTATTTACAAACAGATTTGATGATGTGGATGGGCAGTTTTCTCTTCATTCAGTTACCAAGACAGAGCTAATCAACATACCCTTACATAAACTGAGACATAAAATTTGTGATAAAATCCAATGAAGCAGTAAGCCACACACCTGCTGCAGCTTTGAGCTTCTAGATTTCTTGACAACTGCCCCCGTGGAACTTTGAGCCAAGTAAAAAACAAATCCAAATGTACCTTTGTCACTAAAACTTTGTCTCCCTAGTCTCCAAAATCTGGCTTGTGGCAATGAGCCTTTTAATAAACGAAACTTTAAAACAGTATGAGCTCTTAAACATGCTCTTAAACGTTACTGAAACTGGATTTGAGCTTCTTTGTTCTTGAAAAACTGAAACACTTCTTTTATCACTTAAGAATCAAAAAATAAAATACTCAACTCAGTTCCAGATGGCTTTAGACATTCTCATATCTCTTACATTCCATTGTATTATTTGAGGATAATAATGCGGTATCACAAGAAGTGAGACCCTGTTTGGACTTGCCCGGAGATGAATCGGGTCAGATCTGAATGGTCCAACCAGAGGTAGTGGGCTGGGTTCAAGAGCATAGACTCCTGGTTAGGCTATGTGGGTTTGAAACTCAGCTCCACTGCTAATTTATAGCTGAGTAATTGGACATGTCACTTATCCTCTCCATGACTCAGATTGCTCATTTAGTAAAGCGAAGATGAAAATATAGTTCTTAATTTATAGTGTTGTTGGCATAATTCATAAAAAAAATTTTGTAAAGGCTGACATAATAAGCACAATGTAATTGTGAGCTCTTATTTTGCCTCTCTCTCTCTCTCTCTCTCCATCCCCTCCTTTCTTATTTCCATGGAAACTAAAGTTTTGAAAATACATATGCGTAATAATTTTTGTAGCTGAATGAAATAAAGGAAATGCTATCAAGTATCCTCACACAATGAGACCTAAATTCTTGCCACATCTGTTTGTGATACAGGAGCTATTTGAGATTATAAAAATCAGAGCTCCATTTTGCAAGCCCTTTCTGACTTTAGTTTACAGCCTTCAAGTTACTTACCTGGTGTGCCTTAGTCAGCATTCCCCACAGCCTAGATGCATTGATCAACTGTGTCCACATACATAAATATGTCATTCCTAATGTCTTTTCCAGTTATAATGTAGGAAGTCAGAGATGAGTGAGATTAACAGGCTGAGAAACACCAGCTGTAATGTCACTCGATAAAGCTGTCAGGTTTTAAGTCATGGATTAGTAGCATATCCTGACTCTAGCAATGAGATAGAATTTAAGCCACACATTAAGCAATGTTAGCTCCAGCACCTCAAGAGTGAATTGCAGCCTCTATTGAAAAGTTTCTGAAGAAACACAAACATGAGTGTCTGTGGCTTGGATAAACTGAGAAATAAAATGGCAGTTCCCTCATGTCTTATGTCAAACCAATTGTTCATATTTTTATTCCAAATAGAATTCACCTCCCAGGGGCGCCTGGGTGGCTCAGTGGGTTAAAGCCTCTGCCTTCGGCTCAGGTCATGATCTCAGGGTCCTGGGATCGAGCCCCGCATCAGACTCTCTGCTTAGCAGGGAGCCTGCTTCCCCCTCTCTCTCTGACTGCCTCTCTGCCTACTTGGGATCTCTCTCTGTGTCAAATAAATGAATAAAATCTTTAAAAAAAAAAAAAGAATTCACCTCCAAGAAAACATAGTCATTGTTTTAATTTAAAATAATGGTGCTCTTTTGGCCTGAATGTGAATGTGTGTGAGTGACACAGCTGACTGCTGTGTTGTTTCACGCGGGTCCTGGTAAATGATTAAGCGGCTCTCCAAAAGGAAAAATGAAAAAACGACAACCCTGATTTTAATGTTTGCCAGTCTCCACTGCATAAATCCTCCCAACCCGACCAATTTCTAGCTACCAACCTGACCTCATTGAATTGCAGCGTTAGGAAAAAGCGTGTGTGGGGAGCTACTGTGAACCACCAAGAGCCGGTTCCAGCACACCTATGGCAGTGTCTTTTTCTCAAGAAGTACACAGGAGATGTGAATGTCTAACAGCAACGGTAGTGGAGGATTTGCCCATCAAACACAGGATGAAACAGACATGGACTGAAAGGATCCAGGGAGCTCAAAGACACAATGAACTATGACGAACTGGTCCTTCTATATGAGAAGAAATGGAAAACCGGAGAAAATGATTCCTTTCGCTATGGTACATAGAGATTGATCATCTGTGGTTAATCAAACAAAGCTTCCATTCAATCTAAGTTTTTTTAGATCAATCATAAATTGTTCCAGGTAATAGTGGAAGCTACTATTATAAGTAATAGATTTTTATTACCACATGTAACATTTTGGTTCCGGTTTTCTTGTTTATGACCAAATTGTTCTTCCCTCAGACTCTTGCTTCTTACTTTTAAGATGGGTAGATTCGGATTACTGGGGTGTTAGTGGATTGTTGAGAACCTTGATAATTTTGGTTACATGGGTTTAGAGGTCTGAGCTACAATTGAGTCTTCTGTGGTATAAAAGAGAAGAATTTTAAGGGTCCAGAAAGGAGAAAACAAAACTCAGTCAACATGGGGATTATAAAAGGGAAGCAGGGTTATAAAAGGGCTTCCTCAGGTGACTACAGGGCAGTATAGAGGCCTTTAAGGTAGAGTGGCATCTAGAAGGGTTTTCAGTAACAGCAGGACTTCATCACCTTATTCCTTCCAGTCTCCTGCCTATCTTTCCTCTTGGTCAAAGTCCACAAGAAGCCTGGGGGCAAATTAGCCCCTTGATATAGTCCATAGAGGTGAGACTCAGTCCATAGGGCTGAGTGTAAGGTGGAGAAGAGTAGAAAAGGAAGCTACAGGGGCAAATGGAGACTATTTGTAGATGTGGGTTCAAGATAGACGAGTAAGCACAAATGCAGTTTGATAAGAATGCTAGAAAACATACATGTGGATAGGTCCTAATTCTTGCAGCATATTTTAGTAAAAGTGTGATAAATTGAATTACATATATGTAGAAGCAAGGGTTGCAGCTGAATTTTTTCTGCATAATAAAACAGCATTTCAAAGTTCAGAGGAAATCAGTAAAGAGGTGGAAGGGAAGGGTGTGTGTGTGTAGCACAGTATGTGTTTTAAGACCTATATGTGTTTGAAAGCAAGAAGGGAATTAGTACACCAGTGACTGGGAAATACTTGAAATCCAGGATCAACCTATAAGCCATGAAGTGGAATCATAGCAGAGAATACATATAAGAAAAATTGTTTCCTATTGAAATATATCTGACGTAGAATATTATGTAAATTTAAGTTGTACCATGTATTACCTTGGTACATTTATACGGCGTAATATGATTGCTATTGTAGCAATAATTAGCACCTCTGTCACATTTCATAATTATTCTTTTCAGTGGTTTTGTATAATGAAGTTCTAGTCTTTTAGCAAGTTTGATGATAATATATTGCTGTTGTCTGTACATTTTATCTTTAAGACATATTTACTATTCATTGCAGGTTAGTACCTTTATTTATTTATTTATTTTAAAAAGATATTATTTATTTATTTGATAGTGAGAGAGAGAGAGATCATAAGGAGGCAGAGAGGCAGGCAGAGAGAGAGGGGGAAGCAGGCTCCCTGCTGAGCAGAGAGCCTGATGAGATGTGAGGCTTGATCCCAGGACCCTGAGATCATGACCTGAGCTGAAGGCAGAGGCTTAAACCCACTGAGCCACCCAGGTGCCCTGCAAGTTAGTACCTTTAAACAACATCTGTCTTTTCCCCCATTCCCCAACTCTTGGTAATTACCATTTTACTCTCTGTTTTTTATGAGTTTGGCTTTTTTGATTCCACATATAAGTTATACAGTACTTGTCTTTCTCTGACTTATTTGTGAGAAAGTTTTGATGCAGAATGGCAGGAACACCACCAAAAGTGAGGGAGCTAGAGATGCCCCAGGGTGCAAACAATGGGGTGATCAGTTGGACCACAAGGGCAGAAACAGCAGTAGTCTGATGTCCCTACATCACTCACTTTGAACTGCAGTGTGGGTCAGGAAATGGCAGTGATTGTACCTGTCTTTAGCCATGAACAATGGGTGTGTGAAAAAGTCAAGGACTGAGAAGAGAGGACACCCAGATGGGATATGGAATATCTTGTGCAGGAGTAAGTCTTTTATTGCAACCTGAAGCAGGAAGCTATGAGAAGAGAAAGGAAATTAGTATCTGAAGATATTGTATCTGAGAATTCATGAGAGTTGAAGAATGTTACGAGTTATCAGAATATAATAGCCTGTGAGATGACAAATATGAAAACATATTTGAAATACACACAGTGAAATACATACTAGAAAAATTTTAGAATACCAAGGTTAAAGCAAAAACTCTTAAGACCTAATAGAGACAAAAGTTGCATGAATAACAAAAGTTTTGAGAAAGAGATTGGATTTAGACTTCTCATCAGCACCAGTGGCCTCAGTAAGACAACAAACCAGCTTGTTCAGTAGTTTGAACCTAGAATTCTGTACTGGACTATGCCAAACTACCATTCAGAATTAAAGGGCAGGTAAATACATCTTCAGATATATCAGGACTCAGTTTATCTCCCAAATAATCACTCTCAAAAAATTATTAGAGGATTATACTAAGAAGAAAAAGAAATTCTCTTGGAAGTAGTTAGTACATAAAGCAACAATAGGGAAAACTAAGTATTACTAAGTATCAATTATTAAAATATTTTTTAAAAATTTGAACCAGGGACACCTGGGTGGCTCAGTCAGTTAAGTGGCTGCCTTTGGCTCAGGTCATGATCCCAAGGTCTTGGGATCCAGTCCCACATTGGGCTCCTTGCTCGGTGGGGAGCCTGCTTCTCTCTCTGCCTCTGCCTGCCACTCTACCTGCTTGTGCTCTCTCTCTGACAAATAAATAAATAAAATCTTAAAAAAAAAATTTGAACCAAATTCTGCAATATATCAATATAGAAATTGATGAGGGGAAGGGGGACTAGAAGTGGAAGAACAGGAACGTTACAACAAAATATGAAGCAGTGGGAATATTTTATCGCAAGTCTAATATAGCAAAGGTATTCTCCAGGGAGGTGTTTCAAAAGTCTATGAACAGAAGAGGGATAAAAAACAACCCTATAGAGTAGTATATGTGAAACTAAAAATTTAAGGTTACAGATCCAGAGTCCTTGCTGCCAAATAGGAAGATGCAACTGGAGGAATTAGACATTGATCAAAGGATAAGAATGAAACACTATCAGGACTAAACGAACAACTTAAATTGTCTTCTTCACTGTTCACATGAATGCAAGAACACTGTACTAGGATAATACAGTATAGTGTTTTATTATTTAAATATTACTATGATTTTGCCCACACATTTATAGCTACATTCAATTCCTAATCTGTGCCAGTCTGTAACTCACTCTGGATGAATTTTACTGCTGCCCTCAGGAATTACTCCGGAATGCCCTCAGTACTTGTGTCATTCTACCTGCTTGTCTGTAGGAATAGCCTGGAATAGTCACTACTGTTTCTATTATAAAGACTTCATTCTCTGCAACACTACTCTTGGGATCCCGGACCCAGCTGTAACGTGTGTGCAGGAGAACACCCCACACCAACAAGCAATTCTCTGGACGCCTAGCTGAAAATTCCAACCCTCTGAGCACTGTGGTTAGGTTTCTCAGGTCATCAGCCCCACCTAGGTTACCTAGGGCTTTCCAAAGCCATTTCATTAACATAACAAAAGATACCTTAATTGTTCTCCTTAGGGGAAATTCTAAAGATTTTAGGAGCTGTGAGGGGGAACCAGTGGACCAAGATCAACTTTATATGGGGATGAATCTGAATTACCAAATATATATTTTATATTTCTTACAAATCACAATATTGCATCAACTCTTTCTTTTTTTCTTTTCTTTCTTCCTCCTTTCCTCTCTTCTCTTCCTTCCTTCTTTCCTCTCTCCCTCTCTCCCTCCCTCTCTCTCTCCCTCCAATCTCTCTCTCTTTCTCTTAGGTTTCCATATCAGTGTTTTTTGTGAACTACTGGTATGTTTTGTAAATAACATGGAAATGATGAATGTTTACTGCTTGGATAAGTATCTTCTAATAACTAGCTGCTAGAATTTTGGAGCCAGATTAGCGGTGGTATGTACTGAATGTACTGTTACTCCCCTCTATTTTCTTTAACACATTATTTTCCCTTCAGTTGGATTTCCTCACTGATGACCTTCCTTCCATTCTCAGGTGCAATTGATTGTGGGAGTGAGGTATAATATGGATTTATTTATTTATTTAATTTTTAAAAAAGATTTTATTTATTTATTTGACAGAAAGAGAGATCACAAGCAGGCAGAGGCAGGCAGAGAGAGAGGGGGAAGCAGGCTCCCCACTGAGCAGAGAGCCCATGCAGGGCTGGATTTCAGGACCGGAGATCATGACCTGAGCTGAAGGCAGAGGCTTTAAACCACTGAGCCACCCAGGCCCCCTTATAATGCTGATTTAATAATACTCTTTCAATACCAAGAGAAATACCATTTCATTAAAGTACACATCCATTTAAAGACAATTCCTCATTTTAGAAATGTTAAATCAAGAAGAAAATTATTTCCTTTAATCAAGCATACCAATTTTAGCTTTTTCTATTATACATATTTTTGTAAGCCAACTCAAATTCTTTGAAGTAGGGGATAAATTTAATTCTGTAAAGAATCCTATAGTTAGTTATTTCAGTTTCTGAAGAGAAAAGGAGACTTAGTGGGCAGTTGTGTTTTGAAGAAGATAATTGACCAAGTTAGGATTCTTTAGTGCGTAATGAAGAGTTGATCATTCCAAAAATATCTTTTATATAAAAGCATATAATCACCACATTGCCATGTTCAAGCAGTAGGGTTTGTGTTCTGGAGATATGAGGGAGGGGACCTGGTGAGCTTTACATGTTGCTTTCCTCTGCTTTTGGAAAAGAAGGTGATTGTCTACTCACTGGATCCTTCAGTGATGTTGCTGGTAAATGAACTTCCCCCTGCTGAGCTGCATCTTTTGCCATCTCTGAATTGCTGCCTTCTTCTGGCCCATTGGTCTATTGCTTCTTCTTGGGAACCATCACTGGCCCTTGTTCCTCTTGGAGCCAATTCCTGGGATAACTTGCGGAGGCTCTTTATTTCCAAATTCCAATCTAGATTGAAGTATGAAAGTGAGACAACATTTCAAGATAGAATTTCAAATATTCCAGGGCGCCTCAGTGGCTCAGTTGGTTGAGCAACTGCCTTAGGCTCAGGTCATGATCCTTGAGTTCCGGGATCGAGTCCCACATCGGGCTCCTGGCTCTGCGGGGAGTCTGCTTCTTCCTCTAACCTTCTCTCCTCTCATGCTCTCTCTCACTTTCTCTGTCTCTCAAATAAATAAATAAAAAATCTTTAAAAAAAAAAAAGAATTTCAAATATTCCAGTCTTTGAAAAAGAATGACTGTAGACTAAAACTAGAATAATTCAACTCTTTCATGATTCAATTTTTTAACTTGTAGTACATGGAAAAATATATGTATTTGGATTGAAGGTGGGGGATCACCATGCATTACCTCAGTTGGAGTCAATTCAATTGATAATCCTTAGGTACCAGAAGTATGCCTGATATTATATACGTTATTCTGGAGGAGTAGAGTGCCCATAAATTGTTAATTATGCCCCCTGAATTCTCAAAAAGAAGACAAGATATTACCTGAATTAGTTAAATTACTATCAATGATAGTAAGTTTACTATTCCACTCAAGTCCCTTATGGTTAAACTTCTATTAATCACACAAATGCGAATTTCATGATATTTTTACTGTTGCATGTGTTGATTCAAAATAAGGAAAAGGGAAAAAACCCAAAATGAATGAGGCTTTGATAATGTTTTTGAATAAATAACAACTTGAAATACTTGATATACTTCCAAACTGCTGCCTTCTGTCATCATAAGCCATGAGACTGTATTAGAAGAAAGAAATTAGAAGAAAATTACAAATAAACTAACTGCAATAAAATCAGATTTTAAGAAAACAACTACCAAGGTAAAATAAAAGAAACAAAATAGCAAAGCACATTATACCTTTTAGGTAATTTGATAGGCTGGAAATGGTTAAGATTCTACTTGTTTTTAATTTTTGATACTATATGAAAGGCAAGCAACATCAATTTAAAAAGAGAACAAATCTTAACCTTTATTCTATTCTAAGGAGCAAAGGAGTTTTTAAATTTGGTTTTTGGAAATTAAAATCTAATTTATCAGTATCAAAGTTTACTCTTAGAACTATTTAAATAATAAATGGCATATATACATGAAAAAATTATCTCTTTATTTTACATATAATTATTAGTGATCCATTTCCATAACAATTTAAATTTCACTTGTCAGGGACAAAGACCTGGAAGATGGGAAGAGTCATTATCCAGTTCCTCTCATTTTCTATAACTGCTGTTGACCCCTACCTCTTCCTTAGGAAGTAAAAGGGGGACAGAAAAAGGACATTCATTCTATATTTCCTGTTCACTTTTATACATATATCATTTCTTTTTGAGAGGAATAGAGAGCAAATGTGCACGTGGTGGGGGGGGGGTCGGGGAGGGAAAGGGAGAGAGAGACACGGGGCTTGATCTCACAACCCTGAGATAGATCATGACCTGAGGAGAAATCAAGAGTTAGACACTTACCTGATTGAGCCATCCAGGTGCCTCATGTTCGCTTTGTATATATTAATCTCCACTGTTCCTGGAGCTATAACTATGAATAATATCATCTTTTTTTTTTTTTTTTTTTTGGCCTCTGGGATTTTATACAGTGGTAGAACTTTTAAAAATTCTCTGACCATTTTCTCCAATGCTTGCTCTAGTTCCATTTGCTGAAATTAAGAGTCCAGGTGGACTCTGAAGGCCTCCATGAGATAAGAAGGAAAATTTTCCGATGTCAACAATTTTACCTTTAAAAGCAATTCTTTCCTGAAATTGCTGGAGAAAGAAAGAAATTCTATGAGCCTAAGAAACTGTGTGTGATGGAAATATGGCCCTGTGAGATGGTGGGAAAAGTTTTCCTCTAGCCTTTTCTTATGTGCACAAATGAAAAGAAATTGTGTGCCCTACAGTATGTTTTGAAGTGTGCTTTGAGAACCCCGGTAATGCCTAATGAGTGCAAAGTACCACTCCCATTGTCTTGCTTGGTATTTATAGAATCTCAGGTTTGCGAAAGTATATAATCTGATCTAATTATCCTCTATATGCTTAAAACACTTTTTACAAGATTTCTACCAAGTAGTCATTCAATCTAAGCTTGAAAACTTCCCATACTCAAATGTATTACCCGTTTACAACCTGGATCAGCACAATCCTTGAATATTTCAAGGAAATAATCAAAGAAATATCTGTATCTCAGTAACCTTTATTCACATATGAACTTCTTCCTTATTCCATGAATATCCAGTGGACTTTTACTGAGCATTTCTAGGAATAAGGCAAGGTGCTTGCCTGGTTTGGGGCTGGAATGAAAACACTCAAGTATTTTGAAGGGCTCTATTAAAATATACACTGTCACTTTGTAGGAGTAATATGTTAATCCATTAAAAGACACACTAATGTTTTATCAAGCATGAATGCAAAAATAGAGAAGTATCACTTTGTGGAAAAAAAGAAAAAGAAAGAAAGCTACCACTTAGAAAACCAAAGGGAGGTCTGCAAAGTGAGCTGGAGACCAAGGAGAGGAAGATGCTCTGCTGGGAGGAGCCCTGCTGGACGAAGGATGGGCATTGAAGCTGGATCCTGGACCCTGGACTTGCTCATCTACTGAGAAATGTTGAAATGGGCACCAGTGTGAAAAGTTCACAATTTCTCCAAAAGTTAACTTGTTGGAAATCATCCTAACAGCTGTATTCTGCTATAGGAAAAGGAAAATTTTCTTTATTCATCTTTTTATCCCTAGAACTTGGTGCATATCTTGGAACCACCATTTGCCTTGGTGTTGGCTTTCAGAATCACTCCTTCCCTGGAACATAGCAAAATAAAGTATCTTACATATGTATGCAAGTTTTGTGTCATATTACATATAAAGGGCTTCTTAATTATAAATATTTTATGCCATGTAAAATATCATTTAATCTTTCTCATTCTCTTCTTGTCATTCTTGCAGAGTAGCCTAGTTTTGGTTTCTTCATTAAAATATTTTATGATATAAAATTTCTGGTTCTTTGGCAGAGATCTTAAAGTTATATTTCAGTCTATTTACAGCTGGAGAAATGAGACCCTGAGAAAGCTCTTTACCTGGGAATATAGGGACCTGACTTAGCAGGGGAATAACCCAGAATTTAGTTTTAAGACTTTCAGACTAGTATCCTTTCCTTTGTATGACTGGCTTTTTGACCTCCCACCACCTGCCCATCTCTACCCCCTCTTTTTTATCTAGTACAGAGGTCATAGACTGTTTAGTCCGTACTTTGTCTTGAAAGTTTTATAGTCTAAAGGTATATATATATATATATATATATATATATATATATATATATATTCATTCCAGATCTCCAGCTATCTTGAAAAATTGGAAGATCTGGCAGTAATAGACCTGTATTCTCATTCCCTAGGGACACAGCTCCCTCTTCGTCACCAACACTCCATTATTTCTCACGTGCAGTCTGCTTTACTCATTTACGTTATCTCCCTGGCTCCTGTTAAGCAGTCCAGATTGTGACCTCTAATCTAGTTAATTTGCGAGCACACACACAGATGGGTCGAAGGGACTACATAATACAGATCTTCTTCAACTTATGATAGGGTTGTGTCCTGATATACTCATTGTAAATTGAAAATATCGTAAGTCAGAAGTGCATTTAATACGCCCGACCTCCCGAGTATCACACCTTAGCCTAGTTTACCTTAGCTGTGCTCAGAATGCTCACATTAGCCTACGGCTGGGCAAGATCATCTCACACAAAGCCTATTTTATAATAAAGTGTTGACTCTCGCACGTACTTCATTGAACACTGTACTGAAAGTGAGAAATGGAACGGCTGTATGGTTTCAGAAGGACTGTTCAGTGTCTGGGTTGCTTCTCCTCGTGACTGTGTGGCTGACTGGGAGCGCGGGCTGCCGCTGCCCAGCATCGCGAGAGAGCGTGGCGCCACATAGCACTAGTTGGGAAAAGATCAAATTCAAAATTCGCAGTGTACTTTCTACTCAATATGTATCCTTTTTGGTGCCATCCTTAAGTTGAACAATTTAAATCGAATCTTTGTATAGTAGTCTTGTCTGTAGTATAGTCAGCACTCTCCTGCCGGGGACTCGTAATCTGAGGGACATGGACAGAATCTGAGGAGCTGGAGGACCCTTCTGCAAATTTAGGCATACGTTTATGCTTATATCAAATTTGTAATTTTCTGGTAAAACAGTACAAAGATGTCCCAGTTCCTCAAAGCAATCTATACCTTGAAGAGATTACAAAATCCTGGCCTGAGGTATCAATAGTATAATTAATAATAGTAGTGAATAAAGTATAAAAATATTCATAACTAGGAGAGTCAAATCCACACAAATATTTAGAGATTCAAATATTTTTAATACATTTATATTTCTGAAGCATTTCCCTGTTTGTTTTTGTTTGTTTGTTTGTTTTCTGTTTTGTTTTCACATATGAATGTAGAGTTTTGCACAAAGAAACCTGATGTGACTTCCCTGAATTCTTGCATTCAGCAAATACTCATGGAGTGCCTGGTCTACAGGACAGGCCCGGTTCTGGTGCTGTGGATAGAGCAATGATCGAAACAGGAAAAAATCCATGCCTTCCTGACGACATCCTTGTGGGAGGAGACAGAACAAATAAACTAGGAAACTATATAGCCTATTAGAAGGTGACAAGTACTGTGCATAAAAATAAAACACAGAAAACGGATGGGTTATTCCTGGGCTGGAATGGACAAGACTCAGGTTGTAGTTTTAAATTGAAATCTCTGAGAAGTCCTCACCAAGGACTGAGAAGGTACTATGTGAGCAGAAATTTGAACCATGTGTGCATATGGGGGAAGAGTGGTCTAGGTAGTGGAAGCAGCCCAAGCAAAGGAACTGTTACAGGATCTTGCCTGGTAGGTTCTAGCAACTCAAGGAAGTCAATGTGGCTGAGACAGAATGATCCAGGGGAAGAGGAGTAAAGGTGAGGGAGGGAGAGTTGTAGGAATAACCTTTTGCTGAATCACAGTAACACGGGAACTGGTAGTTGCAATTGTTCACCCAATGAGATAACTTCAAAGTCTACTGAAGTGCAGCATCAGCTTTGGGCAGATTCCAACTTGAATTATTAATATACTTAAGGAAATATGCCTTGCTGGGAGTGGCACCCCAGGAAGGAGAATGGGCCTTGGGGGAAGGAGAGCCAGCCTGGGAGGTGTATTCATCCAGGGGAGAAACCTGTCTGTTCTGGGAAACACAAGTGCTCTTCTTGCAGATCTGCCTCTTGCTGACTCAAATAATTATGGCCTGAAGCAAAAGTTGGGGTTAATGCCATTGATCTTATTATCTGGAGGTATGTCGGCACTTGGAAGCAGTCGCTTACTGATAGGTCTCTGCTTACGGTGTTCCTGTTAAGTGGGTGCCTACGGCAATTTGTGTTATTTTAGGACATTTATTCTCTGTACAGTAAATTTCATGTTTTATGCCAACACCTATATAACTATGCTTTCTGTATTTTACTTCTACTTTTAGATCGTATTAATTCTATTTAAAAAATTAGGGATGGAACAACAAAGAAAAGATAGTTTCATCATTCCTGGACATGCGAGGAATGTTATTGGCGGTTTGGAAGGAAGTTTTTACTTGTTCAAGATGAATTTTAATAGACAGTGTGGAATAATGCTAACATTAAATATAAAATATTTTTAACTTCTTGAGGAAAAACAAGGAGGGCCTTCTGTGAAGTTGCCAAAATGATATAATGTCAACCCGAAATTGAAAGCAGACAGGGCAGTATTATGTACTTAGAAAAGAGCTTCTATTGTAGCCCTCTCGAGGTCTAGAGAGCTGCTGGGTTCTATCAATGTTTTGAGCAGGGCCAACCAATGCACAAGGGAGGTCAGGGGTCTGCTTGAGGTCAGACGCCCCATGGATGGCTCAATCAGGATTAGCCGTGGCCCCTTCTGGTTTTTGTCCTTTGCTTTGATTACTATTCCACATGGCCTCCTGCAACATGTGCACCAACCTTCTGCAGCACCCTAGCAAGGTTTAAGAACACGCTTTACCACAGACATATTCTTCCTATTATAAATATGCTTAGCTTGCAGGAAGGAAAGAAATGGTAGATTATTTAAGAGTGGCAAAAGGCTAACGTTTCCTACAAAATTGATTTGGCAATACATCAACCTTTTAAAGAGAAATTGATTTTTTAAAAACTTTGTATTAAACTGCAGCCTTGGTGATTTTGTTATACACTATTTATGGGTGGGGTAGGTGATAAAGTAAAGAAGCAGGCTGATATATGCTTGCCCATATTCATCTAATTCTAAAATACTCACTATATCTTCAGCAATAAAGAAAAAAGTCCCAAGCAATAAAAAAAAAAGCCCTCACATTAAGACTTTCCAAAGCTCAAACATGTAAGAACAATGAAAGCTAAAGATTTCTGTATAGCCACTGTACCTGTCAAGGCCTTCTGCTTCTGAGGTGACAGTAATACGTCTATGTGGTAGTAGTAAGTTTCCTTTGGGTCATTTTTATCTCCTTCAGAATTTGGCTTTGTCGATGCAATCCTTTGGCACTCTGCAGGCTCCTGTTTAAAGCTGGTTAGACCAAGGCCTTTTTCATCTTGTTTGCCATATTGGTCTGCATCATTGGTCAGTGTTTTCTCAATAACAAACAGATTATCTGTAGCACATGCTCTGCTGCTGAACTCAGCGGTGTTCGGAAAATCCATTTGAAAACCGACTTCATCATGGTTCTCATTCGATAGGTCTTCACAGGCTCTATGGTATGCATCCTTTACTGCTGGCATTACTTGGAATTTGTCTTTTTCACCATTTCCCAGAGAGGTGGGTGAGTCTTCAGGAGTTTTCACTCCCATTGGACAATTGGAATAAACCATGCCTTCTTTGTCATTTTGAATAATTAATCTTTGCTCTAACGTCTCAGTTACTAAGGTCATGACTAGCTCTGTTGTCGTGCTGGGAGCCGCTGTCTCTGGATGGCTTGCCTGGGATTTTGCTGGACCCCATTCCACAGTGCTGTGGCTGCTACCATCGAGGGGGCTGCTGGCAGAGAGGCTGCTGGAGGATGCAGGGCTGAGAGTGGGACACTGTGTACTCTTCATTTCCAAGAGTTGCTTTCCTTCTGTACAAGAGTCGCTATGTAAAGTGACTTTGTGAAAGTGTCTGTCAGTCACATCAACATGCTCTTCCTCATAGTTTTTTAAAAACTCAACACAGCGATCAAAGGAAAATGTATCCCCAGGGATTTCTTTAGGTTCTGAATGTCTGCTGGCCCAGTGGGATGGGTCGAATGAGGTGGAAGACTCGAGAGTGTTTTGACTAGAAGGCAAAGATAAAGAAGTTGATTTCTCACAACAGTCTATAGGTGGAATTTTGCTGCCTTTGTAGTAAATGCTGGCTGCCTTTTCTCCGACCATTTGCATGCTCGGTGAAGATGAAGAACAAAAGTCAGAATCTTTGCCACCTTGAACGGGGTAGATGTCAGTCATGGCACTTGGCAAATAATTTATTTCTTCTGTGCTTCGTCTTATACATAAGTCTGATATATTTTCTGGCATATCAAAGATGATTTTTGTCTCTCTGTCCACATCCTTGGTATCCTCAAAAGGCATTTTCTGTAAGTCTGTTTCACTTAAACTTGTGGTCTTCAGGGTGTCTTGTAAAGTAGGAAGAATGTTTTTGAGAAGAGTCTCAGCCTCGGAGAGGGGTTTTTTTTTGAGGGTGCTCTGACTAATTTTGAAGTCCTCCTGCTGAGAGATGGCAGATTCTACCACCTCATGGTGGTCTAAAACTGGAGACACTGTATCAGGGTTATTCTTCTCCCTCTCAGGGGCTGAACACAAAAAATCCACAGCTGTCTCGACATTCTTCTCCTTCTGGAGAGCAAACACAATAGGAGGAGAGATAGGCAAACTATCTGAACTCTGATGCTTGTTCTCAAGCTGCCACTTTTCAGGGTGCCTAATATCAGATGGCTCAGAAGACCTGGAACATTCTTTAGTAGTGCGATTGGAAGAAATGTTTCTGTATTTAGCTATTTTCCCCCTTCTTTTAGGATGAGTTATGTTAATTAATACGTTCTGTTTTTTACTCATGTATTTAACTTTAATTCCTTCTTCTACAATGCTTACTTTCAGGGAGGGTCTCTCTGTTCTGGCAATTTCTTCAGACTTAGATGGCACCTCAAGTTTTAATTCTTCTCCCAACACATTCCTACATCTAGAAGAGCAGCTTCTAGAAGTGTACCACTTCTGAATGTGTCTGGAAGAGTAATGTTGGTGACATACTGGACATCTCCTTTTTGTTGGGAACTGCATTTCTGTTTTACAGAAAAATTTGTTCTTGATTTCTACTTGCATGCTGAAGGCCCCACATTTCACTTCTGTAATGGTTTTGCCTTTTGCTGGTTTAAGGGCTTCCACTGTGTTTGGGAAATCCTGGAGGGTAATTTTTCCTGATAATGATTCTTCACAGGCATTAAACACGGCCACTGATAAGACTTTGTCTCGTTGATGAGAAATGGATGAAGGAGAATCATCATTTTCTTTCTCTTTACTTATTTTGCTGTCAGGTGAAAGCTGTTTATTATCTTTAGGGAGGAAAGGAGAATTCTGCTTTCCATTCATAGAAGCAGATGTATGCTCATCTCCATTTCCCTTAGATTTCCCTAAGGCCCTTGTCTGATGAAGCACAGCCTTTGGGGTATATCTTTTGACTTCCTCTTCAAGATCTTTTATATTATTTTGGTATGCTTGATTAGCAGGTTGAGGTACACCTAAAGAAGAAGCAAAAAAAAAAAAAAAGGAAAAAGAAAAAAGTTTTCTGTGTCTATTTAGTGAGCAAATGGGATACAAATTTTAGGGTACAAGTCAGTGCATATTCTTTGTATTTTGAGCAACATTTTCATTCATTTCTAGTATGTAAAAGTATTTTCCATAACAATTCATTTCTAATAAATACCTTAGTTTAAATCAGTTATCTTAGAATGTAGAATATTACTTGATAGTTCTAGGAACTAAGAATGTAATTAAGCTTTACTCTAAAAAGAGACTTCCAAAATGGGTGAAATGCACATTTCAGAACAAATTTATGCAAATAAATTTTAAGAGACTTCTTGATAAAGAATAAGTTGCTATGATCAAGTATTTGAACATGGCGTTAAAATACTACATGTAATACTACTATAATACAGGCTAAATCAAGCTTGATTTAATTTGAGAAGGTACAGCAAATAAAGAGACCCAAGTATGGGTTATAGACAGCTTTTTAAATAGGTCCAATAGTTTCCTTTGCTCGGGTAGAGGCTTTTCATAGCACAGAGAAGGTGTCCTAATATTGTCAGATGCTATAAATTTCTAGGGGAGAACTAGAGTCTGGATTTATTATACTGTGAAATTTCCTAATTTCTAAAGATTGTCTCACATTAAAAAAAAAAAAAAAAACAACAAACCCTCTATAAATGGAGGCCAATAAATTCAGGGGCTAGCTTTGGCCCAAGAACTGCCAGCTTGCAACCTTTACTCCTTTACTTTTTAATTTTAGAATATTTTGCTTGAAAATTTTGTGAATTTGAATATGAGGTAACAGATCTTGTGTAAAAAAAACAGTGGACAAAATACGAAGATCTTATGTTTTAAACTACGTCTGAAAGAGTATTTGGAAAGGAAAAGAGAGAAGAATAGGCAACAAATGGAGACATCATGGAAATTTATGAACTAGGTCTCCATGGAAATAATCTTAATAAGTTGACAAGCTAAGAATTGGAAAAGATTACTTATAATTATTTTAAATGTTTTTAATTTAAATATGGTTTTATATATAAGTACATATAAAATTATATTTTATATAAATATTTATGTAAAGAATAAATACTTAAATTCTCTTTAACCAGAAAAAGAAAAATATCCTACTGAAGTTTGGTTAGATGTGGCATACAAGTATGGGGTGTAGAAATATAACTACTGTTTCAGAATCGAATAAAGAGTCGTAGGTTTAGGAATTACAACTTTCTAACTTTAGGTTTTCAACTATGCTGGAGTTCCATGGAGTTCCCATTTGCCTCTCTGCTAGTCTGAGGGAATGGCTTTTCTCATAGCGAGCACTAAAAGAGTTCCCAGCAAGCCTGCTTACAATCTGAGAGCCGTAGTGTAGAAATTGTGGGAGAAATGTTTCCATGTCTTATCTCTCTAAAGCCTATTTACAATATAGCGTAAATGTAGTTTATATACTGGTGGACTGCCTTCTAAAACTATAGACTGTAGTTTATTCTCAAAATAACACCTTTATGCCAAGAACAGTTCAGTTTATAGACTTTTCAATTTCATAATTTTATAGTTTATAGCCTCTTTCAACTGACTATACTTCAGTTTCTATGACTAGCACCATAGAACCGAGTTAGTTATATAATAATCCATTCATAATAGAAACTAAGAACAGGGGTCTTAATAATTATTACTTATTTAATAAGTAAATATATCTATTTTAAATTTTTATTATTTGCAATATGTACATACATACCAAACTTCTAAATTGTTTCATAACATTTATATGTATTTATCTTCTTACTTTTATAGATATTCTGTGATAAAAAAACAAAGTACCTAGCCGGGCAGTTCATTTTATACATACTTATAAAACTAATGAATTAGACTTACATATTGTGGGAGTCAAGATTTTCCATTTTCTATAGACTTTTCTTCTTTTCCTTCTCATTTTGGGGAGCTGAGCATCTTCAGCTTTCACTGTCCTTGGAAAGCATAAAATTTGAAATTATTTTGCACTCAGAATTTAAGTTTAGTAAAATTACTAACTTAACTCATTTGCTCATTTGATAGCATAGTATTTTTCTCTGGTATCCAATAGTGTTCTCCTCCGAATACATTGTGTTACCATAATTATATCTTCCTTTCCTATTTAATTCTACCCCAAATATTTAGTGCACTATTATATCTGATATGAACATTCACATGTATTTTTTTCATATGTATAGACATTTTGGATGCAAGTTATAAAATCATAATCTGTTTAACTGATGATTTTTATATTCCAACTTTTCTTAGCTTAATAGAAATATGATTTCTGTGAGTTGACATAAATTTATCATCAGATTTATAGCCCTGCTAAATTGAGGGGGGTAGGGTGATGGGGAGATGGTTTGCCTCCATTACATTATCACCATAAACACTATATTATTATATAGTGTTTATATATATTAACAATTTATATTATAGCAATAATAAGAAATCATCCTTTCTTTTTAGAAGGCCAACAAGGGGGTTGGGTTGGGGAGAGGATTACAAACACATAATTAGTATCTTTCTTTTTTTTAAATTTCTGTCTTATACATATTTTGAAGCACGTTTAAAAAGTGCTTCAAAAACGCTTGACTAGGTTATTGATTATTTCTCTGTGTAGTTTGAATAGAAAAGTGTGGAGGGCTCCTCCGTATTTAGCAGAGGGTACTCTGGGCTTTGACGCAGAAGGTCTGGGTTGTGCTCTGGCTCTGCTGCTTATTCAGGGCGGGCCATGCAGTTTCTGTGAGGCTGAGTTTCCTTAATATATTATATATAATATAATATATATTATATATTATATTATTACATTGTAAGATTGGATACGTACTCTATAGTCATTGTAGAAGATAAAATTAATTCTGTAGCTTTATTGCAAAACAAATGGTTATTTTTCCTGTTGATGATGTCTTAACTAATAACAAGTATCAGAAAAGTTATTTAGAGGGGATGCAGCCTCCTAACTTCCCCGATATCATCTCGGTAGGCACCTGCCTGTGCTTAGAGCTATACCTGATTTAATTGCTTTCCTTTTAGAGGATTAAGCTGTCTGCAAAGAGGCAAAGAGAAATAACTTCACTCCCAAGCAATTGTTTTGGGTGTATTTAGGTAGACTCTGCCTTTGGATACCTCAGCAGAGCAGCTCAACTTTTATCTGTTTTACACATAACTCAAATAAAACGGGGCTGTTTTGTGGCTAGTTTTGGCAAAAATTTATTTAAATTCTTCTTAACTTATCTCTGTCCTCAAAATCCCCTATAGCATGGTATGTGATGATTTCAAATGCTTTTCCTCCATAAACTCTCAAAATCTCATAACTTTCTGAAAAATCTTTTTCCTTAGCAACCTTTTTTATATGGAGTAATCGAAACTCTTTTGGCATCTTCCAATTATCCTTTCTATTCTTTCCCCCAATAGGCACAATTAAGTTCCTATGGCTGACTAAGCAAGCAATAATCCTTTCTTTTTAGAAGGCCAACATGGGGGTTAGGTCGGGGAGAGGATTACAAACACATAATTAATATCTTTCTTTTTTTTTAATTCCTGTCTTATACATATTAGGTTTTCTCATTTAAAAAGTGCTTCAAAAACGCTTGACTAGGTTATTGATTATTTCTCTGTGTAGTTTGAACAGCCAAGTGTGGGGGGGCTCCTCCGTGCTTAGCAGAGGGTACTCTGGGCTTTGACTCAGAAGGTCTGGGTTGTGCTCTGGCTCTGGGGCTTATTCAGGGCGGGCCATGCAGTTTCTGTGAGGCTGAGTTTCCTTTGACTCTGAGCCAGAAATGGTAACAATTTTCACAGGCTTGTCCTGAAGAAACAACTGAAAATGTATGATAAATAGTTGCAGTCAAATGACATCTACCATTCTTAACCTTATATTGGTTAAGATACCTACATATCTGTTAGATATACATGTGAGTACTGAGCAGTGCCTGACGTGGGGAGAATATTCATCACATTAGAGCGGCAAGTGAGTCTAGATAAAGCTGATCAAACCATCAACTCTTTTTGAGTGAGAATATCTAAATGAAGTGTTTGAGATCATCCCATTCAAAATACTCATTTTGCACGGGAAAAAAGGATACCTAGAGAGTCCCTGCTTCCTTTATCACACTAATAGTGGTAAATTGAGGACTAGAACACAGGCTTTTAGGAATTGGGCTAACTCTCTTTGAGCAGACATGCAAAGTATAGATGCCCTGAGACTGCTTCTGATCATACAGAGCAAACTTTATATTCTTTTTGTGCTTAGGCTCAGAAAGAGCATGACAACTTTGATTCAGGAAATTGAATGTACTGTTGAACACTGAATGTGTACCTAGTGAAGGAGCAGAGCAGGGCTAACTCCATTTTGTGTTGCACCCGCCTTCTTGTGTGTGACCCCCACACGACCTCCCTCTGGGAGGAACTGTAGAGTGTTAGAATGTGGCTCAGCCCTCCCTTGAGCTAGTTGGTCCAGCCCGCCTGTGAGTTAGTTTGAGTTAGCCAATAGGAATGCAGAACCCCTAACCGCCAAAGAATGTAAACCCCGCCTTTTGCCCACCAAACTTGCGTGCCAATTCTGACCAGGGTGATAGGCTAGTTCAAACATTACTATAGGGTAAATTGTAATTCAATTGGCCACCTGTGTGTGGCCTGACATGACTAAGCAACCTTCTGTATGTGTTATAATCTCATTGGTCACTGGCCCCTATAAAACTGCTGTGCTTTTTGAAACTCTTTCTCTTTCTCTACATCACGCCGCTGCGTAGGTGAGTGTGGGAGACTGAGCTGGAGCTAGCTGGAATAAAGGGCTCTTTTGCTTTTGCATCGGACTCGGCTCCCTGGTGATCTTTGGGGATCTCAAAATCTGGGCATAACACCTAGTATGTAGCACAGTGCCTGACACATCACGGGCACCTAATAAATATGTATGACTAAATGAATTAGATGGACAGGTCAATCTGCATCTCACTATGTTTTTAATAACATACCCTCTTGTATTTCTAAAGGTATTCTTTCTTATTACTGTGTATTAATTTCTTGATTGTTAATAAAGCTCTATTTTTAAACAAATACACTGCTGATCTTTTTCCCCATTAGTTATCTCTCTTGCTCTGTACTTCTGTAAGAGGTACCCAAGTTAATGGTGCCTAGAAAAATTGGTTTAAGTCCCATGGGCAGTCTGTCGTGGGTGCTACAAATTCTAGTTTACTTAAAGGAAGCAAACATTTCCCCTGTTTGCCTGTTAAACAGGGCGTGGCTGTGGTGACATTGTCTTAGTTGATCCTGAGCAAAATGAGGAGTGGAAGAAGGTGTTGATTAGTGTCCCAGTCTACTGTTTCTTTGTTCCTTGTAGGAGACCCTCTTCCTAGTCAAATCACTGTATTCTCTCCCCTGACTCGTCCTTCTTTCGGAAAGAGCCTAATTAATTTATTCATAGAGACAGTGCTCACTTAGGACACCAGAAAGCAGGGGCACCAAAGTTTTAAAAGATTAAAGAATTTGGTATTTGATATTTCAAAAAATTTCAGAGCAGTCATCCCTGGGAAAATCAGAATATTGTTAGATTTCCTTCCACATGCTTTAGAATTTTTAATTCCACATCAACATCACAATCATTTCAAAGCTTTCCTATAATGATTTAATGATATTTGCATATTGGGGCATCTGAGTGGCTCAGTTGATTAAGTGCCTGACTCTTAATTTCTGCTCAGGTCACGATCTTAGGGTCATGAGTTTGAGCCCAGCCTCAGCTCTGCTGGGGCATGGAGCCTGCTTAAGATTCGCTCTCCCTCTCTCTGTACCCCTCCCCCTGCTGCTTGCACAGACCCACACATGCAAGTTCCTTCTTGCAAAACAACAACAAAAAAAAATGCAGGGTGCCTGCGTGGCTCAGTGGGTTAAGCATCCGCCTTTGGCTCAGGTCAGGATCCTGGGGTCTTGGCATCAAGCTCTGCATCAGGCCTCCTGCTCATCGGGGAGTCTACTTCTCCCTCCCTGTGGCTGCTCCCCCCTCCCTGGGTTTGTTCTCTCTCACTCAAATAAATAAAAAAATTTTCTGAAACAATTATTTCACACTTTCTCTTTTTTCCACCCTCCTGTCCCTGCTCCTCTTCCCACTCTCCATGATGATGTGGACCTATGATCAGAGGAAATAGAAGTTGACTGAAATTCTGTTTCCCAATACCAAAACTGTAAGATTCTTTGTTTCGTTTGTATCATATACAATCAAATCTCTCTTATTTGGAAGATGAAATGGTCCCTAGGACCATTTTCCTACAATTGTTCTTTGCCTCTCATGTAGTGTCAATTTCTGTCTTGTTACATCATTCTCATGTCATTGTACAAACATTCCCCGATCGCGCCATCTGTAGTCACATGGCTTTGTTCACCTTCGCAGCAACACATCTTGAAGGCGTTATCTATTCTGATTCCACTTTCTCTCCTCACATCTCCTCCAAACTCACTCTAAGAAGTCTGTTAAGTGCCCATCCTACTGGGAGCACTCTTGCCCCAGTCACCAGGGACATCTATATTGCCAAAGCGTGTTGTCCCTTCCCTGTAGTCGGGTTTTTCACACTTTTAGCAGAATTTGACACAATTGGTTATTCTATTCTTCTTGACTTTTTTCCTTCTTTTAGATTCCATGGCACCATGTTCTCCCAGTCCTTGTCTTGCTCCACGGACCATTCTTCTTAGATGCTCTTGCTGGATCTTCCCTCGCTCAGGATCTAATCTTCGCCATCTTCAGTGTTCTTTTTGCCTCTTCATCACCTCTCTCCCTAGGAAATCTCAACCATCTTCATGGCTTTAAGACCATCTATATGGATGACTCTAAAATTCATAATTTCACTCCTGACTTCTTCCCAAGTCCAGTGAATCCTGAATCTTTCCATTCTCAGCCAACAGCTTCACTTTCAGTCTAGCTCAAATCAGACACTGACATATCACCTTTGACTCTTCCTTTAGCTTACTTTCCTCCTCAAAACCACCAGCCAGTTTGCCCTACACTATTTCTAGATATCTTATCCTAAGGTATCCATTTATTTTTTTCTCCTTGCTACCACTCCAATCTAAATCTCCCTCATTTTCTACCTATGTATGTGTATATCTATGTGTGTACATGTATACATATGAATCTAGATTTTTTTTAAAAGAATTTTTTATTTATTTGACATAGAGAGACACAGCAAGAGAAGGAACACAAGCAAGGGGAGTGGGAGAGGGAGAAGCAGGCTTCCCACCGAGCAGGGAGCCCGATGCGGGGCTCAGTGTGGGGCTCGATCCCAGGACCCTGGGATCATGACCTGAGCGGAAGGCAGACACTTAACCTACTGAGCCACCCAGGCGTCCCTGAATCTAGATTTTTGAACTAGACATATAACATACATGATAAATATGCACAAAATATACAAAATACATAGTATGTAAATATATACATGATAAATATGTATATATTATATGTATATTTTAAAAATCTAGACTACTGCAATAGCTTTCTAACTGATTTTCTTCTATGTTTATAGATTATATATTTATTATATTATATATAATAAAATAAATATATATGTTTATATATTTATTATTCATATAGCTAGCAGAATTTTTAAATATATAGATTAAATCATGTCATCCTCCTCATGTTTAAAATTCTCTAATGGGGGCCCCTGGGTGGCGCAGTTGGTTGAGTGACTGCCTTCGGCTCAGGTCATGATCCCGCAGTCCTGGGATCGAGTCCCACATCGGGCTCCCAGCTCCATGGGGAGTCTGCTTCTCACTCTGGCCTGCTCTCTCTCACTCTCTCTCTTTCCTAATAAATAAATAAAATCTTAAAAAAAAAAATTAAAATTAAAAAAAAAAAAAAAAAATAAAATAAAATTCTCTAATGGCCCCTCATTCCACTTTGAAAAAATTTTAAACACTTTAATGTTTTTTTTTTTACACATATGCATAAAATTTAATTTTACTCACAGGTGAAATATATCATCATTAGATCTTGGGATGTACATTAAGATAGCCATTCCATTACAGACTCCTTGGATTTATATTTTTCATAAATGTTTATTTGTTCTGTGCAAAATTGGTAATAAAGCTTAGAAAAGTTACCATGATTGCTGTTATATATCAGCTGAATCTTATCACATTTGAGACCTTAGTATTGGATTTTATAGATCTCTTATCCAACTGGGTTTTGACTCATTACTATAATTTACAGAAGAATGACAAAAAATTTAAACAGGAAATACTAACAATATCTTTCTACTGCAGAATTAGATAGTGACACCATTATCCTGAGAAAACTGTTAGATGGTAGAGATTTCTTTTTAAAGTTATTGTTAGAAAATTTTACTGGTGCCACTTTTCTGCAAATGATTTAAAAATTTACTAGAGTATTGCTAAGCTGAAATGTTTTCCTTGGAACACTCAAAAGCAATGACCTGTTACCAATAAGAAGAGAGTCATGAAAGGCACATAATGATCACTATTACAATTCTAAAAGGAGACTAAATATGATGTCAATGCTACTTCAATTTAAAAAAAGAAAGAAAAAAAAAGAAAGAAATTCAGAAGGTTAAATGTTTAACTTCCAGGGTAGCATACTATCTTTCTTTAATGTCTTTAATATCCATTGGCTCCAGTTTTCTGTAGAATTTGAAAGAAATCTTTGTGTATTTCTTATGGCTTTATGTCCTTGATTTTAACACAAAGCCCATGTTCTCTGTATTAAATGTTTAAAGAAAATTTATACATGTAAAACACACTATGGAAAGTTCAGACTTAAAAACATTCAAAGAAAAGCAATTCTAAAATTTCCATTTACTTTTGAAAGTGTACAAATCTGTCTTCTGTCATTCCTGATTTTTAGTGGCATGGATTCAATCTATATTTTTTTGGCCTTTATTTTTAAAAATTATATAAGGCTAAGAAGACCAATACTGGAAAATGGCTATTTCAGTAATGCCTATATATCACTTCAAATTTGCACTCAACTTCTACGGGGCTATAAGGATGGAAGTTGACAAACTTGGTCACTGGGTAATAATTCTTAATGAATAGTTTGCTAGTGTCTTGAAACTAAACAGCTTTAGTTAAGATCATTTAAGGCAGTCTCAGTACTATTGCAAGTTGTTCTTTATACCTTTACTTCTTTCCTTGTGTTGAAAACATTGAAGAGTAAGTGCGTTTCTAACTATATCTGTATACATTCACCTGGATAAAATATTGGAATCCATTAGGTGACATCCAAATCTATGTCCAGTGAAACCAGCTTTTCCTTTCCCCAAGCACACAATAAATAAGTTATTGAAGCTCATAGGTAGTATTCATGTTGTTGGTGATCACTGGACATAATCTGTAAAGGTTTTGAGTCCAATAGACATAAAAGAACCTCAGTACTAAAATTATTATCTTTAAACATAAGCTTTGTTGGAATGCCATGACCTTATTTGACCCATAATCGATCAAACATAACTTAGAGGATGAGGGTAATGCTTGGAGAGCAAGAGGCACACTCCGTATAAGTTAAATTAGAATCTCTGCAGAAATGAAATGCAGATAGAGAAGTGTGTTGTGCAGTGTGGAATTTATTATTGTTCATATTACTATTATTAATGTTTTAAAAACTGGGTAAGGAAAAATTTATATTAGTGAACCAAAAGGAAATTGAGCTCAGTATTCATTAATGAAGTTTGATAAATTAAGTAATACTAGTAAAGGAAGGGAAGGATGAACTGAAAATGCAAGTCCCTTATACTTCTGAAGGTGTCTGCTGTTTGTTCCAGGATAGATGGGTGTGAAATCACCTACCCAACTCCCTCCTGTCTCTTCAGGAGAAACATGGAGAGGCAACAAATTGCCCAAGGAAATGTAGTGCTGAGAGGCTGCCTCACTTCCTCTTCCACCATAGCAAGACTCTGAAAGTGAAGCGTTTTTTTTTCTTTTTTAAGATTTTATTTATTTATTTGACAGAGAGAAAGAGATCACAAGTAGGCAGAGAGGTGGGCAGAGAGAGAGGGGGAAGCAGGCTCCTTGCTGAGCAGAGAGCCTGATGCGGGGCTTGATCCCAAGACCCTGAGATCATGACCTGAGCTGAAGGCAGAGGCTTTAATCCACTGAGCTACCCAGGCATCCAAGTTCTTTTACCTAAGATTATTCAGAGATGTTTATTGCTTTACTGTGTTACACGTAGAGGCTCTTCCTGGTATGCTTCAGGAACTACCCCTTTCCTCTCTCACTTTATTATAAAATGAAAGGAGTTAAATTATAGTTGGGAAAACCCAGTGTACGTCCCACAGAGGAAGCCTTCCTACAGAGATTCTATGGGCTCAAGGTCTTGAGCTGGACCTAATGTAGAAACGTAAATATAATGTAAACTTCAAGGAGTTTACAGTGTGGCACAGGGATTCTCAAACTTGAGAGTGCTCAAAATATCACTAAGCAACTTGCTAAAAATGTAGATTTGGGGCCTCACTTTAGAGATTCACATTCTGAGGCAGGGCACAGGAATATGCATTTTTAGTAAGTACACACTCTCCTACTCCCTTGCAACCAAGTGATTCTGATTCAGAAACCCCACTGAAACAGATATAACTGGATAGGTGGGATGGGATCTCATTCAGAAAATCTTTAACAGCCTTAAGATTTTAGAGTAAGTCAAGGGCCCCTGGCTGGCTCAGTCGGTTAAGCGAGTCTGCCTTTGGCTCAGGTAGTGATCCCAGGACCCTGGGATCCAGCCCTGCCATGGAGCCTGGCCATGGAGCCCCGCATCTGGCTCCCTGCTTGGCAGGAAGCCTGCTTCTCCCCCTCCCACTCCCCCTGCTTGTGTTCCCTCTCTGGCTGTCTCTCTCTCTCTCTCTCTGTCAAATAAATAAATGAAATCATAAAAAAGAAAAAGAGATTTTAGAGTAGGGCAGTTCTGAGGAAACTTGCAATGAATTCAGTTTCACTTCATTCCACCTCATTTTCCTCCTTTCCCAATTGGTATGCACTAAGGTTTAAATTTTTTATTGTTTTGGTTTAAGCACAGATTGCTTTTCTTTCTGTATCAGCAAGTTTCTAGGGAGAAAACTCCTTGAGACATCACTTTTTTTTTTGTTTGCTTGTTTTAGGTTTTTTTTTAGGTTTTTTTTGTTTTGTTTTTTTACTCCACCCCGTGTAAAGAAGCTCTACTAAAGTTGTGTCCTAAATCAATCTTCGGCGTTAACGCTCCAATATCCTTCTTTCATTTTGTGCTAACCATAATATGTGATAAAAATCTAGCAAGTCAGGTTAGCAGGGCAAGGCCTTTAGGGTAAGAAGACGTCACATATTTTTTTTTTTTTTTTTAAGAAGATGTCACATATTTTTGATTGCTTATCTCCCATGTTCACATTTGACTTCTCAGAATTAAGGGTTCCTATATTTTGGGATTGATTTTGTTTATGAGGGCCAAAATGATTGGCAGGTACATGGGCATTACAACGTAGTGGAAGTATTCAGAAGGAGAGTAGTTGGTAGAGTGAATGAGGTACTCAGCCCTTGATCTTCCTATTTATAATGGTGTGTCTATCAGCTCATTTCCTTCGAACGCCCATATTTGGTGGATATGGCTCTTTAAGAAGCACCTCTGGTGAGGCTAGTCTCCTCTGAACCAGACCTCTGGCTGCTCCACAGTCAACCTGACTTGAGCCAACAGAGCTTTAGAGGAAATTTAATTTTGGGCCCTGCAAAGGTAGATAGAATGCCCCAGTGTATAGAGCCATTGATTATCCCAGTCTCCTGAGAAATCATTAGAGATGCAGGCTGAAATGTAGGATCCACAAGGACAAAGAACTTGTCTATCTTATATTTTGATGTGTTCCTTTTCCACATATGTGGAAAAACACAGTAGTTAGTAAGCATTTTAGGGTGGATGAATGAGTAAAACTTGCTCTATTGTTTCCTGATTTCAGTCATTTGTATACTACCTTCATGATTCTGACTATTCCTTTGAAATATCCATGCTATTTGCTTAATAGTTTCTTGATTTATTGAATTTTTACTTTAGCTTCACGTTAGATAATAATGTATGTGAAATTCTGAGTTGTAGCTATTGCACATTAAAACAAAAACAATAACTAATAAAAAAAATATCTTTATGTTGTACCACCCCAAACGATTTTGTATACCAGCAGCGGTACGTTGCCTCTTGCTTGAGAAAATACAGTCATATACTGTGTGCTATTATCATGACATTATTAGACCAGGAATCTATTTTGTATTTTGCTTTGCTTCATTTCCTTTTTGGGTTTTGCATGGTTATTAGACTACAAATTTTGCTAATCCCATTGCAGAAAGATGCATGAATTAAATATCACTGTATGAAGGGGAATCACCCTATTCAACTACAGTTAGAACCCGAGCTACTCTAAATTTTTTTCAATTGCTAGGTCTGAGAAATCTGTAATTATGGTTTTCCCCTACTCTGACCTTGACCAGCACAGGGACCTTCAGACTCTATCTTGAGAATCCCATTTCCATTCTCTCAGTCCTAAGAGACAATTCACATTATTCCTTTTCCACTAATTATACTGTCTGCAACTGGATGAGAGTGACATCTTAATTGCAACATTTATATATTTCAAATAATAAAAAGTTTACTAAACAGGTGTATTTCTATTAGGCGAAGAAAGAGGAAAAATAAAGCACATATGTGCACTTAAATATGTCACTAGATACTTTGAAAAATTGGCCAAGAATAGGCACAAAAGGATAATTGAATAGATCTCAGGGACTACTTTTTTCCTGCTCAAGACTTTCCCTACCTATTAATTAAATGAAGAATGCCTTTGAGTTTTCTAAAGAGGAATGCTGTCTCCTTTTTCACTTACTGAAGTGGAGCCACACTACTTCACTAGGTTACAGAAGAGCTGTGCTTCTCTGAAGACTTAATAATTGCTGAAATACCAACTCTTGATGGGTTTAAATAACATCCTCTTAATTTTGAACCATTCAACCTTAAACCTCAGTTTGAAGTAGTGTTTGAATATACTGTGTCTTGATCTTCATATAGAAACCTCTGTGTGTAATTTCTTACAAACATGAAATCCCTGTGATTCTTTCAATGAGACATCTTATCCCTCAGGGGCAGATCTCATCAGTTCTGCTGACAACAGAGTTTTTGATAGCTCAAAACAGAAAATGTGTAACATCTTCATCCCTTTTCAGCACAGAATCAAGAAAAACCAATATATAACCACACTGCTAAATTCTAAAGAGTGAGAAAAAGCTGAAGTCAATATTTAAACACTCAAAATACTTCTTCCTACCCCCAAGCAAACCTGTGCTTTGCTCATAGTAGCCTAAAAAAAATGGCCATAGGTTAATTTCTACTTCTTCCAGTTATTCAGAAGGAAGTAATGAATATATTCTATATACCTATATAGATATATATCTATAGATATAGATATATATTCAGAAAGGAGTAATGAATACATTCTATATCTTATCTATAAGTATATATATGTATATATTCGGAAAGAAGCAATGAGTATATTCAGTGGAAATGTTATCATCATCAGCTATTTATTAAGAGCCAACTTTTTATTTTTATTAAGGTACTTTGGGCATTTTTATTTTTTATTTATTTTTATTGGGCATTTTAAACCTCATCACTGGTTTAGAGTTCATAATTCAAGATACCTTGAATTGCCTTAAAATTACTTGTGTTACCTCTGAAAAAAGTAATTTGGTGAGAATATTAATTTAACAAGATATAAGGACTACAAAGACGCTTTAATCAAAAAATTTAGAGACATCTTCAATAATTTCAGAATCACCATTTAAAAAAATTTTCTATGCTCATTTTACTAATTCACTAAATAAATTTTCATAGCTTAATCCAGTCTAATGCATGTTTTTGAAAGTAACAAAAAAGCATGTATTTTAAATGTTTTATGTTTGAGGGTGTCTGGGTGGCTCAGTCGGTTAGGTAGTTGCCTTTGGCTCAGGTCATGATTCCAGGGTCCTAGGATCGAGTCCCGCATGGAACTCCCTACTCAGTGGGGAGCCTGCTTCTTCCTCTCCCTGCTGGTCTGCCTACTTGTGCTATCTTCCTGTCAAATAAATAAATAAAATTTAAGGAAAAAAAAGAACAGAATGTCCTGTTAAAAAAAAAAAAAAAAAAGATTCTCTCTCTCCCTCTGCCCCTCCTCCCACCTTAAAAAAATGTTCTATGTTTGATATTTTCTGCTGACCTTTCTCTTACATAGCTTAGGCTACCAACTATGCTGTAGTTTGCCTACTGTCATAAAAATGTGTGTAAATTGCAGTCTGGCCAATGATGAGGGAATGAGAAATTATGCTTAGAATTAATCTGCCAGGTTAATTCAATCACTTTATGATTAGGTTTATATTGGGCAGATAATCAGTGCTAATATTCCATCCTATCCCTCAAGTTCATGGAGCTCTGGGTGGTCTCATGAGATAAGAATAAAATATCAGTGTATTTTGTGTAATGAGTGTATATCTTCACAAGTCAGCACATTCAGAATTTTCATTCTGCTTTTTGCAAAAATAACCAGGAACCAGTCTATGAAAGAGCCATCATAACTGAAAGAGTTGAGAATTTGACCTATCCCAGTTAAATTCCTAGTGTGTCATTTTAAAGACTTTTTTGAAAATCTGGTTATTGAATGATTTTTTTCCCCTTAAGATACCAAAGCTATTTTATAAGCATCCTCATTGTAATTTAATCGCATGGGTACTACAAATTTCTCTGAGAAGTTAAATGACTGCACCTAGAATTTTTTTAAAAGTGAATTACTAGCAACTGAGAGTATATCTGGGAAAACAAAAAGTAGACAATAGATATTTATTTTTCAGTTTACTTTCCAAATGAAGGGTTTTAGGACACTTGTTCAATGCTGTTGCAATCTGATACTAGAATAAAATAACTAATGTTTAAGTGCTGGGATAAGAAAAGGTTTAAAACCATCTAGTATTTAAGTTCTGAGACTGGGGAAGGTAAGAAGGACTGGCTGAACTCCTGATGGCGAGAGAAACTTTGTAAATTTATATTGACATCAAAATCTTGGAAGATGTCATTGAAAGATCAACTGATGGTGAAATTGCAAATACATTATTTTGCAAACTTTGATTTGGTATTATTTATACAAAAGATATCAGCCAGAATCTTTTGCCAATGAAATTGGTCTAAGTCTCATAGTAACTGCAGTTGTTTATAGAAAAAACATTATTCCCTAATGTCTTCTTTCTGGAGATCAGATTACAATGCTTTGGTTGATCAATATATTTCAAAAAATTAAATACAAACTTTTATATAGGCAAAATTACTTTCATACAGTATAAAATTAAGGAAGAAAAATTCTACTAACTAAATCAGATGAGAAAATAATTTTGGTGATTAGTAAATTTAATGCTACAATGGAAACAAAGCAGAATTACAGAAATTCAAAACAAGGGCTATTGCTTTGAAATGAAACTGACCTTCCATGAATTCAGAATGAATTTCAATTATGCTTAGAAGCCTAGCTTGTCAGTTGCATTTTCCTTGCTTTCCAAATGCACAATTTATTTCAAATAACCAAATTAGGATATGGATGGTAGCTATTCAAATGTGCATATGATGTCTTCCTTAGCATAAATAAAAGAGGCCTAAACACACTGACTATTTAGAATTTTTTTCCCATCCATCCTTTTTCTGTATCCATCCTATTTGGTAACACAGCAAGTTACAAACAGCTGTTGAATTTTTTTGTGACTGGAAAGAAATGAGTTGTTAAATTGTCTTCATATATAACATTCAAATGATTTCCCCTTTGCTATCATCCTTTGCTAAGCAACTAATCTAGGACAGCAAGGATTAAAATAGAGGATACTTCATTCAAAACAGCAAAAGAAAAAAAAAGGAGAAAGTAAAAAGAACATATAATCAACTCACCTGCGTAAAGCCTTCATAATTCCTCAGCTCTGAAGGAGACATAGATAAAACCCAAAGATGTATTTTGAAAAACAAGGAAAGGAAGTAGAGATTTGAATACTTCCTCCTGTTCTACTTGGGATTTATCTGGGTTGTCTAAATCCAAAATCTGATTAGTATACTTAATCTTATGCAGTGTCAGGAATGATCTACCGTCCTTTAATCAGTCTATTATTATCTGTCTTAACCATTCCTAACAGTCTGTTGGTTTTCAAATATACCTTTGTGAACAATGATGTTCACATCATTGTAGATGTGTGCTTTTGTGGCGTAGGAGTTTGGATAGGGGTACTTCAAAACACGGCTATGCTGTTCCTGTGGTGTAAATGGAGTGGAAGAAATCCATCCCCCCAAGGAAAATGTAAATGATCTAGTTTGGCTCTTGACACTGGTGGGGTTAATTATAAGGTAACTCATTTATCTTTGTGAGATAGATACAGGGGCAGAACAGTATGGGGTATGGTACGGGGTGTATGGTACGGCAGAGGTTGTAGATTTTGATGAGGAAGATTTAAATTTGAGTCACATTTCCATATCCTATGTTGATTTTGAGGGTCATTTGACTTTTTTTAGAATCAATGTGCTCGTCTATAAAACTGGGAAAATAATATAGGCTCTGATTTAGAATTTTTGAAATCCTATGAAATATGTAAATGAAATTAGTTTAGAAGTAGAGTTTAGAATCTTTAAATGAGTCATGTCTACTGAACTGGTAGCAAATGACATTGCTCATAATTATTTAGGTGATTCTTATTAATGTCGAATAAAAATTTAGAAGGTTTTTCTGTGGCTTTTTGCAAACACATAAATTAGGATATATATGAGGCTGGAAGTAAGGGAAGTGATCAGAGTCGAAATTGCAGAGGTAAATTGCTATACTAAGGAAATTGGACTTGATCTTTTGTCCAAAGCGAAGTCTTTCTTAAGAATTTAGCAAGATCTCTTTGGCTGCATTGTGAAAAAGGAATTGAGAGTAAAACTTGAAGTAAGGAGACAAATTTAAGAATCTGATGTAGAAACCAGATGAGTAGCCTGAGTTCAGATGGTGGCAATGGACAGAGAGACAAGAAGTATTAAGATTCAATAAATATTAAGAAGTAGAGAGAAGGAAAGAGAAGAAGATACTGAGACTCAAGAAATATTAAGAACTAAAAGAAACAGGATATGGAGATTGCTTGGCTTCAGGGTGGGGTAGGATAAGGAATAAAGTAGACAATAAGGATAATAATACCTAAAAGTTCCATATTAGAAATTACAAGATTATTAAAATAGGGGATTAGAAGCAGGAATGTACTTGGGATAAAAGATAATTTAATTGTACACATGTAGTATTTGGGAGGCAGTAAAATGTCCCAGTAGGTATGCCTAATGGATAGCTGGAGACAGAAATCTGGTAATTAAGCAAGTAGTGAAGGTCTTAGAGAAATGTCCAGAGTAATAAGAATATAAGGTCCAACCTGAAAAATGACCAAAATTTAAGGAACTGAAAGAGAAATTTGAGACTGGAAGTTCTCAGTGCAGCATTATTAAGGGAATTCTGTAAAGTAGCTCTGGTAAGTGGAAAGATGAAAGGATTTGAAGTGAAATACTTGGGTTCAAATTTTGGCTCTCCTATTTATTCACAATGTGACTTTGAGAAAGTTAACCCCATTTAGCCAACTGTAAAATGGGGATAGTGATATTGACATATCATAGAGTTAAGGATAAAAAGAAATAATAATTGTCAACATTTTATATATAAAATCCTATGTAAATATTATTAGTATTATGAGAATAAGCTAACCAAAGAGTTACATTTTCTTAGGAGTTTGTTGTAAATAGCGAACCATAAGTAGTTCTGAGAAATATGTTGGGAGAAAAAAGGCAACAAATAATTTTTACAAAGTTCAGAAATCTGGATTTGAATTAAACTTAAAACTTATCAGTGTTAATGTTAGATATACTGAACAAGGAAAATATACACACCCTCTTCATGGTGTAAAAACAAAACAACGCATTTTATGTCATCATTTTAACAGAATGATGATAAATTATTAAAGAATAATAGGATTTATTATCATATAGAATATTATGATTTATCATCATAACAAAATGAAAAATGTTTATTATTCACTAGGATGTATGAAATGGCTGGAAACTAAGAAAAAGATCAGTCTGACAAACCCAGCAATATGTGTAAAATAAGAGTGTTTTTCTGAACTAATTATTATTAGACATCTGTACAGCAATGAAAACTTTGAGGTCCATACTTATACATGCATATTTTCTTTTCATCCTTGACAGCACCTCCCAGAACACACAGAGTTCCTACTGGCTTACCACTCATGGCTACATTCCCAGTGATGATGGTCAGATGATGGTCAGGAGCAGATGATGGTCAGGACCAATGCAGCCCCTGAGGTTTGAATTTGTGCATGTCATTAGGACATCTTATTTGGAGTTCCAAATCCTCCAAACTGGCATTAGAGTACTCAAATTTGTTTCATAAACACAAGTAAACCCAGCAAAAAAGCAAACTAACTCTTAGCAGCAAATCATTGGATAAATGGCATTTTAAATTGTTTTTAGCCCCACTGATAGAGGTAACTTCAGCTCACTGCTATCTGAAAGCAGTATAAATATTTATAAGGTACTCTACTGAGGTGTTCAAAACATTACACTGCTCCAATAGACTACAATTTCAGGGTACAGTAAAATGGACAGGATGAAAAGTAACAAAACAAAACACTTCAGACAACATTATCTGTCCATTTATGCTGGCTGTTCTAAAATAGGGAAGAGTGCTGTTTTCAATTTCTGCTTCTGGGTGGAACTTTTACATCACTAAAAATGAAACCACCTCACAAGTGGTTAGAATGTTCTTAATTCATGGGAGTGAGACAAAGAGTTGGTCTGGTATAGTTTCCATGAGCCTAAGACTGGAAAGCCAGGATATTTTTTTTTGCTCCTTATGCTATATTTTGTCTGTCTCTTATCAGACTTCTAGTCAGAAAGAAAAAAAAGTTTCCATTAGCAGAAAGGCTTCTTTTTAAACTTAAAATCGGTTTTAAAACTTCACAGCTGCCCCCACTATTCTGTACAGCATCATTACAATGGGAATTGTGAAAAGGAGAAATATCCATTGTCCAATGCTATGGTGTTGTGTGGTTAGCAATAAAAGAGAAACATAGTATTGAAGGAATAAAGAAAAGTTGAAAGTGCTATTCCCACCAATAAGTACAATTATATGTAGATATCCTTCAGTAAAAATAGAATGAGGAATTTGCCTGTTAGCCCAATTAACATAACCAAATGTTCTTTTTATAGTTGAAAAAATGTTTCCCAAACAATAAAAGAACTCAGGCTTCTGATTACCCATTTTTCCTATGCCATCTTTATTACTTGAATAACTTTCCTTTTGACAATTCTACTTTGGGCAAATAAAATGAACCATTTGAAAATCTATTGTAGATGATAATAAATTGTGCTTGCTCTTACAGAAGCTGTTCTGAATTCTACCTGAGTGTTCTGGGAAGAAAAAGGACAAGGCATAGTGTAGGGGGAAAAATCATTTTCAGCATTGAGTTTATTTTCACAAAGAAACTCCTTTCCATTTCTCTTCTGACTGCTAAGACGTTTTGAAGATGCAGGCTCTGGTGACATTATCCTTCCCTCCTTGAAATACACCCTCTATGTATTACATCTGCCCCTGTGTTTCATCTGCCCTTATGTCAAAGCTCCCGAGCATTTGAACCCCTTATTGAGCACCCTCCACCAGCACTGAAGCCCTTTTTTTTCAACCCATTTGCTGCAAGGACTTCTGGTTTGCCTCAAGACCTATCTCTTTTATATTTACAGTTACTCCTACTAATTTTGTACTTTGGATTACTTTGTCCTAGATACTTTTCTACTGGAGAAAACTGGGCCTTTTGCCACAACACACATGAATTTCAACACCTATTACTCTTAACCTTGCTTGAATACACATATATATACACACATACACACACATGCATATGTGTATATATGTTTGTATGTACATACACATACATATGTGTGTATATATATGTATGTATGTATATATTCAGAACCTAATAGTTGGCTCTCATCTTTAATAAAATTTGTGTTGTGGAAATTTTATTCTAAATAATTAATAGATTTGTTTTATAGAACATTTTCACCTACCATTTTGCTATATACACATCAACAACACAGTTCTAGAACCAGCTGTCTACTTTTATATGAGATTTAATTGAGTTTAATTGGCTTATTAACAAACATACTCTCTCCTTCCACCTCATGGTCTCACCCTTTGTTGTTCCATTCTTTTGTTCATCCAAATCTCTAACCTGATCTTTGAAAGAGTTACTTAATAATTTTTCCAACTAACTGAAATATGTGTGCTTCTAATTCTTTTAGCCCTTCCATGAACAATAAACAGTAGAAAATTCAAAATGCAAAGATTGGTAATTTGAGACAATAAAAATAGATATTAGACATATAACTTCATCGGATGAAAAATTATTGATTGTATATACATGTCTATATGTAAGTTTGTGTGTGTGTGTGTGTGTGTATATATATATATATATACACACATACATATGACTTAACGATTTAAGTTGTCCAGATAAGACTACTTTTAAAAGGGCTTTTATACTTTTTGTTTACATATCATTAAACAGGGAGGATGACTGAAATTTGGCTTTTTTCATTTTTCAGAAGACATTTATCAAAACATATTAAAAATACATAACACACAAAACAAAATGGATAGATAAATATTTTAATATAATGTTACCTTCATTTCCATTAGAATACATTCATGGCACTTGAACCTCTAAAATTTCTTTGCTATTCCTTTTACTTACATTCAGCTTTTCACCTCTCAGAGGTTAGCAATGTTAAGAACAATTATTAATAACAATAATTTACTTACTGATTTTCCCTGAGTATAGGATTAAATATCCAAAACTAAATTTGTAACTACATTTTGTCGATATTTTATATTTTACTTTGCTCCCTGAACATGGAAATCTGGAACTTTATGATGTAATCTTAGAATCTCTTAAGTAAATTTGGAGAAAAACTGAATCTCAAGTTATCAGACTTCATAATAATCAAGGCACATAATATTCTGTGTACTTATGTAGTTCAAATTTTATTATGTATCTTAATGTCCAATCTAAGTCAAGTTTGTCCAAAGTCCTGATACCAATAAACTTTCATCCGTTTTTAAGAAAATCATTGTTCATTAGTAAAGTTTTTAATCTAAGAATATGATATTTATGTTAAATGATTTTAGTATCTAAAATGTTAATTAACAATATGGGTAAACTAAATTTTTTCTTTTATATTCCTTATTTAATTCCTAATTTTTAAAAAAAATTTTATTTATTTATTTGAGAGAGAGAGAGAGATCACAAGCAGGCAGAGGAGGCAGAGAGAGAGGGGGAAGCAGGCTCCCTGCTGAGCAGAGAACCCGCTGTGGGGCTCCATCCCAGGACCCTGATCATGATTAACTCACTGAGCCATCCACGTGCCCCGATTCCTAATTTCTTTTTATCATTTCTTCTTATCATTCCTTATTTTAATTTAATTTCTTAACTTTACCCATAATTTTAGTAGTAGTTTCTACTTCCTATTAGAGGGAGAGTCCTGCACTAAGTTATCTAGTATAGATTGTTAAAATTAAGCTATTTAACTATAATTACTATTAATTGTATGAACAGTGGTAAGTTGTAATTGTGTAACTTTCATCGATTAATTGATTCAAATTTAATGGATTAAATTAATTAAATTCACCTTCAGGATTTCTTTTTCCTTATTTATAAAAGGTCACTGAACTACATATATTATCCTTAAGGTTTCTTCCAGTTCTAACATAAAATATTAAAGAGCCAAATTATGTAAACTTATACACTTATAGACAAAGTTTTAAAACAATTTCAAAATACCCTTATAAAATATGATAGTTCTATGTTGTAAAATTGTGAATTACTACAATTTACTTTTCTCCAAATCTTGCTGATTCAGTTCCAAGATAGAGTTATTTTATAAAGGCTTCTTAGAATGTGTTGATGTAAGGCCAAAATCAAAATGTTGCATTTGAGTTTAATAAGTATAATTAGTAATGATTACATAATTTTTTGCTAATGCAGATAAATCCCTTATCACAAAATGACATAAAGCCAGTGTTTTTATTGGATACGTAAATCTATCTGGGAAATATTTAACATCTGATCTTTGAGGAAAATTCCTTTCAAATACATTTAATTTCAGTGAGAAAGCAGAGAGTTTTGATTTGTCTTAAAAACAACTTCGAGTGTAACAGATAATTATACATATTAATTGATTTTAGGTTTAAGGAGGAGGTCCCATACATAATGGTATGCTCTCACTTAAATTCCCCTTTCATGAAGGCATGGTATTCTGATCATTAGCAGAGTTGTTAAAGTAGAAAATTCTTAACACTCATCAAAACAGACACATGGTAGCACTATAACAGCACCACTGCTAGAACAATGAAACCAGGAGAAAAAAGTGGAATATAATGGGAAATGAGCAAAAATCAGCTACTGATGGCTGAAAGAACCTTTATGGTAATGAAAAGACTGGAAATGAAGCCTAAAATTCATTAAAATTAATTTGTCTGATTTCTCAAGAATAGAACTTTAGTGAGTGGTCTAATGCTTAAAAGAGGCACTGGAATTTAGGTCTGTTTAAATGTTTTTGTTTACATTTTAACGTCTTTACAACATGATTTTTCTAAATAGAAATATGGTTTTGTGAGATGGAATTGTAGAGCACAACCAAAAAAATGGAGAGGCTGACTTGGATTTAACAAAATCTGAGGCAGTGTTGTAACTTATAAAAACACAGATTCTATGATTAAGATGGAGAGTACATGTTGAAAATATTTCTGAAACCTAATATGATATTTTGTGTTGTGACATTCCAAAGAGCACTAAATATTTCTAATCTCACTTGAGGAATAAGTTATTAGAAATCAATTAATACTCAAAATCTGGTTATTTGATTTAGAGGTTGGGGTTCATTCTAATCCAGTGTTTGATTAACTGATGGGCAATAGCTCGGCTTGGTGGCACAAAGAATGCCTGCTGCTTCCCTTTGGTCAGAACATCCACAACCTAAAATACACCATAATAAAATGTATTAGGATTTCAACACTGTCATACTTAAATACTACTTCTATGCTTATACAATTTAACTAAAATGTGATTATTTGACAGTGAATAACAATAGTACAAAGTGACAACATCCATGTTCAACATGCAAAATTTAGTACAGTATCTTTAGTTGATCCAATGAGTTAGTAAATCAATTTGCAAAAATATTCCAGAAAAGCATATTCCTTATGAAAATAAGGACATGAAAAAGAAAAGTACACGCTTCACACTTATTTTTAAAGTGAAGTCACTTTTGCAACAGGTTTCCTTTTATAAAATTCTAAAAAATATTTAACTTCTACTTTTTGAAGTTGAGCATAAAATAAAATAAATTTTGTTTAGGCAAAGTCAGAAATGATTTCAGTGTTCACTACTAATAGTGTATCCATCTGTTTTCTCTACAAATACTCTGGGTTAAGCAAAACACAGACAAGTAATTTATCTTTCATTATACTACTGAAGGATGATGTTTTAAAAAGTTTTTGTGACTGTATCTTTGGTATATAGTTTTGTTATTTTTGTCCTTAAGCACACTTTAAAATGAACAAGAACTTTTCAAAAATTTTAAGCATTTTTACTGATATTTTTTGAGAACTATTTGTTTTAATGCTGTAAACTAAAATACAAAATGGCTAAGAATAATCTTCCTGTTTCTCATATTTAAAATATTGTTTACCTGTTTTAAGCCCATTAAAAGCATCATTAATCTGAAGGAATGGCATTTGAAATTAAAAAATGGCACAGAATCATCAACTAAAAGAAGCTCACAGAATAAGTTGATACAGGACATATCAATTACATTGTAATCCATGCATGATGGATGGGCCATACCCATTCATTCAACTTGGTGAAAACATGTATCCTTGCTGCATGCCCAAAGAGAACAATCAATTCAGAAGAAGGAAATTAAATTGAACTTTACCTGTTCTCTAGTGAACCAGCGGGCATCCTCTATTTCATTCTTGTCAACTTTAATTTCTGTAGACACTGCCACAGCTAAGCAACCAATCATTAAGGAGGAGGGCATTGGCCATGGCTGACAAGAGACATACTGAACATGGCCAACTTTGACTCCACTTTCCTCTTCTACTTCTCTCCGAACAGCATCTTCTATTGTCTCTCCTAATCAAATGGGGCAAAAGAACAAGTAGCTGATGAACATGTCTTGGAAATTTTGTGCTCCGAATGGTTCAAACATTTGGAAATCACTTTGGACAGAAACCCAGTTCAAAGAATGAGAAAGCAGAAGCCTAAAACTAGACTTGAATTAAAAAAAATTATTTCTTAAAGTATATGAACACATACATAATCAAAATGCCAGAAAACTTTTCCTGAAGGTCCAGATTTTTTGGTTAGGGTAAAATGGTAACATCTACAACTATCCAGCACCTGCTATTAGTTAAACACTATGCAAACATTTTATATATTATCTCATTTACATGTTATCACTAAATAGTTACAAATTATCATTCCAAGATTTTTATTAATGGCTAGCCTTTTCCTTACTAAAATTTTGAAATTTTTTATGTTGTCAAACAATTACTGCAGATAACTTTCTCAAAAATAGTTAAAAATTCCACTAAAAGTTTAAAAACCACATAAGAAGAAACAGTATTTTTTCTTTCTAAATGATTTTTTTCTTCTAGATGACTGTTGACTCAGGTATGATAAACTAAAGTAGTGCCTAGAAATGTACTTTTTAATTCTGATTTGTTGGAATTGAGAATTAGAATAAAGGGAATGGTTTCTAAGTTTATCTGAAAGTTTAGAAATATTTTGCTATTTAAATATAACATTTTATATCAAATAGATTGATATATTTTCATATTAAAACCAACAACTTATGTTCACCAAAAAAAAAACATAGTGGAAAGGTAAGTTATGGACTAGCGTTAAGATATTTGCAAGACCATAGCTAAGAATATAATACATACTACAAAACTCCTGAAATGAGAAAAAAAGGATAAACTACCAAAACAAAATTAGGAAAAGAATATAAACACGTAAAATTCAGAGAAAATGAAAATCAGATGTCTAAAACACATTTGAAAAAGATGCTCCATCAGTAGGGAAATGAAAATGAAAACTACAATGAGACTATTTCATACCTATCAGAATAGGAAATTATAAAGTATGAAAATCCTAACTTGGTGAAGATGTGGAACAAGAGAACATTTCAGTGCTGTTAAAAAGAGTGTAAATTGGTAGGGACACTTCAGAGAGCAACTTGGCAATGTCTATGAAAGGTTGGGATGCTCATATCCTATGAACTAACAATTCTACTCTCAAGTACATACCCTTGATAACTTTTGCAAATGTGCACAAGGAGTAGTATAAGAATATTCTTTAAAGTGTTGTTTGCGATAGCAAAAATGGATATAAACTAACTGTCAAACAGCAGAATGGATGAATTGAAGAGTATTTATAAATAAAATGGTACACAGCAGCTAAAAAAAAAAAACGGCCTAGAGTTATTAGAGACAGCATAGTGATTAACAGCATGGACTGCCAAATTGCTCAGGTTTGTATTCCTGCCCTATCACTGATTAGCTGTTTGATCTTGGGCAAGTGATTCAGCTCCTGTACCTTGGTGCCCTATCTGTAAAACTGCTGTAATAAGTACCTACTTCATAAGGCTATATGAGGATCATATGATTCAATATCTGGAAAGCCTTCAAAATAGAGTGTGGCACCAAGTATGTTTACTACAGTGCAGATTAACACTGGAAGTTAAGATTAAACATATATATTAATTATTATTTATTTCACGGATATTTATTGAACTCCTACTACACATAAGGCACTGCTCTAAGGGTGTGGGCTACAGTGATGAATGAAATGAAGTCCTAGCCCTTATGCAACCTACTTTCTGATATGAGAAGATAATAAAGGAGTAGACAGATAAATAGATACATCATATAAACGACAGATAATAAATACAGAGATACATTCATACATACATAAATGCATACATACATACACACCATGTCAGGTGGTAATGAGCGCTACAGGGAAAAGTCAGGCAGGATGACAGAGGTGTGAATGCAGGGTATGGCACTAATTAATGTATTTGGGGCTATCCGGGAAGACCTCTTTGATAAGGTGACACAGTTGGGTCTAGTAAAGAAGGAAGTGAGGTGTAAGTCATGTAGATACTTTGGTAATAGCAATATATGAAAGAGGAAATGCTGAATTTTTTTTAATTAATTTATTTATTTGACAGAGATATAGAAAGCACAAGAGGGCAAAGTGACAGACAGAGGGAGAGGGAGAAGCGGGCTCTCCGCCAAACAGGGAGCCTCATGTGGGGCTTGAACCCAGGACCCTGGGATCATGACCTGAGATGACGGCAACCACTTAACCAAATGAGCCACCCAGGCGCCCCAGGAAATGCTGAATTTTTAAAGACAAAATTATTTTGCTTGCAAAAACAAATATTATAGCACTTAAAATATACAGAAAATATTTAAAAATATCCCAGTTTCATAGCATGATAATTTGTCAAATGCTTTCTAAAATTTTTACTTGGAAATTATAAGTTAAAGGAAGATTATTATTAAAATTATTAAGTAAAGGCTTACCAGGTTCAATAAATCCAGCAAGGCAAGTAAACATGCCTGGGGGAAATCTTTTCTGCCTGCCTAAAAGACATTTGGTCCCATCTGGATGAATAACTTGCATGATTACTACTGGATCTGTTTTTAAAAAAAATCATATGAATGAATGATAGGAAAAAATAATTTAGACTCATTGTGTAAAGTCCCTGTCAAATAGTATAATAAAAAGGTATATCCTCTATAGGAACAACTCTTTTCTAATTATGAGATTGTTTCTTTCTGCCTGATGACAGAATATTTCAGGGAAACTGCATAAAATATTGTACGCTAAAGAAAGATCAATTTTGTCCTCTTTTTTTTTTTTTTGTCCTCTTCTTAATAGCAACATTTTTTATATACTTATGGTATGCTAGGCATATATATTAATTATAAAAAAGAGTAGGTATTTTTTTAAAAGATTTTATTTATTTATTTGACAGAAAGAGAGAGAGAGCACAAGTAGAGGGAGCAGTAAGCAGAGGGAGAAACAGGCTCCCTTAATCCTATGTGGACTTGATCCCAGGACTGTGGGATCATGACCTGCGCTGAAGGCAGATGCCTAATGACTGGGCCACCTAGGCATCCCAAGAGTAGGTATTATATGGCATGAAGAAAACACAAATTTTACTATAGTAAATGTGAATTTTCCTCTTCCTTCCATCCCAATCCTGAAGAAATGTTTTTAAAAGGCTAATGTGGCTCTATGACTAAGTTCAAGCCATTAAAAAGATAAAATTTAAATTAAATAAGAGTTTATTTCCCAGAAGTCATTAATGCAGTGAATTCTCCTTACTAGATCATGACTGAAAACAAGAATGAAATGTAAAAGGCTCCTGAGCAGTGAATCCAAGTGTCACAAAGTCATGCATTTTATTCTCAGGAGACTTTCTCAGGTATTGCTCAGTTTATCTATTATTTTTTCACAAGCTTTAAAGGACGATGTTCTCAGATTTCCAAACCTACAGAAGACTCCAAAGCAGCAATTAGAAGGAGGAGAGAAGGTATAGGTAGACAACACCAGTGATGAGAAGCTAGCTCCAGACTGTACTGCTTTGGTGATGTCTTGAACAGGCACTGAATTGTTGTTTTTTATTTTTGTTTTTTTTGGCCTCTGCACTAAGTGGACTCAGATTGGTAGACCTTTGAATCAGGTATTTTAACACATTAAATTCATATTGATTAACTCCAAGTTAAGAAATGGCTAATTAGGGATGCCTCAGTAGCTCAGTAAGGTTAAGCATCTGCCTTGGGCTCAGGTTATGATATTAGAAATACGAATTCCTAGGGTCCTGGGGTCGAGTCCTGGGGTCCTGGGGTCGAGTCCCGCATCGGGCTCCTTCCTCAGTAGGAAGCCTGCTTCTCCCTATGCCTGCCACTCTCTCTGCTTGTGCTCTCTCTCTGACAAATAAATATATAAAATCTTAAAAGAAAAAAAAGGTAAATTATGTACAATGTCCCTTACCTAAAAGTCATGAAACTATACAATACTTTAATACTTATAGTCTCAAGTTACATTAAATATGCTTTTAATAAAAAGGTAAACCCCTCAACAATTCAAAATCTTGTCTTCCCAGGATGTCTTATTCCCTAAGATTCCAGATGGCTGAGATTTCATTGTAAAGGAAAAGGCTTACCAACTCTTGGATATGATGTATTGTGAACACCATGGAGGCTAGGACAGCCTTCTTTTAAGCACACTCTTTTGTAGCCACCTTCTTCAATTTTAGTTGCACTTCCACAGGTTGGGCAGAACTTATATCGACTGTGCCAGGCAAGCACAGATCTTGCTTGGGCTACAACCCCTTTAAGAGAAGAATAAAAAAATTTATTTCTGTGATAAACTGGAAACAAGTTAATATCAACGTAAAATGTTTGTAAGTCAAGACATACACTATATTTTCTGAATAGCTACATGATCAAGAATTTTCGTATTCCTATTCTTATAATGTATATTTCTTTTGAAGTAAAATATTTAATACAATAGATGACAGATGAAAATTTGATTTAACTTTAATTTGAACTAATAAAATATAACTCTCATATAAGATAGATGTTAGCACATCTCTTATACACTGTATTAGGTCAGGCTTTTACAATTGGTGATTTTTAAATTTTAGATACACAAGATTCTAGTGTATTCTAGTGATCTTCCAAATATTGACTTTACAATAGTGATGTTTGTAAAAATACACTATGCAGCCACTTCCTAATTTAGACTTGGACTATAAAGAAAATATTAAGAGGAAACTGCAGGAATTCTCTTTTCTTGAAGCAATTCTCCTTTGCCTAAACCACTACGGGTCCATGACACTGTGAAGTACATCATGTTTACAACTGGAAACTGCATAGAATATTTAAAAAAACACTATATTTATAACATTCCAGGTTAACTTTGTTCATGAAAAAAATGCCTACTAGAATAAATCTTAGAATATATATACTTTGGCTATAGGCTTTATCCTGGTACTTCAAAAAAGAATATGGACTGATCAGAAATATTATAATTGAAGCAATAAAACTAGAAATGCTACATTTGCATTTGCCTGACAAACTTTCTCTCACTAAAATACATTATTTGGTTTAAGGATTTGGTTAAGGAAAAAAAAAGCAAAATAACCATTAACATTTTACAATGTTAACAAAGTTTTAAACTGGGAATAACAAAATAAACAATACATAAAAACAAATTAATACTGAAATTCAATATACCACAGGCAACATTAAATATTTCTTAACTATGTTACCTTGTAATATGTAATTTGTGCTATTTATATTATTTCAGTATTGTTTCAATAAGAAATGCTAATATTTATTGCATACCAACTATGTGTGAAGCATCATGCAAAGATCTTCATATGTATCATATTATTTATTTATGAAGAACAAAACAGGTATATTTCTTGGACTACTTGATATAGAGGATAGTGTGGAATGGATGGATAGTATGAATGACAAATAATACACATATACTTTATGTGAAATAAATAAAAATACTTACACAGCTCAACAGCTTACCTCATCTTATTTAATGTTTAGAGCAATCCTATGAAGTATCATTATTATCCTCTTTTTCTAGAAGAGGAAACTGAGGCACAAAGAGGTTAACTATGGAAGTTTACAGAGCAAGTGAATAAAAGGGCCTCAGTTTTCTTGCTAGTAAAAACAGAGGGACAGAGAGATCCTTTTGACCTTAAAATTATATAGCTACAGAGAAAAGATATTTTCTTTAAAAAATGCAATGTAGGGGCGCCTGGGTGGCTCAGCGGGTTAAAGCCTCAGCCTTTGGCTCAGGTCATGATCTTAGGGTCCTGGGATAGAGCCCTGCATCGGGCTCTCTGCCGGAGCAGGGAGCCTGCTTCCTCCTCTCTCTCTGTCGGCCTCTCTGCCTACTTGTGATCTCTCTCTGTGCCAAATAAATAAAATCTTTAAAAATAAAAAAAATAAAAAGTGCAATGTTTTCTCCATAGATGTGGAGAATAAAACATACCAACCCAGACTTTGGGAGGAGATAATCTAAGCAATCTCTGGAAGGGCCCACCACACATCTTCTAAGGGAAGGTGGACATTGACAAGTGACCCCTTCCTTACCTCCCATTAACTTTTCAGTCTACCATTATTTAGCTTATATTCTTTCCACTCCTTTGATACGCCTCTTGTCAAATTCATCAACAGCTTCCTATTACCAAAACGAAAGATCCTCAAAAAAAAAAAAAAAAAATCTTTGTCTATCTTACTCAAATTCTCAACAGCATTCAATATATTTGACCACTTCTTCTTTGAAATAATCTGCTCTCTTGATTTCCATGAGCACGTTCTCCTGTTTTCCTCTTATCTTGTGGCCACACTGTCAACAATACTTTTGATGGCTCCTCTCTTTCTACTGGACCTCAAAACTTAGGGAGACTCAAGTACAATTCTAAGGCTCTCTTTCTTGCTTGTTCTCAAATCTCCATCTCAGTTTCCTGAGATTTAAATATCACCTTCATGTTGATGACTCCCACATGGGTATGTCCACTTCACACCTCACCTCTGTGTTCCAGATTCTAATATCCTTCTCTAAAACTGAAGAGCCCCAAGCTAAAATCTTTATTTATTTACTTCAAGTCTGTCCTGCCTCCCTTGCTCAACCTGTCACCCTATATTTATTACTCAAGAAATAGTATCTACCAAATCCACCACTATCCACCAAATTACTAAAGTCTCAAATCTAGCAATCATTCTTGATTCACCAGCAAGTGCTGATAATTTTCTCTCTAAAATATACCTTGAACATACCCTCTTTTCTTCATCTCTACCATTGTCATCTTAATTCAGGCTGTGGTCCCGGGTACTATTATCTCTCTCTCACTTAAAATAGTCTCCACCTACTGATCAAGCCCGATCAGTTTTACCTCCAAAACATCTCAAACTCTCCCTTTCTCTCCATCAACCCAATCCACTGCAAACTCTTACTTGGGCTACTATAATCTCCAACCCTCTCTTAGTCTTAGTAAGACTTCTGAATTCACACTTAATTACCTACAATTCATTATCTACAAAGCAGGCAGAGTGAGGGTTTTTGTTTTTGTTTCTTTTTAAACCATAGGTCAGGTTACAACATTTAAATGTTGTAATTTAGAATAAAACCATGGCATATAAGGCCCCACATGAACTAGCATACCCAGCAAAAGAAAACAAAATAATCAAGATCTTTGCCATCATGCTTAGTGTATAGCAAGTGCTCAATAATTATTCACTGAAGAATCAAATAAAACTAGCATGCAATAGGATTAATTCTGGGGAAAGTAATTTTGGCTGATTAAAACTGCTATAACTGCTCAGGAGAGTAGTCCCCTAGAATGAGAACTTTAGGAAAGTTCTAATGAAGATAGCCTTATTTCATTGCTTGCTGAAAAAAGCATGCCTCCTAGAAAATGAAGATATGTGTAACTCCAACCCAGTTCCAAAACCCAGATAATTACCAACAGGTAATTATTACCAACAAGTAAACCATATTCACTTCTTACCAGCTTCTTTTTCTTTCAATTGCAGAAGAGCCGGCATTGGAGGATGAAGAAAATAACAATTTTCATGTCTTTGCTTAAATTCTTCGGCAGCCACAGGATCTATACCTAGAGCAAACCAGGCAACCAACCCATCTTCTTCTTCTCTCGGGACTTCTCCAGCATAATTAAATGATTCTTTTTTCATTTCAAGTTCTACTCCAAGAAAAATCAAGGTGATCTTTTCACGCTGACCCAAATAATTTTTTATATCTGTGTAGTTCAGCTGACAAAGCCTGACTTCTGGCTGTTGGAAACTTTCTTTATTGCCACCTAGAGTAACCAAGGGATTTAAGTCTGAGAAAAGGATATAAACTGTGGCTGGATGGCTTTCTTTAGCTAGTAGCCAGTCAGAATTATTTCTTTTTTCACTTTTTCGGTCTAATAGTGTTCTGCTAAAATAATTTTCACATTCTTCTACTTCATTAGTTAGGAACCAAGGCTTCATCCCACCTTTAGCATTAGCTAGTAAGTTAGCTATATGCTTATAACCCCAAAATTTAGCAATATCCAGTGCAGTCTGTCTTGATTTATTGACAATGGATCTGTCAGACCTACAGATGGAAAGAAAAATAAAATAGGAAATAAACATTTTCTTTAATATTTATTACAATAAAATGTTTCCAGATGCACATGATAGCCCCACTAATGTTTATTATGTGGATTTTTTCTTTAGTATATAATTTACTAATGGGAAGGTTAAAAGAAATAATCATAAATAATGAAAAGTTAGAGATAGTAGATATTTAACAGTTCTGTGGAATTATAAAATAAAAACAGTAAGCTTTATGCATTATAAGAAGAAATTAAAATTTTACGAGGGGTTCTTCATAGTCATAGTGGGTAGATCTACATTTTCTACTGGGGAGAAAAAGATTAGACTAACTCATAAATTTGCTTTGCTATTAAGTATGAAGGATTTATCTCTAAATAAAAGTTAAAAGCTTTAATTAGATACTATGCTATGTTTTTATATTATAAAACTGGTCAATGAGTTATTTACAAGCCCAATGGTATAAATATGGCTACAAGAAAAATTTTAAAGTATGTAACCCAGAAATTAAACATGAGCCCTTCAAGTAGTAGTGCCTAAAATGTTTACCCTTTCTCAAGTAGAAATTGGACAACGTCTGGGTGCCCATTTCTTGCAGCATACATTAAAGCAGTCCAGCCATTTTCAGAAGTTTCATTGAGAAGAGATGGAGAATGACTGAGGATTACTGTTAACCTGGCAATATCTCCTTCTGCAGCTGAATAGTGAAACTGGGAAATTATTTCTTGCTTTGGGCTTCTTTTTATAGAAGACATTTCTTCCTTAAAAAGAGGAAAATAGAAAAAAACACCCTTTTTTCAGTTGCTACTTGTTCAATAGTGGAACATTATCTTTGCTACTTGTTCAATGGTGGAACGTTATCTGAATACAGAAGTAATTAGGACAGTTATGGTTTTTATACTTATATACTATTCAAAAGGTAATTAGTACTCAACTGTCATCACAGCATACATTTCAAAGTTGTCTTAAATATAACTTTTAAATATAATTCACCATGGGATGTATAACAATGTATAAAGAGCTTTGGTAATAAAGATAAAGGGAGGGGCGTATCCTTGAGAAGGGGTGTCAGGTAACAAACATTACAAAGAGGAGGAGGCATCTTAAGTATACCGGAGGGATTTCAATATAGATCAGAGGAATGAAGGGAGTTAAAGCAGACAGAAGTCAAGTCAGAAGTTTTTTAGCAGATGACGACTAGTATTCTCTTAGATTCTGTGGTACCAGAAACAGGTGCTTGCCCTTAGGAAAATTATGATCCTACAGCTGCTTATTCAAAACTTGTGTTAAGTTTCACATGAAAACAATATATTGCTTTCCCGTGTACAGTTAATTCTACAATCCATCTGGGATGGATTTTTGTTCATTGTGTGAAGTAGGGGCAAGATACATTTTTATCCCAGTGATAATCCATATGACTTGGCACCATTCTTGAAATTACCATTTGTCCTGTTGCACTGCAGTTATCATCTTTGTCATACATCAGATGACAATATATTTTGGATCTATTATTCAACACTGTTCATTTGGTCACTTTGTCAAAACTTGAATCAAAGAAACTTTTTAAACCATTAACTTTGCGTTGTTACTTGCTGTTTCAGTAAGAAAAAATATAGAAAATATGTTTCATACTTCTTCATAAATTTTGTCTCAGTGTGGATTGAAAGTGGTAGGGCACAAACTGAACTCTTCTTTGTGGAAATGGTTCAAGCTTAAGTTCTCTATGAAAGCAAAATATTTTTTGTAAGGTATGAATTTTTGTTTAGTGAAATGCTATTTAAGAATTGATTTGGATTCTAAAAAAAAAAAAAAGAATTGATTTGGATTCTAACAAGTTTCTATCATTCTAAGCAATAAGATATTTAGGCTAAAAAGAAAAGGTTATAGTCCATACATTTTGACTGCTGTTGTCTCTAGTGTTCTCACATTGCAATTTGGTCGATCAGTTTTTTTTTTTAAATTTATTTATTTATTCATTCATTCATTCATTTATAAAAGATTTTATTCATTCATTTGAGAGAGAGAGATCACAAGTAGGCAGAGAGAGAGAGGGAGAAGCAGGCTCCCCACCCGGCAGAGAGGCCGACGCGGGGCTCGATTCCAGGACCCCGAGATCACGACCTGAGACAAAGGCAGAGACTTTAACCCACTGAGCAACCCAGGCGCCCCTGGCTGATCAGTTTTATAGTCGAAGTATGAACAAAATTTAGGGAAAAATGGGCTGAAAAGATTATTGACCTTTCCTGTTTGTATCTGCTACTTATAAAAAGGTCAAATGTGACTATACACAAAAGGGGAGGTAGGTGGGGGGACAGGTAAAACAGGTGATGGAGATTAAAGAATATACTCAGGATGAGCACGCAACAGTGTATAGAATAGCTGAATTGCAATAGTGTACACCTGAAACTAATACAACACTGTTAACTATACTGGGATTAAAATAAAAGGCTTAAAAAAACTACTCACAGGAATGGTAAAAATGTGTTTATAATTTAAATTAGTGGAGTGGCTTCTAATGAGAAAACAATTTATTTCTTTACTGTAGAATTTACTTCACTGTTCTGTTCATACTGAGATTTCTAAATGCTTTACAAATATTATCAGTAACAAAAGCTACAACTTTTCAGGACTTTATTTTGAATCATTGCTATATTCTGACTCATGTATAGGGGTCCCTTCCAAGTTGCCTTTCCCTTAATTTGATTTTCCACAAAACACCACACGGGTTCTTCAGGTAGGTTTACTTTAAGCAGTATTTTACCGTCTCATGTTCTGAGGTCATAATTATTTCTTCACCCTCCCCACAGGCCACTCAACAGGACAGAGTGCAAAACTGTCCTCCAAAAATAAATAAAGTCACATTCACTATACCCAGTGCAATTCTTATGAATACAATATTCTCAGGAGAAAGGCAGTGAAAAATGTATACTTTCTCCCTTACCTTTTTTTTTTTTGGCAGCATAGTCATCTAGAAACAACCATTTCTCATTCCAGAGAATCACACAAAATCTGCAATCCACCTCTACTGCTGGATCTACTTTTTCATATCTCATTGACAGGTTTTCCGCAAGGTAAGAATCTAAAGGCAGGATGAGGTGATTCACTTAGCAAAATGCTGCCCTTGCTTTCCAAAAAGGACACAGACCATTCTGAAAGGTCCTTTAACCAAACCTCACCCACTTTTACCGATATGTACCCAGGGCCCATGACTTGCTCAAGGTCACATGGTTAAAGAGACAGGGCAGAGTTCAAAAACAGCTCTGTCAGTGAAGTCAATGACCATTTAAAGAACGTCCTTCAGCCTTCAAGGTGGCCATTTAACAGGTCAAGCGCCACCTACACAAGGTCTCTGCAAACATTTAAATGCTTTGAGATAGTTTACTTTCTTGCCACTCCTGTGAGACTCCTTTTAAATGGGAATATACAGTCGAAGCAGCACTTCTTTTTCCCCACCTCAAAGACAGGGCTGCAAAGGCCACAGCGGCCCACCGGCTGCATCCCCTGCCCTCTCCGCGGAGCCAGGGCTACCAGCCCACGGTTCCCGCGCCTGCACCCTCACCGCATCCCGAGGCTGCGCCAAACAACCCAGCATGGCCAGGCCAACAGCGCCGGGATCTAAAAGTCCTGAGAACTGACCACCCACCCCAAGGAGGGCACCGGGGCCGACTAACTACTCATTGGTGCTACTAACCCAAAGGTGACCAGAGGAGAGGAAGACAGGATATAGCCGCAACACTGGGAACAGCCCACTCTCCCTCTTCTCGACGCCGGATTCAGCTTTCCTGACTTCCGGCGGAGGTTCGCTGTTCTCGAACGGTTTTATGGGTAATGTAGTTTCACTGTCACAAATTGTGCGCGATCTGTGAAGGGGCGGGGTTTGGGGGGCGAAGGCGCTCGGAATCTCGGCGGGAGGTGCAGGCTGTGAGGTCCACCTTCTTGGGGGGTGAGTGAAAGGCTGGTTTTTCTTCCTGGTTATCCGGAGACCTATGAAGTGTGGTGCGGCGGACGGAAAGCTGTAAGTCTGTGGAAGCGGTTTTAAGTTTTCCAGTGTTTCACACCCAGTCCCCTAACCTTCTCTCTAGTATGGTCCGATGCAGTGGCACGTTCAAAGCATTCTTTCACCTGGAATATTTGCTGGACCAGCTTACTCCAGTGCGTGACCTTAAAATAGTTGTGCACCACTGAACCTAAACTCGTCCTGTGCAAAACGGTACCATGTATTGGTGCCTACTTCATTTAGTCGTCCTTTAAAAAGTATGTATCGAGTGCCCACAACACCTCCTTGGATTATGCGGTTAAAAGAGGATAATGCATTCAAAGTTCTTATGAAGTTTAGAATTTAGAGTTAGTACTCACAACACATTTATTATTCATGCTGTCATTTCACTTCTTGTGCTTTCAAATCCCAAAACCTAAAGTTACGTGAGTCTGAGTTTACAAAGCTAGGTGTTGGTAGTCTCCTAGACCAGGGCTTTTTTTCTTACAAACTGCCACCTTGGCAATCAAATTAAATTGGCTAAGGCTGACCATTGTTTCCTAAATAAATTTGAGACATTGGAAGCTTTTTCTTCTCACAGTGAAGTTATGTATACTCCTAGGGATTGTGCTTTCATTACTGCTTTTCTATTTTTATTTTAAATTTATTTTTATTTTTTAAGTTCGTTTATTTTTTAGTAATCGCTACACCCAGTGTGGGGCTTGAACTCATTACCCCCAGATCAAGAGTTGCTTGCTTTTCTGACTGAGCCTTCCAGGCACTCCATCGTTACTGCTTTTAAAAGCTTTGCCCTATGCTTCTTTTTGTGAGTAGTTGTCTTTAGTCTCTAATGATTTCAAGGATCAGACAGGAGATCCGGAGTACAAAGTTTTGGTAACTCACTTGAAATACCCAATCTTTTGTATTCAAACATATATTAAATAGATTAGTATAAGGATCACTCATATATTAATCATCTAGCATAAACAATTAAATGTATGTAGCCATGCCAGTTCTTTGGATTCCTGTGAAGTAAATACCAGACACCATATTATTTTATTGATAAATATTAAAGGGTAAGCTTTTTGGAATTATGAATATATATCTAAAATGTAAAATGACTTTTAAAAAGAACATAACTATAATATCATTAGTACAGCTAAAATTTTTATAATAATTCTGTAATATCATGGAAGACTCATTCAATATCAAATATAATTCTCAAATTGTTTTTTTTATATATTTACACATGATTTGCTTAAATCAGTCCTAAGCAAAGTTTTTACATTACAGTTGATGTTTTTTGGTCTATAAGTTTTCCTATAATTTTTTTCTTGCAATTTATTTAAGAATAATGATTATCTGCTTTGTAGAGTGTCCCATATTCTGAATTTTGTAAATTGTATTCCTACAGTGTCTTTTTGGCTGTATTTCTTATAAACTGGTAGTTAAATCTACAGGTTATTCAGATCAAAAAAACATTTTTCTTCCAATGGGCAGAAAAAATTCATAGGTATTATTTGCTTCCTATTATTTTACATTAAGAGGTTTCCACTGTCTGGTTGTCTATGTCATGTTGCAATTGCTTATTGGGTTTAAATATTGTTAACCTGAATTTTCCCATCACTTTTCAGCTAATAATTTTAGCAGCCATTAATGATTATTGCCTAGTTCCATTATTTCTTTAGAAGTTGGAAAATGGGGCCCCTGGGTGGCGCAGTTGGTTGAGCGACTGCCTTCGGCTCAGGTCATGGTCCCGGAGTCCCAGGATCGAGTCCCACATCGGGCTCCCAGCTCCATGGGGAGTCCGCTTCTCACTCTGACCTGCTCTCTCTCACTCTCTCTCTTTCCTAATAAATAAATAAATAAAATCTTTAGAAAAAAAAAAAAAGAAGTTGGAAAATGATGATATTCTAATTTGGTCAGACTACATCTATTAAGAGAAATTCTTTTTTGTAGTAAAGAACTTTACCTCATGAAGTACAATTTACACAGGAAAAGTAGGATAAATGTGCAATTTTTTCCTTTATTTCCTAGTTTTAGGAATAATGAATTAGTTCCCTAATATTCTTCAAGTTTTTAAGTATTTTTATGAACTCATGGATGTTAAAATTTTTGATATGTTTCAAGTCATTGAAGATATTATTTAAAGCAAGTTTCTATAATATTTATTATTTTGATATTCAAATTGTTTCTTTGGCCAGTTGGAACCCTAAGTGGGCTCCTGGGTTCTTTTGACCGACTACTGTAGTGTTTGGCAGCTTCCTTTCTGGCATAACAAAATGTTTTAAACTCATCTTGTAAATATTCTGCACAGATCTGGAATCAGCCCTTTCTTCAAGGAACATTGGAAATGGTATTTAGATACCACAGTTCTTTGTACTTGGGGTGCTCATTGTTAATAAGTTACTGAATAGTTCTGTGCTGGTAATCCTCCCCTAGGGAAATTGAACAGATACCGATCCTACCCAATAGGAGTTTACATTCCAAAGACAAGAGTGGTGCCAACATGAATATTAATGCCATAAAGTAATGTGTTCATTTATTAATTTCCTGCTTGGAAACTTAAAGTTTCCTCAGTACCTAGAAGAAAAAGTTTAAACTGTTTAGCCAATTTATACCTTTCTTAATATGGACTTAACATATATATTTTGCCACATTTTCCCAAGAATCTCCTATCTAATTTTATCCATGATCCAGCCAAACTGGCTTATAACTGACCTAGGATACCTCTTATGATTTCTTATCTCAGTACTTTTGCTCCTGCTAATCTTCCTTACTTAAATGCTTTCCCTTAACCAAATCCAATCCATTTCTCAAAGTCCAACTCAAGCCCCTCTCTTATTGGGTCTTCTAGATGATTTCTTTCTACATAATTTCTAGTTTACCACTGGTATCCCCTTGCTCTTGCCACTTCAGTGTATGCTATCCCAATTGCCAGTCACTGTATTCCTTTGTCTGAGGGCTCTTTCTTGTCACCAGGGTCCATTTTGCCTTTCTGCTCAGCAATGCCAGATAATTAATATTGCCTGGGAGTATCCCTAGCTAAGGACTGATATTAATGAATATGTAAAATAAATGTGTCTTTCACACACTGGCTATACTCCTATAGACTGCTTGCTAGATAACCCCGGTGGAATTAGTTTTTTTTTTTTTAATCCACAGTGAATACATGATTAATAACCAACCCTTTTATGCTTGCCTTTCCTTCCCAGACTCACTTCCTTCTTCCCCTACCATTTTTTCTCCTGTATAAGCAAATGCATGTGAATATTTGTTTCAGGATTTGCTTCTGGGCAAACCTAAATTAAGACAAACTTTTTTTCCTCTTTATAATTCAGAACCTCTATTATATGGTAGTTAGCCTCCACTGGATAGTTTGGGAGAATCATTATATAAATACATCGCTATTACCACTCATTCTGGGATACACTATATTCTGTTGTGTATATGAGAATTAATGTTATTGAAAACCAGCGCATGGAATTTCGACTGATTGCCTTTGAGTTGAATAATTTGTAGTTCAAATTTGAAACCACGAATTTCTCCCTGTCCATTTATAACACTGTTTTACAAAATGGCTTATCCCTCACTATTACCAGCCCTTTAAGATTTCATGGACCTTTTGTTGTACTTTTTAGTTTTAGCTGCTCTGGAAAGTTAGTCTCTACCTTTTTTGTGTGCCCTGCAAATGAATGTTGTGGGTAACACATACACTGTTTCTTAAGACGGAAATATGCCAACTGTATCCTGAAAATTTAGTGAAAATCCATCTAGTTATTTTTCCCTCAACTAGAGATAAACTTGGTTTTATAGATAATATAGGAATAAAAGTGTATGTAGATAATTTTATTTGGTAATTTAGCCTTATACTTTCTGGAGATATCTCTTATTCACACATTGCTTTCAAATTTTTGTATTTTTTTTAAAGATTTTATTTATTTATTTGACAGAGAGATAGAGAGAGAAAGAGTGCACAAGCAGGGGGAGTGGTAGGCAGAGGGAGAGAGAGAAGCAGGCTTTCCACTGAGCAGGAAGCCTAATGTGGGGCTTGATCCCACGACTCTGGGATCATGACCTGAGCCAAAGGCAGACACTTAACCAACTAAGCCACCCAGGTGCCCCTCAAATTTTTGTATTAACGCTTTATGTAGTTTTGCCTTATTCTCTAATAGATTGTGTTTTTTTAATTGAAGAAAGTCTGATTTTAAAAAAATCGAATATGATAATAGCTGCCTTTCTTTCCCACGTAAGACACTTAATAAAGTTGGCAGTTGGTAGCGATGAGGTATGATGGGAACCATGCTTTAAACTTGATTATATAGAGGTGAATTCCTTAAAAGTACCTTCAATAAGGTCCTTGATATAAGATAATTTCACATATAACTATAGTTAGGGGTGTTTCTAATTTACATACATCATGCAAATATACTACATTCTTGAATACACCAAGTTTGCTTTGGACTTTGGACAAGCTTTTCCCTCCTGTAAAAATATTTGTCTCTTAGATTTTCTTTTTCTTTTTTTTAAGATTTATTTATTTATTTGAGAGAGAGCGTAAGAGCGCTGTGGGGAGAGGCAGAGGGGGAGCAAGAGAGTCTTAAGCAGACTCCACATTAAGCATGGAGCTCCACACAGGGCTCGATCTCAGGACCCTGAGATCATGTCCTGACGCGAAACCAAGAGTAGGATCTTAACCAAATGCACTACCCAGGTTCCCCTCCCTTAGATTTTCTAATTATTGTCTCTTTATCACTTTGCCCTCTGGATCTTTATTACCCTGTCAAGGCAATATGGGAACAGCACATTAAGATAACTAAGTCATAAGGAGCTAGGACTGGCACTCACCCTTGAGAGGGAGCTGCTATGGATGGCTGCCAGACTTGAAACAGACTTTATATGAGTGAGAAAAGTTTTTGGTGTAAGCCAAAGAGATTTCAGGGTCAAGTCGCTACCTCACCATAGCAGTCTGTTCTAAGTGATATAGGAAACAGTGAGGAGCTAATCTCTGAACTGAGATTTGAAAGGCCAAGAACAATGAAAGGACAAAATCAGTTCATCAGGGACTCTTCCTTTCCTTCTTGTCAGGATGGAGCCTGGTCCCTTAAAAGAGTAGGAGCAAACTTAGAATTAGCGGTAGGTTAGTACTCCAGATTCTAAGGAGATGGTAGTTTACTAAGTATCAGATATGTCAGGAAACATGCCATAAAATCCTGATATTCGAGGACCCTGGTAGGCAGAGTGCAGACAGCGCTTTGTCAGCAGTCCCCAACTTGTCTGATTTAAGGCCTGTTGTGCTCACTGTGCTTTTGCAAATACATTTCCCCTTACTGAAAATGACAGCATGTGATAGCAGTTGGCAGAGATGACCAAAATAAAATACTTTCCCCTTTGCGATGAGTACACCCAGAAATGCATTTAATCTTTAAATACACTCATTTATGATTTTTATGGGAACCAAGCCACTTTTGTCGAGTTTAATGGTAATTTCATCTGTCTTATGATTTTCAAAAACAATTTTCAGAGTTTTTCACTCTTGGAAGTATATGGAAATGACTGTATTTTTCACATAAACATCAATTTAGTTTATGTATTTTATAAAGAATTCCCAAACAGCAGTTTATTCTTATTTATAAATCATCTCTCCTCTTTTGCTGTGTGAGTTGTGTTTTATGAAGCAACAACCATGATATGAGGAGGAGTGTGTCTGATCAGAGGCAGAATTAACATTGCTTTGAAAGAGCAGCATTCTTTCTGTGTACTCAAGTTAATTGACGCAGTAATTTAATCATTGAGCCAATGCTCACATTTCATGTTTAAGTCACTTAAGCTTGATTTTTTTTCTTTTTTAGAATGTCTAGGCTGATGAGGATTTAAATGGATTTGTAGCATTTAAAAATGTCGTCAAAACTGATTGCAGTATGACATGCATCAGATTCTGTATTCAGTTCAGTTTAGTTATTTTGAAGCCATCAGATGAAAAAAAAATCTGCATTTAATATTCTGCAACAGGTTTTTCTATCACCACCCCAAAGCCCAGAGGAGCACAATATTTTTTTTTTTAGTTTTAGTCTTCTATTTTTCCTTAGGATATTTTTGACCCTAGATACATTTCCTTTAAATTTGACTGAGCTGTGATCATGGCTCTGACCTCTAGCCTTGAAAGAAGAGGAGTTATGCCTCTCAGGAGCAATGCCTCAGGCACTTTGCAAGTCCGCTGGCAGGGATTATTTCCCAGGCTGTGAAGCGATGACCTTCTACAGAGAGTGAATGTCTGCAGTGCACGTAAATTCCTTCAGCCGTGATTGAGAGCCTTAGGTTTGTTACCTGCTCTATGAATCAGAGTCCATTCTATCTCTACAGAGGACGAATAATTCAGTGCTATATTTAAAGCCACATGTTATGTGCTCACATGACAGTTAATTTATTGTTGGTGGTGAATATATTTTGTTTTTGAGCCCCATATAGGGTTCGTTCAGAAGTAAATCTGGAATTTTGGAATGAAAAACTGGGATAACTTTACTATTATAGAGGGCACCTTACCTGTTATTTCTAAACAAAGTGCCCTGACAGTGCTCTGTCAGCTGTCTCCAACTTGTATGATTTCAGTATCCCAGAGAGGATTTTTGTTGCCTCCTAAGCTATCATTACAACAATAATATAATGCTGATTGCTACGATATTCTCAGAATACATTAAAAAAAGGAATGAAATTTAGAATGATTAATAAACACTTTTTGAATCTGTAGGATGGCATTTTGTTTTTATTCTCTGAGCTGTCAGTCTATATTCAGTGAATTTCTAGAATTTTGAAAAATTATGGGAATATTCCATCTCTCCCTCTTTTATTCCAAAAGTACCTATACATTTTTAAGGCATGAAAACCTCATTTTAAACATTATATGATGATTTTTAACAGTCATGGTAAAACACTTAAGTATTTTATTTATTTTTTTGAAAGTAATCTCTGCGCCCACTGTGAGGCTTGAATTCCCAACCCTGAGATCAAGAGTTGCATGCTCTATCACCTGAGCCAGGCACCCCAAAAATGCTTTATGTATTTTAAGTTCTCGTGAAAAATCCTTGAGAATCCATTTATTGTCACTAAACTGGTTAGCCAGTTTCAATATAAATCTGACTGGCAGAATTGTGGGAAAGACAGAATAATTTAAGAGAGGAGCTGTGCCACTGAAGGCCATGTGAAGTACTTAGAAAACACTTTACCCTTTAGAAAGCCAGGATAAGGAACCATTACAAAATGCCACTAGGGTATCTCATATAATATTCCATTTTGTCCTAGTTAAAAAGTTATCTGCTAGGATGAGAACATTTCCAATTTAAATCACATGGAGCTTTTCTGGCAATAGGGCCACCCATGTGATACTTCTTATGTAGAACCAAGCACTTTGATCTGAAATAAAATTTGAACAGTAATTTATTTATTCATTCAGAAATAGGAAAGGGATTCTTCAAATGTTGATGGAGAATAGTACTGGAAGGTACAACTTAATCAAATTCTGTTATCAAATCTTTTCCTTTTCCACAATTTAAACTTAACAGAAATTCGTTATGCAGAATGTACCTAATTTTGTTAAATCCAACTGTTTAAACTCCCATGGATAAAGCATAACTTACTTAAGTTATATCTCATTATTTGTTCTCTTTTGTTTGGTTTCTGGTTCTTAGCAAAGGAAATCTGTGATGTATTTGGATGCAGATTTATTTAAAAGTCCTTGGCTTCTTGAACCTTTCTGGTAAAACAGAGAAGGAAAATGCAAGCAAATACTATCTATGTTCTATCACCAATATGGTGGCTTGGATAATTAGATACTGATCTGAGCATCTTAGCTTTCTGTCATCCAGTACCTTTCACCTTCACCTTGGCCTTCCCCCTCCTTCCTTCCTCTTTCTCATCTCCTGTGAGTAAGATTTAAATGAACTTACATGAGAAAAACTAGAATGGTATAGTATGGACAGTGAATATGTTGCTTTTCAAATATTAGTTCTAGTCATGAAATAAGAATATAATTTCATCTTTGAGTTTTAATCCTCTCATATAGGATCATAGTACATTTTAACTTGACTTGTAAGCCAACTTTTGGAAAGGTATGTGAAAATCTTTGTGGAATTATGTAAGGTCCAAAATGTAATAAATGAGGTAAGTCAATCTGATTTAGAGTTTTATACTCTTTTTTTCTCTTACAAGTGGCCTCTGCCTCCTTTTTGGCATTCCTATTGTGCCACCATCATTATTTAAGATATTCTCACTAGGATTACCACAGTGGCTTCATAACTGTTTTACCTGTTTCACGGGTTATCTTCTAATTTACCCCCTAGAATACAGAGTGACCTTTTAAAATCCAGACATTGGGGCACCTGGCTGGCTGAGTTGGTTGAGATTCTGACTCTTGGTTTCTGCTCAGGTCATGATCTCAGGGTCTTGAGATCCAGAGCTCAGCCCTAAGTCTGCTTGAGATTCTCTCTCTTTTCCTCTCCCTCCCCAACTGTGCCCCTCCCCTAGTTTGTGAATGTGTGGGAGCATGTGCGTGCACGCACACACACATACACACACTCTTTCTTTCAAATAAATAAATAAATAAAATCTTAAAATCCAATCATTAATTTGCTTAAAATGCTTCATTACTATGCATCACTTTCAGGATAATATAGAATATGAGGTTCTTTTTCTTTTATTACAATACCAATAATTAAAATTTTGGGAGGACATATATCAGTATATATTTATTTATTTACTAAAAAATTATGTTCATTAAATAATATGTTCAAAAAATAGAATTTTGTCAAAAATGTGATAAGAATAATTGTATAAGAAGTTTCAATATTTTATTCCTGTACTCTTATATTTATTTAATTCACCTTTGGGCATATGCACCCAACTTAGAAAAATGCATCGCTTCCTTATTTGCTACCTACCCGAGACCCATAGCTAAGTAATTACAGAGGATGTGGCATGTCTCTTCTCCTATTTCTTCTGGTCAAAAAACTACCCCACTCCACCTCCTCACCCATACAGCCTCTTTTGGAGTAATGCCTGTTTGATTTTCAAAGCTCAGTTCATGTGTCACCATCTCTGGGAAGTTGAGTTTACATCCTTTTTTCCGTTTTAAGAACACTCTGAATGAACCTATCTCATAATATTTTATAGTTTAGGTATTTTTTTCTGTCACTCAAAGGATTAGGATTTCCTTTGGGAACAACTATTTTGTTCATCTTTTTAGACTTAGAGGCAACCATAATGCCCAGCATGTGTTATACCCTCAGTAGAAGTTAGATGAATTCATGAATGAATCAAGAATGAAGGAATGATGGTAGGAAGGGAACCAGAGGGAGGGAGGGAAGAATTAACAGGTGTGTTCAAGATAAAACCATCAGTTATTGGTGGAAAGAATCTTATTCCACATCTCCATGGTTTCCTGATGGCCAGTTGGTCAATATTCAGGGAAGATAACTTTGTATTATTTTTAGGTGAGAAATTCTGATTATATATCAGTATCAAATATAAATATTGTTGGGGCACCTGGGTGCCCCAATTAAGCATCCAACTCTTGATTTTGGCTCAGTTCATGCTCTCAGGGTTGTGAGGTTGAGCCCTGCATTGGGCTGCACGCTGGCTGTGGAGTCTGCTTAAGATTCTCTCTCTCCCTCTACCCCAACCCTGTTCCTCTAAAAAAAATTATATATATATATATATATATATATATATATATATATATATATATATATATATATATATATTGCTATGTAAATGTTGTCTGATTTTGTCCAGTTCCTAAATATTCACCTGGTTACTTCTTCCTATTCAAAGCTTCATTTTTGTCCTTTAGAAAAAAATATGCTGTTTTATGTAATGCCATAGGACCAGCACAGGTTGTAAAATATTCAAGTGCTTAAAGTTCCTTTTGAAATGAGTATGAGGATAGAGTGAATCATAGGAAGCAGGTTATGGATAAGGATAATGTATTTTGATGATATTCAAATTCATGCAGCAAAGACCAAATAAGTCAGAGCAGATTTGCTGGTTCATCAGTTGTGCTTCTTCTGCATCCTTATTAGTAAACTGTAACACATTTTACAAAGACCCATCATTTCCCACAGGGTACAGCTCTAGGTTAAGCCTAAAAAAGCAACTTTCATTATAGATCATTCATTGAAAGTGGAGTGAAGCAATTACGCTATCTCTCTGAAGAGGTATATTGGCCAAACACTCTACTTTGGAATAGTGCATTATACTGGATTAGTTATTTAATACATTGACCATCACTGAAACTTGGAAATGCGTGTAGATGCCTTCTTGGGCTTATTGATATTGTTAGAAAAGCAAGAGATATATTCTGGGGGTGGAAAAAGATCCCTCACCAAGTTTCTTAAAAACTAAAATGTAGTATTTTCCCAAATGTTGTTTTAGTTTTATGCAGTTTACTGTACTAATGAAAGTTGTTTTGGGAATTTACAGAAACTGGAAAATTTACAGAATTTATAGTAATCATTATTCTGTGACACATTGGTATAATCAAATTTCTATTCTGTCGATAACTTGTAGGGCAATTTTAGATGTAAAAATATAGAGATCTTCTTTTATATTTTATTAGTCTGAATTTTCTCACTTGAAAAATTGGAATAAAATGCATAAGATCTGCTTTTTCATAATGGACCAATAATAAAATTCTGGCTCATTTTAGTCAAATTAGTTTTTCTAAGGAGTCAAATCATCTCCTTGGAAATGTTTGACTCTTTTCTCCTGAAAGTAATGGATTTTTGTCACCTTTCTCTGATATTGGGACTTGGGTATTTTCTTTTTCATTTCTTTAAATTTCAAAGCTCTGAGTTATTTGAATATGTCAAATTTAAATTATTTAAATTAACTGAATCTTTTGAGTTTTTCTCAAAGGTTTTGAATATAATTCCAAATTGGAAAAATATTTTTCCAGCTAGTTAATGATTTCTCAAATCACAGTTGGATTTTAGAGTTGAAATTTCTCTTTTTAAAATGCATATCTTCTATATAAAAGTAATAGCTTACAAAAACTTGTGATTAGTATTTCAAATCTCAGTCTAAGATGTGTTTCTTTCACTATTTTCAGAGAGTTGTTATATATTTAAATATTGTGGGTGTGTAAAAGTCCGTCATTCTGTAGGACTTTTTTTTTTAACATTGCCATATTTATGTATTCATTCTTTGAAAGATATTAAAAGTTATGATAGATGTATACTATACATCCAATTTGAAATGCATTCTTGTGGAGTACTGTCTCAGAGATGCCATAGCTGTTATTTATTGGGTCACAGTTACCATATATTTATTTGTTCATGATCTTAGCTTTTTCAGCTTTACTTTTTCAGTACCAAGAACACAGTCTAGCTCAGAGATGAAAATTTCTCAGCCACACTGGTGAAAAAATTGTAGCAATGAAAGTAATGGATTTAGATGAACAACATTTATGTTAGTTGATGCATTTACATGATTACTATCAATATAAATTTTCCATAATTTAAATGAATGGGATTATTTAAAAGACAGGCTTAATGTGTACTAATGAAATAGTAGTTTATTATCGGCACAACTACATTACATTTTTTCTCCAAATTCTTTTTGGTTCACTTGTATTGGTATGATAATAGTTGGTTGAAATGGAGTTTTAATATTGCCTGCCTGGTTTCAAAACCTGACTCTGCTAATTTAAGAGCTGTGACTTTTGGACAGTAACTTAATCTGTGCCTTAGTTTTCTTATAAGAATGGACTAATTAATGGTAAATTCCTCACAATTGTTATGAAGATTAAATGAGTAAATATAAGTACAAGCCTTAGAAAAATATTAACATATGCAATTTAAAACACATTGAGATTAAAAAAACACATTGAGATTATTTATTAATCTCTTTTGATAAAGACATGAAAGTATTTTTGTTCTTGAAATGGAGCTGTTTTTCAAATCACCACCTAGAATAAAAAAGTGAAGTGCATGAGATAATTCTCTTATTAATACAGATTATTGTGCTTTTAATAGTGGGGTTAATGGGTTGGTGGAGAAGTAAAAACAGTTTCCAACATTACTTGATTCTTCAACAATCTAGTTTTTGTACTAAGGTTTATGGAAACTATATTTATGCATCTCTTCTGCTTTTGTCGTGATCATGTGCCCTTTGTTTTTTTAGGTTAGGGGAGAGGTTATAGCATCATTTGGTTCCTACGACATTTGGTAGGCATAGATTATTATCCTCATTTTTCTAAGCTTCTCTATTGACTTATAGGGGTTGAATGACTTCCCTAAAGTCACATAGCTAATCTTAGTGACAGAATGCATAGCACTAGCCTCATATTTTATCTTATGTTTATTTGATAACTGTTTTCATCTATCAAAACTCTATTAAATAGGACATTGCTTTCAGAGATACTTAAACAACAGCAAAATTAATATCTGGATTATAGAGGATTTAAGGCCATTGGTATTATAAAATGACCAAGGAAATAGGAATGGTATTAATAATTTTTTTGGCCAATACTCTTTGGAAGAATCAGAACCCTTGCTATCAGATTGTTTTCATAAGATTGAAGGAAAGCATAAAATTTGTTAAGAACTTTTGCTCAATTGACACATTAATTTGAAAAACCTTATTGTACTCATAGGTTTTGGAAAAGTGCAGAGGCTAAAATTAGAATATCTTTAAAATATATTTTAAGAAGAAGTATGTCTTTTTGATAAATCTGTTGACCATTCTTAGAAACATGAAGGAAGTAGTAAATCTATCCCTTGGTAAGCATTATCTATAAAGATCCTTAAAATCATCAACAGTATGATAGCTTCACAACTAAAAGGGCTTATTTAAAATATAAGCTTATTGGCAATATTTAAATGAACTCCATGATGAAGTATTTACTTTCTTATCGATTGGCTTTATTTGTAATGAGTATCTATTTGAGACAAGCATCAGTCTGCTTTTGCGGGGTTATCCCATGGTACCAATCAACTCTTGGTTACTTATTTTAGTTACTTATAACAATATAGGTTATTTCTTATTCCTGTTACACACCTATTGCAAGTTGACAAGTAACACATCTGCACATTATTGTAACACAGGCTCAGCTTTGTTTTTTTTTCCTGTGGTCAGAGAGAAAGGAAAGCAGACTGACTCTGAAACTAGAAGAACGTCTTCACATTCCTGCTTGGCAATGGTGGTCACTTAGCCTTACTTTGGATTGGCCAAAGCAAGTTATGTAGCCAAACCTGAGGTTGTGGTGGTGGGAAGTATATTTCTTTCATGGGGAGAATTACTAGAGAGGGAATTTAAAAGGGAGAGGAATGCATATTTTGAAGAAATAATGTAATCTGCCACAGTCACCACTGTGATTCCTAGGTAGGGACTCTGTTAAGAAAAATATTGCAGTTTTCTGTGGAGGTTGCTCATCTTTAAATTGTGTTTCATACGTACTATCTACATCTTTAATTTTTTTTTATTATTGGATGGGGTTCTAATTTTTTGGTTGTTTTATCAAAAATTTCTCTGTATCTCTTTGTGTTAACAAATTGTTAGAGTCAAGGCTTTGTCTTTAAGAAACAGAATCCCACTGTAAACTAGTGTGACTATAAGGGTGTGTGGGGGGGGGTTGGAGGTAGGGTGGGGGAGCCAAATGAACACAAGGGAATGTCATGAAGCCCTTGGGCAAGAAGTATCCCTGGACTCGTGGAACCGGAAAGCTTTAAGACATTACTCCCTCTCTCTTTCTGTGTAGTCTTCTCTTCTTTATTTCTGTACATGTCTTTTCTTATTTTCTCTCTGCATATGGACATTTCTCTCTGCTCTTCCATGCATTTTGTGCTCCATGACAATCCCATAGATCTTGAGTTCTCCTGTCACACTTCAAAAAACATTGGAGACTGAACTGTCCTTTCTGAATTCCAATTCTGAACTCCCAGAAGAGAGAAGCACTGGCTGGTAGGTTAGGACTGGCTAGAGTCATGGAATTTATATTTCTATGATAGAGGAGCTGGGAGGGAAAATCCACAGAAAGAGCGTTGTACAGACAACCCAAAACTGTCTTTTATGCAAATGTTAGGTTTTTTGGTAAAAAAAATTAGCAGCTTTAAAATGAATTTTCTTTTTTTTTAATAATAATAAATTCCTCATAATATGTTTTAAAGAAGTTCTCAGTTATGGTTGTTGGTGTTTGATAAGACAGGGACAAGAAAGCACACTGGTAAAGCTTTCAAGACAACTAAGAGTTCAGTTTTGAAGCTGTTAAATTATAAAAGAAAAAAGTATTAGGTAAACTCATGTTCTTTTATACGCTTTGTTCCTGCCTTCCGCAAGAGGCAATGTTAGGTCACTGCTCTGGCTACACGACTAGCCATCTCCCATAAGACCCATGGCTGCTGTAAATCATGTTTTTCTATAACAGAGAAAAAAAAGAGAGCCTCAGTATTCTTTAAAAAAAGTTTTTTAGCCTTTCTCAGGCTTAAAAATATATATTAAATTTGTCTATTATAGTATCAGTGTTCCCTTAAAGTTTATAATGTTTAGCTGCACTGGTAAAACAGATTAAAAATATCAGCACATTATAATTTTTTCTCCAACTTTTTATTTAGAAAATTTGTAAACTTAAGCAAAGTTGAAAGGATCAAAAAATGCTTTCCCTTATATCCTTCAGGTAGATTCACCAGTTTTGCCACATTCGCTTCTATCTTCCTACATGCTTATATCTTCCTCTATTTCTTAGACATGGTTTACTCAATTAGAAGGAAATCATATAATTCCTCCCGGAAGAACTTTATTACTCTCATTTTTCTGGATACTGCAACCCTCTCTTTTTTGGCAAATAAATAATGCTCTTTTAAAACTATACCACAAACAAATGTGAATAACTAAAAAGGCTCAGGGCCTTTACAGTTTCCTATTTTGTTCGTCTTGCATATTGAGGATTTTACAATATAGATATAACTTTATGTGCTGTCATGAAAAACTTTATCTGTGGTTTGCACACAGATTGTCTCTAAAATCTGTGTTGCTACTTGTTTTCTAGACCAGTTTGCCCATGCTAATTCTATTTTAGTGTTTTATTGATATATGCTGGGAAATGATTTAGAATCAACAGCAGGTGGCAGTACTGGCTAGTAAAGGTTGTGACTTTTGGTATATAGTCAGCTTGGAAAGGAGTGTATCTTTTAAATATACACAAGTAATACAGTTAGTAAGGAATCTTTAAATAGAGACCTACATTTATCACTAATTCATTTTAGGAGTTATTTTTGCAATCAATTGAATAGAAGATAAATGTATTTAAAAATACTGTTTTAGAGACTGAATTTTGTTTTAATTGTGGGACCAGTAACTCAGAAAAGCCAACTTATTTTTTCCTTGCTTTTTGCTTATTCTACAACAAGAAAACAAACAAACAAACAAACACCGAATACTTACAATTAGAAAGATTTCCTGTTACAGTTTGAAGGGAAAAAAGTCACAGCAAAATCACTTATTTTTCTGTTGATGAAAAGATTATTTTGAAATTTTGTGGCAAACTTCAAGAAAGCTTTTGTAAAGCTAAAATGCTGTAGTTCAACAGGGTAACACATTTTAGAACACTTAAACTGCTTTAGGCATTTTTGGAAATAATTTAAATTCTTCTTTAAGTTATAATTTGTTTCATAGATCATAATTTTGCTGTGTTTGTCTGCTTTCATTTTAAAGAAAAGAAACCTGGGAAATAAAATAATTTGTTTCCATTGAGGTATTATACTTGGTTTTCCACAGTTTTTGTGTCATTTTACCACAAATGATGAGTTTTGAAGAAGGTGTATCAAAAACTTGTTTCTTAGATTTTAATAGATCCATACATGTGTTTAAATAACTTACATATTGCATATTTAAACATTCATATGTTTGTAAATCCATGTGTCATCTAGACATTAGCTTACAGCAGACTAGTTGATTTCTGTTATTAGTCCAATTTAACTTATTAGGAACTCACAATACTTAAAACTACAAGAGAGGGACGCCTGGGTGGCTCAGTGGGTTAAAGCCTCTCAGGGTCCTGGGATTGAGCCCCATCAGGCTCTCTGCCAGCAGGGAGCCTGCTTCCCCGCCCCACCCCCCACACCCCCACCTGCCTCTCTGCCTACTTGTGATCTCTCTCTCTCTGTGTCAAATAAATAAATAAAATCTTAAAAAAAAAACAAAAAAAACTACAAGAGAAGTGGGAAATCAAGGTCATTGATCAGATGAAGAAACTGAGGCCCAAGAGAAATTTCATTGAAAGAGAATTAATGTTGTGGAAAGACCTTGTTACATTGATTCTTGGGACTCAGGAATGACTCAGCTAAAAATTATTATTTTATTTACTTATATTCTCTGGGCTCCTGCTGTGTTCCCCTTACCGCTTCAGGAAACAGAGTAATGGAGGGGGCAGTATCATTCACCAGGTCCTATTTTATTATGAAAAAAATGATTTTAACAAATACTCTTTTTCCTCCAGGAAGCACATAGTTAGCCACTTAATTAGCTGAATAGTTGGCTTCATGCTTGATGTGTAATTAAAATTAGATGAGCTTTTCTGAACCCTAATTTCAGTTCTTTCTGAGAAATACCCTATGTAGTGACAGCTATTATTATCCCTACTTTTTAAGAATAAGTGAAAAAAAGTGACAAAATATTTAAATTGTATTAAGATAAAACACTGAGTCATCAGGAGATTTGAGTGGTACAAAAGGACTCTTAGGTGTAATCATTGTTCCCCAAGGAACAGCTTTTTTCATGAGAAGAAAAAACAAAATGAACCAAGTCTTAAATTTTTCTTCTAGAACTGCATTAGAACTAGAAAATAAGATGGGAGCATCTATACATTGTATATGGTATAAATCATTATGAAATAGAAACACATTGCCTTTTCTCAAAGTATCAATTGTTTATTAAAGTTATTAGTTAACTCAGACAATTTTTTGTACTTTTGAAATTTAGTTATGATTAATTCATAATCATTACCCCTTAAAATGTAGTTTTTACATGTAGAGTAACTTTTTTTTTTTTAAGGTTAAGTGAGTCACTGTTTCTTGAAAATTCTCAGGTCAAGTCCATAGCCAAGAGAAGTACCTTAAAAAAAGAACTTTATCAAGTTTGGCCTGCGGTAATCTATCCTTTAAATTACAGCACAACTCATTCCAAATCAATATAATGAATTGATTTGTAAACGTTTCAGGCCGGATTGCTTTCTTTGGATTTTGTCTATTGAATGTGCACTGCAGTTAAGCATCTTTTTTTTTTTTCCCTTGCATAATTAAGTCCATGTTCTTGGCCTTTCACTGAGTTTAAACTGGGTTTAAAAGGCAGAAAATGTATATTAAAGCAAAATTATGCACATCCATTATTCTTAGTCTTATAAATATTGAAACATTTTTTTTTCTTTTTTTATTGAGAAATAGAAGAGAAAATAAAGCTGAATGCCCTGAACTTTAGTTCCCATTTCTTAGGATATTTTATGTCTGGAAAAAATTGAACTTAGTGTTTTCAAATGCTTAAATTGCCTGAATATACAGTCAAATTCTTTATTTTTATAGATACAATTATGTTTAAATTATGATGTATGTATGACAAAGCATAAGAAAGAACAAGATACTTGTTTAAATTTTGAAAAAACCTGGAGAGATTTTGAGTTAATAAATACATGGAAAGCACTATAGGGAAAGATCAATTCAACTAACATTTACTGAGCATGTATATAACAGTGCCTTCTATGTGCCAGGCACTGGGTTAGTCACTTTATAGGTATCTTTCAGTTTCCCAGCAATACTACAGGGAATTAAATATATAATCATTTACATATATGGAAAATGAAAAGCTCAGTGGACCTAGAATTCAAACACAGGTCTTTATAGTGATGTTTTGGACTCCAAAACCATCTTGTTGCTTCATCACCTAGTACTTTTCAGGTACTAGGAGATATAAAAATAAATCAGTTCAGTTTCTAAGGTCTTTAAGAAATTATATATGGTGGTCCATTGGGAGAGTTGGCATTTAAGTAAATCATTTGCATTACCATGTGATAAGTCCCAATATATAATGATGTACTATAATAAGAGAGGGCATTATTTCTGTTAGAGGGATGTAATCATTGGGATGTGCAAAGGTATAGTGTTGAAGAAATGAAAAGTAGTGTCCTATGGCTGATTTTGAGGGCCTGGAATTTTATGCTAAGTAGTTTAGAACCCCGGGGTTACTCTGCTTTCCCACAGCCCTCATTACTGGCTTCCTAGGTGGGTGTTGGAGCCAGTACATTTTAACTATTTTGTATCCTTGAATGCACAATTAAATTAGCAGATTTTGTAGGACACATTAGACTTTTGTAGAACAGGATACATTTGAATGCTCATTAGCAAAACATATTCACTTTTTTAAAAAAGATACACATATTTATAAAGAAGATTCCAGTTGTCCACGATTATTATTATTGTGAAAGAATGCATACCCAGGGAGGTGCTGGTAGGGCTCACTCGGCAACTTCATAGCAGATTTTCCAGTGTTTATGAACCATGAACAAGATATGTTAGACAATGTACATGGTTGTATTGTAAGAGAGGTGACTTGTAGAATTTTAGATTCTTTGGAGGTATAATTATAAAGAATATTTCTGGAACTGGCAATAACCTAATGGTCTGAAATGTGTATTTGCTGTGAACACATCTGACACACTGAATAACATAGAGGAAACCTATGGATTGATACCTTACAGGCATTGGTGATCTTTTAAGTGCCATTAACTACTGTGAGAAATAACTGCATTTTTCAGTTCAACCACCCCAAATTTTATTTTTAGACTTCATTTGTAATTTGGGAATTAACAGAAACTTATATATTTGGAATATCATCCTTTGTAATATCTGACTTTAGCTTGATGAAACTGTGTTTTCTATCTCCTTAAAGGTTATTCAGTTATGGAATTTCTTGTGCTCTGGGTTAGTGCACTTTTGTGCCCTTAATAATATTAGCTGTATTTTGAAATCACAGTTATTGGTATATAGATCTATCTGTTGGTTCTGAAGTACTTTTCTGACAAAAATATGAATGTAATATAAGTTAGGAATTTAAAGTCCATGTAGTGCTCAAGTTATACTTCAAGTTAAAAATCTCATACAGTGTGAGGCAGTTACTTCAGTAAGAAAACAAATACGGAAATGCAGCAGTTCTCCCCACAAATATTTTAAATAGTAGTTCTGCCCTGTGTAGAGATTGAACAGTTGCTTCTCTTCACCACAAAGCAGATAACCTTATCTACTAGCAGTAGCATGAACTCAGAAATAAAGCTAATCATTTTAACTTTTCACATTTTTTTCCTAAACATTTTCTAAACATGAAACCATAGACATGAAAGAAGGAGATTTTAAGTCAGGAAAGGAATAAGCAGTTTTCCTTTTTATTATGGGTGTCAAATTAAACATAATAGGTAACAGTTGATCATTCGTTTTTTGTTTTTTTTTTTTAAGATGTCTAGGTTTAAAGGAATTTAATGTTTCCAAGACAACATGAGTCAATTAAACTATAAAGTGTGTGTGTGCGTGCATGTGTTTAATCTTGCTATTACTACTTTTTAATGAAAAACAGCCACGTTTCTGCTGTTCTTTTTAGGCTATTGTCTTATAGAAGTCATTTTCATTCTTTGTATAAACAGGCCCAAACAAATTCTAGGTTGATTTTTGTCATATCAGTATCAGGAAATAAGGACTGTGATACCTAATCATGGCCTTACTGTTGAATTGTTTTATGCCTAGGAGGCAGAATCTAAAATTCTTATTAAATTTTTAATATGTCAGACATAATTGGAAAGTATGGAGTGCTTCCTAATTATTATCCTGGTAACCTCAACTCTACTTTGGTTTTCTCAGCAGTGTGAAGAGGTGTGAGCTTCAATTAATATTTGGGATTATGAAATCACAGATTTAAAGGTGTGAAGTGTGTAAATGTCATTATTCTAATAAGAATTCAAATTTACAAGATGAAACCTTTGGATAGCCTTGAATAAACTGAATCTTCCAATAAAGCAAATCCTAAAATGACCATAAGAGGGTGCACAGGCATTGTAGAAACAAACAAATCCAATTCCTAGAATGACACAGAGAAGTATATCTTTGTGACCATGAAATATTTAACATTTTAGAAAACATTCAAAGCTTCCAGAGTATTTCATTGAACATGACATGAGTATATGCTCATCTGAGTATAATCCTACTTTTCTTGATTTCTTCTGAATGAACAAGTTGTCACTATGTTAGTTCTTGAAAAGCTTAAATAGGATCAAATCAGGAAAGCAGTGTCAAAAAGAGGATGTAATTATAGCTATTGCTATTGAAACAAAGGAATCTAGGGGTTTTAAAGTCATAAATTACCATATTAGAGAAATCTAGATACTGTTTTATATTCTACATGAAAAGATGGACTTTTCACTTTAGGGGAGAGGAAATTAATTCTTAGAATAAGGGGCTTTGGGAAAATTTGAGAAAGAAAGACAAAAATGCTATAAAATGTCTTCTAAATATAAGGTACAAAGTTTCCATTTGTTAATTTGGGCCTTAAAATTATTTTCTACTTTATATAATTTTATGGAACATATCCGTAAGCTGTCTTTAATGGACTATTTCATTCTTTGCAGCTTTTAAGAAATAGATCCAATTTAAGAAAAAAGAAAGAAAACCAACTTAAAATAGCTAACCTATAATTAACTTTAAATATTAGTAGATTAATTGACAAATTGACAAAAAGAACAATGCTCCGTAAGAGTATTGCTCTCTTACGGAGCATTGTTTTCATAAATTTTCATTGCATTAGACAATCAGATGAGATCAAAACATTTTTTAATATGATATCTTTTGATAACCCTATAATTTTGTGATACTGAATTTTGTGGTATTTTGTGATAACCCTAAGTATAATTGACATACAATATCCTGCTAGTTTCAGGTGTATATCATAGTGATTTGATGCTTTTATATATTATGAGAGGATCATCCTGTTACTATCTGTCACCATACAAAATTATTACAGTTATTTTTGACTATATTCCCTATGCTCTCCATTACATCCCCATGACTTATTTGTTTTATAACTGGGAGTTTGTACCTTTTAAACTCCTTCACTCATCCCCTAACCCCTTACCATTCTGGGAACCAACAGTTTTTTTCCTGTACCTATGAGTCTATTTCTGTTTTGTTTTGTTTTTTAGATTCCACCTATACTGGAATCATGTCTGATTCATTCCACTTAGCATTATACTAAGGTCCATCCTTGTTGTCACGTATGGCAAGATTTTATTTTTTTTTTTTTATGGCTGGGTAATACTACATTGTACATACATACCACATCTTCTTTATCCATTTATTTGTTATTGGAAATTTAGGTTGCTTCCATATATTGGCTATTGTAAATAATGCTGTAGTGAACATAGGGGTGCATGTGTCTCTTTGAATTGGTATTTTTGTTTTCTTCAGGTAATACCCAGGAGTGGAATTTTTGGGTTGTATAGTAGTTCTGTTTTTAATTTTTTTTTTAAAAAGATTTTATTTATTTATTTATTAGGAAAGAGAGAGAGTGAGAGAGAGCAGGTCAGAGTGAGAAGCGGACTCCCCATGGAGCTGGGAGCCCGATGTGGGACTCGATCCCGGAACTGCGGGATCATGACCTGAGCCGAAGGCAGTTGCTCAACCAACTGCGCCACCCAGGGGCCCTGTTTTTAATTTTTTAAGGAACTTCCATTCTATTTTCCATAGTAGCTGTACCAGTTTGTATTCCCACCAATAGCGTATGAGGGGGAGCTTTTCTCCACATCCTCACCAACACTCGTTATTTTTGTCTTTTTTTTAAAACTACCAACTTTGTGTTTTATTCTTTTTTTTTTTTTGCATAGACTTCTATTTACTCTGTCACTCTTTGATATTTTGATTTTATTTATTTTTTTCCAATTAATTTAATTTAATTTTTTTTCTGTGTTCCAAGGTTCATTGTTCATGTACCACATCTGATAGGTGTGAGGTGATGCTCATTGTGGTTTTGATTTGCATTTCCCTGGTTAGTGATATTGAGCATTTGTGTGTTGGCCATCTGTATGTCTTTTCTGAAAAATGTCTTTTTAAGCCATTTGTCTATTCTTAATCAGGTTGTTTTATGATGTTAACTTATGTACGTTTTTATATATTTTGGATATTAACTCCTTATCAGATGTATTATTTGCAAATATCTTTTCTCATTCAGTAGGCTGCATTTATGTTTTGTTGCTATGCTATGCTATGCAAAAGTTTTTTAGTTAGATGCCTTCCAGGTTGTTTATTTTAGCATTTGTTGCCTTTGCCTGAGGGGATTAATCTAAAAAAATATTGCTAAAACCAATGTCAAAGAACTTACTACCTATGTTTTCTTCTAAGAGTTTTATGGTTTCAGGTCTTAATTCAAGTCTTTTAATCTGTTTTGAGTTTATTTTTGTGTGTGGTGTACGATAGTGTTCCATTTCCTTGTACATGTAGCTATCTAGGCAATTATACTCTGAATGAAAAAGAAAGCAAAGGTGTATTAATCGAAATTTCATACTGGAAGGAGAGAAAGGTCTGAGCATGTTGTGAAGGGCAGTAACTAGTCATCTCACCTGGGTGGCTCAGTTGTTGGTCATCTGCCTTCAGCTCAGGTCATGATCCCAGAGTCCTGGGATCCAGTTCTGCAACGGGCTCCCTGCTTGGCAAGGAGCTTGCTTCTCCCTCTCCCACTCCGCCTGCTTGTGTTCCCTCTCTCACTGTATCTCTGTCTGTCAAATAAATAAATAAAATCTTAAAAAAAATAACAAAGGACAGAAGAAACAAATATAGTACATTTATTCAACATTTAGTTACTATATGCCAGACATTGGTAACCTGTTGCTATTTTAAGACTCATCAGCTCTTAGTACTTGGAGTTCTAAAGAGATGATCTTATCTTTCTCTTAGATTCTATGTCTACTCAGAAGATGTCAGATATCCTTGTACTTTTAATAAACATTCCAGTCACCCTGCATTAATTATTAGTCACTGCAGACTTGGGCATAACTGAATTCTAAAAGGCAGTTATGTCTTCTAATTTAGTGTTGATATGGCTCTTCTGTGGCTCATTATGCTACATTGGTATTTTTCATGGTAGTCAATTAATTTTGTAGCTCAACTGGACAGAGTTGGTGCTACTTTGACATTTAATGTCACGGTGGCAGAGAGTTACATTTAAAAAAGAAAATTTGCTACATTGGAAGTAAAGAGCGTTTAAAGGAATTGTTTTATATTGTGAAGATAGCTAATGTTTTGTTTCATTTTTCTTTTTCTTTACTCATAGGCACTAGGGCCAGCCAAGGTTTTTTAATTCATTCTTCAACTTGTGATAAGGATTCCATGTCATCCTTCAAAGACAGTTTGATATTTATCTTCTTTAAAGGTCTCAAGGGAAGGAAAATCTATAAGCTACCTTGGTGACCCGTCTTAGTGTAGAATGGCCCTTATACATTTATACAAGAAAGAATGAAGAAAATTTCAGTTTGACATAAAAATCATCATTTACAACAGGTCACTGAGGATGAGGGGATGACTACACATTCCTGCTCTTCCCATGTGGAGACTAATGACCTCTCACAGCTCTAACTTTCCCCCGTGTTCTGCCTGAAATCCTTGTGATCAGTGAATATTAAATGGAGATCAAGAACAGCTGTCAGGCAGTGGATGTAATTTTGGGGAAATGAGAGTTTGAGGAAAACTCCTGAATATCCTCTCCTTCCATCCTTTTTCTTCCTTCCTTCCTTCCTTCTTCCTTTTCTTTTTCTTTCTTTTCCTTCCTTCCTTCCTTCCTTCCTTCCTTCCTTCCTTCCTTCCTTCCTTCCTTCCTTCCTTTTTCTTTTCATCCATAGCTTTTTCCTGACTTTCCACTGGTCTCATCCATTTCTCCCAGCTCACAAGCTTAGGTCATGACAAGTCATGACATTGAGGTGTAGAACTCTCTGAGGCTCTGTGACAGAAAGGAGGCGATTAAAAGAAGAAAAACAAAAACAAAAAAACTGACTTAAAGTGAATGAGGTTGGGCCACGCATAAAAGTGGGAGTGTTCGTCTCAACTCTAACTCAGAAGCTGATGCCCAGAGGATAGAATGGACAGGTGGTGGGTGAAGGGAATACATTTTGAAGAAGCAGCATAGTAAATAGACTCTTGGGCCTCTGTGTAATATAAGACCCTGTTCCGTTAGGTCTCAGGGATAATCTATGTTCTCCTGGCTCCATAGTTTGAGACTTTAAAGGAAACAAAAGCAACCAAAGCAAGAGTTATATTTTTAAGATGATAATTTTGAACTACTCTCTCTGGAGATGGTCTATTCAAAAGTTTTGTGGGTATGATGCTATTTTAATGAAAGCAACATGAGAAATGCATCATATTACTACATAATCAAGCTGTGATAATATTTTCTTTGGCTATTACATCACTGCTCTGTGATCTGTTCTGATTCCAGATGAGATTTAAGGTGTGGACTATGGACTATAAAGTCCAAAATTATCTGGATCTTGGTTGCTTTATTCTCCCCTAATGTGATCATTGTAAATTTAAAGTTCTGGGGCATTTTTGCTGCTAGTTTTCAGATTACATTGATGGAAATTGGAGAATAGGATACATGAGTCCTTACTTATTAGGAAGTCAGCTTTTTGGGCAGGGGGTGGAGAAAGATAGAGACAGGAGGGACTTAAAAATACTACAAACAGTATCTGTTAACACTAAGCTTCCTTTGAGAAAGGACGTTTTATTTCAAAATGTTAAATATTTAAATTATTTTAAATAACTGGTTGCTTTTAAAATGTCAAGTATTGTTTTGTATATATAATCTTGTACTTCACTTGTTTGTTCTACAATAATGTGGTTCTGGCTTAGGGCTAGAGGTGTGTTACAGACTGAATGTTTGTGTCTCCTCAAAATTCCTATGTTGAAGTCCGTCCTGAATATGATGGTATAGGAGTGCTTACAGTGTTGGGGTTACATATTCTGGGCCTCTTGGAGATTAATATACATACCTTAGAAATAGCCATCAAGGCTGGGATGGAGGGAGGCATGCTTCAGGCTTCCATGAATCAATTAGAGATAACATAGTTTTTTTTTTCTTCCTGACTCACAGGTGGCCCTTAAGATCTAATTAAAGTTTATTTGTCAATTAGGTGTGCCAAACCTTTGAAATGCAAGCAAACTCTTTTTCCTTACTATAGTGTCCCCCACCCTTGCCCCACCACCTGTCCCCTTGCTCTATAAAATATAAAATTTATAGACTAAAATTCCAGACTGCAGAGAATAGCTGTGCAGGGTCTGGGTTATCACCTGCCCAGTCCATCCTGGCAGTCAGTTACCCTGAGTAAAACTGTAAACTGTAGGGAGTCACCTGCTTTCAGTCTCAAAGTGCCTCCTCAGTTTGGGGGATAGTTTTTTGTTCCCCCCCCACCTTCTGGTAGACCTAATTTGTAGCTAAGGACTTTGAGAAATAATTAGGTTTAGCTGAAATCACGAGGGTGGGGCCCTAATGATGGGATTAACATCCTATACAAGGAAGTGAGGAAGAGAGACCGGAGTGCTTCTCCTCACCTCTGCCTATGAAGACTCAATGAGAAGGCAGCCTGTTGCAAGCCAGAAAGCTGGTTCTCACCGGGAAGCATATCTGCTAGCACCTTGATATTGGATTCGTCAGCCTCCAGGATCTTGAGAAATAAATGTGTATTATTTAAGCCACCTACTTTATCTTATTTTGTTCTAGTAGCCCGAGTTGACTAGGATAGGATGAGAATATCAAAACAGTTTTAGGATGTAAAATATTACTCTCTTAGCTTCTTTTATGAATGTTCTTTTGAACTTTATAGCTATCTTTCACAAATCCCTTGGTGCCATGGACCCATCCTGCTGGCTTCAGAGAGTATCTATCTCTTAAAAATCTGTACTTTGGAATTTTACTTGTTTTCCATTACACAGCCCAAAATTTATGTCATTTATCAGTACATTCCCCTCCCTCTTAACCCATATTCAAATTACCACTAATTCTCATACCAACCTCCCCAAATATTTTGATTCTTCCCTTTTTATTCTTATCTATACTAGTCCAATTTATTATCATCTCTTGACTTGATTGCAGAAGTCTCCTACTTGGACTCCTACTTCCATTCTAGTTCTACTCCAATCATTTTATTAAAAGTGATCAGCATCATCTTTTTTTTTTTTTTAAAGATTTTATTTATTTATTTATTAGGAAAGAGAGAGAGTGAGAGAGAGCATGAGAAGGGAGAAGGTCAGAGTGAGAAGCGGACTCCCCATGGAGCTGGGAGCCCGATGCGGGACTCGATCTCGGGACTCCGGGATCATGACCTGAGCTGAAGGCAGTCGCTCAACCAACTGCGCCACCCAGGGGCCCGCATCATCTTTTTTTTTAATGGATTTATTTTTCAGACCAGTTTTAGGTTTATAGAAAAATTGTATGGAAAGTACAGATTCCCATACACCTCCCTGGACCCAGTGGTTTCCCCTATTATTAGTGTCTTGCATTTTTGTGCTGTACCTATTACAGTTGATGAGCTGTAATTGATACATTATTATTAACTAAAGTTCATGGTGTTATGTTAGGGTTTTCTCTTTGTAGTATAAATTCTTTGGGATTTGGTTTATGTATAATGATATGTATTCACCACTAGAGCATCATTCGAAATAGTTTCACTGCCTTAAAAATCCTCTGTATTCTCCTGATTCATTCTGCCCTCCCCTCCCCTTTGGTACCCACCTCCGCCCCTCTCCATTTACTATTTTGGGAATGAAAGTCTAACATTTTATCACAATGTTTTATGATTTACCTGTTTATGCTATTATCAATATCTGGATTAATTTGTTTTATATTATAAAATCCTAGAGCAGTATATGTGGTGTTTTGTTTTTGATTTTGTTTTTTTTTCTCCCCAAATATATTTATTTTAATTTTTCAGTGTTACAAGATCGATTGTTCATGCACCATACCCAGTGCTCCATGCAATACGTACCCTTCTCAATACCCACCACCAGGCTCGCCCGCTCCCCCACCCCCTCCCCTCCAAAACCCTCAGTTTGTTGCTCAGAGTCCACAGTCTCTCCTGGTTCATTTGATTTTGTTTTTTAAGATGAAACCATTTTGAAGATTTCATGGAAGCTAAGGACCCTCATCCTGTATTCACTGAGATCCATCCTATCCTGTAATTTCACTGGCTTCATGGGCACTCAGAATCCATGCTAAGAACCCCTGTCCCAAAGAGAACAATTTGTATACAGTTCTTTCTACCCTATGGAATAAAGTACTAACAATTTCTTTCAATATTAACTAAAACGTGTAAATTTAATGTGCAAACTGAAATTTTAAGCTGTCCTCCTGGGGTAGCTCTATTGGTTATAAAAACAAAATTCACTCGAACAAATTTGATGAATATGTTTTTTTGCTGGTGAATAGAGATTTCTTTTCTACCAGACGTTTGAACTTTTAAGATTGCCCAAACACTCATAGGTTGTTAAAAGTCATTCTCATTTCTGTGTTTGTGAAAGCCATTTCAATATGTGCTGTTTCTCATTTGCAATGTTTTCTCTTTTTCATTTTCATTGTTCCAATTGTTTTAACCTCTTCAGTTTTTCTTCTAAATTATTCCTTCTCCAAATATGGGATTCTGTTTCTAGATAGAATATTTATTGAAGATACTTGAGTTCATAGAAATAATAGGACTACAGATCTAAGAAAACCCTTATATGATTATATTAACTTCCTTGGCTTGTCCCCCTTTCCACCATGACCCCAACAGGTTCCACAGCAGATTGCTGAGAGGTCCACAGCTTCATTGCCTCTCCCATAGCCATTGTCTACTCTCTGGCATTTGGAAAGGAGGCCTGAGGGTTCCATGGGCTGCTAAATTTCAGCAAGATCTCCCAGCTCTGTGTATTTGATGAGTCTACCTCACTAAGAGAAGCCGAAGGGAGGGAAGCGCAGAGACCTCACTTTTTGCTGGTAAGGCAATCACTCTTCATTTATCTTATGGCTATAAGTATCCAAGGTAATAATCATCAAAAAATGCTGCATTTAAAACTGCTTACCCTTCTAAAAAAACATCAGGACAAATTCCATTACACTTTACTCTCATGTTTATCTAAGTCACCTTCAGAAGCCCCCAAATTTCCTTTCATAGATCATCACCTGGTCTCATGGTCCATTAGCTTCAAATATCTCCTGATATGACTATGTCATTTGCCTCCACACCATACTTTAGATTCTTTCACTGTGCTTTTACAGGGTATCATGAAAATCTGAAGTCCTTGATATCTGCAACTCTCTTCTCATCATTCCCTTTACCCTTTTTCTTTAACTGAAGCCTGGTAATTTTTTAAAAAAAGATTTTATTTATTTATTTGACAGAGAGAGACAGAGACAGAGACAGAGAGAGAGGGAACACAAGCAGGGGGTGTGGGAGAGGGAGAAACAGACTCTTCACTGAGCAGGAAGCCCCGAAGCAAGGCTAGGTCCCAGGACCCTGCAGTCATGACCCGAGCTGAAGACAGATGCTAAACCAACTGAGCCACCCAGGCGCCTGAAACCTTGTCATTCTTGAAGACATTGATAATCATCTAGTTCTCTTTATTGGTAGCAATTTTAAAATCTCACCTCCTACATATAACGGAGACTGGAGATGAGGTAGATGTCCTCCTTCTGTTTCATTGTTCCTTCTAGATTGCTATATTTCCCTTTTCTCTCCAAAAGATAAAATCCTCTAAAGTACATCCCTTCTTGGTAATCTACAAACCTCTCCCTTTATTCATTAAAGATTTGAAAATCTGAATCACTGTTTTCATTATTGATGACTTTAATAACCTTGTGGATGATCACACTCAATCCCTATGAGCTTCTTGACCTCACTTTTCCTGATCACATTACAGTCTTTGTGCTAAACTTTGTCATTACCAGTAGGTATCTCACCTTCAAAATACTGAATTTGAACATTCCACTCTTTAACCAATTGTATTAGTTTCCTATTGCTACTATAATGATCTTCGTGGCTTAAACAACACCATTGTTTTATCTTATTTCTGGAAGTAAGTTTGAAATGGATTTTCAAGGCTAAAAGCAAAATATCAGTAGAGCAGCATTCCTTGTGGTGACCCACTGGAAGAATATGTTTCTTTGCCTTTTCTGGCTTTTAGAAGCCACCTACTTTCCTTGGTTTGTGACCTCTTCTTTGCTGTTCAAAACCAGAACCATGGCATCTTCAAATCTCTCTCTTACTTTCACTCTCTGTTTCCGTCATCACATCTCTTATTTTATCTGATTTTTCTGCTTTCCTCCTGTAGTGGCCCTTGGAATTATATTTAGCCCACCTGGATAATCCATGGAAATCTCCCCATTTCAAGATATTTAACTTAATCACATCTACAAAGTCCTTTTTGCTATATAAGGTAACATATTTATAGGTTACATTACTGGGATTAGTATGTGGACATCTTTAGTGGACCATTATCTTTTTCTGTCAGATCAACTATCTTAAATTTCCAGGTCATTTACTGATTCTGTCTTCATCCTTATTTGATTACTTTTGGGTCTAATTCTTTTAATATACTACTTATTCATTGTCTATTACTGTTTTAATGGACTCACTTTTCTCCTTATCCCAATTATATTTGATGGTCTTTTACTCCTTCACAGACACTCTCAACACCCTCTCGCTTTCTCCTCTGCACCCCTGTGTTCTGTAACACTCATGAGGTTGTATCCCTGGTTAAACACAAGCAACCCCCTGTCCAACCACTTTGCACCTGCTCCTGAGCAGCAGAAAGTGGCTGGAGAAAAACATCTTTTCATGAAGACCTTCCTATCCCTCTCCTCTTCTTTTCTTCCATGTGTAGGGGCTTTAATAAATACCTGTCCTGTCTCTAGCTTCTTATTTACATGGCAATAGAGGAGAGGTGAATTTATTTATTTGAGAGATTGAAAGGGGCTATTGGGAACATCTCCATCATCTTCCTTGGCATCAAACTGCCTGCAGGAATTCCCCCTCCTATGTGCTATGTTGCTGTGAAGGAGGTTTGGCCCTATAGGGAAGACTGCAGTTTTCCAAAACTGATGATTACTGTGTTAGCAGGTCTGCCTAATTGTGGACTTTAATATTAGGGAGTCTCTTTACCTACAGATATCAGACACATTTTCCACAATCAGTGTTATAAAAAAAAAAAAGGTGATATTTGATTTCCTATTTGCTTTTTTCTCAGTTGAAACACAACTTGAGTGTATTATTTATGGAGTGCCCCTATATTCTGACCATTCTACCTAAAATATCCCTTTTATTCTCTGATCGTTTGCCCTGCTTTGTTTCTCTTTGTAATACTTAACAATATTTGATATGATGTATTTATTTGCTCTGTTTGCCCTACTAAATGTAAGTTACACAGCAGAAGACTTTTGTTTTAGCTATATTCATAGTGCCTGGAAACAATGATTGGCTTACAATGTGTATTTGTTGAATGATTATTGAAAGAAAGAGTGTGAGAACATTTTCAGTATCATCTGAAGATTCAATTTAGACACTCTTAATTTTATTTTTCTTTATTAAAAAAGTGCCAACTCTCAATTATCCAGGGTAGAGTTAATTAATTTGGAGATTAAACATGGTAAAAAGTAATAATAGTTCATGTTAAAAAATATGAGAAGTTTTGGTGTATAGAAGAAAACTTTTGTGTACCAGGATTCTATTTTCTTCTTTTCTTTTTAAAGATTTTATTTATTCATTTGAGAGAGAGAGAGAGAGAGTAAGCATGAGCAGGGGGTAAGAACAGAGGGATAGGGAGAAGCAGACTCCTCACTGAGCAGGGAGCCCAATGTGGGGCAAGAGTCTATTCTTAATAGAAGTGTGTAATAACTAACATCTATCAAACATATCAAACATGTATCAAAATGTGTGTTCTTCAACTTGGGAACATATTTCCTCTTGTCAGCCAGGGGTATAGAATGTTAATTTGAATGTTGGAATTGAAGCAAAAAAGCAGAGTGGTTAAAGAAATCATTCAGTAGAGAAAAAAAAAATACACTATTTCTTCTTTACAGCATGTTATAGGGGAACCAACAAATTTTTGTTTGAAAAAAATGTTCTTTTGTGCCCTTTCTGAGTTTAAGTGGATTGAAAAAATGAAAGCATGAAAACAGACTCTCTTTTGAAAGCCGTGATGAAATTTGGTTCCATTAGCAATGGTTAGAGAAATGCGGCTCAACGGGAAAAAAGTTTATTTGAAGTCTCAGAGTGAAAGATATAATAAATACCTACTGTTCCTCTTTTCTGATAGAAAACCTAGGTTTTCTTTTTGTGTCTTCCCTTTCCACTCACAGTCCCTTGATTCAGGTGGGCCTGATTTCTCTCCTAGTTCCAGAGGGTGTCAGAAGGATCAGGCTTGAATGATCACCATATTCCATATCCCTGGCCACAGTCAATGGTATGGAGATGAGCTCATGACCCAAGCAGTCTTGGTCAATGGTAATGCCAGGACTTCAGCTGGAACTCTTGGAACAAAGTATGCGTTTGAGCTGGGGTTGATTGGCTTGGTAGAATATAAAACGGTGGCTGCCAGGGCTGTCTTGCTGGAGGCAGGCCAACTCACTGAAAATCAATTCTACAAAAACTAATTTTCTGAAATTAAATTTCCCAAATGAAAATTTGCTTAAATGACAAATCTACCAATTTACCAAAATCTTATTTCTTTTAACTACTTATAAGGATTACTACAATTTATACTTAGTGGATGCTTTTAAAAGATGTAAATGCTTTTTTAAAAATAAGTTTTTATTTTTTTAGTTCTTATTTTTATATACGCATCTTAAAGAATTTATAGCTGGTAAATTCTAAGGACCATGGGGTGATTTCTTCTCCTAAATAAATATTTCATATTTAGAAGACAATATTTTATCATTAATAACTATGAGCATTTCATGTGATTTTTTTTCAGTTTTTGTTTCCTTCGTATCTTTTTAATTTCAGTTTTGTATTGTCAGATTCTTCTGCCAGTCTTCCATGTGACATTTCAGTGTTAGTTTACTTCCAAGAAATGATAGTAAAATTTAATATTTGGTGTGAGTTTTTCTTCTTGCTTTCCTCTTATTTTATACTATAAACATATCATTTTTAGGATTTTTAATCAATTTCTATTTTTTTAATTTATTTATTTATTTTTAAAGATTTTATTTATTTGTCAGAAAGAGAGAGAGCACAAGCAGGCAGAGTGGCAGGCAGAGGCGGAGGGAGAAGCAGGCTCCCTGCCAAGCAAGGAGCCCGATGTGGGACTCCATCCCAGGACCCTGGGATCATGACCTGAGCCGAAGGCAGCTGCTTAACCAACTGAGCCACCCAGGCGTCCCTCAATTTCTATTTTGATTCTCCAAAATTTTGTTTTTTTGTTTCCTGTATGCCAAATATGACATGGTAATCACATAGTACATTAGAGTAACAACGGCAGTTGCCTCTGTTCATCCTAATTTTCCTAAGGCTGCTTTAAATTTATTTTTAAAGCCAAATCTCTTAACAAATTATTTCCAGGTTCATATATTCAATTGTTTATTGTAGGAAACCAGAATAACTTCATTTCTTTTGGGTGATTTTTTTTTTTATGTCATATTCCTCCACTTTTGGGCAGTTTTAGCTGTCTTGTACCAATTCTTCAGATGACATATGAGCTTAACTTTATTTTTAGCAATTGTTTATAGAATTTCAACAAAGGTATTAACATCAATAAAGTCATTAGACAGATTTATTTTCACAGAACAGGTTTTGGAAAAAAAGAATTTTGGTAAAATGATCTAAAATCCACTTTACACCACAGAGGAGAGACTTGTTAAAAATGAACTTAATGCGGAGCTAAGAGATAGATTGCTGACAACAACATCATTTGAAACCTGGATCCTATTAATGCTTTAAAGTAGAGGTTGGAGATTGGGTTGTCAGGGATGCAGACTTTGACCTAGACTTCAGCATATAGGAAGTATATCGGGATCAACACCTATGGAAGTGAAGTAAAGGTGGCTGATTGGGCAGAGAGAGAGAAGTTGGGCTATGATGTAGTCTCAACAAGGACTGCAGACCACCCCACTTCTCGGGGGGGCTGGAATGCCTTTATCTACCTCTATCTTTTCCTAGCATCAAGGGACCAGGGAAGCCGAGGGTTGCATGGGAAACAAGGGGGAGTAGAGACTTTACTCAGCACACAGAGAAGCCTTAGATATCTTGCACAGTGGAGGATTTCTTTCTGGTGACTGTTTATGTCTCTTAGAAGTGGTACCCTCTCCCATAGAATGTGTTGAACAGAATCACAGTGCCACTTCTCCCTCTGAAACCCCCCTATTTCAGTCTCACTATTCATAACTTTTTTGTAACAAAATTAATTTCTCTTTTTTCCCAGTTCTTCTAGAAGGTTCTGGCTAGAACCTCCATGAATAGCTTCCATGTGACTCTTACTGCCTTTGATTCTTAGAACTAAACTTTTGTTATAAAGACTAATGAACATATAACTGTTTTCATTGCACAGGAATTAGCTATTTCTGTGAGGGAGAAGTCTCCAAATAGGGTTTTTACTTGGTATCCTATATAAATGGGGCCTATTTTCACTTGCCTTGATGCCAAAGTCTTCATGGTATCTGATACCAAGACACTTATATCTGTCTCTGAAAGACTTAAAGCACATAGGCATACATCTTTTTGTCATGCTTTGTCTTATTGTACTTTGTGGATACTGTGTTTTTATAGATTGAAGGTATATGATAACCCTGTGTTAAGCATGTCTGTTGGTGCCATTTTTTCAACAGCATTTGCTCACTTTGTGTCTCTGTGTCACTTTTAGTAATTCTTGTAATATTTTAGACTTTTTCATTATTATATTTATTATGGTGATCTGTGATCAGTGATCTTTGATGTTACTATCGTAATTGTTTTTGGAGTGCCACAAATAGTGCTCATATAAGAAAGTGAAATTAATTAATAAATGTTACGTGTGATCTGACTATTCCACTGACCAGCCATTTCCCCCATTTCTCTCCCTTTCCTCAGTCCTCCCTATTCCCTAAGACACAACAATATTGAAATTAGGCCAATTAACAACCTTACAATGGCCTCTGTATTCAGGTGTTCAAGTAAAAGGAAAAGTTTCACATTTCTCACTTTAAATCAAAAGCTAGATATGATTAAGCTTAACGAGGAAAGGATGTCAAAAGCTAAGGGAGGCTGAAATCTAGGCATCTTGTGCCAATCAGCCAAGTTGCGAACATGAAGGAAAAGATCTTGAAGGAAATGAAAAGCATGACTCCAGTGAACACAGAAATGATAAGAAAGTGAAACAGTTTTATTGCTGATATGGAGGAAGTTTGAGTGGTCTGGATAGATCAAACCAGACACAACATTCTCTTAAGCCAAAGCCTAATCCGGAACAAGGCCCTAACTCTCTTCAATTCTATCAAGGTTGAGAGATGAAGAAGCTACAGAACAAAAGTGTGAGGGTAGCAGAGACAATAAACAAGTGAACAAGATAAACATGATCATTTCAAATAGTGATTTGTGCTCTGTAGAAAATACAACAGAGTAATGGGCAGAGAGTGGAAAGAGGGAGCCACTTTAGATAGTGGCTAGAATAGAAGGCAGAAAAGGCCTTCATGGGTGGCATTTGAGGTGAAAACTGAATTGTGACAGAGCTAGCTATGTTAAGGTCCTGCGAAAGATGATTCAGGGCAAAGAAATAAGGGATGATGGTGGATTGGAGCCTAATATAGACAGTAATAGACACTTTTATTTTAATTCTAATTGCAATTGTATTCTGAGGTAGGATTTCAAGTCAGGGAACAATATAATCATGGTTTAAAATGATAATTCCGGATTTGGGGGACATAAGATTGTCAGGGAGCAAGAGAAGAGGCAAGGAGACGCTAGTGATTCTACTAATTCAGGAGAGTGATGATGGTGGCTTGAAGTAGTGGTCTATCTGAGAAGATGGAGAGAAGTGAGAGAATTGAGATTCACTTTGAAGTTTGACTATAAGACTTGCTTATAAATTGAGATAATGCTAGGGAAGATAGTAAAGAGGAAAAGAGAAAAATCAAGGTTGACAAATTTCCTTCTTTTATTCTTTGAGCAGTTTCCTCATAAGGTGATTGTCTTCCTTTGCCACTTCCTTGTCTGCCCCCTCTCATGTTGTTCTCATGTTCAGTAATAGACCACCTTCCAGGTATTGTTGTGACAGATACTTTCTGGAAAGAGAAGTCTATCTTTTGCTCTGACTAACTTATTTTTGAGAAATGGGCCTACTAGAATTTTGATGACTGTGTGTTTCCATCTTAAAAACACCATGTTATATTTGCTATGTTTGTTTTTGCTGTTACCCCTTGAATGTTTTTGTCCCCACAAAATTCATATGTGAAATCCTGACATGCAGTGTGATGGTATTTGGAGATGAGACCTTTGGTAGGTGATTAAGTCATGAGGGTAGAGCTATCATCAGTGGGATTAATATCCTGTAAGAGATCTCAGTTTCCTGGACCCTTCTGCCATGTGAGGACACAGCATGAAGACACCCTCTATGAACCAGGGAGCAGGCTCTCACCGACACCAAATCCAGAGGCACCTTGATCTTGGACTTCTCAGCCTCCAGAACTGTTAGAGATAAATATTTGTCATTTGAGCCACTCCATCTATTGTATTTTTGTTATAGCAGCCTGAGTGAACTACAACACCCCTGCCTTAAATTGTTTGACCTGTGTTTCTGGCCTCCCCGAGCCCTCTCCAAGCTCTAGAAAGACAATTTTATCTTTCACATATTAACTCTTCTCTTTAGTTTTCCCCACTCTCATTAGGGAAATTAGCCACTCTTTCCTTCTATATTTTTTTGTACCTGTCTCTAACATTTTATTAGAACACTTTCTGCATTCTATTTTCATTGTTTAAATTTTTGTCTCTTCTGTTGGAATGTGAACTCTTCAAAGATAAGAAAAACACCCTTTTTCATCCTGTTATCCCGAGCACAGAATCTGGTACATTATAATCTCTGATTAAATGTTTGATCAATTAAAGACATTGGGTTACCTCCCATTCTGTTTTAATTAATTTTACTTGTAACCAATTACTGAAATGATCAAAAGTATTATCAAATAGCACCTAAGTTCCATTCTTACCAAAACAGTTAATATGTTTAATGTTTATTTAAAGGAATATTTTAAAATTTGTGTTATATGTTTCCAATTTCTAAAGTTCTTTGCTATACGGGGTCCAACGGATGTCTCAGAAAGTTTAATTTTTCTTACCTGTGTGAAAATAGGTGAATATTAACTGACCTCTCTTCTTTTCCCCTGATCCTACTAATATCAGTTCTGAAAAGTGTCAGCCCTTTGCTGTTTGATGGAAACTTGTCAACAGTATGTCCCAGTGTTGCCACATGAACTCTTCCTAAGGAAGATGTGGAATAGCTTGGCTTTTTTTGAGGAGCATCTTGCTTCTAAAAAGCAACTCTTTTCTGTTGCCTTAAGTCTGCAGGTAGAGATGTTGATGGTGAGATGATGTCTTGTGTGAAGGGTGACCAGAGATTTTAGATTCAGATTCATCTCCTGAAGATGAGTGTGTTTCTTCTAATTTTGGAAGATTTATCTTTTTTTTTCTTTGAAACAAAAGGAGAGGAAAGAAACAACTTGATGATTCAGATTAAAAAGGGAAAGATACTAGTGAGTGTCATACTTTGGCAGGAAAGTACAGAAGGACAAGTACCTTTTGCACTTTAGCAAGGTGATAATTGTGGTAACTAAGTTGAACTAGGAGAAAGCATTTGTTGATAGAATATGTTTAAAAAGTATTAAATTGTTAGCAGGATTGAATATGCATTTTTCTAAGTCAATCACTGAAGGGAAACCAAAATAATTATATTTTGACCAAAGATAGAATTGAGAATTCTGCTATTACTGTCGTCTAAAGAAATGTGTAAATTGGTGTATGTCTGTGATTATATTGGAGTATCAAGCAACTTACCATTGATACATATTGGGAACAATGTGGTATTGGCTCATCTTAAGATAAAAATCTCCTTTGCAGCCTGATTTCTTTGCTTCTCTTTGCAGTAAAAGTTCTCAAAATTATTATCTGCCCTTCTGATCCCTGAGTCCTCTCTTTATATCTCCCTATACTCACTGTTCTCAGGTTGTTGCTACTCCACATCCTACCCAAATTTCTCTCATCAAGGTCAACAAATAGCCTCGGGCTGCTTGGTTCAATTCTGAGTCCTTACTTGACTTATTAGCAGCATTTTACACAGTCAAGAATTCCTTTTTTCTGAGAACTCTTTATTTGCTTAGCTCCCAGGATACCACACTCTTCTGATTTTTTTCTTCATTACTACTGCATCTTCTCTCTCACCCCTTTTCTGATTTTCTTATTTATCCTGACCTTTTAATGCTACTTTGGCTCAGGCCTCAGACCTTGGATCTTTCCTCTCTCTCTCTCCTTACTGTGTTGGTGATCTCATCTGCCTCATGGCTTAAATTTCGTCTATGTGTTTGCAATTGCCAGATTTATATCTTTTGACCCAGACCTCTCTCCTCATTCTAGAATTATATATCCAGCTGACTATTCGATAGCCCCATTTAGATCTCTAATAGATATTTCAAAATTAATATGTCCACAGAGGGATTTCTACTCTTACCCTCCCCCAAATTTATTTCACTTACAGTCTCCCTCATATCAGTTAATGATGATTCCCACTTTCTAATTGTCCAGCTCTGAAAGCTTATACCAATCTATTAGAATATACATTAACTCCACCTTCAAAACAAAAAAGAATATTGCATTTGCTTATAGTCTCTTTTGCTACTAACAGGGTCTAGTCTACCATTATCTCTCATTGGGATTGTTGTAATAGTTTTCTAACTAGTCTCTCATGTTCCATAACTACCCCACTGTAGTGTATTCTCAAATGACAGTCTGAATAGTCTTGCTAAATGTAACCCACTCTTCAAATCACATTCCACCAACGGCCCTCTGTTTTCTTCAGAGTCAAAGCAAAAGGCCTTACAGTTTATTATGTATTAGTAGCTTGGTTAGTTATAACAAACTACCATAGTCTGAGTGGCTTAAACAATAGACGTTTATTTCTCATAGTCCTGGAGTCTGGGAAGCCTAAGATTAAGGTACCAACAGATTTGATTTTTTTTTAAAGATTTTATTTATTTATTTGAGAGAGAGGGAGGGAGAGAGAGAGAACGAGCAGGCGGAGAAGCAGACAGAGAGGGACAAGCAGACTCCACACTGAGTGTGGGGCCTGACGTAGGGCTCAGACTCATGACAGTGAGATCCTGACCTGAGCCCAAGTTAAGAGTTAGATGCTTAACTGACTGAGCCACCTAGGAGCCCCCAAAGATTTGATTCTTAATGAGGGCCCTCTTTCTGGCTTGCAGAGGGCTTCTTACTGCTTCCTCACATGGCAGAGAGAAGATCTGATGTCTTCTTCCTTAGAGGGGCACTAATTCTATCATGGGATCTCCACCCTCATGACCTCATCTAAACCTAGTCACCTCCCAAAGTCCCCACCTTTAAATACCATCACATTGGGAGTTAGATCTTCAACATTTTGGGGAAGACACAAACATTCAGCTATAACAGCTTATAAAAACCTTTTGTTCCCACCCCTCGTAGTTCTCAGGCCTCCCTTACAATATGCTGATCTGACCATGACAGCCTCCTTCCTTTTCCTTGAACCTTCCAGGTACTACCCCACATCACAGCTTTTGAACTATCTGTTTTTCCTGAAATGTTCTTTCCCTAGATACATATATGGATCTATCCATATTCCCCTCTAAGCTTTTGCTCCATTGTCACTGAATAAATGAAATTTACTCCGAGCAAGTTGTTTAAATTTGTGACCTGTTTTCTAACACTCAAAAGCCTTTTTACTTTTGCTCATTTTTATCCCATGGCACTTTTTACCTTCTAATATATTGTATATGTGATGGAGACAGTGGTTTGTACTCATTGAATATACTTCCTGGCTGTACCTCTTATGCCTCTTGCATTTTGGTGGGGCATCTATCTCTTTTTTACTTATGGAATATCTGTGGAAGTGATGTGTATCACTTTCAGGCCAGGGTGGTTCAGAGTAAGTATTTCTTCCTCATGTTTCTACGTTCTTTCATAATCTATTGGCTGGATGCAGGTAATTGAGAGCAACCAGTAGAAGGAGGAAACCTGACTTTGTGAATCACAGGAAGGATGTCCATAGAATTCAGAACATGATATGAAGAGGAAGAAAATATTATCACATTCCAAAGTTTTGTCCAGCTCCCATTCTCATTGGCTAATGCCCATGCTATTTTAATTAATTAATTATCTAAATTCAATTAGCCAACTTATAGCACATGATTAGTTTCAGATGTAGTGTTCAAAAATTTATCAGTTGCGTATAACACCCAGTGCTCATCACATCTTGTGCCCTCCTTAATGCTTATCACCCAATTGCTCATTCTATTTTAGAACATTTAGAATATCACTCTGGAAACATAATAAATGGATCAGTGCATTCACTTGAAGCTGAGTGCGGTAAATAATAGCTATTAGTGGAGGGGAATGTCAACAATTAATATGGATACTATAGGTGTCATCAATGATTTCAACAGTTCCTTAGATGAATTAAATAGGGATCACATGCACTCAAGATCCCTGAGTATTGACTATAATTTGGGCTAGTTTATGTGAAAGTTAGTATCTTACCTTGCAAATTTGAGGAAATTCAACATTTTCATTCTTTTAATATTATCGATGTTCATCAGTAAGCATTTTACTTTAGCATTTACTCCTGACAACGTAAGTTCAAACCAACCCCAAATTAATACATGTATTGTTTCCTAGCCTTGGCAGTTTGCATATCCATGACTTATGCTAACATCTGAATTGTATCCTGTAACTTATCAGAACTGAGGCTTAGTTAGGAGTAGATGTGTCAATTAGGATATGGTAGGGGCAGAAGAGAAGTTTCTACAGTCCTGAATGGGCGAAATAGTAGACCTTAAAAGAAAGCATGAAGCTGAGTTTTAGATAAAGCAAAAATCTTAGCTAGTGAGTTGGACAGGTCAGGAGAAAAGGTTTCTAGAAGGGAGTCAAGACCCTATTTTAGATGTCTAAGCCAGAGTTAAGGAACCAATTATTATATTTGAAATTTGAGAAACCAAATAGATGTTCAGGTAAAAAAAAATCTAGGTGCTACTATAAACAGCCACTTATAGGCTGACCTGATGATAAACTTTGGAGCTATGAGTTTATGGTACAGAATTGGTTCCTGTATCTGATGTAAGACTGAAGTTATAATTGAAAATTTAATGTTCCCAAAGCTGAAAATTTGATGCCAAGCAAGGAGAGAGCAGATGTTTTCACCATTGCTGCCCAATAAATACTCCCACAATGTTTTGTTAATGAAGTAAAGGAATGAATAGGCAGAAAGTTTTAATTTAGATATTTCAAAGATGGTTAACTTAAACAATCTTAAGTTGTTCAGTGTGTTAAAATATATTTGTATCTTGGTAATAATCTGAATATGAATTTTATTTTCACAATTTCAACTTGCTCTTAAGTTTATGTGGGGCAGTTTTTAGATATGAAATGTGTGTATAAGACATTTTGTGATACAAAGTACATCCAGTTGATCCTTGAACAACTCAGGGGTTAGCGGCTCTACCTCCCCCTGCCCAATGTAGTTGAAAATCCGTGAATAACTTTTGACTCCCCAAAACTTAACTGCTAATAGGCAGAACCAGGAGAGATCACTTTTTACTGCCATGTGCAATTTACTGGAGAGATGAACTGCTCAGGTGGAGATGATTAGTGTCACACGGCATTTTAAGCAGGTACTTGCAACACTTGAGCTCTCTGCAATAGCAACAGGAAGTGGCTATGAAATTATTACAGTAGTACAGTATATAGTGTAGTTAATTTTATGCAGTTTGATTTAATTTTTCATCTTTATATTTGTTTACACTTCTCGCAACTGTGAATGGCACCAATTATGGTCTGTAAATGTCTGCATAACTTTTCATAAGCTTTAACTTTTTATAATAAGTTGGTGTATGTTTTATAGTAGTAAATGATAAAATAGATACTATCTATCTGTATTTTATGCATTCATGACATACCTAGCTTTCTCTTAATTTTTTCCATATTTCTAGGCTACATGGTTTGTCTCTTGAGTTTTTTCATTCCTAAAAATCTTCCAATATATTTATTGAGAAAAATCCTTACATAAATGGATCTGTGCAGTTCAAATCCATAATTTTCAAGGATCAATGTTTATTGTTTGCAATTAAAGCCATTTAATTAGTAGTAACTTAAAAATAGGGGAACAAACTAAAAATAGGGTAGCATTAGTTTAAGACATATAGTATGAATTAAACTTTTTTTTTAAAGACTTTATTTATTTGAGAGAGATTGAGATAATGAGTGGGAGGAGGGGTAGAGGAAGAAGCAGACTACCTGCAGAGCAGGGAGCCCCATGTGGGACTTGATCCCAGGACCCTGAGATTGTGACATGAGCTGAAGACAGATGCTTAACTGACTGAGCCACCCAGGTACCCTGAATTCACCTTTTGTACACAGAACTGCCAACACTTAGTGTGTATAAAAGTGACCATGGATATCAGTATTTTCAAAAGTCCACAGATAAATTTCTTCAAAATGTAGAAAACTAGGATTTTAATATGCGATCTCATATTCTTGATTTCCTAGGTCAGGAAATTAGGGTTTCCTTCTCAATGAACAAATAGGAAAAGCCAGGATTATATATGTTCATTTTGTGTTGAAATAGACTTTTGTTTCAAGAAGGATGCACAGCCCACAACCTCTTTGGGTTGGATTTAATGCCCTTGTGTGTGACTCTATTAGCTGGAGTGATGGGTGATAATAATTCACCTGCCTTTGCTTTGTTGAATCCAGCTAAGTTCTCCTAATGATGAGTTGGAAAGTTGTGTTGACCCTCTGCCTGCTTCCTGAAGATGTGGCTGGTGTTACTGCTTTATTGTCAAGTTTTTCTGTGTTGTCTCCATATTGCCCTCTCTTGCTCCACAGGCAAACATGAGAGTTTTGATGAATTGCCTACAGATTGTGTATTTGTTGTTGTTGTTGTTGTTTTAAAGAGGGAGGGAGAAAGAGTGGGAACAGGCAGGTGGAGAAAGAGGGAGAGAAAGAGAGAGAGAGAGAGAGAGAGAGCAGACTCCCTGCTTACTGCAGAGCCTGATGTAGGGATCTCACAACCCTGAGATCATGACCTGAGCTGAAATCCAGAGTAGGATGCCTAACTGACATCTAGGTGCTCGAGACAGTGTTTTTAATCTTATTTTTACAGTGACTCAAAACAAATATCTTTTTTTTGTTGTTATTTTTTTCTTCCCAAATATGTTTATTATAATTTTTCAGTGTTACAAGATTGATTGTTTATGCACCACACCCAGTGCTCCATGCAATACCTGCCCTTCTCAATACCCACCACCAGGCTCAAACACCCCCCCACCCCCTCCCCTCCCAAAACCCTCAGTTTGTTGCTCAGAGTTCACAGTCTCTCCTGGTTCATCACCTCCTCCGATTTCCCCCCATTCACCCTTCCCTTCCTTCTCATGATGCCCTCCATGATTTTCTTTATACTCCACACGTAAGTGAGACCATAAGATAATTGACTCTCTCCGCTTGACTTATTTCATTCCACATAATCTCTTCTAGTCCTGTCCATGTCGATATAAAAGTTGGATATTCATCCTTTCTGATGGAGGCATAATATTCCATTGTATAGATGTACCACATCTT
>CM052809.1:71685519-71760820 GCA_028533885.1 Nasua narica
TGTGTAAGCCTGATGATTCACAGACATGTACCCTGGGGCAAATAATACATTATATGTTAATAAAAAATAAGATATATATATATATATATATATATATATAAAATAAAATTGAAGTGAGATTTAAAGGAGGATTTTATAGAACAGGTCAACAGTGGTGATTTTTAAAAGTTGGATTGAGTTGAAAAAAATTGGTAAACAATTGAAAAGAGACCAGAATGAAGAAGTGGAGATTCTTGGGATGTTTAAAAAATATGATATGTCTCAGATATACAGCATCACTAAAGGCTTAGCTCAAAGTAACTTTCTCCCCAAGCACCTATCAGAACATCCCTACTAAAAGTGATGATGCTGATGAGAATGGTCATTAACATCTTACAGCATTTTATAGCACTCTATTCTATAATGCCCTTTCTCAAAATGAAGCTCATTTGATTTCACAGTGTGTCTAGAAAGTATCTTTATTTTCTGAACTCCTTTATTTATAATTGCCTGTCAGTGCAATATTCTTCTATCATTCCTTCTTTATCAGGGATATATGTCCAAGATTCTAATTTGGGAAGTAGGTCTGCAAGTAGGCCCCCAATCTTTTGCTAATTTTCCTGATTCTAACATGTACCACCAGGATCAACTTGTATGAAACATTTTGTGTGTTATTTTGCCTCTATTTATGTTCAAGTTTTGTTTTCCCAACTAAGGCAACAATTATTGAATGAATTATAAGGCTGATCAAAATAAAATATATCCATAGAATAGGAATCCTAGAAATTAAAACCTGACATTAAAATTTTACAAAAACTCCCATTTGTCCGGAATTTAACTCAACTTAGTTAATTTGACAACTCTTAAAATTGTTATGTGTTAAGTGTTACAGAGATTTCTAAGCTGAGTAAAACATAGTCCGTGTCCTCAAAGAGCTGGAAATGTGCGAGGTGAGATAAAAACAACGCAGATATTACCACAAAAGGAAATTCTCAGGTTAACTGAGAATTATTACAGTTATCCTAAAGAGGCTATCGATGGCCAAGGAAATAAGAAAGCAGTATAACATACATGATACCCAAAGCCCACTGTATGATTTACAATATTCTTTTGATGCCTATGGAAGAAGTATGACTTCTCTCTTTCCTCTAATGTGTTGGAATCCAGGAGAATCTACCTTTTATGGGAGAGAACCAGACATAACAAGTATGGGAAAATAAAATGTCATCCAAGGAAAGTGCAGATTGCAAATGAAGGCAAATTTAAGTTACCAGTTGGGGGTTAGAAGACTGGAAAACAAGATGATAGAAAATGGGAGAAGATTGGGGATTAATTCTAGGTGATAGAATCATGTGCACTTTGCTGAGGTTTCTGTGTGCTCCCAGGAAATGTTCACAAACAGTATTCTAGGTGCATATAAAAGGACTGTGACAGTTGGACAACTTGGAAAGAGCTACAAAAATATTGGGGGATGTTATGGTTAATTGGATAATAAATAAAAAGTTATTTTTTTCTCTGCAGAGAAAGAAATTCCTGAAGTGTAAACTGTGCTTCACTGTCAAAAATTTCTCGAATTTTTCTTTTAGTAATTAATTCAGGAAGGGTGTACACCATACAGCTATGTATCACCAATTGATCACTAGGTACTACACGGTGATAGTGTCTGCTTTTACCATCTAATAAAAGCTTGTCATGCAGGGGTTTTTTTTGTTTGTTTCTTTGTTTTTGTTTTTTTTCTAGTGAAGAAATCTCTGTCAGCTTCGATAAAACATAGATTTACTGTCTGGCATTGTTCTTTCAGGCTTTCACTTTTTGAGGCTGCAAATGTTCTTGATGCTAGCAGGAACCCATTTTTACTGTTATCTTTCTGGATAAGTGGCTTCCTTTTCTTTTGTTGATGGCCTGAGGTAGATTGGACTGAAAGTAGTACTACATTAGACTTGTGTTCTTTTGAGGCAAATACTGTTTGTAAAGAAAAGTGGAAAAATACCTTGATGAAGAATGTCCAGTAGGCATTGTGCTTTTGAATGTGCCTAGCCTTTCCTCTATATGTAATAGGGATCAGGATTCATCCTCTCAGTTAATAAATAGTGAATATTTGTTACAGACCAGGTGGTATTTTAGGTGTTAGCAGTACAGTGGTGCACAAGCTGGGCCAGAATTCTAAGCTAAACAAGTTTATTAAACAAGTGAGCAAGTATATATATATGAACAAGATAATGATTATTGCTAAAAGAAAATAAAACAAATTGATGGGATAAAAAAGTAATGTGGGTGAGAGTCAGGTGGTACTTTAGGTAAACTGATCAAGGAAAGCCTCTCTGATGATGATAGGACATTAAGAACTGAATGACAGAGACAGTGGCATATGATAATCTGGGGCTCTGAATGTTCAGCACAGGGAACCAAACTAGCACATCAATGGCTGGCTGGATGGAAAGAACAAGGCTATAGGTGTGAAGAAGCTTGTTGGGCATTTCTTAATGTTGACTTGGTAAAGATGTCCATGTAAGCCCTAGCCAACTAGCTGAATTTGGAAATTTTGATATAAATGAAGACTTTTATTTATTTGTTTTTGTTGTTGTTTCTTCTAACCAGATGAAAAGTATAAATAAGTTACCCGGGGAGAAAATTTGTTTAACCTACTTAGACACCAAGCAATTTACTTGCTTAATCACCTAAAATTGACACCCCAAAAAGCAAAATGATTTTATATAAAATCGTGTTTTGTATTATTGAAGCAGAATTACCAAATAGTTATTGGAAATATTTTATTAATCTTGTATAATTGTTGTGGGATATAGAGTAAATGAATGTTTGTGAGCATCCACAATATTTCAGGATGCACTGTCCAAAATTCTCTGTAACTGTTGTCTTCTTTAAACTTGTTCCATTTTATGGACAACGAATCTGAGGTACAGGAAATTTAACTTATGCAAGTAGGAGAGCTGGTCTTTCATGGTTCCTAAGCACAAACCTGCCATATTATTCTTCGCCTTGCAGCTTGAAAGTGTTAACATTTCTTTAAAAATAAACAGAATCATTATGATCTTTCACTTTTTCACGTGGGCTTCTTTTAACCTGGTTCTAAGTAGTGAGATTTATCCTGGATATGATAAAATCTACGTTTTTTTTTTTTTTTACCCCTTTTCAGGAAATTTTTGGAAGGCTACTAGTATCACTTACAGTTAACTAAAGCTTCTTATGTGGAAGTGTTAAAGGTTAGATGGCTTTGTTATTATTTATCATCCAACCTACTATTGTACTGGAGAAAGAGAATAGCATTTGGGGAAAATAGAATCACTGGCTATTTGACACATTCCTGTACAAGGACTTATAGTTCAGGATGAACTTCATTCCTAATATTGCTTTTGATGATTTGTAGGTGAGTCAGACTTCCCATTCAGAATGCAGCAGAATAACACCTCTGGCTCTTTCCACAGTTTGGTGATTATGGCCATTGCTGCTATGAACATTGGAGTACATATGGCCTTTCTTTTCACTACATCTGTATCTTTGGTGTAAATGCCCCGTAATGCAATTGCAGGGAAGCATGAGAGACTATGGAGTCTGAGAAACAAACTGAGGGTTTTGAAGGGGAAGGGGTTGGGGAAGATGGGTGAGCCTGGTGGTGAGTATTAAGGAGGGCACATATTGAATGGAGCATTGGATGTAGTGCATAAACAATGAATCTTGGAACACTGAAAAAAAGAAGATTAATACCTCTGGTGGGGATGGTGGTAGCTACAGTTTTGAAACTTTGTGACACAATTATCACTGTGTTTTAGATTTTCAAAATTATTCATTTCTGCTTCTACTACTGGAAATGTTTTACTTTAATTAAAAATGTTCAATCCCCAGCAGGCCTCTTGTACATAGATATGCTAATCCATATACTTAGTTCATGGCTTTGAGTTAAAACTTGTATTCTCAGTGACTAGATCAGTGGTCACCAAGAAAGCTAACTACTCTATGTGACTGGTTTAGTAAAACTCAAACAGTATGTCATAACAACAGTAAGTCAGCATATCATTTTGAGATACAGATAGCACATTGAAAATAAATTTTCCCATCCAGTCACAGAAGCTAAGAAATCAATGCTTTTTTATGAAGAAATATTTGGAAAAACAAACCAAGCCACATAGATCCACCCTGGTTTTATTCAAGTAAAATGAATGTCCCCTTATAAGGAAGAATGTCCTCATATATTTTCAGTCTTGTTGAAGAGGTAAATGAGAAACGGTGTTTCACTGTCGAGATGTATCTTGCACATTTGATGGAAAATTACTGAAGAGAAGCAGTCACATTTCAGAGTCTCAAACCTGTTAGAAAATAAGAGCAGTTTCTCTCCATGGAATTGTTATTGTGAAAAAATAGGTTAGCTTATAACACTGGGGTGCTTGATTTCAAGTCCAAGTTTATATTAGGCCTTCAACAAGGTGTGGAACTATAATAGGATGTGGTGGTTTGATATAAAGTAGTTTATAAGTCTGATCCTTACAAGCCTATGGCATTCTACTGAGAATTCTCTGCTCTGATTTTCCTCAAGTAAGAAATACATATGTGGAGGTCATTGTTAGACATTCTGAGTGGTTAAGGAAAATAAATAATGAACAATTACTACTGTATGGGAATATTTCCTTAGTGTCTATGCTATGGTATATCTCTGATGTTTGAATTGTTGGCAAAAGAAGGAAAAACTACCATAGATATATTGATACCCACAATAACTTTGGGATGGTATTGGTCATATTTAATTATCTTGGATTTTGGCTGTTCTACTCATATTATTTTCAGAAAAGAGATAAAAATAAGACCAATTATAATAAGACCCAAGTCCCCTGGGGTTTTCTCTTCAGTAGGTAAGATTTCAGGGAAATCCCAATTTATCTGATTTAATAATGTCTGTGAGAAAGTAATTTCCAGAATACAAATAGTTCTAATACAGATTTTTTCATTGCTTTACAAAATCCTCAGTGTTTCACCATCTTTAATTACTACCTTGCTGACTTGTGAACGAAGATCTGTAGTGATCATAGCATATGTCCTAGGCGTGCTTACTTTGGCAGACCCCACTCCTTACTGTATCACATTCTAATTCTCATGCATCTATTTGAATGCATCACACTAGCTTGATTTTTTTAATATAATATTTTTAGATAATTTTATTTTAAAAGAATAAATTATTTCTTTTGCTCTTGAGGTTTAATTTTTTTTGTATTTGCATATGAGCCGAGTAGCAGTTGACATACATTTCTGTGGACATTATTTGCACATTGATTTATTTTTATTTTTGGAGCCAATGATAAACAAATTTGGGGGACGGGGCCCTTGGAAAGCTCGTAGTTCCTATGTTTTGTGTTTGCAATACCTAATGCAAAAAATGCCCCTGGCTGTGCAAAGCTGGTCTAAACTACTACAGTTCTATACAGAAGTCTAAGACAATCATTGCATAGCTGATTTTATGGTTCTTTTTTTTTTTTTTAAAGATTTTTATTTATTCATTTAACAGAGAGAGAACACAAGCAGGAAGAGAGGCAGGCAAAGGCAGAGAGAAAGGAGCAGGCTCCCTGCCGAGCAAGGAGCCCGATGTGGGACTCGGTCCCATGACTCTGGGATCATGACCTGAGCCGAAGGCAGCTGCTCAACCAACTGAGCCACCCAGGCATCCCTGATTTTATGGTTCTTACGGCAAAGTTGGTAAGTATTTGCTTCCACTTTCGTAAGGAGTAATGTTGAAATGCTTGGACTTCTTGAGACAAAATACTGTCACCTTAAGGATAGTATAACGGTCAGACTCAGTAAATCTGAGGTGAAACTACTACTTAATATTGAACTAGCACTACTCTGATACCAGTTTTCCTAACAGATAAAATGATCATTGGTTAATCACACTTACACATATATACACATATGTATATATAATTTTTAAGATGACCATATTATATGTCTTTATAAAAAGGAGACAGAAGTCTTCCTACCCCCACCTACACTGTAGACACTACAGATTAAAAATAAAAAAAAGATTGAACCTTGTGGATCGAAGATGAGGCAGGAGATATAAAATGGATTAAAGTTAAAATGAAGATAAATTCCTGAAAGCAAACAAAGGCATGAGAAAATGCAAAAAGCTTTCAAGGTTAAATAGAGTGATAATCTCAAAAGCCAAATGAATTTAAAGTTCTATTCAGTTTTATCACAACTTTTCACAAATAAGACCTTAAAGAGATACCTGGGTAAATACGATGAGCCGCTGCAGTGGTTCACCACAGGAATACCATATCTGTCATCTGATTTCCTCTTTCTTACCGTTTTTTCCCCCAAGTAAAAAAGTATCAGTTTGAGACCAATTTCATGAATTACTGATACTTGAGTCATCTCAGTACAATGTGTGTTTTGTTTTCAATTCAAATCATTGGCTCTGTCAAGTGGAGGCACCATTTGTTAATTAGAGAAAGAATATTCAAATTGTCTGAAAATGGTTAATACCCCAGTATAGAGTTCTGTACCAATGTGGCTGGATTTTGTGTTTAACATCTCCACAGAACAGCTACTTTTACTGTGGCATTAGCTGACGATTTCTTTCTCTCCCCATTAATCTTTTCCTGTATACTTGCTGAGGGCTTTTGACCTGGTCACTCAGGGAGTTGCCAGCCAGCAGTTGACCAGTATGTGTCCTTTGTTTTGTTTTCTGGATGATCTGGTGGGTCGTCAGGTCAGTGCTCAACTATATTAGAAATAATAGCTGTAAGTTAAATCATGGTGAGCCTTTAAAAGCTCATAAAATGGGTAAAAAGCCATTTGATCACACGAAATGTTTAAGAAATACCCTGGTAGAAGGTTGATTGTGTGAAAAATGACAGGTGCATATACTACAACTAACCTGTCCACTAACACTTATTTTATAGCGGTGTTGAGTATTTCAAGTCCTCAACAATACTAAATTTGATTTTTTAAATACTAGGATAATTAGGAAGGGGATTACGGTAAAGATCGTACAGAACGTCTTCATTTGACTGCTAACATTTCTTTATAAGGTCATGCTGTACTTCCTGTAATTTCAAAAAGAAAGTATATATTGTGTTTGGATTCATTGACTCTTTTCTAGTAGAAAGTATACCATGTTGTAAATTTATAGTTTAAAAATATCATGGATAAGAAAAAATATCATATCCAAAATTAGAATTTGTGGAAACTAGAATGAATAATGTATTTATTCAAGAGTTGAGAAATGAATCTTTATTTCCCAGTGGAATGTGAAGGTACTAGCATGGAGAACGAAGGAATGATAGTTAAAGTTCAAGACAGCAGAAATTCAAGGAAGACAAGCTTTTCAGATATCTTATTACTTGTGAGAAATTACTAACCCTTTGAAAGTAGGACACGGAAGTGAAAAAGTAAATCTGCAGGAGGTATAAGTAGATATGCGACCCACCGATATCTTTTTGACATGGGGATGGAGCCGGAAAGTTGCTAGGTATTGGTAGCTGCTAGCCTGTGGTGGAGCCCGGTGGGAAGCAGTTTCCAGATGACTGGACTCCTCTTGCTCTGAGAAAAACACAATAGAGACAGTGTGGTTGGGGAGAGGGGAGAGAGAGCTCAGATAAGATTGCAGATGACAATGGTGATACAACATTCTGGATCAATTTGAAGTGGCAAGGTATGGGCTTATAAAATTCTGGATAATTTACAGCGGTGTTTCTCGAAGGTGCCTTGGTTGCCTGGAGGTACTTGAGATGATTTTAGAAGGAACATGGGCACAACATTAAAAAAACACTGAACCACATAGAAAGAAAGTCACTTTCTTCACAATTTTTTTTTCTAATTAGAATAAGAAAAAAAAACCCCTCAATGTGGGACTAGTGTGTCCTTAACAGCTCACTACAATTTGCTGATCTCCATATTTAATAACTGGAAAGCAGGTCTTGGCGAACCACTGCATCTAGCTAGAGGTTTATGGCATTTTTTACTGACATACTGATTTTTCATTTACAAAAGAAGTAGACAGTTTTAAAGTGTAAATTTATTTAAGTAAAAATAATTACTCCATTTAAACTAAAATATTAAGTGTATAAGAATGTAGGTGTTATAAGGATAATACAAAAGTCATGACAGCAGTATGCAAATGAAGGCAGTTTGGCCAACATTGATAGTGAGAGATGGTTCAGGTCCTCTTATTTATGAGAGATGCTAAAGCTTTCCTGTGTGTCTCCACCTTCTTAGTGGTCAGAACTCTACTTACTGGGGAGAGATGAAAAAAAAAAAAAAACACTTCCCTTGTCAAAAACTCGGAAAAGCAACCAAATAGTTAAAGTGGAAGCTTGGCTAGACATTTCTGCAATAAAAAGGTTAATATTATTTTCACCCCCAGAAACTCATACTTCGTGTTTGTACAAGTTAGCTTGCAATAGTAGTGTTTTTGGTAAGAAAATGGAGAAAACACTGGCTTTCTATTGGCTTTAAAAACACATGCGGTTTATTATACAGGTTGGGAATTTAAAAATAAAACATACTTAGTTGGCAATACTTAGTTGAAGAAAAATATAGCTAAAATTTGGGTCTTAAAAATCATACATATATTCTCTCATCTTCAATAAATCATAACATAAGCATGTGTCAAAAAATGTTCCCTTGAGGGGGCAGGGATTCTTGAATGGTCTGGGTGCTTAGGAATCCAGAATAGGATGTATTTGGCAGGAGTTAGTCTCCTTACTCTGACTCTCATTTGCACTTTTCTTCCCAAACCAGGGTCATCTACGGAATTAACACTCACAAGTTATATGACTTTTCAGCAAGAAACTAACTCATAAATTTAGAGATTCCCACTCAAGTGGACAGTGAATGTAAGTGGATTATTTTATGGAGGCTTTGGGGCCTCAAATAACTTTCTGTAAAGATTCTTTGATATATTAAGAGAGCTTTTGCACAGCTGATTTATTTACTGCATGCTCTTTACCCTCTGCACCATGGGCATTAAAAAAATGCCTTGAGTGCTAACTAAATCTAGAAGTGGCTGTGTTGAGTATGGTATAGTAAAAAAGTTGAGTTGAATGGTAAGCATTTAAGAATATTAAAAAGAAATATTTTTATATCCATTGGGCTCTGCTAGTAACAGATTGGTTCAAAGCAGATCTCAGGAGGTTGTAAGGTAGTATTGGCCATTTTCATGTCCACCCTCAGCCCTGAAATTGCTTTCTCTTCAGGGTACTTTGCTATTCTTTTTTCCCTAAACACTCTTTGTTCTGAATTGCAGTTAGTGGTGGATGCATCATTTTTTGTTTTTTTTTTATTGGCGTTTAGGCTATGTATCTTATACATCTTATTCAGCTCCCAAGACACTGTCTTACTGATAGTAGCCTTTCAATCACTGCTTTTTGAATTAAATCTTGAGGACTGTTTAGCCTGAATCTGGAAATAAGCAGACTGCCTAGAGCCTCAGATGCCATTCTAGCTTTACCACTTGCTACCTGAGTGACCTTGGAAAAGTTACTCAGTCTCTTTAAGGCTTAGTTTCTCCACCTGAAAAATGGGCTGTCTCTTAGAGTTGCTGTGAAGGTTGAATAAAATAATTTATGTCAAGACTTAGAACAATGCCTAGAGCCATATATAGGATATATATATGAGGGAGTCAGTACATTTGAAATATTTGATTTTGGTGATGATATCCCAGTACTTTTTTCAGAGCCTACTTAAAAGAATTATAGATTATAGCAGCAGAAAGAAACTGTATTGAAATCCTGTATCTAGATTTTTGTCTTGTTTTTATTGGTATTTATGTAACCTTCTCCAAACCAAGATTTCATGAGTTCGATTCCTCATTTAGAAATGAAGGTGTTTGTATTTGATGTCACTAAAGCTCCTTCCAGTTTAAAAGTTTAATGATTATTATTCTATTCTAATGGAAGGGCATTTTAAAAATAAAATATATGAACCTTTAAGATCTTGCATAATCTGTGTATGATAGATTATACTTGATTAAAAGTTGAAAAATATGAAGGTCTTATTGAGACCACAACAATTAAATAATCTTTTAATCTGTATAAGTCTCACTTAAATAAGTGAAAGTAAGATGTATGTTTATTTTATAGAATTTAACATTTTTATCTGCTTATCAAAAGTTGAAGCTAAACATCTGATTTATCAGGTGAAGTTATTAAACCAGATATTGGTAGAACTGAATAAAATGCTGCACAACCTTAATGAATGTGTACTTTTCCCAGGGGCAGTTTATTAATGCTTTGGTGACTTCTTTGGATCCATTATACTTCTGTGTGGATGGTTGAGCTATTCTTTTGGAGTTCTCTGTTACTTGGGTTCCAAAGCAAATTGACATTTAAATCTTGATGACTGGAAAATAGAAATGATCCTTTCCACCAGTTAGTCCTTGAAACCCTGGGTTCGAAGAGATTACCCTGGATCTTTCATAGTTCTGAGTCACAACACACGATTGATTAAATCTTCTTTTTACTCTAAATACTCAGCAACTATAACCCTATTCTTTCTGGTCTGTTGAGTTTTGAAGTGATAACATTTAGTGCCATCTCTCATTCCTTGGGCCCCATTCACTCTCCAGACCATTGCAATCCTATTTCTGCCTTGCCACTTCATTGAAACTGCTTTGGCAAAAGATAACACCTTCAAAATTGTTAACTCCAATGAATATTTTTATCCTTTTTTTTCACTCTACTGTTTGAGACGATACTGCTACATTCTGCTTCTCTAAACTTTCTTTAAACAGATATACTTCCTTTGCTCTGTGCATTCACAGCTTGTTTTCCTTTCTTACTGATTGGTCCTTCTTATTTGAGACTTTGTATTATCTTTTGAACCTCAATTTTATCCTTTCTAATATACTCAAACTCAAAAGATCCTGTGAGCTCTACTTTCAAAAGTTACCTGAATCCTACCAGTTCTTGTTACCACTCTAAACTACCATCATTCTCTCATGAATTAATGGTACAACCTTCAAAAAAAAAATAATGACAACAATATTAAAAACCTGTTTTTGCTTTTGCCCCATACAGTAGTTTTGGTAGGTAACAGCCAAAGTAGGTTTATTAAAACATAAATCATATTACTTTGCCAACTTAAACTTCTACTGGCTTCCAATATTATTCAAAGTAAAATTCCACATAATGAAATCTATATAATGTTCATTAAGGCTCTACTTCTTCATCTGGCTCCTTATTCTCTGACATCTCTTCCTTCTACTTTCTTTCTCTATTTGTAATATTTTTCATCCATACTGACCCCATGTTGTTTCCCCACACAAGCACACGCATAACTCAAGACCTTTGCATTTGCTATTTCTTTTTCTTGGAAGGCTCTATTCCTAGATATTCATATGACTCACCTTCTCACTTTAGATCTTTGCTCAAAAATCACTCTAAAAGTGAAGCATTTCCTAACCACGCCATATAAAATAGCAATGCTCTCCCTCCTCCAGACCTTATTTGATTTTTCTCAGTTGTACTTCTCTTCATCTTATTATACTATTGGTGGCAGCTAGATATTTTGTCTTGACTTTTCTCCTAAGCTTCCTGAAAAACATTTCTACTTAATTGTCTTACAGACATCTTGAATGCACATGTTCAAAACTTAAGCACATTTTATGCCCCAGAAATACCCATCTGTAACCTGAACAAAACCTTTGGCATCATGCTTCTATGTAATTATATGTATTATTTTTCCACTTGTAACACTCTTTTTCACTTGCTAATTCCTACCCATGCTGTAGGATCAGATTTTACTTCTTGTAGTTTTTTATTAGCATGATTTCCACTCTTAGAATGGTTAATTGTTCCTCCTTTCTCTTTCTATAAAACCTTGAGCTTATCTTTAACCACTGTATGTATTGAATTATAGCAATTTGATTTCTTTAATTATCTCTCTCTCCTAATAAACTATAATCTCCTTAAGGATAGGGATCGTGTTCTACATATCTTTCTGTTCCTAGCACCTGAGTATTGTCAGCGTAGAAGGCACTCAAGGAGTGTTTGTTAAACTGATTAGAGTTTTAAGGAAACTACTAGTACAAAAGGGCGGAAGAGAAAAGAAAAAGGAGAAAAGGAACTTTGTGCCCCAACCTGATTCATTACCAAGATTAATCTTTATGCATTGCCAAAAGCTTGACGTCTCGGGGACTGGAAGTAGGGCATAAGGGTAGAATAGGATTGGCATGAAATTTCTACCTTTGGCGACAGATGCACTTGAAGAGAGGAAAGATAATAGAGGTAAAACAACAGAGCATCCTTCTCTAAAGTTTCACTGCAGTGTGTCAGGTGGCTGGCCCAACTTTAGTAGTCCTGTTGGGTGGTGGCAGAAGAATAAATTATACAACAGTGAATTCTTAGATCCAGAAGCATCTTGAAAACAGAAGGAAGATAGAGAACAACATTTTGTTTCAGAGAAACATCATGAATGAACAATATAAATAGCAAAATTTTAGTATATTTAAAAATGTATAGATAATTGGATAATTGACTTCCTTTGATGCATGGTTGTTTTCATGTCCTCTTCTGCCTAATGGCAAATGAATAGATGTTGAATTGAGGCTTAGAGTAGATAATTCAGTGGTTGATGTTTCCATACCTAGTAATTACAGAGTTAGAATAGAAATCTACTTCGGACTCCAAATATTTGCTTTTTGTTTAATCTCTTGTTTCTTCAGAAAGAAGTGTTTCCAAAGATGTTTATTCAAGTACTGGCTTCCTTCCTTACAATCACTTAACTTACTGTATTCAGCTTCCTGATTTTTGAAATGAATGTAATAATATTTGTACTCCTAGCTCCCAGAGTTGTCGTGAGGCTCCAATGAAAACTACAAAGTGCTACATGGAGGTGGTATTTTTAGGATCACCTTAAAAATAGGAGACTATCTTGTTGGTACATATATTGTCATCTTATTTAAAATTATATTATTTCATGTTTAGTATATTAAAATGATAAACAATATTTACTTTAACTAGGCTACTGTTATTTTGTTATTATTACTTCCAGAACAAGCAATCTGCTTGATAAATTAACTATGAATATATTCAAACCTTTCTCTGAGACAGTATCCACACTCAAAAACTCAGGGTCCACACTCAAATGCCAATTATGATGAGCATGTATCCTTTCGTTTCTGCTGGTGGCTTATGCTTCCTGAATGGATTCCAAGAGGGAATCATGTTATATTGATTTCCTCTTGTAGCAGGTTGTTGTATAGCCAGCTTGGAATGTATACATGGTTGTAGGAGTTCATAATATTTGTTAGAGGAAGCAGATCCATCTTTATAATAAGCACTTTGCAGAACATTTTTTTCAGGAAAAAATATTATTAAGTTTACTAGGATATTAAGTGAATTATCATATAGTCATTCATTTAGTCAACAAATATATACTGAGTAGCTATTAAGTGCCAATGTTTTGGTTATTTGGAAATATCTATGAACAAAATAGTTTCCAGCTTCTTGTTTCAGTAGGGGGAGATAAACATTAAATAGTAAATATAATAAATGAGTATACTACATAGTATGACAGAATGTGAAAATTAATCTGGGGAGAAAAGGAAAGCATCGTAACAGGGATCCAAAGGCTGAACTTAGACGCACTCACTCAGCCAAATAGTGAGTATTTAAGTACAGCTGTAAAGATGGTGATATTTAATTTATACTGTACTAGCAGTACTTAGAGAAATCCAAAATCTAGCTTGAAAAAAATCAGCAAAGGTAGTGATGATATGGGGAAATGAGGCTAGCTAACAGATTGCTAGTGGATGTGTGAATTATTCCAACTTATAAGTAACATAATCTGATATTATCTATTAAATTTATAATGAACAACTATTTCACCAACATCTGTGAATCCATCCTCCAAAAGGGAAAATATTAGTATATAAGGAGTTTAAGGGTGTTTATTCCAGCATTGTCTGCTGCAAAAGAAGGAAAGGAGGTGATTGGGTAGGAGCCAATGCACAACTAAAGCAGAAGATGAGCATGCATCCGAATATTACCAAACATTTAATGATAACTGAATCTATGAAATTTCATGGATAGTACCAGAGAAAACAGAATTAAAGAACAAGTAAGATTTTAAGGAAGTATAATTGATATGCTTAAAGAGATAAAAGAAGCTAATGCAACCAGGAAACAATGACAGGCTTAAAAAATTAACCGATTAGAAATCATCAAAATAAAAAGCTCAGTAAATGGGCTGAACAGTAGAATAATCAGAGATGAAGATTTAATTAATGATTAGGAAGGTGGAACAAAGGAGTTTACCTAGAATTCAGCACAAAAGACAAAAAGATGATAAGTATGAAAGAGATAATTCATTTAGGTTCAAAAATTGCTATATTCATTTAAAAGATTTCCAGGAGTCTCCAGTTATTGCAAACTGAGGCAGTATGAGCAGCAAAATCTGCTGTGATACCCTATACAAGGCCAAGGGTTGGGGCGGGGGAGGGGGAAAGGTACGGTATGGCAACCAGGAAGTTTTTGGATACTGCACTATTAAGTTTTTAGAGATAGTGGAGCTGCAGATCATCTTGAAGAACTCTGACTCTCAGAAGGACAAACACTTCTTGGGCACCATCAGGCTTAAGTCCACTCCCTGTGCCAAGTTCTCTGTATCAGTGGGATCTGTGATGAGGCCAAGGTTATGGATTTTCCCCACATGGACCTTGAGGTACTGAAGATACTCAACAAGAATAAAAAATTAGTCGGGAAGTTGGCCAAGAAATATGATGACTTTTTGGCCTCAGAATCTCTGATCAAGCAGATCCCACAAATCCTGGGTCCAGGCCCGAATGAGGATGGCAAATTCCCTTCCTTGCTAACCTACAATGAGAACATGGGGGCCATAATAGATAAAGTGAAGTTCAAGATAGATTCCAGATAAATAAAGTGCTGTGTCTGGCAGTGGCTTTTGGCCACGTGAAGATGACAGATGATTGAGCTTGTGTACGACATCCACTTAGATGTCAACTTTCATTGCAAAAGAATAATTAGCAGAATATCTGGGCTTTTACATCAAGAGCACCATGGACAAGCCCCAGCACTTATACTAAGGCACAGCTTAGTAAACTCTAGTGCTACCATTAAAAAGGACAATAATAAATAATTAAAAGATTTCCAGGAGGAGAAATGATTCTGTGACAGTATCTGTACCTATATATTTCTATACCTGTATATTCTTAAGGATTGGTTATTTTTAATTTAAACATTTTCTTTTTGCAAATCCACTAGATTAAAGATTATGAATGACATTGAAGTGGAGCATGATTTTCTGTATAGAATAAATATATGTGTATATATGTGTATTTTCTTTTCCCTCGTCTATTACCTATTTGTGACCTTTGGCTTTTCTATTAAATTATTGCTTTTTTAATATATAAACCTTCTTTCTATGGAAGGGATAATAATCTTTTGCCCATCATATAAGCTACTGATACATAATCTTTGTCATTTAAGAAATTAGTTATGATATATTTCATCTTTGAAAATTTTTTCCCATTTATTCAAATGTCAATATTTTCTTTTAATGTTTTCTGAGTCTTATGAGTATCTTGAAAAATATTCCCTTTTGCTTACCCCCCAATCTAACCTTTATTTTACTCAACTCCTTTATAGTTTACTTTTTCAGTTTTAGATCTTAAATCAGTTTGAAATGTATGTTTGACTACCATATGAATTAGGTAGTTCTCATACTAAGTCTTTGTGTATGAGTTTAAAAATTTGAGCTATTATGTTCCATTCATATCTTTACTTGTTTCCCTCCTAGTACTGTACTGTTTTAGTTACCAAATCTTTATATTTATAACCAGTAGAGAAAGTGACCCCATATTATTCCTTTTTTTCCAAACTTATCTTTGCTATTCTTCTATATTTACTCTCTAGAAAAACACAAGAATCTATTTGTCAGGTTTCTATATTTTGTTTTAAAGTAAAACAAATATGTAAAACCACAAAAAATATACGTAGCTTCATGAATTAATGTAATGTGAACACCCTTGTAGCCGCTACCCGAGTAGGAAATAGAATTTTGTCTGCCATCCTAGAATCCATCCTTGTGACCTATCCGAATCCCAATTGCCCCAATAGAAACTACTACCTTGACTTTTATACTTATCACTCCCTTGAGTTTCTTTATTACTTTATCACCTGTGCACACCAGGATGTTAAACTAATACAAGGGAGTGGTAAGTATAAAAAGGAAGACAGTATAGAGGTTTAATTATTTCTTGTAATTTACCGGTTTCCAAGATAAAGAACTGATTTCCAATCATTTTTCAGAGATGCATTGGCTTTTTTCCCTATCGTTTTGAACTCATAGATTTAAATGTGTTGTGATATGTTTCAGTCTCTTGGCATTATTTTTTTTCCTGAAGCATAAATTGTCTCATTTTTGCCTGGTAGGAAGCTCTTCCGTTTGACTCATGAACGTTTTGACAGGATTCTAGTAGTTTTTGATTGCTTCCTTTCTCTACTCTCTGCCTGGTTTGACAAGAATTTCTGGCCTTATCTTGTGTATTTCCCATTTCAGTCCTAGAATCAGCCTTTTCCCAAGAAATTAAGCTCTGGATTATTCAGTGGAAAGTTGGATTTCAAGTTTAAAATCTGGATATTAAGGATGCCTATCTATGTTGGTCTAGTCATTGTTTCTAGGCATTTTAATAAAATTAAGTTTGTAGGCAGAGGTGAGAAGCACACAGAAATAATGTATCTTTGAATCTATACCTATCCAAAAATAATATGAGTTTATATTGATATTTTCCAATAAATTTAAGTACTGTGGGTTTTTTATATAACTTCTTCTCAAGGACACAGGAGATTGTAGAATTAGAATTATGCCATAATTTCTTATTTCCTTTTTCCTGAAGTATACATACAACAGCCTTAAATGACATTACTAATATGACTATTATCAGTATAAGTATGCAACACAATTAATTTTTGTACATGCTATTCACATTCCTTGCTCATTTTATTTTTTAGTGGTTGAACTATAAGGTCTGAGTATATAAAAGTTACCTTTTAATTTAATTCATTTAGTTTTAGTTCTCAATGTAATTATAAATGTAATGCTCAGACATCAGTGCTTATGTTGATATTTCTGTAGTCATTTTGGTTGCCAGAATTCTTTCCTTAGCAGATTCCTTAGGAAGTGCTCATGAGAGCATTCCTGAATTCTTGAACATTTGTAATAGTTTGTCTTATGCCCTTTATATTTGAAAATCAGTTTTGCAGGATATGAAGTCCTTGAGACACATATTCTGTCATTGAGATTCTCACATATATTATTCCACTTTTTTTTTCTGGAATAAGACATTGCTGTCAAAGTCCGATGATAATCTAATTTTATTTTTCTTATAAGATAAATGCTTTTAAAAAAATGCCCAAAGATATTTTTTTCCCTTTAAAGTTCAGTAATTTTTTAGAGTATAACTTAGTGATAGTAGTTCTGAGTCTGTAAGATACATGGGTGCTATTCTAATTTTCAGTTTCAAATCTTGAACTTAAAATTTTCTTGCATATTAGGTTTTAGTATTTGTTCTATCCCCTTGCTCTTTTTTTTTTTTTTTTAAATTTCAGGGACTTCTATGATCTATATCGAAGACAATATCTTCAGTATTTTATGTCTTCAGTATTTGTCATGTTCTTCCTTTTAAGCCGTTTTTTGTCTTTTCTTTTTCAAAAACTTCTAAGGTGTAATTTACATAAAATAAAATTCACCCATTTTAGTGTACTGTCCTTTGGATTTGATGAAAGTCAGTAAATGGAAATGTTGTAAATGTGGTGTAAATGTCATCACAACCAAAATATAGAAACAGCTCCAGCACTCCCATCCCCCAGATTTCTCTGTACTCCTTTGTAGTTGAGAATTTCCTCCACACCAATCCCTGGGACCACTGACAATTTTCTGTCTCTATAGTTTTGCATTTACAAGAATGTCGTGTAAATGGAATCATATAGTGCATCACTTTTTGAGTCTGAGTTATTTCATTTAGTGAAATACATTTAAGAGGCATGCATATTGTTTCATTTTTTATAGTTTGTTCTTTTATTGCTGATTACTGAGTAATATTCTAGCATGTGAATGTCCACTGTTTGATTCTTCATTCCTCAGTTGAGAGACATTTGGGTTGTTTCTAGTTTTAGGTAATTATGAATAAACCTATAATAATTTGTGTATGAGCTTTTTGTGTAAACTAAGTTTTCATTTCACTTGAGTAAATACATAGGCATGGGATTGCTGGTTGATAGGGTTAGTATGTGTTGAGAAAGGCTTAGTATATGTTGAGAAAGGCTTCTGCATCTAGAAAGAATGAAGCTGGTGTGGGGAGGGAAGAACTGAGTGCCTTAATAGTGTTAAGTTCTTGGTCTCAATTTTTCCTAAGATCCAGATGCTTCTTTGTTTTTCCCATAACTTGGTTGTTCAGTTTTTCTTTAGATTTCATAAAATAATGTCCTTTGGATAATTCATGTTTGTCCTGTTAGGCAGTTCTAAAGTATTTCTCATGTGTGCAACAATGTAGGACTTGTTTCATAGCAACATTTATTGAGCATTTAGAGTGAACTAGCCACTGTGCTCAACCCTTAACATGCATTTTATAATTTGTGCACTGAGATTGTCCAGCCCATTGTACATTGGTTGCAATGAAAATTTAACTCATTGTTATGAAGAAGAGAGCGGGGTGGGGGGAAATGCTGTTAGAAAATGTTAGAAAAATGCTGTTAGGTGTTGCCAATGTATTTATTATTTTGGAGAAATGCACTTTTGATGACAAGTGACTTTATTGTTTAGGCACTTTAATGTTGACAAGTCTACTTTGCACAAAAGAACAATCCACATTGCTATGAATTCACACATAAATATATAGATTACTTCTTTGGTGTATATATTAATAAATAAAATATTCATGAACTAAAGCCTTAAAATGAGAGATTTAACCTCATGATGGTTAAAACACCTTGCTATTTCCATTAGTTCTAACAAAATCCAACTGTCTGGTTCCCTTTGGAACAGATTTTTAAAATATAAATGAGATAGTATGCCCCTCAATATGGTTATGACCTTTATTGAATAATTTAAGATATTTTGATTTTTCTTCTGTTTGGGGATGAATGTTATCTTTTCTTGAATTACTTTATAAGGACACATATGATAGGTGCTATTTCAGCATGATGATTCTGGAGTCGAGAGGAGGGAGAGATCAGTTTCTGGGTTGGCGGCTCAGGGAAGGCTTTGTGGAGAAGGTGATAGTGGAATGGGGCCTTGTAAGTTGTGTTCAGAGACCACTGGCACCAAAATGAATGCCTTTATTTAATCTGTATGTAATATACTAAACTGCATTCTGGTAAAAGATTCACCTAAAAAAGTAATTAAATTTCTTTTTCACAGTATTTTGAACATACCGTTAAAATCATTAAATCCATATGGCTGGATTCTTCACTAATTATTAAAAGAAAATCATGCCCTCTTTGATCCTATTTCCTAGAATAAAATTATCCTCTTACCTAATTCATGGTGGAATTTTTTTATATTTAGCAATAATTCTATATTGCATCATTGTAGTTGATTGAAATGAGTTCCAGCAAGAGACTTATTTTTAAATTTTCATGATCTCCTGGAAAAATAATCGGTCATTAGAAATGAACATTATTTGGGCGCCTGGGTGGCTCAGTTGGTTAAGCGACTGCCTTCGGCTCAGGTCATGGTCCCGGAGTCCTGGGATCGAGTCCCACATTGGGCTCCCGGCTCTGCGGGAAGTCTGCTTCTCCCTCTGACCTTCTCCCCTCTCATTCTCAGTCTCTCTCTCTCTAATAAATAAATAAAATCTTTAAAAAAAAATGAACATTATTTATTCAGTAGAGATCAAAAGAATCAATGTCGTCACTCAGTAAAATATACTTTTGGACTTAAAAATGACTCAGATGGATTTTTAGAGTAATAAAGCAATCCAGAATGCAATAAAAGCCCATTTCAAAACAGGAAAAATCATCATGACATTTAGAAGCAATAGAAAAAATAATATATAACCTATTTGTAATTGATTACAATAGGACCTCTGACATTTTTGTGTACTAAGGGTCTTATTCATGGAGCCATTGCTAATAAACAGGGAAGTGTTGCTGATTATTTATGAAACATTTAAGAAATAATGGCTCATATTTGGCATAAATTCTGAATTAATGTCTTGAATAATTGTATGCTATATAGCATTATCAGCCTGATACGCTGATATACAGGGAACACTATAGACACTTGTGTACAGAAGTTTTCTTAATATTTACAAGGTGTTGAAAGATTTGATTGCCTTAACCAGAAACTGCAGACGTTTGCTATAATAATGTTTGTGTGTCCTAGAGTAAATGTGGTGTTTTATATGTGGTACCATGTTAAGTATCTCACAAATGAATTTAATCCACCATGCAAATTTTATTTAGTAATATGATAGATTACATGCTTGGAAATGCTTGTGTTGTCATTGGTTGATTCCATTAATCTTCAGATAACATCAGTGGGGCATGTGGTGGCCCCAGGCTCTGGGGGGGTGAACCTCTTTCACTTAATCAAACCTGCAATATAGGTTCCAATTTTTATTTTTATTATTTTTATTTTTTTCAAATATTTTATTTATTTACTTATTTGAAAGAGAGAAAGAGAGAGCTCTAGGGTAGGAGACTGGGGTGAGGGGCAGAGGGAGAAGCAGACTCCCCGTCGAGCAGGGAGCCTGACTCGAGACTTAATCAGTACCAGGACCCTGGGACCATGACCTGAACCGAAGGCAGATCCTTAACAGACTGAATCACCCAGGTGCCCAAGTTCTAACTTTTATATATGCCCTGCCAATAAAAAGTTTGGGAAGCCCTGAAAGTAACATTTATTGATGAGTAATTATATGGAAGATATTGGCCTCAGAACTAAAAGTGATTTAAAAACAACAAAATATCTTATGCTTTTAGAAGTATTTAAAATCTAATGTGAGAGGAATATGTGATGAATAAAAGACCACAGATTTGTTATTTCTTTTTTAATCAACTTAACATGTATTCCACGTCCCCTTTTCCACTGTAATGGAAATCAATCTTGCCAAATAAGGTAACTTCCAATCTAAAGCTGTATCTTCTGGATAAATTCAGGCAACTTCAAGTTTCCTTTCCTGCTTCCCTTCCTCTGAAAGATCTAGGTTCTTAGACACTTCCATATTTTCATGACATTGAAGGGAGGTAGTAGGTATGGGGTTCCTATCTGCTGTGCTCAATGTTGGCATACCTTGCCATCTCTTCTGTCGGTGTCAGCAGAGTGCAGTGAGCATTCTGAGAAGTTCATTCTGTGCTGTAAGCTTCCCCACCCTCACCCTATTACTCATCCCTTTATTCTTCAGGGACACTATATATTAATTTTCATTTATTTTTCTCCCTCACTTGGGCTAGAGAGTCTTTTCTGATTCTCTCCATATCCCACAGGATTCAAGGAAGAATGGTGGAGTGGGCACAAATCTCAAGATACTTCTCTATCTATCCCTGTCCTATTGTATTTTAAGCTCAAAAGTGGTGGCTCCTTATTGGCGAGCATCACACTACTAGGCTGCCTGTCTCCAAAATCCAGACAAGAAATGGAGTTTTTTTCTGCCTTCATATTTTCATGAAAGTTTTGGTGGTTCCTATAGACTCTGCTTCTCTGGGTTTCAAGCTGTCAGTGGGGAAAAAAAGAGTCTGGTACAACAGTTGAGCAGTTGTGCATACCTTCACTCCCTAGGTCGTCTACAAGCTCAATCTCCCATATCACCAATGAACATACAAAGGTTCTGGACAACTGGACTTACATAAGCATATTCCTTCCCCACCCTAATGTGTGTTATAATCTAAATTAGTATTCTTCAAGTTTCTTTTTGATAGAAACCCTTCGTAAGAGATACATTTTCATATCAACACCAAAAACCACACACTTAACCTTAGTCTTATTAATTGCAATGTACTCTGTTCTAATTCACTAGGGAACAAACAAACAAAAAAAGGTTAGTCTAGACCCAGGAAATTGTTTTTGTGACTTAACGTGTGGGCCTTGAACACCAGTTTGAAAAGCAATGCTATAAACCTTTGCTCTGAGATCTTTCTTACTCCTGATAAACAAACCCAGATTTTTAGAATTCTAGGAGACATCTTTCCTTTTCAAGTGGCTGAGTCTTGAAAATAGAAAGAGCTTTGACCTTCAGACCAGTACCTATGCTATAGGCTCTAAAAATCCATTTGAATTATTTGTTTTGGTCTGTACCCCACTCTCCCCCTTTGACAGGGAATATTTCTGGGCATATGGGCAGACAATAGTAAGACAAATAAGGGAAAGCATCTATAGATTTTATCCTGCTGCATATAAATCAGACAGAGAAACACAGAATTTTAAATTTCCAAAGAAATTTAGGTTAATTTTTCCAGCTAAGCAGTTCACAGAGGACACTGCTATTCAGGGGGATTATCTGACTTGTCCAAGGCCACAGAGCTTGTTAGAGGCACAAATTGAATCCTTGGCTGTTGCCTGTCATGTGATCATTTTTTCTACCTAACACTATTTGGTCTTTTCTTAAAATTAGAAAATTGGTCAATTGTAAGGTAATATAAAGTACTGACATGGAGTGGGGGCTGATTTGCCCCCATGTACTTACTAATTGTTAGGGCTTTTTTCTCTTCCTGACCGTAATGGGTCTGAGATTGAAGTATTCATTGTGTCTGATGCAGTTCCTAATTTTATATATTCCCTCTCTCTTTTCTCTTTTCCATTACACTTAGAGTGCTGAGGGAAGAGTGAATACTGCATTTATTTTTGTGGGGTCACTATTAGCCTTGGTGTTAGAGAGCCTGACAACTCATGTACCATATAACAAATGTTTGTAGATTAAACAGGCAGTTGCTTTGTTCTTTGGCTGATTTACTTGGTAATATAGAACCATCTTCCATTTCAACTCTTCTTAGAGAAAACATATTTCATACACTGACATACAGATATCTAGACAGTTTTGATGGTCTACATCAGGGATCAGCAAAAAGAGGTTTATTTAAAAAATATGTATCTAAAAAGAAACATGTCAACAACTGTTTTAGAAAGTGCTTTATCAATATGTCAAAGATCTTTGAAATACATACTAGTATTTAGCTCAGAGTTATGCCTAATCACATATGTTGAATACAACTTAAATAGCAGAGTGATATAATTAAGTGGATTATGGTACTTAGGCAAGATAAATTATATATATATATGTATATCCCTGAAATATGATATTGACGAACAGTGTCCATGACTATGGGAGATGTTTTGTATTTTTAGTTTTATAAAGGACATGTAAAATTGCATCCTCAGTTTGAGATTAACTATGTAAAAACAATTGTATAGAAAAAGATTAGAAGGAAATAGATCAAGATAAAATAATGATTATCTTTACGAGATGGATTTACAGTGGTCATACATTTTCTTTTCCCTTCCAAATCTTAATTTTTTTCTTCAATTATCATGCACTACACATACTTAGGGAAAAAAACAGTTTAAAAGAGGTATTTTAGGAATATGTAGTATCAGTTTAAAAAGTTGGAAGCAGGAAAAAAGTCTCAGGTTTTGGGCTGTTACGGATTTTAGGTTGCGTTTGATTATAATGTTCAAAAAAGCTTTGTGAGTTGGGCTGTAGTGCATTTTTTCGCATGGAGTATCCTGAGATGTAACATCAGTGAATCACAGCCACTGTTAGTAATGTGCAATATGAAGAAAGAATATGTTGAATGGAAAGAACATCAATCTTTAAACAACAGGTGAAGTTATTATTTAGCATTTTGAGTGGGCCAGGGTGTTTGTTTATCTCCTGCTGCTATTTATAATTCAGGACTGTTATTATTTGATCCAGAATAGAGGAGCATGTTGAAAAGAGAAGAAGAAATGAATAGCTCCTCCACATCCTCTCTAAGGAAGGATACCTGCAATCAATCCTGCCTGAATGAGCAGCAGCTACAAATGGGTGTGCTCTCTTGAATTCACTGGCTGTACCCACAGTCCACACTGCAGTAGTTGAAGCAATCTTCCCTTGAAGATATTGATTTCCTATGGAATTGTCATTTGAAATGATGAATCTACAGTTGGGTTGGGACCTGGAGGAAAGATGGTTGTGTTTGTGTTGCAGGCATGAATCTTGACAGGCTTTGTCCTCCACACAAAGGACAAAAGGAAAGTAAAGAAATTAGTAGAGTTGGGAGAAAGACGAAGGAAAATACTTTAATCAGCTTCCGGTTTTACAGGCCAATTTCGAATACTTAGGACAAGGTCATTTATGGGCCCATCATTTCACAGCAGTTGATTTTTTTTTTATTATTCCTAAAATGAAAGTAGTAAGACTTATGGTTGTGTACTTTACAACAGAAATGCAGGAGGTTTTCTGTTTTGGCTAGAGTATTCACTGCTCATAATTTTCTACTTCTCAGAGGTGATCTGAAGGTTGACCTTTGGGTCACAGTGATAAGTCTTTTCCTAGGGATTAGATTTCCTGGAGCCCTGGAGCCTTCCATTAAGAAGAACTTGATTCTTGATTGTCTCCATCCTAAAATATTGGACCTTTCTCCTTTCTTTCCACTCTCCCTTCTGTGATCTTCTTTTAGATAATATGAATTTCATGTAATATTGGTCATCTTTTTCTATAATGTGTCTTTGCTTTTTTTTTTTTTTTTTTGCCATATTTTGAGGCAAGTTTTTCGAGCCTTTGTTTTTTTCCTCTTGTCACTTGGTTTTCCTGTATGCTCTACTTTTTACCTCGGAAACAACCAACATTATTGGGTTGGAGTTTGTTATCAGACTGATTATTTGCTTGACATACATTCTTTTCATATTATTCTAAATAGGCCCAAAGATATTAATACACTATTTTGTTTTCTTTATTTTTAGAGAATAGTCTATGATGCAAAGTATGTATGTGAGATTGTTAGAGTGTGTGATATCCAAAAACATTAAGTTCCTATAGCAATTAATGAATACCTATCATCAATGAATGCAACATTCTTCATAAATAAATTTTATAACAACAAAAACATGGCTTTATTATCAGACTATATTTTTAAACCATTTTCTAACAGAAAATTTTCTGTAAAACTCATTTTTCTACCTACATCAATAATAATAAAATTAGATCACTTATAGGTGTTGGAGCATCCTCACTATATACTGTAGAAGTGGTACTTTTTGGAGTTTTTGGGTCATTGAGTCATTAGGTCCTTAGGCTAAATGACCACTGTGATTCTTTGTTATTGCATTTAATATATATACTGATTTTTTTGATATGGTATTATATATATGTCTTTAAGAAGCTGACTTTTTTGGCTGTCTGAAACGTGCTTTCCCTCTTTAATTTTCTGCTTTTAATCTACTATGTACTAGAAAAATTACATCTGTACTAAGCAGAATTCTGTCTGAAGTAGGAATATGTAGTAACTGGGTAATATTTAAAAGCACATTTTGTAATATCAGAGTTGAGCTTTTGACCTCTATTTTTTTCTACCTCGAGCTCTTTAATAAAACATTTGATTTTCTGATTCTTATTAGGATTGCAGAGATTTGAAGTTGTTGGGCAAGTGTGATATTGAAATATGTGACTATTTCTAAGCAATGCCCATATTAAAGGTAGATCAACTCTCAGAATGACTATATTTTTAAACCATTTTCTAACAGAAAATTTTCTGTAAAACTCATTTTTCAGAATTAAATGTATCCTATATAGGAGCATTTGATACATGATAGTCACATAGAGTGTGTGTGTGAGTGAGAGAGAGAGAGAGAGAGGGAAAGAAAGGGAGATGGAGAGAGGTAGGAGTGGGAGGGAGCAACCAAACTCATCCTTTCAGGAAAGAATTGACCATAAGAAGTGGCTTAAAACTTCTTTGGTAGCCATCTTTAGCATATTTCACTGATCTAAATCACAATTTTCAGCACAATTGTCAGGCAAACAGCAATGCCACCTTCATCTTTGTTTTGTTTAGGACATATTCCCTATATTTCTTTTATTTAGAGAATTTATTTATTTTGGGAAACTGACTAGGATTTGGTGGATTTGGTTTGTGGATTAATTTAAGGTGAAAAAGAGTATGGGAACATCCAATTGGAGCAGTGATTCATCTGATTTTAGTATTTGAATGAATTTCTTTCACACCAAAAAAAAAAAAAAAGGAAAATTCACTTGGTAGATACTTGCTGATGATCACCTGTCATCATAGCACTGACTTATTGTTGAGTAATTAAAAACACACTTCCAAACTAGAGAAACCCTTCCAATTTGGACATAAACATGTACTAGGATTCAAATACCATTTTAGATTTCCGTGAATGAAACCTTAATTAATCAGAAATCAGTATGTTTGGAACTCAAATAGATTTCAACAGTTAAATAATTCCTATTCTAAAATGATAAAATAAAACATCGTACTATTTTTTAAAGATTCTTCAATAACAACAACACAGAAATGTATATTTTCTAGGAAACTATCAGATAACCAGGGTTCATCCTCCCATTTCTGGCAGGATATTGTTAATTGAATTCTTATTGTAACAGTAATTTTAAGGGATAAATTTTTACTCCATCAGGACAGTGGGTCTATATGCATCCTTTAAATTCCTACAAATCAAGTTCTGATTAGACATTTTTATAAAAATTATCTGATATGGATTTTCTTTTTTTTTAAGATATTATTTATTTAATAGAGAGAGAGAGATCACAAGTAGGCAGAGAGGCAGGCGGGACAGGGGAGGGAAGCAGGCTCCCCGCTAAGCAGAGAGCCTGATGCGGGGCTCTATCTTAGGACCCTGAGATCATGACCTGAGCCAAAGGCAGAGGCTTTAATCTACTGAGCTACCCAGGCGCCCTGTAATATGGATTTTCTATATAAAGATTTTTATATTAGTCTTCTTCATGCATGTACATTATTAATGGGAACAATGTCGTTTGAAAACCTATTTTACTTAGATTCTCACATTTATTTTAGCAAAGTAAAGTGTTAAATAAAACTAGTTCAGTGAAACAGCCTAAGGTATATTGCTGGATGTTTATGGTAAATATGTGCCATTTCTCACTCATCTTTGTTTGGACAAACATTCGTTTTTGACATTTATCTATCTTATTTACCAGTCAGTGCTATTTATATTAGTAGGCAGTGCTCTTTCCTATTTAACTTTGGTATGATCACTATGCAAGTATAATTTTGAACTCAGCCACCTGTTTACACTTTCTGTCATATGGAAAAACAAAATTCTTTTTAAAGTACATATTTAAAAGGAGGGAGGCAATGGTGTGAGTGAGACATTTGGCAATCCTAACCCTAAAGCAGCCTTAAATTAATTTTTTTAAACTGTTAGCCTGTATTAATTCTTGAGGATCCTTATTGGTAGGCAGTATGATTAAGATGCTAGTGAGAATGAATGGAGTAGCAGGACCACTATTGATAACACTTGGATCTAAGCTTTTAGCTTATAAATATTGAAAATGTGTTAACATGTATTGATGTTTGGTCATGAACCCAGGGGCAGTGAAATACATAATAAATGAAGGAGCCACAACTCTGTTGTTACACTGATGATGTACTTTTCACATGCATTTTTTTTAACATGGAGAATATTCTTTCTTGTCAAATATTTGGAAAGGAGCTGTGAAATCTTCTAGTGCATAGGTTTGCCAAATTTCAGCAGTTTACAGAAAAACCTCCAAGTAAGCTTCTCAGTGAGTGTGGTATACTAGGGATTCTAGAGATCAGAATTTAATCCTATTACAGTGTTGTTTTTCCACCGTAACACCAGGAATCTGTTTTGGACATTGATTTCAATGAGTTATTATTAGGTGAATGTCATTTTACTGAGTGATCTAAAACTGAATGAAGTCCCCCCAGTCAAATCTTTTGTCTTGTATACAACAGTAAATGATGTATAAAAAGAATAATTTACTTTGATAATATGGAATTTGACATGGTAGGCTCTGCTATAAAATAAGGAATTCTCTTTTTTCTGAATTAGGGGTAATCAGAAAGTATAAAGAGAGATGGAATTCTTGTGAGCAAAAATAGTTAATATATTTTTGTTAACAAAAAACATTTATTTCTGAAAAAATTTTTTTTAAGGTAGGCTGAAGTAAAAGCTATTAGATCAAACTTTAGGTAGTGGAATGAGAGTTTTGACCAAGGTTTTGTCTTCTTATCATTGAAAAGAGTTTTCTTAGCATGAGTTTCTAACAATATGGGTAATCAGAATTGGAAAATAAAAGACTAGTCTTGTAGGATGTCAGGAAAGGGCATGAGCAAACATTAGATTAAATGAATGCACACAAAAAAGACCCCTAATGGGATGAATACCCAGCTTGTCACAAAAACGCTTAATGATGGAGTAAAGATAAATTTGTCAGTTTTTCATATGTTGAATATTCATCATATGGTCTGTGCAGCTGTATCTTAGAATGCCATTTCCTTTTTTTTTTTTTAACATAAAGCAGATTACTAGTTTATTCTTAGGTACTGCATTGTGTACCTTGTATGCTTAAATGAACTGTTGTAAGATAGGACTTTAAATGGTATTTTGTATTTCTCAGTATTTTTTTTCTTATTGTAGGATCAGGTTTATGGAATATGCGCTACATTTTTTTGAAACAGGCAAAGATTATGTGAAAATGGGCATATTCCTAGTTGGTACACAGGTATTCTGATTGATATTTATTCAGTGTTAAATAAAACTAGTGCTATATTAAATCATACATGCACATATATGTTAAGGAATGGACAGTGTACCTGATTATTTATTAGGAGAGCAGGTGATCTTATTTTTCTAGTAGGTTTCCTAGGTTAATCTATCATATCATATCTTATCTAAAAGTCTATCATATCTTTTTAGTCTCAATAACACACATGACTCATTTTACAAAACTGTAACTTGGAAGTAATATTTATAACATCTTACTGGTCTTTATAATCTTTATTGCAAACTAATTTAAATGAACAATTTAAAGATTTAAAATAATTATATCGATATATAGATATTGATATAAAATACCTGACTCCAGAAGTGAATTTAAGATGAAATTCATGAATCTTAAGCCTCAGGATCTCCACTTGCACAGGTCCTTTCCAATTCCAGCATATCCTCCTCCCTGGATATGGAAAGGGAGGAAGTGCAGATCATGCTCTAGGTAGTAGTTCTCCCACTGTGGGTGATTGTGCGCCACCACCATCTTCACGTCTACCCACGTCCTCCATGAAAACCTTATCCTGGTAGAACTCATTGTTCATCCAGACCCTACCATTGTTTATTTTGAGGATCTGAACAAATGCTTTCTTTCCCTGTATGGATCGGAGGCCTCTGAAGGTCTTGATTTGTGGCCATTTTTGCCCTCTCCCAACAAGGACCAGCTCATAAGGGGCAGGGACCTAGCTAGGTCCATGGGGTAAGGTTAGGGAAGACCTAGCCAAGTCCATGGGGTGAGGCATATATTACAGATCAAGGTGCTGAGATTCTTCAAGAGCTTGCCCGTAGTGATTGTAAAACACCATAAAATTGTGGTTTTATAGTAAACATCAAATAGTATAGTAAACATAAAACAACATAAAAAACATAAAACTCCCTCTGTGCTGAAGCTTGAAAAAAAACCCTCCTGAGCTATCAAAAATACAAAACAAATTTCCATTAACCATACTAGAGGAAAGACTGAATTATCATTTTTTTGAAAATGATATACAAATTATTACTAGTCAGAATGAACCCAAAATGGAGGGGAAAAAGTATTACAGAAGTACTTCGGAAGTGGCAATTAATAATATTGTTAAAAGCAATGTTATTTTCTTATGTTCATGGTATTTTTCAGCTTTTTAAAAGTTTATAATTTATTACAAATCCTTTCCTCATTCTAAATATATACTCGCCTTCATAGCTACTTTTGTATTATAGTTTTATATTATTTTCTAAAAAATAGTTCTCTAGGCTACACAAAACCTGGATCCCTTCCCTGCATGGTATATAGTAGCTATTTAATATGCATTTAGTTTATTCCCCTATAGATCCATTAAATTTCCATTGACTGTATAAGTAATGATGACTTTATCTACTAATATTTATTACATACAAGTGCATAGTGTCTATCAACTATGTTTTACTTACTTATTAGGCCATTTTAGTGGGTTGAATGATGGCCTTCAGAAAGATATGTCCATATTCTAATCTCTGAAATTTGCAAATGCTCTCTTATTTGTGGAATGGGTTTTTGCTGGCCAACAGACACATGAAAAAATGCTCAATATCACTCAGCATCAAAGAAATACAAATCAAAACTACAATGAGATACTACCTCACACTGGTCAGAATAGCTAATATTAACAAGTCAGGAAATGACAGGTGTTGGCGAGCATGTGGAGAGAAGGGAACCCTCCTACGCTGTTAGTGGGAATGCAAGCTGGTGTAGCCACTCTGGAAAACAGTATGGAGGTTCCTCAAAAAATTGAAAATAGATCTGCCCTATGACACAGCAATTGCACTACTGGGTATTTACCCCAAAGATACAAATGTGGTAATCCAAAGGGTCACCTTCACCCCAATGTTTATAGCAGCAGTGTCCACTATAGCCAAACTATATGATGTGGATGGAACATGGGTACCATGTAAGTGAAACAAATCAATCAGAGAAAGGCAATTATCATATGATCTCACTGATATGTGGAATTTAAGAAACAAAACAGAGGATCATAGGGGAAGAGAGATAAAAGTATAACAAGATGAAATCAGAGAGGGAGACAAGCCATAAGAGACTCTTAATCATAGGAAACAAACAGAGGGTTGCTGGAGGGGAGAGACGTAGGGGGATGAGGTAACTGGGTGATGGACATTAAGGAGGGCACATGATGTAATGAGCACTGGGTATTGTATAAGACTGACTAATCACTGAACTGTACATCTAAAACTAATATATGTGAATTAATGGAATTTAAATGAAAAGTAATAATAAAGTGAGTTTGTGCAACTGAAATTAAGCTGAGGATCTTGAAATAAGGAAGTCATCCTTCATTTTCCAGATAGGCCCTAAATTTACTGACAAGAAACAGATAGAGAGGACAGACAAAAGAGGAAGCAATGTGATCATGGAGGTAGACCACAGAGAAGGAGTGATGGGTACACAAGTCAAGGAATGACAATAGCTGCCTAAAGTTAGAAGAAGCAAAGAACATAATCTGTTCTAGAGGCTTCAGAAGGAGAGTGGCCCTGCTGACACTTGGATTTTGAATTTCTAGACCCCAGATTTGTGAGAGAATAAACTTCTGTTGTTTTAAGCCACCTGGTTTGTGATAATTTGTTACAGCAGCCACAGAAAACTAATACATCATTCATTTTACCACAAACATTATCCGATGTTATCATCAGTGCACATTTTATTGTAGTAAACAAATGACTAGAAATTAGGTGGAGGAGGTGCTATTGGAGGCTGAGAGGGAGAAATAGAACAAATTTTAAGGACCAAGCACAATGAGGAATTTATGCTCATGAAACAGACCGTTCTGCTTTTTGCTTCTCCTATTGCATTCTTTCTGATATCATGGTTTATTTCTTTCTATCTGTATTGAGGAAATGATTAAAGAGTAGACTTTTTTTTTAAGACTTTGTGAATTAGAAAAGAGCCCAAGGATCACTGTGGTTGTTCAGGACCAGAGTCAAAAGACAAGTAAAGAAGACGTAGTTACAAATTTTATGAAACTTCTCAAATGCACAAGGAGGCACCCTGTGTTTTAGCCATATGAACAATCACCTAACATACACCTTTTTCATATATACAGGCTCAAAAATGTGTCATTACACCCGGAGGTTGTGAATTATCCAGTTTTCCCTAGGTGTGACCTATTAATAGCACTGTTTTCCTGATTTTATGAAGATCTTGTTTTATTCTTTTATAATGTATTTTAAAAAGTATTCACTTAAGTAAACTGACTTCAGTATGTTTTTGCTTCTTTAGTTGTACAAATGTTTTCATGTAAATGTACATAAGATATAAATACTCATAAGCTAATAAGTACACAAGCTTTTTTCATTAAATAGGAACAGTGTTCTAGACTTAAGATTTGAATTGATGTGACTGTTAGAAAAAATATATTAGTCATTTAAATGAATGTCAGGAAATATACTGAACTAATACATATAGAAAGATTATTTCAATTTCATCCAAGAAAGTAATTTAACCATTTATATTTAATAAAGACTTCCTATTTTGATGCGTCTATACATTGAATTTTTATATATCATCTTTGGAAGGTATAGTCATTTTTCTTAAAAATTGATGAGGAACTCGTGAATTGTATCCACCGAAACGGACTCATTGTTCTTTGTAAGAATAGAAATGAGAAGGAATGCTTTGTCTATCTTGTTTTGTATTAAAGGACATTTTTTCTTTTTTAAAAGATTTTATTTATTTATTTGACAGAGAGAGAGAGAAAGAGCACCAGTAGGGGGAGCAGCACAGGGAGAAGGAGAAGCAGGCTCTCTGCTGAGCAGGGACCCTGATGTGGGGTTCGATCCCCGGACCCTGGAACCATGCCCTGAGCCAAAGGCGGACACTTAACCCACTGAGCCACTCAGGTACCCTAAAGGACATTTTTTCTAAGAGAAATTTAATGTATTTTATCAATATAAAATATTGATTTTATAAAAAATGATCTCACTGATATGTGATATTGATTTTATAAAAAATGCTTTTTTAAAATAAATATAAAAAGAATCTGGCAGATTCTTTTGGTAGTCTGCTCATTAAAAAGACAAGTGGGAGGGCACCTGGGTGGCTCAGTTTTTAGGCAACTGCCTTCGGCTCAGGTCATGATCCTGGAGTCCCTGGATCGAGTCCCGCATCAGGTTCACTCTTCAGCAGGGAGTCTGCTTCTCCATCTGACCTCTTCCTCTCTCTCATTCTCTCTCTCTCTCTCTCTCTCAAATAAATAAATAAATAAATAAATAAATAAAATCTTTAAAAAAAAACAGACAAGTGGGAGATAGTGGGTTCTTTTATTTTTTTATTTTTTATTTTTTGAAGTCTATTTTATCTGATATGTTTGGCTATCTTTTAAACTTTTAATTATTTTTTATTATTATCATCATCATCACTATTTTAGTTTTTATTTTAATTCCAGTTAACATACAGAGTAATACTAGTTTCTGATGTACAATGTAGCAATTCAGCAGTTCCATATAACACCGAGGGGTTCATCAGGATGGCTCGGTTGAGCCTGTGACTCTTGATCTCAGGGTTGTGAATTCAGACCCTACATTGGGTGTAGAGCTTATGTAAAAAAAAAAGGGGTTCTCTTCTTTTAGACAAATCTCATATGTTGCCCCATCCCAATCTATCCTCCGAATCCAATTCTATATATAAAAAATATAAATTGCTTCTCATTGTCCTTGGTAAATTTGAGTTGTGCAGCATTCATAAATAAGCCCTTTTTAGTTAAATAACTCCATCTCCTACTACTGCCTCCCCTCTTCATCCTTTATCATTTTATATTGCAATTATACTGTACTATTAAGCCATATTATTCTATGCCTCTGTACATTTTTACAAATATGGTGGGGTTCTAAGTGAGATGCAAGCATAACATAATTTGTGTGGAAAACTGGTGGGGTGGGCACTTTTCCTACATTGATAGAACTTTTAGAAGAGCTTATTCTGAGACAAAAAGAAGGATGAATGTGTTGTAATAAGTGAAGCTTGGCTGCAGAAGGTCAGAGCCAACCTCAAGTTCAACAAGTTGCCCATCACTTATTTAGCTTCCTGTTGGGCACATGTCTGAATCTTATGGAGACTAGGTAGAAGAGAGATGTAGAAAAATCATAAAAAGTGTTAAAGGTAGTAGATGGGGGGATGGGTGAAGTAGAGGACAGGGATTAAAAAGGGTATTATGATGAAAAATAAAATGATAAAAATGGTAAAAGATAAAAAAAAATTAAAAATCACATTTTCCCTAAAATCTATGTAAAACATTTGGACTGCAGCATCCTTACTTTTTGAATCTTCTATTTCAGTGGAATTCCTACTATGCCTTGCTGTAGAACTCCCTAAAATTTGGATTTTATTAAGATCTGGTGATGGCCCCCAAAGAACTGTGGTTTTCTGTGATATGATACTCCCTTCATCTGTTGATGCCAAGGAGATGCTTCTGGGAATATATTTTATCATAGGTCTCTATAAGGCACTTTGATCTCAGAAATATTTGGTTGTTGTGGTGCTGGTGTTGGAATTAGTAGGAACTATACATTCTGAATTAATAGATGGAGAAAAGTTGGAAACTTTTAGAAGTTTGGAAGTTCCAATTTTAATTATTTCATGCCCTGGAGTCTTATTAAGTAAATGAATCTTATCCGATACACTTACTTATGTCATTATATTAGTGTCTAGAATTGGCTAAAGTAATGTTCCTTCTACTACTATTTAAATATCAAACTATAAAATTCATCCAGAAATTAAGTTCTTTAACTCAAAGATCTAACTCTATTATGGTAGGATTTTAGTCCCTGTGGCAGGATTGCAGACCCAATTTTTGATGAGATGTTTTTCAGGTGTTGTCCCAAATCACACCTCCTAACTTCCTCTAGCATCAGTCTTTCCAGAACTGCCTTCAAGTAAATTTCTCTGGGCTCTAAGGGTACTCCAAGATAGCTGATGGGTCTCTGAGGAGAGGGTCATATGCTCCATTTCTGACTCCTAACTCGCTTCACTACTCCCATCTACACATGAGAATCCACATATTTATCATGGAATATACTGAATAGGAAAAGGTCAATGGTGATGGTTGCTGGAAAAGCCAGTTCAAAGCAGTCATTAGAAAGATCTGGTCTCAGGGGCATCTGGGTGGCTCAGTGGGTTAAAGCCTCTACCTTTGGCTCAGGTCATGATCTCAGGGTCCTGGGATCGAGCCCCACACTGGGCTCTTTGCTCAGTGGGGAGCCTGCTTCCCTCTCTCTGCCTGCCTCTCTGCCTACTTGTGATCTTGTTCTTTCAAACAAACAAACAAACAAACAATAAATAAAAATAAATAAATCTTAAAAAAAAGAAAGATCTCCTGGTTCATCGCCCCCTCCGATTTCCCCCCATTCACCTTCCCTTCCTTCTCACAATGCCTTCCATGATTTTCTTTATGTTCCACACATAAGTGAGACCAGGAGAGACTGTGGACTCTGAGCAACAAACTGAGGTTTTTGGAGGGGGGCGGGGTGGGGGAGAGTTGGGCGAGCCTGGTGGTGGGTATTGAGAAGGCACGTATTGCATGGAGCACTGGATGTGATGCATGAACAATCAATCTTGTAACACTGAAAAAATAAACATATTTGGGAAAAAAAAAGAAAGATCTGCTCTTTATTTTCTTTTTTGTTTTGCTTTATGATAACCCAAAGCAGTATCGAATGAGGGTGGGGGGAAACAGTCCTGGCATGGTAACATTTTGGGTTTCATGCAGGATTTAGATTTGTGCGTTGAAAGAAGTAATTGGTCCAATAAAACTTGAGAGACCTGAAACAGTTATTGCATCTCATTCAGGAATAATATTGTTAGCTAACTTATTAATTAGTGGAAATTTTTTAAAATCCAAACTTTTCTTTGTTAAAGCTTGATTAAATTGAACAGAAAAGCACAATCTTAACACTTGACCCATGTGAATGGAAGAGAGCTTAGATAGTGCCAAATGAACTAGGGACGAGAATGACCACCCAGGGTTGTGAGTATCCCTGTAGACAGACCCACTTTGGGATCTCCTGTCCCTCAGTCTGTGTATAGCTCTGGTGAGGACCAAAGTGGCTCCACATTCTGTTATGCCCGAGATACTGCTGGTCAGACTTCCTTCTTCTTTAGTACATTTATGTGGCCCCAGTTTCTATATTTTTAGGCAGGTTCCAACAACTGGATTCATGAAGAACAATATTCTTTCTGTTTTAATGGCATTCAAGTGTTTCCCTCTTTGAAATTGCCTGACCAAATTTTATTACTCTGTATATGAAGCAGTTGGAGAAGTTAAGCATCTTTCTGTTCACATAGGTTGCTAACACCAGAAGCCAGGTCTTGACTGAGACAGACCAGAGCCAGAACCTTTGTCTGCCTCTCAGTCCATTCAAACTTTTTTTTTTTTTTGCTTACATTATGTATTTTTTCTTTTACTGGAACTCAGAGTAAATGGCTCCTTTTCTATCTGAGAATGCAAAAAAGGCTCAGGTGCTCTCGGAAGTAATTAGAGCTTACTACACCAGCCAAGGGAAAAACAAAGCTAAGTCTGATCACTTATTTTTAAGTATTTATTAAATGGATTCTTGGTGTGGGCATTGAAAAGTAGAAAGCCTTAATGAAGACCATACTACATGACATGGTATATTATATATTTATTCAAAAAAGGAAACAATGAAATTATTTACAAAGCACATAATGGCTATACTTACTTAGCTGCAATTTGGGAATTTAAGAACACTTAAAAATTTTTTTCACAAATATTAAATAGGAATCTCCAAAGTGTCAGGCACTGTGTGAAGTGTTTAGGATAGCAGTTTGGACGTGTCTTCTGCCTTCATTGTGGGTACTGTTGAGAGGGAGATATAGACAAGTAAGTGGGTAAGTAAGATGCAGTGTGAAAATGAGCATCAGAGGTGAAGTACAAGACATGTGAGTACTTAGCAGGGGCACCATATCTAGACATGGGGAGTATGAGAAGTTTTGCCAGTAGTAGTGACTAAGCTGCAAAGTCAAGGATGAAGAGATGTTAACCTGGTGAAAATAGGAGTTAGATGGGAATGGACAAGCATTGTAGATAGAGGAACAGAATGATGAAAGGTTCCAAATTAAAAGAATAAATACCTTTTTTTTTCAGGAACCAAGAGAAGTTTAGAATTATTGAAGTATGCCAGCTACAAACTTTTCTGTGGTTATTTCAATGGTAAGTAGACAACGTTATTTTTTTCCCCTCAGGGCACAAATTATTTGGCAAATGAATCCTTTTTCTAGAGTTGGACATTTAGGAAACAATTTTGAGTTCTTTTTCTTTCTTTCTTTTTTTTAAGATTTGATTTATTTATGGGATAGAGAGAGAGCGGGCAAGCTGCAGGGAGGTCCAGAGGAAGAGGGAAAAGCAGGCTCTCCACTGAGCAGGAGGGAGCCCTAAAGAGGGCTTTATCCTAGGTCCTTGGGATCATGAACTGAGCTGAAGACAGATTCGCTTTACTGACTGAACCATTCAGGATGGGCATCGTTTTTATTTTCTGAAGAAGGGACAGAATGATAATCGCCAAACATACTGGTTGTTTATTATCGCTGCCTCATGTGTGTGACTGTGTGTGGGAGTGTTGCCCGTAGGAGTGGATACCACACTTTTACATAACTTGAACTCTATGAATCATGATAAATAGATGCCTTCTGTTGTCACTTGCAACATAGAAGGCAGGCATTGTGGTCACAAACCTTGTGTGACTTGTCATATACAATTGTTAACATGTTTCCAACTCTTGGCTCTCCTAAACTTTATTTTATATATTTTATAACTTTCTTGTTCACATACAACACTTCAGGATCCTACTTTAACACTTAGATATTTCTGAGAAATTTACCACGTTGGACAGTTGTACTTGACAACTGAAAGGGGAAAAAAAAAAGATGCATAAGAAATGATTGTAACTAACTTATGCCTATCCAGAGCAAACTGGTGATGAAAAATTGTCCTCTTTATGTTTCTCTGTACTGAAACAACTTGCTCTCTTTCAGCACAGCTGATGTTTATATATTAGGTCATTCAATATTAACATTATTATGAAGATTCCTACTGCATGAATATGCCCTAATAATGTATAGTAATTATTAATAATTATAATCATCATTATTAATGATATTAATAGCTAAAGTTTGTGTCATGTTACTATTTATCAAATTCTGAGCCAAGTGTCTCATGTTTATTATTTCATTTAATCTGCATAACATTTTTATGAAGCAGGCATTATCATTTTCTTTATCCTACAGTTAAAGAAATAGACGCATAGAGAGGTTATATACTTTGCCCCAAATTACAGAACTAATATGTGGGAGGAAGAATTTTAATCTAGGCTCTCTGACTTCAAAGCTCACTTGCATACTAGATAGAGTCTGTTGCTGAAGATAGTAGCATCATAAAAGTTTGCAACAAGAGTCAACTAGCAGCCTGCCTAAGAAACCAGTTGAGTATGACATTAATTTAAAGGATAAGTTTCCTTGGCATGATGGACTATCTTCTTATAAGTATTTTCAGGATATTTATTAGGTTAAAATTAACTTGCAGTTCTTGTGGATGCTAATAAGCTGCCCTGTTTACCTTTAAGCTGAACTTTACAAATGGTATTGTACCTTTATAACCTTGACATTTATTAAGGTTTGAAAAGTGCTGTTCACTACTTGAGAAAAGAGTAAATGTACTCTTAGAGTGCTTTGAAAAAAAAATCAGTGCTGTATGTGTGAATTGTTTGAGTGGTTCTTTATGGTATACCAAGCACTTTTGCATTATTTTATTTTATTCTTATAGCTCTCCAAGAGAGATAGAGTGGGCATTATTGCCTCCATTGTGCTCTTAAGGAAACTGATTTTACTGAGTTAAGGATGAACCAGAACGAGCACATAGAACTCTATTTTCCCTATATGCTGCTTTTCCCTTTATACCTCTATACAATTTGGAAGAAAAATAAATTAAGGAAATTTCATAGGGAGTACTATGTAAAAAGATAAAATCAGCTCCCCTCAGGGTAAACTAATGTGTGACACTGCCTCTTGACTCCTTAACATTACCAGATATGACTTGGTTAATAACCTCACTGCAGGCAGTGAAATTCCCAATTATCACAACTCATAAACATGGCACATAGCTTTTTTGTTGGCACCTACTATGTCATTAATTCATGGACTTTCGTTCTCCCCCTTTACCCTACACTGATGCTACCATGGAAGGAAGACAGATATTTATAGACAGTGGCTTTATCAACCCTAGGAAAACTTGGGAAGCTCCTTCATTTTTTATGGAGGAAACTCATTGACTGTCTTGGCAAGGATTTAAAAGAGTTTGTTATTATAGTAAATAGAACTAATTTTCTTTTTGAGAACCCACTGTAGGAGAAAATTCCATTCTAATAATTTGCCAGCATACTCAAATTCTTGCTAAAATTTGTATTCAAATAATCTATGTTGTGTTATAGAAAATGTATCTCTTGGTCAAAATTTTCCATATTGAACTATAGAAATAAGAGTGAGGTAAGTGGAAGGGTGCCTGGGTGGCTCAGTTGGTTGAGCATCCGACTTTTGATTTTGGCTCAGGTCGTGATCTCAGGGTGGGGGACGGGGTGGGATTGAGTCCCCACATCAGGCTCCACACTCAGCAGGGAGTCTACTTCTCTCTTTCTCTCACTCTGTCCCTTCTCCTACTTGCTCTCTCTCTCTCTCAAATAAATCTTTTAAAAAAGTGAGTCAAGTGGTAAAATAATTGAGTTGAAAGTATAGATTTTGTTAAATAATGAATAAAAATTGGACACAAAAACATGTTTGAAAAAATCTTGGTAATAGTCCCAAGACATCAAAAATGTTAACCTAAAGCAGGCATCTGAAATGGCCAGTGTGCATAGCGATATGAGGGCAGATAGGGTTAAATAGAAAAGACAAAAATCAATGTACATTAGCCAATAGAAAATATCTTTTTTTATTAAAATAGCATTAGAATAATTTTACAATGATCACATGTTATGGGAACTTTGTGATCTTCAAATGTGATGATAAAAAATAATTTCCTTTGATTGAAGAAATACTCCATTACCAGGCAAATACTTATAGTCAGAAGCCTGGGTAGCAAAATTGCTCATTGTATTTGCCAAAACCTCTAGCTTGATGCAAGCCAGGAAGGCACTACAATGCCAAACAACTTGAAGAAAATAAAATGACACAGGGGCCAATGGACTGATTTAAGGTTCCTTTAGAAAGAGAGATTGAGGTTTGCCCAGGGCAAAGGCATCATGACTCTGGTGAGGAGGTCCAATTCTCTCTGCTTCAGAGATACAGGTCTTAATCAAATCTATTATTCCTGGGTTTAGCCCAACTCTAGTTTATGTAGTTACCTTAAGCGATATCTGTCATGGGTCTGCCTCAAACTAGCTCTATGACCTTGGTCTAATACTTAACCTCACTGGGTCTTTTTCTATAGCACAATCAATATACTTCCTGTTCTTTTTCAGTACTCACAGGGATGCTTGTGAGCAAATAACATAGTAAATGTGAAGTTGTTTTGAGTTTCTCAGAGGAAAGACACATGGAACCCTGGAAATTATTGCTGTTATTAAAGTTAATGATTATTATTAGCAGTACATTGGGATAAACAACACTGCCAGTCAAGATTTGAGTAGCTCTTAGCTGATAATCAAGAGTTCAGCTTAAATGTTATGGGGATTCTACTGGAGTAGGTACAAGGTTCAGGTATAATACTTTTTTTTTTCTGGGAAGGGCATTGAACAATAGGTTTATTTAGGACCCAATAAAACATTTTCTTAGATTTTTTTAAAAATTGGAATTGGAAGATGTGCAAGTATCAGAAGAAATCTATTCTATTAGATGAGATTTACTCATTTCAGTGATGACTGATTGGCTTCAGTTTTTTTTTTTTTTCTGCTGCCTCTATACATACCCTTCTCTTCCTAGCCTCCTCCACACAAACTATGAAATACTTATAAAAAGCAATGCATTGAACAATCTCAGTTTAGCAACATGCAAACATGTAATATTCAATTTTTTCAATATTTTGTCAGCATTATTTTCTGTTCCGCTACCCAATGACTGGGGAGTAGAGGGGCGCCTGGGTGGCTCAGTCTTTAAGCATCTGCCTTTGGCTCAGGTCATGATCCCAGGGTCCTGGGATGAAGCCCTGCATCAGGCTTCCTGCTCTGTGAGAAGCCTGCTTCTCCCTCTCCCGCTCCCCCTGCTTGTGTTCCCTCTCTCACTGTGTCTCTGTCAAATAAATAAATAAAATCTTAAAAAAAAAAGAGAACCTTGATCTTTATAGAATTATCCCAATACATTCAGATAACTTCTTTCAAGTCACAGTCGGTATTTATTATGGTCAATGTCTACTTCCAATGGAGGGGTGGTGGCCTGCATTCTCTTTCACTTGTGTTGGTTGAAGCCTGGGATCTAGGTGAGAACTAACTCCCTATGTGAGGGATTGCATGATCTTTGTGAGGAATCTGGGGCACCTCTCTAGTTGGCCATCACCTCTTCTCCATGTAGCTACTGGTTGCTGATGAGATTTGATGCAGCTGGTCTCTAAGTGCTGGTTCCCTGAGATGGCACTTGAGATGGGCATGGGTGACTAGGGGCATTCTCTTTGTAGCCCCCTAACTGAGAAACAGTATGGGGATGGTGCCACTTCTTTTCCTCAAAATCCATAGTGGATGGTCTCTGTGTGGTCTCCTGTGGATAGTGTGACCACCTATCCTTGCCTGACATTGTTTTTGTAGCCTGCTCTGAGCACTCAGAAAGCCTGACATCCCCTGCCATGGAGCTTCAGCGTGGGGAGAAATTAAGGAGAGTAAGCTTTGCTCTATTCCCAATTGTTGGCAGGTCTTGGTGCTTAGCAAACAGCTGTATAATGAGCTGCCTATGAGATGTCTGTCTACTTCCACAAAGGACAGAGGAGAAAGGAGGAAGTGGGAGTACTCTACAAATCCTTTTCTATCTTTTCTCTGTGGATGCCCCTACTCCCTTACAACTAGGCTTTTAAAATTTTTTTATTTATTTATTTTTTTGGTGGCAAAATTTTGGTTTCTTTGAAAACGCCTAATGCTAGGTAATTGGCATAAAGACTATTCCATTTCACACCCCTACATGATTCTTGAGTGGTTCTGAATCTTTTAGAAATTAGCTTGAAAGTTGTTTTTTTTTCATTCTTTCTAATTAGGCAAAATAAGACATCAATATTTCATGGTAAATGAAATCTCTCTCCTATTTTAAAAGATGCCAAGAGATAAAAATCTAGGTTAATCAGTTCCAAATTATGAATGTGTGTGTGTGTGTGTGTGTGCGTGTGTGTGTTTCTTTCCATAAATCAGAAATGTTGACATGGTTTTCCTGGCTTTACTGATGTGGAAAATGAATCTCAGAAATTGTCACATATCTAATAAAAGGCAGAGGATATATTCAAGTCGAGATTTGGCAGACTTCAAATCCTGTATTCTTTCTGCTAGACAAAACTACCTCTTAGCCTGCCATTCCTCTTGGTTGGCCAGCATTTGAACCCTATTCCTATGTATGGGAATGGCCTTTTCCTTAGGCGTTTTGGAAGGGGCATCATCACTTCTCATTATAGAAGGTGAAAATATTAGATACTTCCTTAGCCTCCCTTTTATCTGGGACAAGGACATGTGACCTAGGTATTGCCAAGTCAGTTGTGATCATCCTAGAAGAGGCGGCACTTTGAGGAGTTTTCTTGTCAGTGGTAGGAGTTGTCTTGTTGGGTTGAATCTCTGGGGAGCCAGAGCAGTGCTGCCTCTGCCTGTGCCCAGTACTGAGGGCTGACAGTGCTGATAGTGCAAGCTGCAATTTGCACTACCTTGAGACGGCAGTCATGGGGTTCGGATCCACCTGGTCATTGGCCTGATTTGGGGCATTATTCTTGACTGCATAACTATGTGTCTTGTTTCCCAACTTTGCCAATGAATCTGAGACATATCTAATATTCTTTTAACGGCTGCCTTCCTATTTAAATTAGCTAGGATTGGTTTCATTTTGGGGTGGAGGTTCCAGTCTACAGTCTTCTGAATCATCTTCAGCCTAATTTTCTGTGTTTGATTTTTTTTTTTTCTGGCTTTGGGGTCTATGGAGTTTATTAGAGAGCAAGGTAATATTACCATTGGATATGTTTTGCAAAGCACTATCCATTGTTTCCTTAAAACTAAGTGTGATTATTAGGATACAAAGAATATAATCGCTGCAACATACTTGGCAATATGCAATAATATGCAAAAGCATAACTGAGTTTCCCCATAGCTTAACAGGCATGAGTTTTGGAATTTGTGGAAAGAAGAGCAAAATAACCATTTGAAGGGATTAATTTTATGAAGCGATGCCCTTCAGTTGCCATCTGCCTAGCAGCACCCACTCAGTTCAAGCGTTAATGCACTTGAAGCCCTTTCTCCCCTGTCCACTCCTCCCTTTCCTAACAAACCAGTCTCTCTTTTGACTTTACCTTTAGATTCTTTATTAATTTATTTTCTCTCTCTCTTTTTTTGTAATCTTATCCCAACACACACCGACATTCAGTGGCTCCTCAGGGTTGTGTCACATTTGCATTTTCCTCCTCCAAAATCAAGGATACTGTGTCTCATTTGTTTTTTTCTCTCCAAAATCAAGCCCAATGCCTGGAACAGAGTTGGCAATCAGTGAGTATTTATTTAAAGAAACAATTAGTACTGTAAATTCTGGTATGGTTCATTTCTTTCAAATTTCACCTTTTCTTAAGTTAAATTTTCAAGAGAGGTTTCTCTGCATGATTTATGTTATTCTTCATTAAATTTCCGTGATTTATTTGGCTTCTTCCAAAACCTCTTGTTCTTTCTTAACTCCATCCTCTCCTTATTCTCTCCCACCACTCACCCCTTCTATGTAAACCCACATATAACCCATGTGCCCTACACAACAAGGTGGTCCAGGGTTCATGGCTATGTTTTTTATCTTTAAAAAATCTCCCCTGAAAAACCTTGATATTAATAGCAGCACATTTTAAACTATCTCGTATTTTTTACTATCTCTGGCTCCACTCCATTGTTGTTACTCTCTACCCATTAATACTTAGGAAAAGGGTTTTGATTGCTTAGTGACACATGGTTATGTTCAACATTTTAAATATAATTTGGGGAAGAGAGAAGTTTAGATTGGACTTAGACGTGCCTTTAACTTTATGTGCTTAGAGCCTACCTCCCAAAGTTCTCTGGTACAGTCATTATCCTAGTCTATAGTGTAAAACTCTATTTGTGTTATCTGTCTCAGAATTTTGAATTTCATGCTGTGAAATATGGGGTTCCATTTTGTAACACTCCCTTTCTAGAACCTACTCTTTATTTTCAAAGAGAACAAGGATTATAGTGGAAGAAAAGAATGAGGATAATAATGGCTCCATTTTACAAGCACCCTGTCAGGTTTTTGTGATGTAACCTTCGTCAATTTAAGTAAAGGCAGGTGAGAAAGACCCAGGGGCTCCAGCCACACAAGGCTGCCCTACATGTACCTACTGTTCTATCTAACCCTAACTCTCTCCCAGTCTTTTCAAAAGGAGAAAAGAAAAGGACATGAATAGTTCCTGTCTGTTGTACAGCAAACTGGATAGAATATATCAAAGAGGAAATTATACGTCTGAGATTTGGAAAACATTCATTATAACTGATCATAGAACAAATTGACATGGACTGGTGCAATGTGCTGGCCTTGCAGTAGATTTAAATATATAGAACAAAGGCAAGGACAAGCAGTAGCTTAACCTTGATTTTCAGTCAATTTCCTTAAATATCCTTTTAAATTTCTACTATATTTTGGGCTTAAAAAAATACTGAGATCCTTTTCTAAAAAGAGACTGTTAAGCGTCACATTGTATAAACAGATACCTTTGAGGCATTTAAAGTTTAGTCAGGGAGGAGGCAGGGAAGAAATACAGTAAGTGATAATACAATGTAAGATTTAATACTAACTACCTTACAGTGATTAATTACCTTGTGCCTTAGACTCTTCGAACTGCTGGACCAATAGGACCTCATTTAATCTTCGTAACAGCCCTATTACTAATCTACATTTTACAAAGAAGGCAACTGAGGCACAGAGAGGTTGCCCAAGGCCACACAGAGAGTAAATGGTGGAACAGAATTCAAACCCAGACAGTTTGGCTGCAGAGCATGGATGCATGTTTTAGACAGTAATAAGAGGTGACATGAGGCAGTACATACATGCTAAATGAATGAGTATCTCAGAGGTGGCAAGGTGGTGGCTTGGGCTAAATCTATTCCTTCACTCTTTGGGTCACACTCTGTTTTGCCTGCAGGTTGTTTTGAAGTTTGTCTGTATTTTTAAAATTTTGAAATTAATTTCCAGTACTTAAAAAGTGAGGGATTTTCCATAAATATTCAGATGTTTGACTCTTCCTGACAATTCAGAAGATACGGATATCTTCTATCCACATTCTAATGAGGAAACATTGTCTGCAACTACATAGCTGCTGGTCACTTAAAAAAAGACTTTACTCTTCTGTTTGCTCTAGTCCTCACCACTCCCTTTTATTTCCCTGGGTGAACGTTGTTTGTCAGATGCCATTTATCTTTCCACTTCAATATTTTTTGTTTGTTTCTCTTGTGGTAGAGTTAGGAGGAAAATTACTTCTTGTACTTGTGTCGATATCAAGTGTGAGAAAAAATGAGAAATGCACATAGATACTAAGCATTTACATTTATTCACTCATTTATGTTATTTGTCAGGTTTGTAAATTTGAAGTTGTAAACTAGGGAGGGCACAACACAAGGCTCACTTGGGTAGGAAAACTGCTAGATATAAAAAAGGAATTTACTTGGTTCTTAGAGAGGGGATAGAACTGTTGTAGATAGAACAACATATGTTAGGGAGGATAGGAAGGTTAAATGGGTAAAAATCAAATCACAATTTGAATAAAAAATAGATTCTGTAGCAAAACAAGCATTACTCAGTTTTTGACTGGAGTCATTTGTGATGGTTTTGGTGGCTTTTGAGGTTGCAATGAATGAAATGCATAAATACATCTAAGAATGTTTTAATGGAAGGACAAATTATGTCTTCTCTTTCTCTCTGCCCCCTGTCTGTAAGATAGACACATGTGCACATACACACACATATTCAGATATATACATATATACCCAAACATACAAGTAGATGCATACACTGAAACACACTCTTTTTCTCTTTAAATTGTTTGATGGCTTTAAGTGACAAGATTAGACATAATGTTGATGCAGCTACCAAAGTAAATTAATTACTAGACCATAATTGTACCTGGATGTTCAGGTAATAGTATCAGAGATACTATTGTCCTTCAGGCAGGCACTTATGGTATCCACTTGGTCCACAGAATCAGTAGGGAATAAGGGGTGAGCCATGGATGCCTTATAGATAGAATCAACAGGGAACCATGTCCATGTCATTGCCAGCCAGTCAAGGTCTGGCTTTTCAAATTACCTGGCAAGGTCTTCTATTGTCATCTTATCTCTATAAGCTCTGAGTGCAGCCTCCTCCAACCCTTGTTCCAGATGGAAGAAATAGTTTTTAAAAATATAATTTTAAATAGGTTATTACCTGGCATATTTCAGAATAATAAAGTAAAGAACAATTTCAGAACTGTTCTTGAGTGCATGTGACTGAAGAATTTTCATGCACAGTGAGGCCCATTGAGCATCAGTCTGCTACACTTCACTGTACTAGAGATAGTTCTTAATGCAATAGTCCATTCCAATTTATCTTATGCCAAGAAAATGAGTATTTTTTAAACTCCGGGGGCACAGTTTCCTTTCTTATGCATTCTGTCTTAAAAGAAAATATCACTTCCAAACAAAAAGCAAATATTTAAATCTCTCTCTTACTCCTTTCCATCCCTATCTTCAAAAGATTAGTTATCAGAGCAAAATAATTTGTAGTAACTGTGCAAATTTTTAAGATGTAGCCTGGCTGAGCTACTTCTGTTCAATACATAAAATTTTTCTTAATAAACTGCTTGAAGCAAAATAGGAATTTCACAGGTGTTAAGTCTATTTTTCTCTCTTAAGATTTAACTGCTGATTTCAAACATGTAGATTTAAGACCCATGAAAAGTAAAATTACTGTCCTGCAGGTGCATAATAATAAATAAACATTAAAGGCTGAAAGTATATGCAAAGCACATGCAAAAGCAAGTGCTAACCAGGTTTTATAATTGAGAAGTGTCATAGCATTTGCTACAGTGGAAAAAGCCTAGACATTTTGGAGTTTTGTTCTGTGGGCACCAATTTCCATCTGTAAGGGACTCCCTCCCTCCCTCCCTTCCTTCCTTCCTTCCTTTTTTCCTTCCTCTGTCCCATCCTTTCTTTGTAAAGACCACATACTCTGTGCCACTTACTGTACCAAGTGCTGGGACACAGACTCCCTGTATTAGTCTGCTTGGGATGCCATAACGAAATACTACAGATTTTGGTGGTATTTTCACAGGTGATTTAACAACAGAAATTTATTTTCTCATCTCCGTGGAGGTTAGAAGTCCAAGATCAAGGTTTTGGTTGGTTGGTTTTGTACTTTTGCCTTTCTCCTCAGTTTGTAGAGAGCTGTCTTTTTGCTGTAGTCTCACATGGTCTTTCCTCTGTGGACAGACATCCCTGGTGTCTCTTTCTCTGTTGTTCAGTACACCAGTCATATTGGATTAGGGCTCCAATCTTATAACCTCATTTAACTTTAATTACCTCTTAAAGTCCCTATCTCTATATGCAGTCACATCTTGAGGTACTGGGGGTTGGGACTTGAACATATGAATTTAGGAGGTACAGTTCAATTCATATCACACCCTAATACAAGGTCCCTGTTTTGGAGAGGTTTATAAGAGAAGGAAATAGAGAAGAGAATAAAAGTATGAATCTCTTGACCAAATATACTTGGTCACTTCACGTTTCAACTTCTCACCATTTTTCCTGTGAGTGATGAGTTGGGTAAATAATATCTAGGGTTCTTAACAGCTCTGATGATCTGTGATTCCAAGCCCATGTCTATACTTAGGCTTGACAAACAAACACAGCGTGAAATAAATATGGAGAATGGGAAAAGAGTATGACTAAGCAGTGGGAACAGAAGCAATGGAATAGTTACTACTCCCTTTCCAGGGGCTACTGGTATGACCAAGATCATTCCCCTTCAATTCAAAGAATGGTTCCCCATCTCCCATGTATTTCAGGCAGTTGGTGATTTTTATTTATCAATCACCCATCAACTTTATATTCTGGAAGAATGAACTAACAATTAACAAATTCTAAGTAAAACAAAACAAACAAAAAAAACCAAAACTCTCCTGGACTTGGGCAAACATTTTGTTGCCTGAATTTAGGGAGTGACTTCCTGAAAGAATTCCAGAAACATGTACTACCAATCAATAAAGTCACTTCTTCCCTACCATAATATCAAATGCATGCAATGGAAACTCTTAATGTTGCATATTCAGTGACATATATACAAGGCTTGCTTTCATAAATTGTGATTTCTCCTTCCAAAAATGAATTTCCCTTTTTCTTTTTACCTTTTATCCAGTGTGAAGTAATTTAAAAACCCATTAACACATATTGCCATGTTAATTGGATGATATTTTTCAAGGTCAAGAAACTATCAATAGATATTGAATAGTGACTATAAATAAACTCATCACAGTAATTAGATTTGTCAATTAAAATTGGGAACAGCTAGCTCTTTATGACTGGATTAAAGGTGGATCACTTTGGGAAAATAATTTTACTGAACATAATAGATGAAGATTGGATGATGATCTCATAAGCAAGTTTGACCCCATAAGTGAAATGAGCTTTTGATTTTTTTCATATCAACAGATTCAGAAACTCTGGGAAGTATGGATGCTGCTGACTTTTCTCTAAAAGTACTTTAAAAATTAAAACAAGCGGAAGCTCCAACATAATATTTACAAGACACTCTAATAACAAGATCTAACGTTTATTAAGAACTTGATCTGTGCTAGCCTGTTCACTGAAACTTTAATGCATTATCTCTTTTTATTCCTCATAAGAACCACATGGGGTATATAATTATCTTCTTTTTGCAGGTGAAACTTTTCCAAGGTCATTCATACTACTAATAAGTGCCAGAGCTGGATTAAAATTTAGGTGCATCTGACTCCAAGCCCAAGACTCTTGTCACCTCTCTGTATGTCCATGACTAGATAAATATTTTAATTAGTTTCACTTTGTTCGTACTCTCTCCAAGTGAGATTTTTGGTAAAGAAAAATGTAACTCTTATTGTTTTAGTTTTAGTAAATTTGGAAAGGTTATTCTGAAAACCAGATTGCATAATTTATTGCATAGTTCTTCCTTTTTTAATCTGGATATTGTACAGCATATAGAAATTTGTGGGCACTATTTGCATTCAATTTTGTTGGTGACACAGAGCTGTATATTTTTTTTCCAAACGTTCTTTCTTTATAATGGGGTCTGAATATGCATAGCAACTTTAGCATCACTGGTCTGGGGATGTCAAGTGTTTTGATGCATGGAATAGAGGTGTGACTGTCAATTTTTGATACTGCCAAAGTGACCTATTCACTCAGCAAATAATCTTTAAGTGCCGACCATGTGCCAAGACCTGGTCTAGGTGCTGGCAATACAACAGTGTTATCAAAAGACAAAAATTCCTGTATTCAAAGAATTTCTGGTCTGGGAGTAGAAAGGCAGAACTAGTGTGTGATCTCAGAGCTGTCTGACTGCAAAGTGCGTACTCTACGAGTAAACTATTCTGCTTTTATATTTTACTGAATCAGTTTGTTTGTTTTTACACAAAACACATACATTTGGTGTGTCTGTGTGGGGTAAAATTTGGGGGATATGTAGAATGTGTTGGTCATAGCTGGGTAGTAACATATTAAGCTTTCTTTGTCTGCCTTAGTTTATCAAAGTGTGACACTAACTGCTGCCATTTGAGAGAAGGATGCAGTAGGGCAGGGTTCCTATTTTCTGATTATTGCAGAAAAATGTCTGGACTTTGTGGTGTGTTGGATCGCCAAGGGGAATGGCCCCCAAGAACTTCTGTGATGAGTGAGGGGTTATTATATGGACTAGCTGTCATTGCTGATAGTCAATTTGAAGGCAAGTTTTTATTTATTATTTTAATAAATATCATCATTGAGTAATCATTATGTTTTAGATTCTGGATAGTGGAGAAACATGAAGATTTGGAGAAATGACACAATGAGGCATATCTAGCAAATATCAAATATTTTGACATGGATATAATATTGACTGGAAGTGTAACCGACAATACGGCTGAAGAAATAGAATGTATGCTGTATTGAGTGGTGTTTGATCTTAGGGCAAGGAATATGAGCTTTCTGTGCTTCTCATACTAGGAAGCAGACATCTCTGGGAGCATGTGGTTGATGCTAAGTGGTACAAAGGCTGATATATAAACCCATTTTCTCTATAATACCAACTTTTTCAGGATTACCCCAAGGAAAAGAAAAACACCGAGCATAGATAGATTGCAAAGAAACATGCAAACTCTCTATGCATTTTAACTTTTATATCATTTTTGAACTATAATACACAAGAGAAAAGTAAGCATTTGTGAAGAAATGGCAACTTTTCACTGATGCCAGCTAATGTCTCATCAAGAAATGGAATATTACAAGCACCCTGAACCCTCCTATGCACTTTTCTGGTGTCTACCTCCTTTCACAAAGAGTAAGCATTCTCTCCTGACTTCTAAAAGCAAAAATTAGTTTCACCTGTTTTAAACTTTATAGTCAATGGAACCATACAGTATATATTTTTTTGTCTGGCTTCTTTCACTCATCATTATGTTTGGGAGAGTCATCAACATTTTCTGTATAGTTGTAGACTGTTCATTCTCTTGCCTGCATAGTGTTCATTGTATGAATATACCACATTTTGTCTATACACTCTGCTCTTAATGGGCATTTGGTAGTTAATGGTTTTTGGCTAATACAAGTAGGTGTATTATGACATAAAACTGTCTTTTTATGGACATATGTGTGCATTTCTAAGAGCCAAGTTGCTGGGTCATATGTTTGTATATGTTTGGCTTTAAACGATACAGTTTTCCAAAGTGGTTGTGCAATTTATATTCATGCTAGGAATATGTTAGAGTTTTGGCTGCTCTAGATTGTTGATAAAAGTTTTCATCTTTTTAATTTTAGTCATTCCAGTAGGTATGCAGTAATACTTGATTGTGATTTTTAATTTGTATTTCCCTAATGAAAAATTTCATATTTTTTGTCATTTAGATATTCTCTTTCTATTTTCGGTTAAGTGTTAATTTTTGTGCACTTCTTTTAAAAAGATTTTATTTATTTGAGAGAGAGAGAGAGGATGAGAGAGAGAGAGAGAAAGAGATCACAAGCAGGTGGGAGGGTTAGAGGGAGTAGCAGACTCCCTGCTGATCAAGGAGCCTGATGTGGGACTTGATCCCAGGACCCGAGGATTGTGACCTGAGCTGAAGGCAGACACTTAACCCACTGACCCATGCAGGTGCCCCAAGTTTGTGTACTTTTTAATTGGATGTTTCTGTTTTTGTTTTTTTCTTAGTGATTTGTAGAAGTTCATTATATATTTCGATATTAACCCTTTGCCAAATATCTATATTAATAATCTTTTCACAGACCATGTGTTGACATATAAGTATATTTAGCTAATATATAAGACTTGAATAAAATACTGCTTATAAGAAGGTACTTTGGGTTATGTCCCAATTATAGGATGAAACTTTTCTCATGTATTTGTTCCACTACCACTTAGGGCTCTAGGTACCATATTCTCCAGCCCTATCCTGGGCTCCTTTCAATCCATAAAGATTTGAGAAGTGATTAACAAGACTAAATTCATAAGTGTTTACTAGTATACATACTAGTAAGTAAGTAACTAGTATACTTACTAGTTTACTCGTATACTTCTTAGTCTCTGGAATATTATAGAAGTTAGAATATGGAGTCATATTTAATAGATTTTAGAGGATTAAATTCATATTTGTAAGGATGAGTTGCATGATGCTATGGAATTAAATACCACATTTTAGGAGCCTTAGGTGGTTCTCACTCAAAGGAAGAAGTGGTTTTTAGAAAATGGTGACCTTTTGGTTAGTAGATACGTAGCATATTTTAAATCTGAGGGTAACAATACTATTATTATGTCGAAGCCCCGGTAGGGAGGTCATTGATACCTTGGCCCATATTTTGTTTGTACACAATGTAAGTACTTTTCTCTTTCTGTTACTTTTCTTCACTATTTAAATATATGTATCAGTTAGGAATACATTCTGCTGTAAATAGCAATTTAAATGATTTTTTTTTAAATTTTATTCATTTATTTGACAGAGAGAGAGAGAGAGATCACAAGCAGGCAGAGAGGCAGGCAGAGAGAGAGAGAGGGAAGCAGGCTCCCTGCCGAGCAGAGAGCCTGATGCGGGGCTCGATCCCAGGACCCTGAGATCATGACCTGAGCCGAAGGCAGAGGCTTTAACCCACTGAGCCACCCAGGCGCCCCTGTAAATAGCAATTTAAACCCATGAAGGCATATTGGTTTTATGAAACAAATTCAGGGTGAGGAGTCCAGAGCTGGTAATAACAGCTCAAGATGATTGCAAAGGACCTGGTTGCTTTCCATTTTCACACTCTCCTCTCTTTAGCATGTAGATCTCTGTCCTGCTTACTGACTATGGGTCATAGGATAACTATTGAACCTACCGGGAGAGGATATGTTATCCAGGCAGGAAGAACCCAGAGAGCAAAAGAACTAGTAGGCTTTATGTTCATAATGAAATCACCTCTAGGAACTTCTGCCTAGTTCCTACGGCCTGAACTCCGACATGGCTACACTTGGCTCCAAAGCAAACTGAAAAGGTGAATGTTTTTGCTTTCTAGCTGAGAGAGTAGGCAGACATGGACAAAGAGACCTGGAAAAGGGATGTAGTCCCCAGAAAAGGCCCCGGAACCTTCACCTCCCTCTCTTCTATCTTATGTATTTTTTAAACTATTGGTTTTCATTATAAAAGTATTAGAGGCTAATTGAAGAATATTTGAGAAATATTTAACATCCTAAATAGTCACTATAAATATTTTGGCTTGTATTTCCTAGTCACTTTGGAAAACAAAATTGGGGTGCTCAGTGTCCTCCAGTGTTGGGGGGTGTCACTGTTCATAGGCATTCTCAGTGGACAGAGGTAGATAATACACACATACACATTCCATCTATCTTTATTTCTATATGTATCCGTTTATTATGAAATAAGTGAGTTCACATTGATATATTTAATCCAACCCTCCATCATCTTAGCTGTGTTTTTTTTTTTTCCCTCTCTTTGTCAGCCCTAAACAATGTGAGAAACCTGACTCTCTTTATCTACTTATTTACTTATTTGATCAATCTTTCTGTAACCAGTCTCCTGTCTTACCACTTTCCTCGCCCATCACTCCGGATGTCTTTCTAGCTCTGTTCAGTCTTCCACATCATGTGCCAGGCTGCTCCCTCGCATAGACATGACCATCTCTTCCCGCTTGAACTCCGTCAGCTATGCTAGGCTGCTCATCTGCTCCCTCTCTTCCTACTTCCTAGAGGAAGCGCCTTCCCCTAGAGGAAGCTGAATGCTGCAGCTTCTTACTGGTTCAGCGGACCACCTACATCTACCTTGATGAGTCCTGTCAGTTAATTCTGGACTAAGTTTTGCAGGAAAAGAAGGGAAGGAGATAAGGATATGAAAGAAACCATTTGCCTTTTTATTTTATGCTGCTTTCTGATATTAGAAATTTTATATTTAAGTGTATTGGTTGATCTTTTTTGGGTGATTTATTATATTATTTTTGAGTCTAAAATAAGATACAGAGACGTTGAAAAATATATTAATTTTTCTAATTTTTTTTGCATTTAGTTATCTGATCAATTGGACATTTATTTTTTCATTTAATCATCCACAAAAGGGGAACACCTAAGCTATTTTTTCTATGTTATTGCAACACCACCTTCCTTTTTTACTTTTCTCATATTCTCTTCTTGTGGCTCCCCTCATCCCTCTTCTGTTTCCTTCTACTTGTATTTACTTTTCCTTTTTGTACCTCCATTTCTGTATCCCCTCAAATCCTGCCACCAGAGATCACAACCCCTGCCAACTCCATCCTAGAGTGCCTTTTGCTTTCCCCTCTGCCATCTGCTGAAGGCTCTCTTTTATGCCTTGAATAATTGTCAGCTAGGTTTTAGGCACTCAGGCTGAGTCATTCACAGTAATGAATGCCAAATAAATCACAGATATGTAAGGCTCTTCCTATGTGAGGTGAGGGAAAGAGAGCCCTCTGATTCTCTACGATCTTTCAACCCTAGCTTTCAGTGAGAACTTTTTTTTTTTTATTCTTCTCTGTGAGGTGAATGTCTTACCTTAAGCAAAGAATGACTTGCTACTCCAGTAGATTTCTACCTTTGGGATACACTGGTCAAAAAAATTTTCCCATAATATCTAGGTCAAATATTTTACCTGTTGGAGATGATGAGTTTAGAGGTTCCAGAAACATCCCAGGATGGGTCCCTCAGTCCTCTTTTTTCTTTCACTCCTCTTTTCCACATAAGCAGAAACTTGCTTAGTTTGCATATTGGAAACAGTCATGAATATGAACTGCTTTTTGTTTGTCTCAGTAAGACACCATGAGAATATCAATTACTCATTTCATTACTGTAGGTTTTACATTTTCTAATATATTTCCAGTCTTTAAAGTCCTAGGGCAGAGTTCTCAGACCATAGCTTAAAATGAGTAGGGATTAAGGGACTAGAGAGACAAAGATGAGGTTTAATGAGAATGAGTTAGAAGGACTAAAGGACAGTGAGTAATATTCCTCTCCTCTTGCTTCCTAAGTGAATGCGTTTGTGAAGAACTTTGTTTTAGAGGGATGCTTATGTCTTGAGTAAAGTCAGAGAAAGCAAAAATGATGTGGTTATAATTAGGAAATGTTTGGGGATGGGGAGAGACAGAGAATATATAGCATATTTGTGAACTGAGTGATTTTTGAAACTACCTTCAAGGTGAAAGTAATAAGCCAACCCTATGTCAGTCTTTCTGGAATATACAGTCAACTCTTGATTATGTAAGGGAGCAGTGGAGTGGATAATTAGCAAAGAATGGATAGTTTCCTACGCTTTTCTATTAATGTGGGCAAGAGGGTGATTGGTTAAGTTTGTTTAATAGAGGAGAGAGAGAACCTTTTTTCTCTTCGACCTTCTCATTTTAAACTATAACTTTGTTTTTCATTTCATAAAAGTAATCAGGAGAGAATTTCATTATTTTCCTATCATCACATTATTCAACACCTTGCATCTATACACACAAACTCTTTTACTTTGGATAAAATGTTTCTAGGTATGGTAATATCCTCTGTCTCTCCTCCTACCACCACAATTTACTCTTAGGACCCTACCCTCTCTGGCATAGTCAAGGGTGTTACTCTAACAAATCTTTTCTCTTTTGCTTTATCATTTCTTGCTTTTTACCTGATCATTCCAATGAATTTCCATAGAAGCTTTCTCCTATTTTCAAAACAAACAACAGTAATAACAAACTCCCCAAATTCCCTGTACTCCATTTATTTATCCTTCTTTTGAGTGAAACTACTCTTTGTCCTCATTCATCTTTGAGCCCACTTGATGACCTTGAAACCACTCTCATAAAGTATGCTTGACTTTTATGTAGCTAAATGGAATGGTCTATTATCACCTTGTCTTACTAAGCATCTCAGTATCATTTTACACAGTTAAACACTTCCTTACTCCTAAAACACAGTAACTGATTTCTAGGATACTCCTTCAGTCTTGATTTCCTGTATCTCTAGAGATTCCTCCTTAGTGTCTCCTTGTTACCCTGACCTTTAAAATTTGGAGAGCAATTTCTCATTGTTCTTTTCATTCTTGTGACTTTAAATACTATCTCTGTGCCAAGGACTTTTTTACCCATATATAAACAGCTTGATTTTATTTATTTATTTATTTATTTATTTAACTTTTTCGAGGTCCCTGATCAAACAATTGGGTTTTTAGTAAGTCTTCTCTGACCTGCTTCAGTAGAAGGGTGAATCTCCCCAGTTATTCCTTATAACCCCTAATCTTCCTTTTTCTCCTCAGCCCTAAACAACATATGACATGCTATATATTTACCTCCTAATGTGTAAATAGAATATAAACTTATTGAGTCAGCAATTTTACTTTGTTCGCTATTGACTCCTAGCACCTAGAACATCTATCATTTATTAGGTACTGAATAAATATTTACTGAGTGGATGGTAATGCAAATGAAAATACTTATTTTGCTTAAAAGTTGCAAGGGCTGGAGTTAGATCATGTTTGTGTAATAAGATGGGAAGGGGAGATGGACATGTTGTGGGAAGAGAATGGAGGCCAGAGTCCAAGTGTCAGCTGGTTGGCCCTAAACCAAACTCTTTGGAAGGGAATTCTACCTCTGAGTGATGATGAAGTGATTCATGCAGCATAAAGATGGGTGATAGACTTTGTTAGGCATCAGGGTAATCGATTAGGATATCCTCATGTGGAAGTGGATAGCTCCAGAATTTTTTGGTCAGTTGGAAAGCAAACCTGAGATATGCTAGCTAGAAGAAACTATTTTCAGGACTGACTAACCCCATGAATTCTTCAAATCTCTTTGTCACAAACTGTAACTTCTTCAGTAATATATATATATTTTCTAAAAGATGGAAGACTAATATTCTTTTCTGAAGAAGTGTTTTGGCTTATGAAGAGAGGCAGCAGAAAAAAATAACCCATTATGTATATGAAAATCAGCAGCAGCTGCAATGCGATGAAAATAAGGCAATGGGATTTTTAAATTAAAAATATTCTAATTTCAAACCTCCTGTCTCTTACTATTAAAAAAATTCTCCAAGGCAACAAGATATAGCTATAAAAGCTCAAAATCTGTTTTAATCTTGGCTCTACTGTAAAACTAATGGAATAGCAAAATGCGGAATTACTTATGTTCTCTTTAGTTTTGCTTTTTTTTTTTTTTGTACATTGAGGATGCTGGACTGGAGTACAGTTAGCAAATACATTTCATCTGCTGTGCCAACTGTGATCTATTAGTAAGGACAGCCTAGAGCGCTGTGTGGATAAGCGTTGGAGACCACACCTAGGCTCAGTGAAAAAGAAAGCTGAAATTGATTGGTGCTGTCTGCCTTGGGTTTAGGGAAGATGAATGGCAGTACGTGTGCATTGTGTCTTTGCTATCCTGCACTATGCAATCTATAAGATATTTTCAGTTCTAAAATTTAGTGATTGGGAATGCCTAGTATGTTATGTGCAGTCTTTGCAATAGAGGCAATGATAAGATTTTATATGTAAGATATTTAAACATTATTATTAGTGTATGTTTTTGGAGAATCTGAATATGTGTCCTCGCCATTTCTCCTAAAGGTCCTGGGATTTATATATTAGTCATAGTATTTTTACATTGTGTGCTAAGTGCAACAAGATAAGTTTATACAAGCAGCATATAGAAATAGTAGTAGTATTTTGCCATGGAAAACTCAAATTAACATAATGAATATGATTTTTTATAGATTATAGTTTAATTTCAAAATAATTTTGCAGTTTTCCGACTGGCTTTTCCTCATAAAAGTCCATAGGAAGTACTATTTTAGCATCTAGGAAATGAGGCATTTTAACTGCAGCCTTTCCAAATTACTATAGAAACTTCTAGAATTCATTGATGCTAGGTTAAAAGAAATGTAAGGATGAGACATAAAGAAAACTACCTAGAGATATTTAGAGATAATTTAACTTTAAACATGGAACCTTAATTATGATTCTTCAATTTGTATTTCTGAGAGCAATTCTTCTCTGCCCTCTACTCATAATGTACCGTGTAAAAGAAATAGGACATTTTGGGTCAAGCCTATGGGTAGGATAGAATTTAATCTGTTTTTCAAAGAAAGTGCCAAAATATGATAAAATTATGTAACTGGATGAAAAATATCATTGTATTTTGAATGTTTTTAGTGCCAGTAATGTAAATGATCACAAGAAAGAAATGTCTGTTTGTAGAAGTAAGCCTGTGTTCTTCATGTAACTATTAAATGTATTTTATTCATCTTCAAACCTGATACTGAATTTGGCACTTAAGTTCTTAAACTTCTTGAATAGAAATAATTTAAATCGGACTTGGGATAAGTGTATTCTGAAATATATTATTCCATGTATAATCCTGGAGTTATTCATGATGTTTGGATGACCTGTACACATTTTCTCTAATTTCTAAACTTGATATATAATGGATTTTTTTTAGAACTAAAAAAGGATAGTTAGAAATCATCTAATTCAATTTCCTCATTTTCTTTTCCTCTCCTTTCTTTTACTTTATAGTTGATACGATTTCTGTATTCATCTTGGTCATTTGTTTTTCTTCTGTTTTCCCATTTTTCTCATCTTGCTCTTATTATTTTAGAAGTACTACAATGAAACAAGCCAGATCCCACTTTCTAGATGACGTTTAGTGGCAGCCAAACACCTGGTTCAAAGTGAAGTGTCTGTTAAATTAACTGAACAATGGTTTGCTTTCACAACCTGATGAAATTGTTTGATTTTTAGTCTGGACTGAGTTGATGGTTTTCTATTTAGGCCATCCAGTTTAGTCCTTTTAGTAAGCTGATTTGATTAACTGAGTTTATTCTACTTATACTACCGTAATCTCCCAACTAATGGTCTGCGGGTAGCTCAAGGGCTTGAGGGTTTTTTGTTGTTGTTCTATTTTTACAAAGCAGTTATCTGCTATTGGACAGTTCCATGATGTGTTCATCTTTCAGCATCTTGGACAGTGCTTTCTACCCAGTAGGGTTTCAGTATTTGGTTTATTTTCATCTCTATGTATTCTCTTATTCTGTTTACTTGAGATACAGGTTAAGAGGTTTTATCATATATTAGGACCTCAATTATGTGGTTCTGATATGAATTCTTTGGAGTCTTTGTTGAATCACAATATTCTCCTGAGCTCCTTCAAAGTCTTCCCAAATTTTGACCATATTTGAACACTTCATGTTAATGGAAGCTCTATCTGGTATCTGAGATTCTTTCAAAAGTTGCAAATACCCCATTCTTTTCACTTTTCATTTTTTAGATTTGTTGAAACTCCAAAATTTGTTATTTTATTGTTACTGATATGTGTATAGATAAAAATTTCTGAATAAAGTTTACCTGAGGGAAATGTAGGCAGTTAAACCCCAAATCTCTTTTTTGTCAATGATAAACCACTACAGAGGGAAGTAGTGAATGCTAGTATTTAAGAACACTGAAGGAAAAGCATAAGTGGGACTCTTTTAGTCACCATAGGGAATTCAAAACTGGATATTGACAAGCCTCTTCCTTTTACATATAAAGAAATAAATCAAATAAAGATTAAATGATTTATTCAAGGTGCAGACTAGTTAGCGACTGAAGGATCCTGACTCCTATTCCATTGGTCTTTTGATACCACTCTCTGGGAATTAATTCCTAAGTTCCTTCGATGTTCACATCTCTCCATCTCTACTACTGCTTTCTTCTGTTTCAAGTAAATCATAAATGGCCGGGTCCCTCTAAACATTTTACGGAAACTATTAAAACAGAGAGTGAAATATCCTGCTGAGCTGGTGTTGGTTAAATGTGGGAGACTGGTTAAGGGTGAGTAATGAGTGGCTAAACATCAAAGACTTCATAGGTCATGTTTATCTAATATTTTCCAAGTTGTTAAAAAAAACCTCATGGTTTTTTATGCATGGGCTTATAATAGCAAAGACCAACCATCCCATAATCATCAACACTCTCCAGCAATGATTTTCTTCCTTATTCTGTTACAGAGGAGTGCATTCCAATTTAAGGTACTTTAACTGTCAGAAATATCAGAAAGAGCTTTTGCACTTTAAGCAATCTTCTGAAACCCCTCTCTCGTAGACACACAGTGAGAGCAATTTTGAAGCAATCCTTGTTTTGCCTTCCCATTGCCCTTTCACCCCAGATGTAGCTTTCAGCTAATTAGCTCTTCCTGACATCGAGATGAGAGTTATAAGGTGCTCCACCTAGAGAGGTAAATTGGGGAGGTCACACAACTCTAGCCTTGCTGGGATTTATTTGTGAAAGCCATATTTTGTTTAGCTACTTGACACCTAACTTTTCAGTTGCCCAAGTGCTCACAATTTCAAGGTTCCAATGAACTGAAACTTACCGTCTTAACTTTAGGTCAGTCTTTTACTCTGTTCTTGCCTCTTATCCTTAGGTATTGCCAGTCCCAATCATAATGAAATCCATTTTTATTTTGCTTTTTAAAAATCTGAAAAAATATTGAATGTCAGGACAGAATCACTGGACTTATTTCTATAGGCACATTACTTAAAGATTTAAAAAGGCAATGAAAGAACAAGGACCCCCTCAATATTTTTAGCATACAGTATGCTTTGGGAAGCAGCAAATCAGAGGATAGTGCTCCGCTAGACCTTCAGAGAGGAATGAAGCCAATTAATGTACCAGCAGCAGTGCTTTGTTTGAAGGGTCTTTTACAATGAAACTTTTTAACAGAGTAATTGTAGACATCTGCTTCATGTACCTTAGCAGCAACGTAGCCAGTATTTGCTAAGATCTTCTGAGCATTTACAGCTTTACACAAAAGGACATATTGGCAATTCTGTTTTCTATGTAATAGGCAGACTATGCAAAATACTGAGCTAGAATTCAGTATTGTTGTAGAAATGCTCAATGTCACCAAAGCGATTGACTCGTTCCACCTGGCTTTCAGACATTTGGAGAAGCAAAACATATGTACCTTAATTGCAAAATGTGGGCTTAATGAACGTGCAGGCGTTATGTTATACCAAATGCAACAATCGACATGATGGCAAGCTGCTTAAGAACATGTCACAATGTTTGGTTTTTAAGAGGTTTGCCTTTGGCAATGTTTCAGAGAAGAATGTGTTCCTTACATTTGCAGTCCTGTGAGCCAATAATAAAATGTTCAGCATATGAAACTGGTATTTATTTTAAATTGCTATGTCAATATTTTTGTTTAAAAGCAGGTTTGATTCCCTGTGTGGACTTTGTTGAAGCCTTCTATCACTGCTTTTTATTTGAGTTTGATTTAGCTTCTTTTCCCCCTGATTTTGTGTTTTGCAGAATGGCTTGCATGAAAGCCTTCTGATTGGGTTGGGGGGGATAAAGTTGCTATGAGAATTTCAAAGCCCAGAAAATGTAAAAAGGAGCAACACTTGCTGAAGGCATCAGAGAAGTGAATGCAATCAAGCAGTGTTGGCTTGTGACCTTGAAGCTTCCCAGAATAGCTACCACATTTGGAATAATGGAAGCCCTGGATTCAGATGCCTCACGATGACCTCATCAGCAGCAGCCCCCTTCCTCCTACTGTGATGTCTCGGGGCTTTATGTCAATGTTTAGCCCGTTAGCAGGAATCCAGAAAATCAGGCTTTTGTTTTCAAAAATATAAAATAAAGGCAGCCATAATGGAATATTGCATAACTGATTTAATCCTAATGTGATGTCAAAACAAATTTACCCTGCAGTTGAGAGAATGCTTTATCTACCACGGGTACCATTGCTTTGTGGATGCTGGGTGCTCTTCCAATAAATTGTTGGGCAGTTATGTTCATGAACTCTCATGATTCTCCATCCCGGGCACATTTCTGTGGGGTAATTAAAACAGTCTTTTTATAACAGCAGTATGAAACAGTATGCATCATCTATACACACTGAACTGAAAAAATATTGTATTCATAAATTAAATTGGACATTTTGAAAGGTTAACGCAAAAAGCTACTTTGCTCTTGGTAATCAATAAGGAAAAAAGGATTTCAGGTAATTAAAATCTGTGAAGTGAACATTTCTCATTTGGATCCTATTAAAAAGAATATAAGCGGACAGAGGCAAGAGATAAATATGGAAAACAAGCACTTCAAAATTTTTGTTAAATGTTGGCAAGGGAATATAATAACATACATTCAGAGGTCTGAAAGAATATAACATGTTATTACAGATGATATAACAAATTATACAGTCTGTATATAAGTCATGTATATACATTATTTAATTTATGCATTAGGTTGTTATTTAAAAATATGACTATTCTATATTTTGGGCTCCCATTTAGCTATTCTGTATGTCTTCCTTGCTCAAAGTGTGACTCAGGAACCAGTGTGAACTATGGATGCTTGAGAAAAATACATAATTCCAGGCCTATCTCTGACCTACTGAATCAGAATCTGCAATTGAATGAGATTCCACCCCCCCCCCCCCCGGGGGGGATTTCTATGCACATTAGAATTTGAGAACATGGCTTTGGGTGATGGTCTCATAGTAAGGTGGGTTGCCTCTTAAAAATTTGTGTTCATTTTATTAGATGCAAATAGTAGTGATTTTGTTGGCTAAAGGCAAGGATAGTAACTGACTCTACAGAGGTTATTCTAGAGTGCCCAGCTTCCTGCAATGTAGCAACTAAAGGAAACAGTCTCTGAGAGTGGAGGCAGACTCTAACACAACTTACTTCTGGGCCCTTGTTGACACAACTTTTCTTTTTGTTCAGTAGCAATGTTCTTTCCTTTCTTTACCATTGGCCTATCAAAATTTAATCTCTGGTTTCAGGTTACAGTTCCCTTTATCTAGACTTCATTAATTACCTCAGTAGAATTTTTTTGATACCTTTGTTGGAATGTTATCAGATTTTAGAATTTTTCTAGAATTTTGACCCTGGTTATAGATGCTAGACTTTGAAACATCCGAACACTTGCTCTTCTGTGGTGGTTAATTTTATGTGTCAACTTGACTGGGCTAAGGATTTCCCAGATAGCTGGTAAAATATTATTTCTGGGTGTGTCTGTGAGGCTGTTTATGGAAGAGATTAGCGTTTGAATCAGTACACTGAGTAAAGCAGTTGGTTCTCCCCAATGTGGGTGGGCATTCTCTAATCCATTGAGGGCCTAAATAGAGCAAAAAGACTGAGGAAGAGTGAATTCACTTTCTCTTCTTGAGCTGAGACATCCATCTTCTCCTGCCCTTGGATATTGGACATCAGTTTCTGGTTCTTGAGCTTTTAGACTCAGACTGGGACTTACACGATCAGCTCTCTCACCCTCCCTCCAAGGTGGGTCAGTCCTTAGATGGATTCCCTGTCTGTGATTCCTGCTTTCCTCATTTAACCTTCTCGTCTCAGGAATACAGCTTCTGGTAGATACAATATGCTAGACTATAAAATCCATTTTGCTTTCTCTTTAGTTTTCATATAGCTCTTAGAACACTGAAGTAGCATATGCTTCATTTTTGTTTTGGCATAGATTTGCAAAGATGTATTGTTTTTATGATGGAAGAAATTTGTTTTTGCTAAGGACTAAAATATATGGTTATGGCTTATGGATAATGAATATTAATCTATCTATTTATCTATCTCTCTATAATCTTTTCCAATGAAGAATAAGGCCCTGTGCTGTGTGCTATGTTGTATAAGGATGAATTATAAGAGACATGGTCTAGAGCTCCTAGTGCATGTTAACTGTAATACAGGTAGGCCACTGTATAAGTGCTATGAAAATAGAAATGACAGGAAGGGCATTAGGTGCTCAGAGTAGAAAGAAATCACATCAGCCTGATATTCAGGAAAAGGCTTGAAGAAGAGGCAGTGTATGAATAGAACCAAAATGGAATAGGGAAATGGTATTCCCAGTCCAGAACATAAAAAGGGCACAGGAGGCTAAAAGAGATTAATATACGATGTACCCAGAAACATAATGGACATTTTGCTGAAGCTGAATGTATGTGAAGGCAAATGGTGGGAGACAGAGAAATCTGAACACAATGTGCTAAGCATATGAACTGGATTTCTGGAAGGAGCATAACTGTTAGTGACAAAAACGGGAGAAAAATAATGCTGTAGGGAGAAAGGACACAAAGTTCAGCAACTTTGTGTGAATACCTGGTTACTAAAGGCTAGCAGCCACGGAAAGATCACACTTAGCAATGAAGAAATGTATATGAAGTATTTTTTTGTCGGTCTAAACAAGATTTCTCATCAAGATGGAAAAGGGATATATTAGAAGTTAATGGCACCATCAAGTGATGGACAGTTATACTGGGAATACTGGAAGCCCTGGACAGACAGAATAATAATACATGGGTCATATGTATGGCCAAATGGATCAAATAGATTGAGAATTCTGAATATCCATTTATCAAACTTTGCAGCTCAGGACAGATGAATCAAGAAAAGTGGTTCTCATGTACCAGAAGAGGACAAATGAGTTTGGGGTAAATGGAGAATAGTGTAATGGAGAAAGCATGTGTGACAATGGACTCACTGTGTGACTTTTGGCAAGTCATTTCAACTCCCTGGGCTTCGTTGTCCTCATCTGGAAAATGAGGATAGTCTCTATTCCCAAACACTATGGATACTTTTTGCCTAATTTTCTAGTTCTTTTGAAGATCACGAGCGAACCAACAAATTTCAGTTGGGAGACTGTGACAATCCATATGATGAGGTGGACAATTTAGATTTCTTTCTGAATATCAAGATAATGAAAAGTTTGTTGGATCTACATTCCAGATATTGATTCACATGAGCATTGTTGGACACTCAGGGAGTAGTGGTTGAAGTGTGGTGCTTGAGAAAAAGCACCAGTGGACCAGGACCCATGTTCACAGACTTTTGGACCACTGGACTGCTGGAGGAATCAGAGGAGACTGGGAGATAGAAGTTATTATGGGGGACATGCCAAGGTGACTCTGTAGCATAGGACATAATATTGGGCCTTCAACAAAAGTATTCCACTCTTAGCCTATGCCCGAGTCCAGGATGCTTCAACTTCAAGTTATATTTTTTAGGTTTATCATTGTGGAAGTTCTTACAACAATTTGTGATTAAGACTTTTGCTCCCAAGTATGATACAGTCAGTTTACACACCTCAGGGAGTGTCTGCCAATCAAGTAATACATTTTAGTGCAATATAAAAAAAAAAATTCTGGTGGTTGTAATCCCTTCTCATTACAATTTTCTGCACAGTCTACTCTGGAAAGAAAACTGCAGAAATTAAAAAAGGTGCATTTTCAGAAAATTATTCACAACTAATTCCAAGTGAATAAAATCCCTAAGTATTTAAGTGTCAAGGGAAAGACAATGTTAACTTGACCTCCTTCAATTTTCATATGGAGGCTTGTGAAGTTTGGGTAGGATAAAGAGAAAAGCACCTTTTATTCCCAGAAGCTTTTTAAACCTGCCTTTAGTAGGCACTGTGTGTCTTCTTTTTGTAATCTCAGGTTTTATAGTCTCCTTTATCAATTGTGAGAGGTGTGGAAGGGCTAGTTTATATCTTTCAGAAGGGACACCTGGGTCAACAGGTTGAAAGAACTTTGAAAGTTATTTGTATCTTTGCCAGTCACTGCATTGTGTGAGAATCACTGTAGCTAGTGTGTAAACTACCTTTGAATAAGAGACAGAAAATGGAATTTATCAGGGGACAATGCCCTTTGTTTAGAAGAAGCAACAAAAGATGAATAAAAGACCACAGCCAGTCTTCTGTGTTTAGTGTCCCATTTTTCCAGATAAAAAAGGGGATAATATTCAATCTTGATTGTGCACAGAGGCCTTTGGTACTTTAAGGAGATGGAGGAAGAAGAGAAATGAAAAAGAAATAAAGCGACCAATATGTTCTTGAACTGTGACTTCTGGCAGCTGCATTTAAAAAACAACCATTACATTTTGTGGGTATATCTGTGAGGCTTATCCATTATGTGTGCAAACACAATCTGATTAGTATTTGTTATAAGCTCATCTTGTCTGCTTTTATTACAGACATCACCTTCAGATGTGGGGCCACTGCAGCTATTAAATCAGGAATATTTAGCTATTATTTGTAATAAATGTCAGCAGGGCTGAACTGAAGCCAGCAGGAAATGTTCAGGGCAGAAAACACACTGACATTCATTCATGCAAATTTGTACCACTGGTAGAATTAATCATAAAGAGGGAGGGTAGAGCATACAATGCATTTATATTACTGGTTTGGCCAATTCTCCTTCTTCCTGAATATGAGAGTTATAATGAACAGAAAGCAATCTGCTGACAAATAGTCCCATGTGAAGTGCAGGCAGTGAGATTAACTTTCCAAAACAGACATGTCTGGGTTTATAGTGGACCACCCCTCCTTCCTTCCACACTACCCCAGCCCTCTGAGCAGTCTTGTGGTGTCCTTTTTTTCTCTTTAAAAGGCATCTAGATTTAGCATGCATGTAACTATTACCTCTTAAAATCCCAGGGCCACTCTAAAGAACATTCCATGCATATTGCTGAGTATTGGATCAGCCTTACCTATTATAAATCAGGGTGCTTACGTCACACTGAGAAGGTATGGTGATAGGACCTGGGTTGGTGACTATGAAGAAATCGTAGTTTACCCAAACAGAGAGAATTTAAATTTTTAAAAAATCTGTGTTTGTGTAAAGTGAGGTGAAGTAACCCACACAACTTCTTCTCCTCTGAGAAGATTGCAGTCACCATCATCAACAAAGCTATGGCTTGCACTGAACGTCACGAAGTATCATTTAATTGTTTGAGTGAGTAAAGTTAATACCAGAAAAGAATTAGCGCACCTATTTTTTTTAGAAAGGTGAGACAAATACAAGATGAAAGCATCCTTTAAAATTTTTCTTATTTTCTCACAGCATGAAATTACTATTCACTGGGAAACAAAAATTACTTAAAAGAGAGCTGACATAAAAATTATAGGTAACTTCAAAGAAATTAATTATTCTTAGTTGTTTTAGTCCTGTCATTTGAGTTAAAAACATGGAAAACATGAGATAAAACTATGCTTGATAAAGTTAACACAAAAATTGTTTTAAAAATTGTATACTGATATTGGTAAAAATTAAGGAAAAGTCTTCTAAAATGTTTTGTGTATCATGGAAGTTATTTCAAAGTAATGCTTTTCTAAAACACTATCATTTTCTTCCCACTGCATTGAATGTGCACACATTTATAGAATGTGTATTATAAACTGAATACTTTTCTTTCTAATTTTAATCCCTAATGTAATTATATTGCTTGCATTATTTTTATTTGTATAGGCTTTAGAAGATAGCTTGTACAAATCAAATGGAAAGGGACATTTCTGTTGATTAACTGAAAATTGTACTAAGTATAGTAACTGAATTGAATGACTTATGCTATAATTCGGGAGACCAATAGTGGCATCAAGGTGAGGGATGGCGTATGTTTTCACCTATAGGGTTTTTGCTGTACTAGTGGAGAAAATCAGAAAAGCTGATGCAGCATTATAACTTCATGACTTTTCAAAGCTGAGCTATTTTTTTAAATAATGCCCTTATTGTATAATTATTGATTCCATGTTTTATTCTCCAGAGGATTTGCAGGAATTATATAGAACATATTTAAAAAAATAAATGGAGAAAGGATGTATAAATTATTGGCACCAGCTAACATATACTTATAGGGAAGGTCAGTATAAGGCAGATACACATACAGAGACTATTAGATCTTATATAGTTTCTAAAGCTAAATCAAAATTTTGGCTTTGGGCTTCCTGGTGGCCAAAGAGAAAGAGCAATGCAATTCTTTTTTTTTTTTTTTTTAAAGGTTTTATTTATTTTATTTGAGAGACAGAGAAAGTGAGAGAGAGCATGAGAGGAGAGAAGGTTAGAGGAAGAAGCAGACTCCCCGCAGATCTGGGAGCCTGATGTGGGACTCGATCCCGGAACTCAAGGTTCATGACCTGAGCTGAAGGCAGTTGCTCAACCTACTGAGCCACCCAGGCGCCCTGAGCAATGCAATTCTTATGTGATAAAAGTTGTTGGAAAGAAGAAAAAGTATTACTAATCTGAGGCAGACAGACTATGGTAGCCCTCAAGATACCCTTCCCTTTGAGAATGGGGCGAATCTGTGACTTCTAACTAGTACGGGATGGCAAAGGTGAGGGGACAGGTGTGATTACATGAGAGCAACTATATTACATAATATTATACCACTCATCTTGCGAGGACTTTTAATTTCTTCCTTGCTGGCTGTGAAGCAGCAAGATGGCATATGGTGAGCTGCCACATGGAGAACGCCAGTGGCAAGGGGAGGGTAATCTCTAGCAAACAGCCAGCAAGGAACAAAGGCCTTGGTTCTGGCAGCACAGGAATTGAATGCTGCCAGCAGTCACATGAGTGGATCATTTCCCATTCGAGCCTCAGATGACACTATAGCTTTTGCTGACACCTGTATTAAAACCTTATATGACTCTGACACAGAAGGCCCAGGTAAGTAATTCCTGAACTCCTGACCCACTGAAATTTTGTCTTGTTAAAAGCACTGAGTTTGTGAAGCAATAGATAACTTATGCAAAATATAAGGAGAAATCTTCAGTTTCTTTTCTGTTGGGGTCCGAAAACTATTCTTTATGTTTAATTTACCTTGAGGACCCAATGATTTTTTTCTATTCCTCCCCCATCAAATTGCCTGCATCCTTACCCCTCAGAGAAATTTGTTCCCTTTGCTTTCTAAAGACCTCACTTTCCTCTGTTTTCTCCCATTTTCATCATGAGACAGTTCTTTCTAGACCCAAAGAAAAATGAACGTCCAGGAGTGTCTGAGTTGGTAGAGCATGCTACACTTGATCTCAGGGTTGTGACTTTGAGCCTCACATTGGGTATAGAGATTACTTAAAAATAAAACTTTAAAAAAAATTAATGTCTAATCTCTGGAGAGACTACTTGCTGTTTTCTCTACCTAGGAGATTTTGATGCCACTTTAAAAAATAAGCATAGGAAACATTCATTTATTGTGTCAGTCTCTGTTCTAAGTGTACACATGTTAATTCATTTTACATTAATAAAAACCATTTTTTAATGAAAGAATTGAAACTCAGAAAGATTAAAGAATTTTCTTAAGGTCACACATTTGTTAGTGCAAACTGAAATATGATTCCAAGCAATCTGGTTTCAGAGTCTGTACTTTTAACTAGTATGCTATCCTCCTGCTTAAAGGCAAATAATAGGGAAGACAGCTATTAGAATGTGTATGTGATTGGATACAAACCCGAGTCTAAGTTTCCTGGTGGTACTTGCAAAAGGCGAATATGCTAGTCATTTAATTTTCATTGTGTAAGAATACATTCATGAAATGGGCAATGAATCAACCATAAAATAAAAGGAGAGTCAAAGTTGTTTTGGCTTCCCTGTTGGGCATGTGGCCTGAATCACCTCATCAGGAGGCTCATTTCAGCACCAATTTTGATTACTCTGAACTTTATTTAAGAAGGCAGCTTTTTCTTTCTCCTTGATTATTCTCTTTGAACCTTCAAGTTTAAGCAATAGGACCAACTGATGTGTCTTTCAGAATAAATCACCCTAGGCCTCCTATAGCCATTCCTCCATCTCTACCTTTACTTGCTTGATTGTTGAAGTTTTGTATAGTGTGGTGATTAATTTTCTGTGTCAGTTGGGCTGGGCTACAGTGTACAGACATGTGGTCAAATGTTATCCTGGATATTTGTGGGTGGTTTTTTTTTTTTTTTGGATGAGATTAACATTTCCGTCTATGGACTCTCAGTAAAGCAGATTGACCTCCCTAAGTGGGTAGGTCTTATCCAATCAAATGAAGACTTGACTGGAACAAAAGAGTTACCTCCCTCCAGTAAAACGGAATTGTGCCAGCAGATAGTCTTGGACTTGAACTGAAACATGAGCTCTTTTTGGACCTCTGGCTTGCTGGCCCATCCTGCAGATTTTGGAATTGCCAGCCTTCAGAATCATGTGAACCAATTCCTTAAATAAATATTCCTATATATATGTACACATCCCGATGGTTCTGTTTCTCTGGTGAACCCTAATATAGTAGCCATGTGCTTTGGAAGGAGGGCGGTCCTCCTTTGAGCAAAAGGAGGTGAAAATGAAATGTTAGAAAAATTCTACTGGGTATATTTTGAGTTTCCTCAATGACAAAAAGAGATACAAAAGAGGAGACCCTCTCTAACATCATTCTGGACTTTATTGGCTGGTGAGACCCCAGGAGCAATGCTAGTCAACTTGGGAGGAGAAGAGAAGGTAGGAAGAGAAATGAAGTTAAATGTTCAGGATAGTAAAGCAGGAAGCTAAGAGATTATATAGTCACTTGAGTTATCATTGAACTGGAGAATTAGGCGACCTAAGAACTGAGTTCAGAACTTCTTGGCATATAGATAATAAATATCTATATTGTTTAATGAATTCTTGTTGGGTATTTATTTGCTGCTGAAAAAGTACTAATGGATATTGTTAACCATGATATAGCGTGAGGGAGCTGAACAAATAGATATGCTATGTGTAATTATTTGATATTGATTACTAAATCAGGTTACAGTCTTTTAAGAATATAGTATCTAGGCAGTTAATGTATTTGAGTGAAGAGTAGGAGTGGTGAGGACTGTGGGGTACTTGAAGAGGGTATAATCTGCCTAAGGGGCAGCTACCCAGCTCCTATAAATCGTTGCTATTTGAAAATGCTATCCTGGTACTGTCAGGTTTTTTTTAGTTGTTGAGAGAATCTGAAAATTTGGATATTTCTTTGAAATCTCTCAATTTTTAAAGGTTTATAATTAATTCAATTTATAAAAATTAAAATGTGAGTGGGCCAAACAATTGGAGTTGAAGGTCAGAGTCTACCTAAAGCTTCTAGTTTACAATTTCTGATGTAAAAAGTGAATTTCTGCTAAACGTATTGATTTCTTGTTTCATCTTATGCTATTGTGATTAATATTTACCTCTTTTTCTTTGTACTACATGGGTAGCAATGATCTCTTAAGTCCATTCCTGGAAAGCGATAATAAGACCACATTATCTGAATACAGGAGAATGCTTATCTTCCCATTTGCTTTAATTTAAAGCATTAAAAAGTAATTATGATATAAAGTTTATAAGATCGATGGAATATAGAACACATTCTTTTTACTATCCTTTAAATTGATATCAAGACACCATTTTCTCTACAGAAATTTTCTATGATTTCTTATTTTCATTTTGTTTAGAAACAGGCTTGCTGGATTAGCAACACAGTCCACCTAGATTTTAAATTCTAAATGAATATGCAAAAATTCCTGTGCAGGCTCCACCACCATTTACTCGACTCTGAGAAAATTATTTAAGCTTTTGAAAGCATTGTTTTTCCATCAGTAAAATATGAAAGTTGAGAATTTAAATAAGTAACATTCCTTTTGATATAGTGATTCTTGGTTTGTGGCACTAGCACACAAGTTACATTGTTGGAAGGGTTTATGGTATTATCTTTGTAACATAATTCTCTAGTTCAAGTATGTTATCCTTTGGAAAATTTGTAAGGGAGTCAATTCGTCTCCCTTACAAATCCACCTCAACCTTTAAACTTTTTCAGAGTTAGAATTTGAATAACATTTTGGGGTTAATAAGTTACATGTATTCTGTAATCAACAGGTAATGAAGTACTTCATTTGTTCCCAAATAGAGATTTTAAAAATGAACCACAAATGTAGAAATATTTACATTACTTGTCCTCACAGTCAGGACTATAACACCATTCATAAATTCTTTGTAAAATTAAAAAAAAAACTAAATCTATAAAAGTCTAATGAAATGGATGTAGTGATGTTGCTGCTGTTTACTGTGTTACTGTGATGAAAAAAAATAGCAACATCACACCATCGTGGTATCATTAATTGAAAGATGACTTACAGTTTCTCAAGGCGACGAGTTCCCCAAGCACACTCCAAAGGCATTCTGAATTTTCTTTTTGATTTGTTTGTACCTCTTTTCAGGCTCTTGGCTAATTATGCCAAATTCTGTATATCAATCTTCTGTGTGAATAGAACAAATATATGCTAAATAGAATAGAAGTTTCTTGTTGAATGTGTACACAGAATTCATTGACTAACAAATATGACCCAACTCTTTAGGGAAGGAGAATGAAATTGACATGTTTTGTAACACTGAGGTTTGGTGTTCACAATGAATTGAAATAATCTGGTCTTCATCAGATATGGAATTCTCACCTGCTTGAGAAGATTTTTATTATGTAGAGATTTTGATGCCCTCTACTTTATATTCTAGGTGTTTAATGACCATTTGTGTAAAAGAAAATTTTACACAAAAAAGGAAACACTGCCCTAAATTGGGTTGAGGTTGGAATATTTAAGAATTTTATCCTCTTCTTGAGATACTTTTTGTTATATTCAGCACTAGGAAGTTTTTAGAGATCCTGGAAGCAGTAGGAATGAATTATTGTGTTTATTAAATGTAAGTTAAAAGGTCTCACACTTGATTCCTCAGCTGTCAGCTCTAAACTAGAGCATTTATGTTTGTTAAAAATTGATTTTTACCATGGTTAAAAAGTTGATTTATTTTTTCTTTTTCCTCTCAGCCATTCTTATAAAAAGGAATGAATATGAAGTGTTTTTGTGAAATTCATTCACTTTATTTTTTTGGCAGCTGTGATTTCTCTGGTTATTTGAATATGACCTCGTGTTCCCCTATCACCATGATGTGAGATTCTTAAATGTCTTCCACTTGAGGTAGAAAATACGTTAGAACTCATTAAGAGGTTACCTGCACACTATATTGATTTTTATAAATTGCTCCTTAAATTGTAGTGGGCAGCCTGACACACATAAAATCACCGAGGTCAGGTAGTATTTGGATGAAATTAATGCATTTTGCTAGTAGTTATAGATTATGGCTATTCTCTGGTACTGTGCCATAAATAATTGTCCTTTAGTAAATTATTTAAAATACATATTTTTATCTTCATTTTTAATGAAGGTATATGTTTACTAAATTGTGCTCATTGTTATGTTAAAGATGTCAGCCTTGGTGCCTAAGGAGCTATGATCATTCTCAGGCCAATCTTACCTATCTACAGCCATTGCTGAAGAATCTGACCTTTGCAGATAATGGAACTCTACCCCCTTGATTCGACTGATCGGGAAATAGGGAAACATTAGTGGTTAAGAAGGGGAAGGAGAAGCTGAAAGATGTCGCGAGATAGAAATAGAACCCTGAATGATGATCTTAAATCAAAGTTCTGAGGAGGTAGAACTGTGAGTAATCAGTGGTTACAAAGAGAAGAAAGGATTATAGATCTGTCTCTAGGTATGTGAATAGCGACAGTGGAGTATATAATTGGCAAAAAAACTGAGTTAAGGTAATGCCAGTACACTGGTGTAAAGAATCTACCATGCTACAAGGATTTTATTCTTCTGAGCACCAGATTGCCCTGGGTTTCTGTAGCTGTGTATCCTTATGGTGTATTTCTTATTATATAAGGTAACTCAAGTTTTTCTCTATTATTTGACATACAATAAGAATTAATCCATTTTTTTTTCTAGCCGCAGAACCAATTCTTTAAGTGAAAATTTTTTTTAGCTCACTCATATTTAAAAGCAGATGAAGTCCTGTACACTTGAAGGAGTGGTGGGGAGAGTCTCTCAGGCCCTTCCCTTTGTTCTCCCCATTCCTTATTGTCACCTGCTGAGACAATTTTGTAGTCCCCTCCTCCTATAGTTTAAAACCCACTAATCTGAACTGAAGATATAGGTAAGCCCATAAACAGGTGATGAAAGGAATCGAGGGACCCAGATACATGGAGGCATTTATTTTTCTTGGTGGGTTTGGATCATTACTGTGATTCTAATAATGGTTTTTTGGCTATGGGACCTCTTCTCTACCTACCCTCATTCTTCCCATTATCTCACAAAATACCACAAAATTGTGTTCAATTTGTAAGCTTAATTCCCAGAACTCTGGACTCCTATGTCCAGTTGCCTACCAACCATGCCCTTTGTGTGGCTAATAGACATCTCATAAAATAGTGGGAAGAAAGAAGTCATTACACATAGCAGTTTTGTAGTTGCACTGAACTTAAGAAAAATGGTATTATGGTAGCCAGTAATGTAAACATGTTGGATCTGGTAATTTGACTAAAGCAAAACATCATCAGACATTACATTAAATTAATATAAATTTTAATTTATTGATTTATAGCTTTGATTATATTGAATTAATATTTTTAATTTTATGTTTATATGAGGAATTTATATCTGGATTTATGTTTTAAATATTTTAATTACCATGAACACAACTGAAATTACTACTGGTAATGTACAATGCTTTCTTTTTCTATAAAGTGTCCACGAGAACCACTAAATTGATACCATATTGCATATTGTTAACATTATTTATGTAATTCACAGAGTGGTCTTTTATCTCTAAGCATCCTAATAGCAAAACTTTTTTTTTTTAACCGGAAGATTTTAGAACGGGAACTGTATATTTTTGCTGAAAAAGTCAGGATAAACTGAGGAGGGCTCTTTTCAATGTGTGAAATTAGAAAATCACTATTTAAAACCAAATAAATTATACAAAGATATTCCTTATATCCACTTTATTTTTGACCCTTACCATGGCTTTGGAGGTAAAGGTTATGTTTAGAGTATTTGTTGGGAATCCATTACTAACATGAATAAAAAGGTAGATAGTTAATTTTTGAGGTAGTATCAGATGTCACAACTTCTAAATATGTTGATTTCCTGAAAATATTTGCTTTACTTGCAGACATATTTCCTTTTAGGAATAACTGCTTTTGTGGATACCATGAGACATATTAGTTTACCTTTCCTTCCATATTCCCCTCTTTAATAATTGTGGTATGGCAAAAGGATAGAGATTATGTGTAATTGGAGGAAGCTAAAAGTGAAGTAGAGAGGAAAAAATAGTGGAGTAGGGAGGAACCAAGAAAATTATCAGATGAAATAGGATTTCACTGATACTGGTAATAAAAAATAAAACTTCCTCTTGCCACTAGGATTGTTTTTATTGCTAGCAATCTTAGTAAAATGATCTGCAGAATTAAATTCAAAAGAAGTGTCTCTGCTTTTGCATTTTATGCAATTGTGGAGAGATTGTTTATGGACAGATGAGATTTTTAAAGCAGTATCTGTGGATAAGAGACTGTGAACAGTGTTTCTTACATAATTTTACCCCCATAAAAGTCTTCCAAGTCTGTGTTACTACTCTTGTGCAGACTATGAAATAGAAATGCCAAGGTAATATGCCCTGGGGCAGATAGTATGAAGTGGATGTGGGTGTGAGACTCAAAGTTGTCTGGCTCCCATCTTCATAATGTTGCTATTATATCTCTTTAATGAAAATGAGAAAGATGACCATGGAATACTATACATTTAGTAAAACATAGGTCTTGTGTTCTTGTAAAACTAGTTCTAAAGATAATTCCTATATTAATACTCTACTAATATTTGAAGCCCTGTCTGTATTTTAAACCTTCCAGGATAACTAATTTAAAGAAAACAACACTATTTTTGTTAGTGTATAGGAAAGCAATTGATTTTCCTATATACTAACAATGAAAATGTGGAAAGGGAAATTAGAGAATCGATTCCATTTAATGTAGCACCAAGAACCATAAGATACCTGGGAATAAACCTAACCAAAGAGGTAAAGGATCTGTACTCGAGGAACTATAGAACACTCATGAAAGAAATTGAAGAAGACACAA
>CM052809.1:71761320-71803180 GCA_028533885.1 Nasua narica
CAACTTTTGTATCAACATGGACAGGACTAGAAGAGATTATGCGGAGTGAAATAAGTCAAGCAGAGAGAGTCAATTATCTTATGGTCTCACTTACGTGTGGAGTATAAAGAAAATCATGGAGGGCATTGGAAGAAGGAAGGGAAGGGTGAATGGGGGGAAATCAGAAGGGGTGATGAACCAGGAGAGACTGTGGACTCTGAGCAACAAACTGAGGGTTTTGGAGGGGAGGGGGTGGGGGGGCGGGAGAGCCTGGTGGTAGGTATTGAAAAGGGTACGTATTGCATGGAGCACTGGGTGTGGTGCATGAACAATCAATCTCGTAACACTGAAAAATTAAAATAAACATATTTGGGGAGAAAAAAAAGAAAACAACAATATTTTATATTTGTATTTTTAGAACATGAAAAATAAGTAGTTGAATTATTTTAGAATTGCACTCCATAGAGTATATTCTAAAAAAGTTATAGTTACTGAAATACCTGGCATGTTGAGATGGTTGTCTTTCAGGATCTAGAATTGTATACCTAATGTTCTTATAATATGTAGACCAGTATACTATTATACTTATAACAGTTCCTTATTATTATAATAATATAATAATTATTATTTTAACAGTTCCTTATTATTATTCCTTGTTATTATAATAGTTCCTTATTATTTCCAACATTATTAGTACTAATATTATGCTAGTTTTCAAAATTGGACACTTTATTGAACCAGTAAATAATTTTGAGGATTACTGGACACTCATTTCTCCAGGCTAAAGCACTTGATCCTATTAGGTCATGGTTATCAATACCAAAAAGCCATTCCAGTATTCATTTTTGGGACACCTATGAACTTTGCAGTTATCAAGAAAACAATGATGGTATATGTTTCTTTTTTTTTTCCCCTTTAAAGATTCCATTTATTTGACAGAGAGAGAGAGAGAGATCACAAGTAGGCAGAGAGGCAGGCAGAGAGGGAGGGGGAAGCGGGCTCCCTGCCGAGCAGAGAGCCTGATGCGAGGCTCTATCCCAGGACCCTGAGATCAGGGCCCGAGCCGAAGGCAGAGGCATTAACCCACTGAGCCACCCACGCACCCCGATGGTATGTGTTTCTTAAATGATTAGTGGGAATTAGAGAACAGACTAGATCTTCCCACAGCTCTTTACCACTGACTTTCTAGAAACCTAGGGTCAAACTTAGTACACATTTGTCATAACTAAGCTCCATTCTTGTTTTTTAAAAAAATGCTTTCTCACCTTTTAAAGTTTTTATTTATCTTCTCAAATCGAATTTTATTGTTCTCTTCTCACATGTACATTTTTTGGTAATATGCTTATAATTTAGATTGTCTCCAATTCTTTTTAGATAGAACAAATATTCTCATTCCACAGAATAATATAGTATTACCCTGTCAAATAAAAATAAAAGATAATTCAGTTGTTGAATCTATGAGGCCAAGGAAAATTATGACTAGAGACATAATTTATTGACTGTATTACTGAAATTTATCATTGTCTTACCATAGTCCTGTGTAACAATACTACCTTTCAAAAAGTTATCTAAAGGGGATTGCCTTTGTAAACTTTCTTTGGAATTTTACTGGCTAACTGCTTGAAAAAAATGAAATGGCAAACCACAGACTGTGTGCATGTTTAAAAGTTGATCTTCACAACTAAGAGAAAATAGTGGCTTTTGACTTAGTTATTCATTCTACACAGCAGTGGATGGGTGGTTATTGTACAGCACCAAACATTCTGGGGCGAGATTTGCTGTAATAACACAAATCAACAGGTTTAAACCTCAGAAATGACCTTTTAAAGGGCAGGCATTGAATTTTGACAAAAATGATCAACAGCAGGCTTGAGGGTAAAATATAAAAATTTAAAATCCTACAATTAGGTAGCTTATTTAAAAACACGGAATGAGAGGCTCAGATGGTTCATATTAACAAAAGCAAACAAACAAAAGACTAAACATAAGAGTATAAAATTAGCAATGGCAAGAGATGAACTACTTTAACAGACTGGCTCTAAAAATATATCTATCTCCTCATCTATGACTATTTATTGGGAACTGGAAGTAAAATAGAAGTCTTTGCTTTAAAGAAGTTTACCATCTAATGAGGGTAGAATTTGTATCAGTTATTTAAATCTATGTGCAAATGAAATTTCACTCTATAAAGTTATTTGTACAGAAGTATGAAATAAGTTTTGAAAAAGATTAAAGAAAACTCATGCATGGATACTGATACAGATGTAAATTGTTGTGCTTCTGTATGTTCCAAGAGCTTTATATTTCTCTCAATCTGTTCGTCTACCAAATTATGTAAAATTAAAGTATAGAAAAGTGATACTTGTTTCCAAGAGTAATCACTGGATTCAGATGATTGGACTTACAGGTCAGGTAACATTTCTGAACCAGTGAACCATCTACTATGTCTGAATGGTACTTCATTAAAAGCTACGTGAGAGTGAGAAGATAGTGGGTTGGGTGGGGGGATGTTCATAAAGAAGTGAGAGTGCTTTTTGTCCTTATGAGTGTAGTAGTTTGAGATTATAGTTATGACTGGGAGAAAAAGAAGTGTGAGTGAATGTCTGTATTCCATAAACTACTCTTCATCTTCTTTTCAACTTTTGTTCTTGGGCTCCTTTCTCTTTTAAAAAATCTTTTCTTTCCAGGGACGCCTGGGTGGCTCAGTGGGTTAAAGCCTCTGCCTTTGGCCCAGGTCGTGATCTCAGGGTCCTGGGATCGAGCCCAGCATTGAGCCCCACATCGGGCTGTCTGCTCAGCGGGTAGCCTGCTTACTCCTTTCTCTCTGCCTGCCTCTCTGCTGACTTGTGATCTCTCTCTCTCTGTCAAATAAATAAATAAATCTTAAAAAAAAAATCTTTTATTTCCCAGATAATTTTTCACTGAGCCCAACCAAAGTGGTTTGAATGGAAGAAGTTGGATTGCTTATGGGGCAGCATTATAGTTTTTCTTTTCTATTGGCCTCAGTTTTTGACTCAGTTCTTAGTCACAGTGGACCCACCTTTGTGACTGCTTCTGGCTGTTTGTGTAAAGGGGAATTTGATTCTTTTGCTTGTCTGAAGGCTTAGGATTCTTGATATTTCCTAATTTGAGGGCCTGAGCAACAGAGGAGAAGGGGCCTTCTCAAATGCCAACTAACTCTGAACTTTGGTTTTATGAATGCCCTAGGCATTTGATTGTTGTCCTTCATAGATACTTTCTGTGATAGCATGTGAGGCTGTCAATAGGAAGCTAATCTATTTGATCTCTTAAAGTGAATGGTTTCAAGGACACCTGCTTATAGGGAACACTATTTTATATCAAATTGCTTTTATTAAGTTATTTTATAGATTGAAAAACTGAGTAGCATAAAAAGTTTAGTGACTTTCCAGCACCGCTCAGCAAGTCATTGTCAAGATAATGCAGACTCCTGAAACTGAATGTAAAGCCTAACAATCAGGTAATTGTATATGTGCAATTTTTTTGCCCAGGCCTCTTATGGGCTCCATTATATTTTTTTGTGGTTGCTTGTTTCTTTCAGCTGGCTATACTTCAAAAGCACCAGCTCTCAGAAGCAGCAACTCTGGGAGTGGCACCATTGGCAGCATCTGGCTCATCATTGACCTGGAGACTCTGGCTCTGTATAGCAGCCCATCCGCACAAACGTGCCTGTGATTGACCCACAAAATGTACTCACTCCATGAGTGAGATTGAATGACTTGAATGGGCCAGGGGTAGTAATGTGTGCACAGAAATCTATAACATATTTTTCTTTCTTGAAACTGAGAGTGCCACTTGTCATAATAGAGAATTTTCTTTTCATTTGCAAGATTTCTCTTTGTCTCTGACTTCTCCGTGTTTCCTCTCTGCTACATTTAGCCCTGAATGAGCTGTAAATGGGATAATATGGAGCACGGGAAGGATAAGATGTTCAAAGGGAGCAGGGCGGCGGGGGGGTGGGTGGGTGATTCTTTTCACAGTTGATCTTCTAATGACTTGTTCAGTCTTCCAGGCGGCTGGCCCGTCATCAGTACTAGCACTTGAGACAGTGTACCCTTCCAGCTGCTAGTACCTTTGTCATACCTACTGTTGCATTCAATGCCAGTCTGACAGGGCAGTGTTGGCAGAATTTTTCTAACCTCAGGTACAAAAGCAAAGCAAACAGTTATATGATCAATGGATAAGAGCCATCTCCTATCTCTCATTAGAAGGAAATACTTATTTTTCTTTTTCCTCAGACAAATGAGGGTGAAATAAGGCAGGCTTGTTGTTGGGAAGGAGGTGAATCAAAAAATTTCCTTACGTTTCAATCAATACTAAATGCTTTGACATATGTTTTCCGCTGGGAGGGCGGAACTGGGGTTGTCATAGAGTAATTAGAGGCTGGTGCACTGAGCATTGTTTATGCCCTTCAAGCAAATACCACAGGTAGTTAAGCCTTTTTGTGTGTCTCTGTGGCAGGGATTCTCCTTCCTGGCGGTGATGGAGAAGTGTCTACAGATGTTTTCTACAGATGTTTCCCAGTGGGAACTCCCTTTTACTGACTGCTTTCTTTTTGTCACCTGCTTCCTTTCTTCTTTCCCAAATCTATCCATTTCCTTCCAGTGAACCGTGCTGCTATTCTGTCTCTCATACCTGCCTCCTAGGTCCCTTGCATGTGACTTAGCTTTGTTCCTTCTACTTCTTTTCACCTGCAATCTGGCAGGAAGACTACCTGATCTTTTCCAGATCTCTTGGCAAAACTCAGTTTTGGAAAATGTTTTCAGTACATTACCGCAATAAGTACATTTCTAAAGATTAATTGTTGAGTATTCAAAGGAAGAAAATATACACACACATAAGTACAATAAAAATAGTATCTCTAGGGACACCTGGGTGGCGCAGTCACTTAACTGTCTGCCTTTGGCTCCAGTCATGATCTCAGGGTCCTGGGATCCAGTCGAGTGAGCGGGTCAGGCTCCTTACTTGGTGGGGAGTCGGCTTCTCCCTCTACCTCTCCTGCTCTCCCTGTCTGTGCATGCGCTCTCTCTCTCTCTCTCAAGTAAATAAATAAAATCTTTAAAAAAATAGTGTCTCTAATTTAAATCAGGCCCTAAATGTGAACTATATGCTGTGCTTAATGCATTTAGTTAATATTTACTGATTAAAAGGGCCCACAAGTTAGATTTAGAAAGAAATTTGATTGACCTGCAATGAAACAGTATGTGAAAAAATAAATACATTACTAAAATATCAAAAGTTGCTCCATCATTATTGAGGCTGTATTTTCTTCTGCTAATATGATTACCATTAGATACATTACTATTATACTAGGAAGTATAGAAAAGTCTAATTGAAATGAACTGTTGGACTAGATAAGGTATCTTGTCAGTTAGACTTTTTAAAGTTTTGTGCAAAAATAATATATATGGTATCTTAAATTTGTTTAATTCCCCTGGAAAATTATTTTTCTTTTACTTCTATGCATTTTTATTTCTTCTCTAGATTTTTCTACAGAACATTGTTTTCCCATTCATTATTCTCATACTATTGCTAGCATCTTTCTATACTTCTAGTTATATTGTATAAGCCCAGAGTTTTTTTTTTTTTAAAGATTTTATTTATTTATTAGAGAGAGAGAGACTGAGAATGAGAGGGGAGGAGGTCAGAGGGAGAAGCAGAGTTGCCGCAGAGCCGGGAGTCCGATATGGGACTCGATCCCGGGACTCCGGGATCATGACCTGAGCCAAAGGCAGTCGCTTAACCAACTGAGCCACTCAGGTGCCCTAAGCCCAGAGTTTTAAACAAATGTTTTTAAAATTGTAATTTCTTTATTGGATTCTTTTTTAAAATTTAAATTCCATTAGTCTTTTTTTATATTATTAAGTTTTTATTTTATTTAATTTTTTAATTAAGTCTTTTTTTTGAAATTTGAATTCAATTAGCCTAAAATTGTAATTTAGAGGGGTGCCTGGGTGGTTAGTGGCCAGCTCTTGATTTCTCTTCAGGTCATGATCTCAGAGTCCTGGGATCTAGCCTGGAGTTGGACTTCACACTCAGCAGGAAGTCTGTTTGAGATTCTCTCTCTCTCCTTCTGCCCCTTCCCCCGCTCACACTCTCTCTCTTTTAAATAACTAAATAACTCTTAGAAAAAATAAAATTGTAATTTATATTGGTTTTTACGATCAAAGATAATCTGGATACATACCAGATTTCATTACTCATTGTTTTTATTCTTTTACTAGACATACAGCTCAGATTGATAAGGAACCCTTGGGGAGCATTTATTTGTAACTGTTTGCATAGCCTATCTTTTCATCTCTAAGTAGCTTTGGAACCTAAAAAGATAGGAAAAATATATGCTTTGCTAAAGACAAAAGAAGCATACACGGTGCTGTAACGTAAGACTTTGTACAGATGTGGAGAATGTGTTCCGTCCGGGCTTTCAAAACGGAGAATCAGTTCTTTAGAAACGGAGTGGGGGCAATCTCAAAGTATGTCATTATCTTCTTAGAAATCATTCAAAGTGGAAGCAGAGAAGTGATGAAACAGAGTGAGTAGGAGAGAGAATAAAAATAAATGCCAAACCTGGAGGCATTAAAATAATACTCTACATGTATTTTTTCTTTGGGTTAATTCTCGTTTTTGTTAGGAGACTTTATCTTCTTAATAGCAATAAACTGATTGATACCTTTAGCTCTAATTTTACAACAATGAGTGCAAATCAGAGTTGTTTAGAAAACAACAGTTCTTTTGCTTTTTATATTTTTATGTTAGAGTATGTGGGAAATGCCTGATTTTGGGAACCCTGTGGATACCTAACCATTTTATTTGCCATGATATTTGAAAATACGTTATTGAAGACAGTATGTTACTAAATTCTCACTGTAAACCAGGGAGAATTCTTCCATTTGCCTTTTTGATGCCTGAGGACAGAAGAGAAGCAAAGATGATTTATAGTAATGTTCTGTACCCAGAAATTTTTTTAGACAGATACTTAACTACATAATTGGGTGACTTCATCTAGGGAGGAGAAATTAGCACATTTTATTTAAAAAAGTATACACCAAGGGCAAACAAAGCTTTAATGAAAATTCATTGAAAAATTTTTAAAAGTACTTTTCTTAAAAAATATTTTTTAAAGATGGTAATTTAAAAGTCCTTTGGTGGAAATGTGCTCATTTTCAGACATAGGCATCTCTCTGGCACCATTACGTGAACACTAAAGAACCATTAGGGCCACGCATACCACCAAGGGGAACAGAGACTTCAGCTGAAAAAAAAAATGAATAAGTCTCTCTACTGTAGGGGAATCTTTTTTAAAAATCAGACCTTTTCCTGCTTTCTAAAGTGGTAACAAAGTTTCAAAGTTATCTCTCCCATGAGGCAGGTGACCCAGTTCAGGAATATTATAAATACAATGATAACTCTCTTCCTGATACTGCTTTCAGGAAAGTGCTTGTTTATGGAATGCTCATAGTAGGATGTTCTTGTTTTCGGATTGCTAAAGGTAAACAAACCTAAAATTTGTAGATTTATGAAACATCCTCTCTAGGATCTTGTCTATTACTGTGGGCCAGAAATTTTATTGTATACAAAAGGGATGGGCTTATAGAGTTATATGGGATATCCCGGAGCCCTCCCAGCTTTACCTATGTCTCTTGATTCTGGGTAGGATCTCTGATTTGACAGTCTAAACCTTTGTGTCACCCCCAAAATAATTTAATTGTAATAGATAACTGAATTGGATAACATGCAATACTTGTACACATGTGATCTCATTGGATTGTCACAAGAACCAAGTCATTATTACCCTTATTTTAACAGAGGAAATAACTGAAGCTCAGAGAGGTTACTAATTTGCCTTAAGTTACACAGTGAATGGTAGAGCCCGGCACTATGCTCAACTTCTCATGGGCAAATGAAAATATAAAATCTAGTCTCTGTTTTCTTGTAGTAATCCTCTATGTTTCATACAAATGATATTCCCTGCCACTGCAAATAATACATCAGACTTTTTTACTAAAAAGCAACATAGGCTTTCGTGAGTAGTAGGATAAAACCTATTTAATTCTGTGTGTGTGTGTGTGTGTGTGTGTGTGTGTGTGTGTATAAAGCTTGTTAAGGAGGGTATTTAACTGGAGAGGAGACTGAGAAGACTGTAATTTCAGGGAATTGGAGAGAATCTGAAATTCGAGTAGCTAGGATAAAGGCTTACAAAAGAGTAGCCAACTTGACTTATATTCTGAGATATGTGAGGAATAGAAGTGTTTAAATGGATGTTAGAAATCATTTCATGCCATCTACTCTGTAATGATGTAAATCTCAGTTGACAAAATCGGGTGTGCTTGAAGTGTAACTTTACTTTTTATTACTTATTTTAATCTACCCTAGCCTCCTTTTCACTGGGTAATGGAAAATCTAAGTCCAGGCACAGTTCTGATCTCTTCCCTGAAGTGAGTTTAAGTTCTAGGGGCCTTTGAGGAGCCCAGACAATGCATTGATAGGAGCACCCTTAGGTCTGGGATACCTGCTGAGCTGTACATCAACTTATTAGATCCTTGGTCTTTGCTTTTTTTTTTTTTTTTTTTCAGATCATTACTGTGCCATGCCTTGACTTTTAGCTAATAGTCTGCTAAGGGCTCATTCTAAGTTTGTTCTCTTCCTGCATTATCCTAGTGGGCAGTGGAAACTGCAAGCTTATTTCAGGCCCATTATTTTAAACCCACCATGCAGCTACTGCTTCACTGTCATGTCTGATGTGCAGGGAAATTCTGGAGTCTTCCACTTCTTTGGGCTCTACTGGGCAGTGATGTAGTTTCCCTATAATCTGAACTTCCAACAACTCATTGAAATCATTTTCTCCCACTGTAACCTCTTGGTCTAAGATAAGGGGCATGGTGAATGCTCAGGCAACTTTGTTCGGGCCACAAAACTATCTAAGCTCTCTTTGCTTCACCTCTAAATGAAAGTAGAAAGCTCTACTTTTACCTCAGTATTTTTTATATTCTGGAAGTCCCCTTGGCCTTAGATTTTAGACACTCCCAAGCTTATTCTGCGTTCTCCTGCTGTCTCAAACTTTTCAGAGATGTCACATGTTTAGCTTCCCAAATGGGATAAGTTTTTTTATTTTTTTTAACTTTTATCTTTTTAACATTTTTTATTTAAATTGAATTAATTAACATATAACATATTACTGGTTTCAGAGATACAGCCCTGTGATTCATCAGTCTTATAAAATACCAAGTGCTACATCATGTGCCTTCCTTAATATCTATCACCCAGTTACCTCATTCTTCCACCTTCCTCCCCTCCAGCAACCCTCAGTTTGTTTGCTATAATTAAGAGTCATTTATGGTTTCTCCCTCTCTGGTTTTGTCTTATTTAATTTTTTTCTCTCTTCCCCTATGATTCTCTGTTTTGTTTCTCAAATTCCACATATCAGTGAAATCATATGATAATTGTCTTTCTCTAATTGACTTATTTCGCTTAGCATAATACCCTCTAGTTCCATCCGTATCATTGCAAATGGCAAGAATTTTTTTTTTTTTTTGATGGCTTTGGTCAAATGGGAGAAGTTTTAAGCAGTAACAGGAAATAGGAGAAATATAAAGATGAGCAATGAGAGCTGTGGAGTTGAGGAAATAGAGTGAAATCAAGAAGCAGAGCCAAGACCATTAGGCAGGTAGTTCAACTTTTCTTCTTTCCATGATGCCATAGCCTACGGACAAGAGAAATGTTATAGCAACAGTAATAATGATGGCTGACTTTTATTTATGGCTCACTCAGCTGGGGACACCTCTAATAAGTATTTATTTATTTATTTTTAAAGATTTTATTTATTTATTTATTAGGAAAGAGAGAGAGTGAGAGAGAGCAGGTCAGAGTGAGAAGCGGACTCCCCATGGAGCTGGGAGCCCAATGTGGGACTCGATCCCGGGACTTCGGGATCATGACCCGAGCCGAAGGCAGTCGCTCAACCAACTGCGCCACCCAGGGGCCCCTCTAATAAGTATTTATAAACTACCTCATGACTCCTCACAACAACTGTATGAGGTATATGTATTTTCTTCATTTTACCAAGAACAATGGCATATGCAAGGAGAAGCAGTAACTTCTGCTTAATACTTCTATGGTATTCTACTACAGTGGTAATAGGCAATATGGTTATATTAGTTATATGTTGCTTCATAACAAATTTCCCAAAACTTAGCAGCTAAAATCTATAACATCTTCTGTTGTTTCTGTTGGTCAGAGATTTGGAAGCAACTTAGCTAGGTGGTTCTGGCTAAGGCTTTTTCACTAAATTGCAGTTATAGTATAGGCTATTCTACATTCACCTGAAAGCTTGAGTGGTGCTGATGAATCTGCTTCCAGCGAGGGTCACTCATATGCCTGGTAAGTATGTTCTTGCCGTTGACAGGAAGCCTCAGTTCTTTGCCATATAGACCTCTCCACAGAGCTGCTTGAGTTTCCTCATGATATGGTAGTTGGCTTCCAGACAGAGTGATGAGAGATATAGAGAGGAAGAGAAGCTGCACTACTTTTTATGTCTGAGACTTGGAAGTCACACTCTGTCACTTCTTTCATATTTGCTTATTAATTTGTTCATTTCATTTCATTTGTTAGAAGTCAGTCACTAGTCCAGCTTATCGTTCAAGGGCAGGGCAATTAGTCTCCACCTTTTGAAGGGAGGATGTCAGAGAATAGGTGTGCCTATTTTAAAATCATCAAAGTGGACATTCCACATTTATCATGAATGTTGTAACTTAGTCTAATTTGACTTTTAACTTGCTCTTTACACGTGTGTGTGAAAAAATTGTGTCTCTATAAAGAAACATTTCCAAGACCTTATTGGGAAGATGTATTACATGCAACCGAATCTCCCCATACTTTGTGCTAGTACTATGGTATAAATTGATCGATCATAGCTTTGATATGTACTTTATGGTGCTTAGGAAACAAATTTTTAATTTCCTTTGCTTTTATTTGTAGCTCTCTTTTATGGGTTTTCCACTTTTCTCCTTGATATATTGAAGTCAGTCTCTGTGGTGCGTTCATCAGCGTTGGGTTACATTTCTAGGTAAAACGCAGTTTACAAGGCTCCGGCTCTACACATATAGGTTCCAATCCCCAACCTCATCACTTAAGAGTTTTGTGGTCTTGGATATATTAATAGTCTAAGTCTCAATTTCCTTGTCTGTAAAATAGGGCTAATAACAGTACACATGAAAGATTATGCTGGTTAAATGATTTAACTGCATATGTGTTCTTTAGTACTTGATATGTAAGTGCTCAATAGAGGTTACTGTGTTGTCATTGCAGTTATTTTTTTAATTATCTCATAACAGAACTAGCATAATATCCCCCAAAAGACATTCTAACTTAAAAAAATTTTTTTTTTGAGTGATAATGATAGGAGACCACCGATCTCTTTCTCATGGGATCATAATATTTAGAAAGTGCTTCCTCTTTAAGAATAAAGCTTTAAACCTATCAGTTGTCATGAACCTAATTTTTAAGCACCTGACTTTCAAAAAAAAGTATTCTTATTCCCATAGGACCAGGCCAAACGATTTAATTGATTTCTCTACTTCCTGATAAGGTCAGTTGGTTAATGATGGTAAAACACTTAATTGTGGTAGAGTCACAGGTCAAACTTCCCAGGTCATTTCAGTTTTACTGAGAATTCATCTTTTGTTTTCTTTTTTCAGCCTTGTTCTCCATTAAGTCAGATCTCGGATGATTGTGTTATCAATCACTGTGGCAACACTTACTCTATATGCCCAATAATACGCTCAGAAAATCATGTACATTCTTTTCATGATACAGTTCTGTTGCTCTCTTCATTGCACATGATAAGCAAGGCAATATGCAAGTTTCTGAGCTGGGAAGTGGAATGTACCAAGACATATAATTCATTCTTTTTTTTTTTAATTCAGGAACTATTCAAGATGTGTAGTTCCAGGGCTTTTTAAGACTAAGATTCTTGGATTGAATCCCTGGAAAAGTAAATAATTTAATTATCTGAATTCAAACAAGTGTGTGCTTTCCTCTCTTACAATGAATATCATCATTATTTAATGATAACATTGGAATATTCTGTTTTATAGAAAGTCATGAATCATCCAGCTATCTATGAAGGCAGGGTATGATAGATGTGACAGTCCACAGAAGATTCTGTAAGGTAATTTGGCTTCAATTTGCCTAGGCCAGCCCAGTTCAATGCCTAAATCTATATATCTCTTCATCATATAAAAGGGTAGTGTTGTCCAAGGTAGGCTGTGGAAATTTTTCCATAAAGGCTGTTTTTCCAGAGAAAGTAGTGGGAGGGAAGAAGATACTTTAAACTTTTTCCTTTAGGGGGCACTTGGGTGGCTCAATTTGGTAAAGCATCTGCCTTCGGCTCAGGTCATGATCCCAGGGTCCTGGGATTGAGCCCCACATTGGGCTCCCTGCTCAGTGGGGAGTCTGCTTCTCTCTCTCCCTTTGCCCCTGTCCTGGCTCATGCTCTCTCTCTGTGTTTTTCAAATAAATAAAATCCTTAAAATTTTTTATTCTTTTAGTTGTTTTATAGAAATTCTCAATTCTAGATTTGCATCAGAATCATCTATGGAGCCTTAAAATATCCAGATGCCAAGGCTCCAGCCTAGATTTAATGAGTCTAAAATCTAGGTTGGGAACAGAAATGTATAAATTTAAAAATCTCCATTGTTAATTTTAATGTACTTTTAGATTTGATAGTTATCACATATGTTGACGTTTTGTTTGGAAAAATATACCAGGAATCATTTTGCAATTTTCTTTTACTAAAAGCATAGACTAGGAATTGATATACAGTGAACAAACTCTATTATGGGTAGGGATTTTGCACAGAGCTTCAAAGCCAGTGTTGAAGGAAATAAGGAATTGAGGAAGTGGTAATAGGGAACCTCTCTGTTCCTGTAGCTTGGATTAGAGGGTTTACTGGGGAAAGCTCTGCTTTTAGCAGAAATCTAATAAATTTTGAGCTAGGTTTCAATTTTATTTTTGACAGACTAACATTTCAAAGTTATTTTTTCTCACATTTGATTTTATAGACTTGATTGACATGCAATTCAAAGTAAAGCTGCATAAGGATTGGTTTTTGTGATAATTTATACTTCCTGTGTAGAATCTATTGTATTTTACTATCTTACATAGGTCATTTGCTAATTTCAAGGTTTAAAGTCTCAGGATGAATAGTCTGTTACATTAACCTTACTTTCAATTATAAATTCCTTGAGGGTAGCTCATATGTTTTGCTCATGACTCTGTATCTATTTATGGTTATTGTGTTCACTGTTTTGGCTCTACCTCCAGTGTCCAGCATAGTGCTTGGAACATGGTTAGGGGTCTTTATTGAATGAATAAATTCTCCAAATCTGCTCAGTTTTTACTCTGTTATTCTACTTCTTTTGGCCTGATAGAAATGTATGACACATTTTATTATTGAAGCCTTTTTTTTTTTTTTAATACCTGCTATGACCATGTAGTACTTTTTGGAGCATGAAGAAACATTCCCACTGAGAACTGAGTCAGTCCCCTACTCTGTTCCCTTTGCTACTTCACATGACAACACCTCTCTGAGAAACAGTTTTAAGTGTTGAACTTGAAATGTTAATTTGTGTTCATGAGCTGGACCAATTCTTTACAGCCATCACCATCCTGCTCTTCATAGTACAATTAACCACTTTGCACTTACATTTTCTGGCGCCTGACTGCATACGTATTACTCTGGAAAAATATCTTGGCTTTCGTGAAAGATGGCTTGGGAGACTTCAATGTATGTGAAGTGAATGATAGTGACAATAAAAGTTATTTTTAGGAAGATTGTCTTTAAAAACTAGTTTTCAACACAAAATTATTAGATATGATCCTTAGCAGTAGTGTATATGAGCTTTTAATGAGTTTTGCTGATTTCGGACATTTTATCATGTTTGATATCATTTTTAATCCCCTAACACCTGGAATAAACTTGAAACTGTACTTCAAAGATTAAGCAGTAGAAAAAGTATTGTGGACTTTTTTATGATAGTTAATAGTTTTAATAATATCTATCATTTAATGAACTGTTGTAATACATCAGGAGCTCTGCTGCTTGCTTTATAAATATTATTTTATTTAATTCTTAGGGCAGTCCCAAAAAGTAGGTATTGTGAGTAGGCAAACTGAGACTCAGAACAATTATCTTGCTGACCAGGCTATAAGTGGCACAGTGTCTGGGTTTGACCTCAAGTCCATTGAAAAATTCTTCTTCTTAACCACACTAACATGCTCTTGGGGCTCGAATGCAACTTTCCTAATAAGGAATTCTTATGTTCCCCATTACATCATGCTTTCTCTTTATCACAACTACTTTAGGCCTCAAATCCATGAAGACTATGTAAATATGTTGGCCACACTTATAAACTCTGGATTTATTTTACTTAAACTAAATAAAGTATTAAAAAATTTATACAATAATGAGTTGTATGATGAATTTCAGTATCGATACTCAAAAGTAATTATTATTTGATTAGATTTGACTGTTTTACTGCTTCCTAGCATGCAAAACAGTAACCTGGCTATTGTTTACATTGAGATTTGTTGTTTTATAAACTCTAATTCTCAGAGAACAGATATTCACTCTGACCAAATAATATCTTTCCTCTGTCTCAAGCATACCATTATTCACAGGTATACTCTAAAGAAATCCTTTTGGATTATGGTGATATAAGTAGCTAGTACTTTAGAAAATCCACAGAAAAGCAAGCCATGGAAAGGCCAAATAGGCTGGTTTTGAGAAAAATCCTTTTCTTTTCTTTCTTTTCTTTTTCTTTTTAGCCAGTCCTCACCTTCACCTCTTACACATTGCCTGGCTGGATTTGCAGTGCTTCTGTTAATGTGCTGTTTCTCTTTGTCCAATTTACTGGCCAGATGACTGTGTCATAAAACCACCATCACCACCACCACTCCTGGTACTAATTAGCACCCCGTTTGTCAGCTTCAGTCCACTGGTGAGGACTTGAGTGGTTAGAAATACTGTAATGCCTTTTCACCTGTGAAAGTAGCTCTTCCAAAGACAAAGAAGAAAGCACAGCAGGCAGGAAGCCTGCACTATTGCCACCTGAGCTGTTCCTTTCTCTGGACAATTTCAAGCTTTAACATCTGTTCTAAACACTACATTTATTAAGCTAAATAACAAAATACATTCATCTGTGTATAATAGTCCTCCCAGAGGATACAGAATGGGATTTCCCTCTTTTAAAGAAAGTGAAACACAGTTGACAGAGTCTCAGGTCTGTTTAATGTCAAGAAAAGCAGCCTGGGAAATAGGAAAGGAACTTATTAGGAAAGATTTTTTTCCCCTCTTTGACCGTGGCATGACTGCTGCTGAGGATATGCTTATGTGTATTCTCCTACAATTTTTAATTACTGGGTTTAATTGTTGGCAGGTGGGTAAGAGTTCTGTTACATGTAATGTTTAATTGTTTATCCTTTGCTCTTTGTTAGAAATTGAATGCATTAGTTTGAAAATGAGACTCAAGAGGTCTGTTGTGGTAATGTGTTCTTTTCCCTGCTAGAGGACAAAATAAACTCAGATTATAAAGTTCCGATTCTTTCAAGGTCAGAAACTTTCCTCACAAATGGAAGTCACATGATTACCCATGAATATGTAGGTCACTCACTTTACATTCTTAATAAAAGTAAAGAATGGCAGGAAAATATAGCCCTTTTTAGATGGATATCGAAGTCTATTCTGAAGCTAACGTAGAGAACATCAATAAATATTCCAACTTTCTCCCTGCATTATCATAGTTAAGATTTAGACCTTCATTGTCTTTCTCTCATCGTTCCCACACTTTCCTCCTAGTCTCCTAAAGACTTCATCCAGATTCTGAACATACTTCTTTCATTCACAAGACTCTCATTTAAAACTCCCATCCTCTCAAGTCTCAATCATCTATAGACCGCAACCTCTTTCAGTTTACCGAGTTCATAGGGAGTGGCGTGGCTTTTAGAAAAGGAACTGGAAGAGTGGAAAAGTCTGAAGTGGAATAAAAATAAACTGGTTATAATTCTATGAATGGTGGTGAAGTGTTGGAGGTAGTGGAAGATAGCACTAAAGTGGGAGCAGTAAATTAGGGGAGAAGTGAGGAAGATAGGCTTTAGGGAAGATGAAAAATAATGTATTTGGTGAACACTGGAAGAAAACATGTTCTGAGGCTGTTTGGTAAGCTTTTGAAATGAGGGAAAGAAGGTTCAATACTTATTGGTCTTGAGCTTACATTAACAATATCTATAGTGTACCTGGGGGGATTATTACTGTATCCGCAAATATACTATTTCTTTTGCGACCCACAAACGATTGTACATTTATGGCACATGCATGACTACTGACTCACCTATCCGGTATCTAAGTAACATATGGGACCTTGACCTTTTGTGAAAACATACCTATGGTGTGAAATGCAGCAAAAATACTGAGTGGTATGAATTGCTACTTCGAGTTTGACAAAAAAAGTCTTTTGTTTAGCCAAGTTAAGCAAAAAAGTAAAAGTACCAAGTACTTCACTTCTTAGGAAGAACTTTATGGATTTAATGAATCCAAGGGGGAGGTCCAGTTTGCTTGCTGTAGACTTACTTAAATTGGTGATTTGGATTGCTAACCTATCATAAAGTGACTTTTTTTTTTTGGTTGTTATTTACAGATACAGGATAAAGCTTAGATCATTCTTAGATCTAGATCATTCTCTGTCAGACCCATGATAACCATGAATTCACATTCTCACGTAGTTTCTCCTGTTCACTTTAAAATGACTCAGGCTGATTCCTTGGTATCTGCTTCCATATCTTTAAAGACCATCTGTGTAATGCACTTTATTTTAAGACATTATTTATTGAATTTTCATTAAGAAATGTGAGGATTTAGTTTTTTTTTACCTACTGTACATGTATGTTTCTCTTTCTTCATGCTCCTAAAATATTGTAAGTTTGGGTAGGTCAAAGTTAGGTATGAGAAAATTAAATGCTATTTCAAACTGAGCCATGGAATGTTCTTAGCACTCTTCCTTTCTTACACAAAAGTACAAAGGTGAGCGCATTCTGAGAGAACACTGAATGAATAACTCTTGATGATCTCAAATGGGTTTGAAATTCTAGGAGAACTGTCTCTCAGAAATTTGAAGATGTTTTCCTACTAAATTTGCTTTCCATTATTTCTTTGAGGACAACCAAAGGTCTTTAAATGCTTGATGCTTTGTTTATGACTTTTTCTTTTTTCTGAAAGCCTATACAATCTTTTTTATCTCTTGCAATTTGGTCTTTCACAGTGATGTGTTTTGTTGAGCTGGGTAATGAAAGGGGGCTCCTTTAAGAGGGCCCCTTCAGTTGAAAATTCATATTCTTCAGTTCTGGGCAAATCACTTGGTATATTTCATTAATGATTTTCTCCTTTTTGTTCTTTCTGTCATTTCCATTGTTTGGATATTAATGATAGTTTTTGAGGTTTTCTTCATGTGGAATGGCCTGTTTCTTTCTAGGTGATTTTTTTTAAAAATAGGATTTTACTCTCCTTCATGTTAGAGACTTTCCTAAGATGTCTGTTCACATTTATAAGGTGCTAAAATGTTGGTTGGATATTCTGAACATTTAGGTGGAGCTTATCAATTCTTCACTTTACTAAGTTGGCCTTGGATGGGCTATTTTCTCTTAATGCCAGTATCTTTAAAAAATCTTTTCCTATGGGATAGCTGGACTCCCAATGTAAGTATCCTCCAACCATCTTCCTAAAAGAGTAGGAATCTGGCTGTGAGATTCTGGAATCCAGCTGAGAGCGGAGTCCTGTGGGTGACAGGTAGGGCAGAACGTTGTATTCGCTTATTGCTCCTATTTCCCCATATAGTCTTTCTGTCAACTATGCCTGTAAGCTCTAAATTTTTTTTTTTTTTGTAAGCTCTAAATTTAAAGATTCTTTTTTTCACCCTCTGTGAAAATAAACTTCCAGTCTTTTGTAGGGATGAGGCAGTTCTTTGGTTGCACAGTGTGGGAGAGAGGGAAGGTATCTATGAATTCTAACTGCTTCTAATGCAGATCCAACCAGCCTTCCTCTTATTTTATTTTTTTAATTTAATTTTTTTAGTGTTCCAAGATTCATTGTTAATGCACCACACCCAGTACTCCATGTAATATGTGCCTTCCTTAATACCCACCACTAGGCTCACTCAACCCTCCCCCTTCGAAAACCCTCAGTTTGTTTCTCAGAGTCCACAGTCTCTTACGGTTCATCTTCTCCTCCGATTTCCCCCAATTCACTTTTCGTTTCCATCTCCTAATGTCCTCCATGTTATTTCATATGCTCTTTCTACAGTTTGGCGATTGTGGCCATTGCTGCTATGAACATTGGGTTACATATGGCCCTTCTTTTCACTGCATCTGTATCTTTGGGGTAAATACCCAATAGTGCAATTGTAGGGTCATAGAGTAGCTCTATTTTTAAGTTCTTAAGGAATCTCCACACTGTTTTCCAAAAACGTGGCTGCACCAACTTGCATTCCCACCAACAGTGTAAGAGTGTTCCCCTTTCTCCACATCCTCTCCAACACTTATTGTTTCTTGTCTTGTTAGTTTTGGCCATTCTGACTGGTGTAAGGTGGTATCTCAGTGTGGTTTTGATTTGAATTTCCCTGGTGCCAAACTGTGGAAAGATCCAAGATGCCCTTCAACAGACGAATAGATAAAGAAGATATGGTTCATTTTTACAGCTTTCCTTTTAGTTCTTCTTTCACCCTGCTTCCAAGGATAACTAGGTGTAACTAAACTCTAGGGGTTCACTGCTTGGGGAGCATCAAAATGAACATGACCCAAGGAAGTCCTGAAAGCAAAGAACTTTTTATTACTTATTACAAGTAAGGACACAGGGAGATAGCTCTCAAAACACTCTCTCCTACCTGTTAGTACAGAAAACTTTTATTCAGTGCATTAGGGGTTTAGCTTGTATAGGCACTTTGGTTCTGTTGCACATTCCTAGTTTGTCAAGGTGCTGTGCATACATGGTATGTTTAAATAACAGTGGAAAACTCTACCCATAGGAGGAGATCTTAGTATTATAATGAGCTATAATGAGCTCTTACTGTTATAATGAGTATTATAATTAGGTAACGAGGTCAGCTCAGGGAGCTTCTTCTGTGCTGACCCTCAGCACCAGATGTCTCATGTAAGGGCCACTTAGCAAGGGGCTATCAGGTGAACACCTCCTTGGGTATCTCCTTACCTAGATGTGTTGGTTCTCCAAAACATATTCCTTCCCTGTTTTTGTTCCTTCCCCTCCTTCCTTCAGCTGAAAGCTTTCATCTCTCTTACTTGAGTAACTTCCCATTGCCTGCTAGCTAATATAGGAAGGGGCTCCAATTCCTGAGTTTTTGTGGATTCTGAGTGTGACTGTTTCTTTCCCTTCTGTATGATCAGCTCAGGATCAAGTTTCTCATAAGTCAGTTACAACTCATCCATCTACTTTACAGCTTCACAATGTCATTGCTACCTTCTTCTCTTATTTCTTTGTTTTTTCTTCTGAGTTTATACCTTTAAATATCACTTTATTATCATTTTAATGGGGTTTTGGGAGAGAGCTAGAGTAAAAGCAAGTGTTCTGAGAACTTAGAAGTTGAACATTCTTTTAATAATACTATTTCTCTCTGAAATGTTTATTTTCTCTCAAGTGGGCCTATATTTGATACATTGTTCTTAGAATATTAGTGGAAACATTCCATTCTACACTGGACAATAAGAAAAAAAAAAGTTAAAAATTTACATATGTAGCTGAACTTCTTTACAATGCTGGTTATGCAATATCCACCTAACCTTGAACTTTTACCCTGGCTGTGTATGTTTATATGTTTTGAATCACCATTTTGCAGTAGGATTAAAAGACAAGGTGAGTTGGTTTCAAGACTGTTCTGATGAAGCTAAGAAATTCTGGCATACAGAAACAGTCATGCCGAAGTGATAATTGCCAACAAGTCAAGAGGAGAAATAAATACTTTAGATCTTCAACATCCTGGTGTAAAAAGCACCCATAGAACACACAAATCAATAACACATAATTTTTGAAAAGAGGTTTTATTTAATGAACACCAACAAGGATTTAATCCTTGCAATTCATTGAAAAAATGTTTCATCCATTTGAATACATAAGGTGTTTTTTTTTCTTAATTTGTGACTCTAAAAAGATTTTGCAGACATTAGAACAGCTGCCAATGATATAAATTATGACATACGCTAATTAGAATTGCACTGAGAATTTAAAAGGGAAAAAAAGAAATGTACAAACACCTTTAAGGTATTAAATTGTTCAAAACGCATTCTTATTCCCAAATGTGTGTAAAACTTCATAAAATACTACATAAAGTTATTGTCCATTTGGTTACTTTGGAAAGAAATTTGTGAGTAGTTTAAACAAGGCACTTTTCATTTTGTTTGCAAGATATTTCTCTATCATGGCTGCTTTTATTAATTTTTGTGTGTTGTGTATGTGGGAATTAGTGATACTTGAGAGATCAGAGCCTATTCAAAGACATAAAAGGAACATACTTTTAGGAATTCATGTTAAAACAGCCTGGAAACTACTGATACTGATGTTTCTCAAGAATTACTTTCAACATTTTAGAATTCTGAGCCAATGTATCTATGCAGGAAAACAATCTGTCTTTGAGTTTCGTTCTCCATTGCCTTGTGCTCAGCCTACTTGGTTCAGGAGAACAGAATACTTCTTTGTTGATCCAGATGAATTAATAGGGGTTAATTAAAACAGCATTTCTTCTGGCTAAGAACAATTCTAAAAATGGAAAGACCTTGATTTCAGTTTTGGGGGAAGTTTTTCTATTTACCAGTGTCTTTTTATGCATGGATGGGGCTTTTCCCCCCTGCAGTTAGTACTCCAGGAAAGATTTGTTGTACAATATTTAGAACACAATAGGGACCAAAGCAAACAAGCAACATTCCCTCCCTCATCAGGGAGTCCTTTACCTAGCACCTCCTTTATATGGATCACAACAGAGAACCAAGAAATGAATAAATAGGATGCCTGGCTGGCTGGCTCAGTGGGTAGAGCATGTGACTTTCAATCTCAGGGTTGTGAGTTCAAACCCCATGTTGGGCATGAAGCCTACTTAAAAAAAAATAAAAGGCAATAATTAAAGGGTAAAAAAATGAATAAATAAGGTTTGTGGGTTGCCAACATATATGCCCATGTACTAAATAAAGCTCACAGACTATACTCATAGGAAAGCTTCTTAGATGCTTGTGTAATAATTGTTTAAGTTTCTATTATAAAAGTCCAATAATTTTTTTTCTACACCACCAATATTATTTCAAAAAATATTTTAAAAGAAGTGGAAAGAGAGGTAGAGAGCTGGATGCAGACAAGCTGAAGGGATACTTACTGTAGGTGAGTAAGTGGGTCTGTAGGTCGATAAATCCCTAAGGTTCCTGAGGGCAGCACTGCACAACACAGAATATAATGGTGATGTTGATAGTGGTAATCATGTAGTGTATTTAATTTCCCAAGTGGTTTCTATGGGCCATGATTTGCTTTGTGTAAACTTTCATTCTTGATCTTTGTAATAAATCTGTGAAATACAAGTTGTTTTCCTCAATTTATAAATGAGTTACCAGAGGCACAGAGAGGTTAAGTCATTTGCATGAGGGTCCACAGTTAATGATGAAGATGCAGGGTAGGCACTCCCATAGCTATGCTATTCTCTACTCAATAACTTTCACTGGATGGCTCTTAGTCATCAGGAAAATGTTAAATTGTGCTCAAGATTTTTGGTTAAGAAGATAGAGAGTACTGTAGCATAATTAGAGGGATAAGTGTCAGTTTTCTAGAAGAATTCTCTTTTATCTAATTGCAAGTGGATGTGAAGGACAACTAAACAAGGCCCCGTGACAAACCTCTAAAGGATAAGGGAGGAAATGGTTGATGTGCATTTATTATGGATGTTAGTCAAATCAACAGGGTCTGATGAATGACATTTGGGATGCCTGAGACAAGGGTGGATACTGCTGCAGAGCCAATAGGGGCTGTTATTGAGGATTTATTTGAAGAAAGCAAAGCCTTTCAAATTTGTCCAAAGGAACATTTTTTTTTTTTATAAAAGGAAAGCAGTTTGTTAACATACATGAATAGAATAAAATTCAAAAATAGGAAAAATACCGGAATAGTAATACAATCCGTACCATTGGGTATAGTCGGTGATACCCTTTTTTTTTCTACTATGAATGTGTAATGTCTTGGATAATTAAAAAAAAGTCAGTAACCTCTTTGACATCGGCCTCAGCAACTTCTTTCAAGACATGTCTCCAAAGACAAAGGAAACAAAAGCAAAAATGAAATTTTGGAACTTCATCAGGATAAAAAGCTTCTGCATAGCAAAGGAAACAGTCACCAAAACAAAGAGGCAACCCACAGAATGGGAGAAGATACTTGAAAATGACACTACAGACAAAGGGCTGATATCCAAGATCTGTAAAGAACTTCTCAAACTCAGCAAGCAAAAAAACAGATAATCAAGTCAACAAATGGACAAAGGACATGAGCAGACACTTCTGCAAAGAAGACATACAAATGGCTAACAGACACATGAAAAAGTGCTCATCATCATTAGCCATCAGGAACATTCAAATAAAAAACCACATTGAGATATCACCTTACACCAGTTAGAAGGGCAAAAATCAACAAGGCAAGAAACAACAAATGTTGGAGAAGTTGTAGAGAAAGAGGAACCCTCTTACACTGGTAGTGGGAATGCAAATTGGTGCAGCCACTTTGGAAAACAGTGTGGAGGTTCCTCAAAAGATTGAAAATAGAACTACCCTATGACCCAGCAATTGCACCATTGGGTATTTCCCCCAAAGATACAGATGTAGTAAAAAGAAGGGCCATATGCACCCTAATATTCACAGCAACAATGTCCACAATAGCCAAAATGTAGAAAGAGTCAAGATGCCCTTCAACAGACGATTGGATTAAGATGTGGTCCATATACACAATGGAATCTTTGATGTAATTGATTTTTATCAAATTAAAAAATAATCAGTGTCTTAGATGAAACTTGATACGTATGTATCAAGATACATATGACAGCTAACAACTTGGATGACAAATGTGGTAAACTTGGAAAAATTAGAAAATAGCCAACAAAAGTCAACTAGGAGTGATTACTCGCAAATATATTAATGACAAAAAATTCATAATATATATGATTGAAAAAAGGCTGGCTTGGAGGAAGTATGCCTGAAGATTACCTAACAGAGAGGACTATAAAGAGAAATAAGAAACACAAACCTAAATGTGAAATATATACATGACTTGATAACATCTACAGTTATTAAGAGTTGTTAATTTAATAGTATTTCTTTTTTAAACATTTATTTATTTATTTGGCAGAGAGAGAGAAAGAGAGAGAGAGATCACAAGTAGGCAGAGAGAGAGAGGGGGAAGCAGGCTCCCCGCTGAGCAGAGAGCCCAATGTGGGGCTCCATCCCAGGACCCTGCGATCACGACCTGAGCAGAAGGCAGAGGCTTTAACTCACTGAGCCATCCAGGATCCCCAATTTAATAGTATTTCTGATGGTTTCATCGATGAAATTAAACCAGGATTGGAAAAGGACCCTGGTCCAATGTCCAAATACCAAAATAATGGCCAAACTAGAAAACACAAAAGATCAATGTTAAAATTCTTATATTTCAAACTCCCGAAAAAGTTCTTCAAGTTTACTATGCATCATTTAATAACCATAATTTAAATGATGGTTTTTAAACAATTACTTAATGTTATAAAATGGAATATAGGAAAAGTCAGCTCTTAAAGGTAATTGCATGTTCCTATTTTTAAAACATGTTGTAGGCTGACATTTATACAAGCTTTCTTCCATATTTCATACCTTTTCTTCAGTGCATTTCAATACTTTCACTTTATATGGTATGTTGTGGTAGAAACTTAGTTTTTTTTTTTTTTTTAAAGATTTTATTTATTTATTTATTAGGAAAGAGAGAGAGTGAGAGAGAGCATGAGAAGGGAGAAGGTCAGAGTGAGAAGCGGACTCCCCATGGAGCTGGGAGCCCGATGTGGGACTCGATCCCAGGACTCCGGGATCATGACCTGAGCCGAAGGCAGTCGCTCAACCAACTGCGCCACCCAGGGGCCTGAGACTTAGTTTTTAATGCTCTCAAGCTGAATTGTAGTGATTTGTCTTCATAAATAGGCCAAAGTCATAAAAGGCATGATTTAATGCATTTTCTAAACAACATATGACATTATATAATTAAATCTTAAGTAACTTAATGCATAAACACTGTGATTTAATGTGCTACAGAGTACTTGTGTAAAACAACACAGTAAAGTTTCATTAAAATCTATTGTATGGCTTTAAGTGTCCTAAGCCCAGAGTTTATTGTACAGTAAGTAGACTTGAAATATTACCTTTGAGAGAAATTTAGACTTACTTCATGTTATTCTAAATAGTATCCAAAGTATGGAAACAGGTATTTGGAATTTGGGAGGTGTCCAGGTAGGTAGTGTAAATAGTAACATAACATTTACAAACATGCATACACAAACCCCATCACGTTGTACTACTTATTTTATAAAAATGTTTTATTTGTACAGAGCATGTTTATCATGTGCAGCTCTAATAAAAGCTAGATAGAGTAGGGAATGATTAGAGGGCTAGTTTCTGATTTTTCTGTGAGGAATTTTTAGGAGGAAATAGCTTAATAGCACATGGTAAAGTTCCTGTTATTTTTGGTAAAGTCAGATCAGAAAGCAGCATATAAATGCTTTCTATATATTTGGATTTAGAAATAACATAGATTATATCCTTATCATAGACAATAATATATTTAGAGTTGTGGTTCTCAGTTTTTATTAAATCCATACTCCTCCTTCTTTCTATATCTCATATTTATAATCATAAAAATCTTCTTTCCATTCCCTAGATTTTTATATACTTCCTTCTCCTCCAATCTAGCTTAAGAAACACTAATTTAGAACATGATTTTGAAAACAGTGACTCAGTTTTTCTTTTGGGAAACACCTTGCCCTCTGTTAGTCCATATGGTTTGGTTGAGCTAATTCCAATCTAATCTAGAGAGAGGAGTCACTCCTGGATTTTTTTTTAATACCTAGCTGCAGTTCAGAGATTGATACATTCAGTAGTAGGTACATAAGATTCAATTCCAAGAAGGACTTTGGCATAAACTTTTAGAAAAGGCTATTTTTACTTAGTTATATTCTTTGTAGGATTGCTTTCTGTTCGGATGGTGTAAGGCTGGAAATGTCAGCTCTCACAATATAGAGAGGTCACACTTAAAATACAGCTATTGCAAAATGAAGCTGCGCTAAGTGTTGGAAAATGATGAAATGCTGATCATATTGTTTGAACCTCTGGGTCTAACCATGCCTGAAGCTAACGTTTTTTTCTGAAATTTTCAGTCATAGAAAATATCAAACCCTTCCCCCATTTTTCTTGTGCTTTAATGAATTGATTTGGCTTTCCTCTCATTGCAACCAAAACATCCTGACTAATACAGATAGGACTCATGGAGATACACATATTGCATTAATTAATTATTTACTTATCTGTTTGTCACGCTCTCTCTCTCTCTCACGTGCACACACACACACACACATATATGCAATGCAATATAATTTTCCTCCAGCTTGTTACCTCTTTTATCCACAAGCTTTCTAGCAACATGAAAATGGATTATATATTCAATAACCATTATATAAATTATTCTTGAAGCACAAACAATTACTTTCTTCATATTGGATACTAACAATCATGTCCTTTTAAACAAGTGTAGTTAGCTTATTACCATGTTTACCTACAACTTCTTTATCGCTGAAGCTGACAGTATTCTTTTGTGTTCAGTTTATGATTCTCCTCTTAATTCATAGTGTAGCTGTGGCTTGGCTGTTTTATTTTCTTATCCTCTCTCTTTCCAACTGAGTTTCTGTTTTTGAGATGTTATTGACTTCTAGCTCCTTTACCTTGCTCATACCTACTATATCCCTTACTGTGAATCCTTAACTTACACCTTTGTCACAGCTGCTCCTTTGCTAAGCCCCTCCCTCCTCTACCAGTTCTTAAAGCACCTTCCAGGAGGTACATGTATGAAAGGAGTTTTGTGGACTATGATATTTGGATTTCTTAGCACGGTGTGCCAAGGACATAGCAGACATTCAATACTTGTTTATTGAATTAATATAAACTCAACTTACTAAAATAGCATTCTAGATTTCCAAGAAAATTAATGCTGTTTCAGAGCTGCCTGATTTATGCCCAGAGAGCAGATTAGACAAGGAGAGAAGTGAGCTTATTAATCTTCCTTTCAACATATAGTTAATTTTGATGATGCCTGTTAATCACTCGCTGCTGTTCAGAAGGTAGTAGCAGCCATGTCTCTCTTTTTAATGAGGTTAGGTCTTCCTACAAATGCTCTAGGAGCTAAACAATGAGACTTCAAATGTTGGTAAGCAATTGTTTAACTTTTAGCACAAGTTCCTGTACTATTTTATCCATTTTTAAAAGGTTTATGAGACTCCGTGGAGATTATTAGGGAGAAAAGGCGGCCATACTTTTGGTGTTGTAATATTGCTGCATTCTCTATTTCAGATCCTCTCCCACACTCATTGCCCAGGTTCTGCCCTTACAGAGACCTCTAATGGCCCAGTTCCTCATTTCCCTCAGTCATTATTCCCTCTCACTGCACTGGAGTCCTTCCTTGTTTAGAATTTTTGTTAGTCACCTTTCTACCGTCCTAATGCCCTGGATTGCCTGTGCCTTCAACCTCTAGCCACATCTGCTGTATCTGGATCCAGTCCTGGCCAGTTTATCCTTTTTTATGTTCCTGAGGCTATAGAATATCAATAGAGAATCATTAGCAAGTGTTGATTTGACACGCTCTGGCCTCTAATTTACTTTTTAACTCACTGTGAATAGCAAGACTGTTTTTAATTCATCTATCAATTTCCTAGTAAAAATTTTTCTAAATTTCTGATTGCTTTAATCCTTTAATCTCATTCCGCCAGCCCCAATATTGTCAGATAGCCTTAACTTGGTTCACAAAAGGATAGAGACTGTCACTTTAATGGCACCTTTGCCCATCTTCCCTCTTTACTTCTCACAAGTATCCTCTCTTGATACTCATCTTACTTCCTTGTGCCCTTTTGTGTGGAAGTTGTGTCCTGTCCTCTTTTTAAGGCTAGCTGCAATCCATTTGCTCCTCTAAGAGCCTACTTACTCATTCTTCTCTTAATCTATAGCATCTTCAATCTTTTCATCATCAAACTTTTCTTTTCTGAAACCTGCAAATGTGCAAAGATCTCACCTCTCTTTTACCATTGCCAAAATCTGAGATTCAGAACTAGTAATCGTCTCTTCCTAATTATGTACTCTAAGCCACTATTTACTTAGCTTTGGTATTTGAGTCTATGAAACCCTTTCTTTAAATTCACCTACAGGGTCCTAATTGCCAAATCCAACAACTTTTTCCATTTTACTCTAAGAGCATTTTGCTTCCTCTAACATGTTGTCTTGTCATGAAAATTCTTTCTACCTTTGCTACAACATCCTAAGAATCTCGTTTTTCTTATCAGTAGACTCTGCCTGCCACTCCCCATTCCCATGTCTACTTTATTTTCACCTTACATCTGCTTGGAGCCTAGTATGCTAATGTGTGAGTCATCTTTTATAATGCTGGTTTATTATGACTCTATGATGCTTGAAAACCAAGATGGGGTCTTAACATCACAGCCAGGCAGATAAAGGCATCAATCTTCATCTTTCCTACTCACCCTACTTACCTTATCTCACCCAATTTGGCTACTACTCCATCTCAACACGGATTCCATGCTACCTCTAAACTAATTTGCTCACTTTACTAAAATACAGGGCTTCTTCCTTTTTGCCAGCTAAAATTTCTATGACTGGGAAAAAATACTCTTAGAAGCTAATGATTTCCAAACGTGTATGATGAACAGAAACATTAACTCACTCTTGCTTTCTTTGAAATATTTCCTTGCTTTGATGGGAAAGCTAATATTTATTAACTTCCACATGAGATATCCACAGAATATCGGTCTGTGGTGTTGAATATCTAAAGCGTGTCACCACTGAGCTAGGTTTAGGGATGACCTGAATGAAAAAACAGGCTCTACTCAGAAGGACCTCAATGCTGGCCTGTGCATTAAGCCTAACTTTAGCTCATATATGAAAACTTTCACTAGTTTATATATGGTTCCTTTTTAAAAGTTAAAATATTCTTTCTAATGCGAGATAAGTAGATGTTTTATTAGTATTCCTAAAATCATGGCAAGATATTTTTTTCTTACCCAAATCAGTGACACTTTTGGTTCAGCATGTGAAATTCAATTATTTTCCATGATGTATTGCCACTTAATCCAATTCTAGAATATGGACAAATCCATGTTAGTGAGTTTATAATTACTTTATGACTTACTAAGTTACTATATCAAAATCATATCCATTTCTATTTAAAGGTTTCAACAAAATAATCATTTATATTGAAAAGAAAATATGTTAGATACATATTTACTCTATTACTGATGAAAACATAAATACAGAGTCCTTCAAATGAATGTTTACTCAAATACACAGGAACCAATTTTTCCCTCTTTAATTGATTATTATTGGTTTCAGGTGTTATGCTATGTTAAATATGTAATATTACATCATGGCATCACATTCATAGAGAAATGGGGACACTCTATCTGTGTGCTAGATACCAGGCAATTTTTTATAAATGCTTCCAGTGTCTTGCATGTCTCAGTTTAAATGTGTGTACACTGTCACTTTTGGGTTTCTCCAACATATTTTATAGTTCATAATCATCATTAACATGAGTAATGTGAATAGCAAGAAAAGATGAAAATTTTCCTTATAATTCAGCTACACTTCTTTGTGAATAATCATTATTAATTTATCTGATGAATTCAAATGATTTAAAATAATGTTTTTTATATGGTTATTTTATATACAGTAAACTAGCTTCTTACATTTTCTTGCATTCTTTCAGTTACATGAGGCTGAGTAAAGAACACGTTTTATGTATAGTACATATTATATGTTATATATGTGTATATAATTGGCTTTCTCTTATACTACTCTTAAGGAAATTGTCAAGATTAGTTAGTTAGTTTGTTTGTTTATTTACTTATTGCCAACCAGAGCTAGTTTTAATATCAGTAAAGTTTGCTGGGGCACCTGGATGGCCCAGTCGTCAGGTGTCTGTCCTCGCCTCAGATCATGATCCCAGGCTCCCCGCTCAGGGGGAAGCCTGCTTCTCCCTCTCCCACCCCCCCTGCTTGTGTTTCACCTCTCACTATCTCTCTCTCTGTCAAATAAATAAATAAAATTCAAGATTAGTTTTAAATGAACTATGTCTTCCCATGGAATGATTTAAAAGTCCTAGTCTATTTCATAACAATATATTGAGATATTTCCCGTAATAACTCAGAAAGAAGTTTGAAAAGTAGCATCATGGGTCCTAAAGAATATGAAATATGGGTTCTTCTTTTTTCATACTATTTTGAGGTTGATGTTTGCCAACATACAAGTCATAAAACTTCATGGTTTGGCTTCTTTACCCTCCATTAATAAAAATATATTTGAGGATCATGAGGTCACATCTACTACAAAAATCTTCTACTCGCATCTTCTGTTTATGAAACTTTTGTCTTTCTTTTTGGTATTGGATTTGGAAGATACGTGAACTTTATGGCCTTTATAAAGTCTAAGGTTCCAATAGTTATGCTTGCTTTATCAGCCTGTGGTCCTCTGGGGTATAAATTTGACTTCAAAGACAATTTGATGCAAGAGACAGGTGAAGCCTTCCTGTACTGCAATAGCGATGGGTTTGGGTGTTGCTGCTTCACTAGAGGTCTGATTGCCTACCTTGCATCCTACATAACTGCTTTTTTATTTTTAACTGAGAGTCTATTTCCCTTGATATGGAACTCTTTTGGACAACATGTCCTCTGTCCTGAACCCAATATCATTTCTTGTATGTTAGGGATCTAACGAGGTATTTCTAGGATGTCTGAAAATTCCCTCGAGCATAAAATCTTTGAAATTACTACTTCTCCTAATAGGGACATAATGTGAATACATGATTAAAAGCTTGGTCCTGTTTTTGAAAATTCTAAATACATACACCGAAAAGATAAGAAAATGGTGTTCAAGGCTGATTGTCCATTCTTTCCTGTACACTGAGCTAACTCAGAAGAATAGCTAATACTTTCCATTCTGTTCACAGAACATGCTACCCTCTGCCCAGGTCCCACTGAACACAAAGGGCTAACAGGCTACTAGCCTGCTCCATGGTTTGGTATGTTTTTACAGTTACACTACTGGTTGGTTTATATGCTTACAACAGTGTCTTCCCAAACTGATTGTGTCGATTATTACTATAATTATGTAATTTACTTGATAATCTATGAGTTAATGTAGTGTGAGTGTGAAAAGAGAGTTGTTTCCATGATAACTAATTAGCATGCTCTGGAAAGGCTTGATAAAGGTGAATTGCTAAAAATACTGTGTTTGCTGTCAAATTAAGTGTGAGTAAGCCCAATATAAACAATGGGAGTATAAATTATTAAAATATAAAAATTTGGTTTTGGATAGTATTTTAAAATTCTTGCTTAGAAGATTCTATGTAGAAATTGCCTATAATGATTTATATGGATGATTAATGAAAGAAGGAAAAAGGGGAATTACCATCAGCAGATCCATATATTTATTAAGAAAAAAGCCTTGTCCTATATCAAAATATTATATAATGAGTGTGGTTTATTTTTCATGTAAAATGAAATATTGAAGATGTTACATAGTTTTTCTTTGATTTATACACTTTCTCTTTGATTTCCTACTTTTTCAATTACCTGACCAATCCCTGTTCTAGATAGCATAAAACCTTTATACTGTAAATGCTTTGGTCCAAGTAACTGTCCTTTGGTGGTTATTTTAACTTAGAATCCCCAATTTTGAGTAGAAAGCAAATTTTTTGCTTGGTCAAGTTGAATTTCCTTAGTGCACTGTATTCTTCTGCATGGGGCTTCTACTACTTTCCCAGCACCCCCCCCCCCTTTCCTGATCTGTCCAAAGCAACAGCCATATCTGACTTCTGACTACTTGGTAACGTGTCATAGACTTTATAATTTTGATCATATCATTTGGATTTGCCTCAACTCCCCTGCCCCCATCTGATCCATCCGCCTTGTCCATTAGCAAAGTGCTAACCCAATATTCAGGCTCAAATATTCATCTCCTCTGTAAAATCATCTCAATAGGGAACTCCCTTAATATTCCAGGAATACTTTGTTTTAGCACTTACCGCTCATGTTGCAAGATGATTTTTTTAATGTAGCATTTGTTTTAGCCAGAGTCTAAGCTCCTTAAAGGGGAGAGAAACCATGTATTGATTGTTTCTGTATCCCCAAATCCTAACTAATACTAGTTATTCAGTAAATGTGCATAGAATGAAGTAACAAAGAGATCAAATTTGTTTCAAATTGAACTAACAACTAGAATCTTCAGAGAATAAAGTCTCCTTCAGAAGCTTGTGAACTCCCTTGTCTTTCTACCTTAAGTTACCTCTTCTCTCTTTTCCTCTTACCCCATTCTTGAATTTGTCTCAACTTCTGTATCTCTCATTAATCCTAAATCCACTGTATTTCAATTTCAGCACCCACAAATTTATGGGAGATTTTAAAGAAGATGGTAAATAACTACTGGTAGGGAAGTCTAGAAGGAATTAAACTATCAGATGGTGGGCTTGACCATGTTAAATTTAAGGCTCCCTCTAGCACTAATATTCTGTGAGTTATCTTTCAGCAGGTACTAGTTCCCTCACAAATTTATGGTGACCTTCACATTACGCCATATGGACTATTATTCATTCTATTTGGTAACCATGACTCTCTTATGGAGTCTCTCTTTTATCATCTAATTAGTGACAAGTAAGAAGTGGGTAAAGTGCCCATTTACCATTCTACCTACCTCTTAATTAATCCACAGCCCAAGGAATGGGCTCTGTAGAATTGGAAGTTTGTCCTGGCAGATGGCTGGCCTTGTTTACATATCTCCACACTCTACTCTCTATTATCTGAGATTAGCAGAGTGATAAAACTTTGGGTGTGTGTGTGTTTCCCACTTTGCAACCATAATCTACATGAAACAGAAAAGACAATGTACTTCCAGTATATAAGGGAAGTAGCAAGAAGAAGCAGATTGAGAGAGATTCAAACACTCTGTCACATCTTATTGTCAAATATATTCAGATGGTTTGGGGTGAAGATAGTCCAGTGCATGTATCCCTATTACTCCTGAGTATAAAAGCTGATATTAGTAGATTCAATTTAGGATGAGCAGTTCTCTAGGATAAGGTAGAGACAGCAGGATCTTAAGTACTCAGGGGTGAATGCCAGTTTCGGTCACAAGTATTGCCACAAACTCAAAGATCTCCTTATCATCAAAGAATAGTAGCTTTCTTGTTGGTGGGTTATTTAATAGGACTAAGATCATGGAAATTACCTAGAGCCCAGTATTTGTAACAACCAATACTCAATTTCATGATGCCCTATATAGAATTCTGCTATTTCTGGCCAATGGATGATCATTTTATTTCTTTGCTGATTATTTACTAAAAATATGCTATACACTTATATTCTACCATGAGTAGTTAAAAACTCTGAAATCTGATTTTTTTGTGATCATATGTGGCTGATAATTTTATTTCTCTAAAACTACTTTGTTGGGAATAATTTGGTTTAAGATTTCAGAACAAAAAGTGGGGATTTAACCATATGACTTTCCACTGTATTTACAAAAACAAAGTTTCACTAAATGAGTTTATACTTAACTCTGAAATTTTAGCTTTAGTGGGACTTGAAAAAAACATTTTGAAATAGGTTTCGTGGAAATCTGGTTAATGCTAGCATCGCAAATCATGTATGTAAGGGTGTGTGTGTGTGCACTTGTGTGCACATGAGAGAGAGACCTATGAATAAGAAACAAAATGTAGTAGATCAACCATCTATAAGGTCAAACAGGACACAGACTAGAAACAAATGAACACTTTCAAAACTTAACAAAAATACCAATTGAGGGTATGTGGGCTAGAAGCACAGCTACATCTTTTAACCACACAAAATTGCATTTCATTTCAGGTTCCTGTCAAACAAAGATACATATATCAGACACTTAAAACGAAAACTGATATTCATACCAGCTGTTGGATGAAGGCAGGCAACAATCCTCCTTAAGTTGAGCAGTTTGCAGTGTCTGTAATCTGCAGTCAGCTGTCACTGATTTAACTTTATGTCCTTGAAATAGAGAGTGAAGCACCCTGGTAGATAAAATTAATTGATAAAATTTAAGTATATGATTTAATCCACAAAAATGAGTCACATGGAAAACAGAAATTGATATATATTTGTAACAAAATTACCCCTTGGCTCATTGACAGCAGGAAGCAAAATAATTCTGGGATTGAGAGGAATTCAGGTTAGAGTTGAGGGACTTTGCCAGTTACACAATTACCTTGTGGTCTGAAGGGGTCAGTGTCTTGCCCTAGGCAATGCTATCACTCTCAAGTATTCCAAAGCCTTAAACAATTCACTCACTTTCCTTCCAAAATTGTATGCATAGATGATAATCCAGGGGAACTGGGGAGCTTCAGATGCCCTATTATTAATATCTGACATGTGATATTTCATTCATAAAGTAATGACTTTGGTTCTTTGGACGCTCAACAAGAAACTAAAACAAATGTGACTACACTTTATAATAAGCGACAAATCTCTTCTTGCTCCCTTTTGGTATGCATTGTGATATCATTAATCAGTGCTATACTCCTGATAATAAATTGTGATGTTCCTAAGAATGCAAAAATACATTATTCTTCTGTTGTCCAGTATTCTGTATGCCATACTCTTAGTTAAAAACAACTGAAAAGGTCTAAGAAAGGCATTTAGTTTAAATTCAGTTATTCAACTATTTTACTTTTGAGACCATCACGATTACCTTGGGATCTCATTAAGAACTGTGAAGATTGCTTTGTCATTTGTCTATTGTCCCTCGAAGGAAAATAAAATTCCTTCTTTTTGATTTTGAATCTGTAGTCTAGGAATGTTTGTTTTTTTCAATCTATATATTATGAATATGCATATTTGCCTGTTCTAGTATCCACTGCAGATGATGGACATAAAAAGGGAGGAAAAATTATGTCCATTTGATCCACTTCCTAATGGGAACATTATCCATCTGTTCTTAATAGACTGTAATCAGCCCTATTTATTTTTGATTTTTTTCTAAAAGAAATTGACAAAGACAAAATAAAAGATACATTTAGGATTTGAGAAAAATAGCTTCCTCATCATGAATCTCTACTAGATCTAATTTGTACCATGTCACAGATCACATCATGAAAGCAATATCAACAGATTAAAATAATACTCGTACAATCTGCAATCAAAACAGAAACAGTTGGCATTTGATGTGTGACACTCATGTTTTCCAAGTGTATTTTTAAAGTTGGAGTAATAGTAATATCTGCTTACTAAAAAAAGTAAGATGGATTTGTATGTAAAATAAGGCTTAGGATGTGTTTTCTTTTGTACCACACCCCAGGCTCTGTTCCTAGAGAAACTATATTCAACACTTTCAGCTATTTTATTCCTGATATCCACCCCATATTTCTATAGTAAGTGGTTTATGTATGTGTATGTTCTTTTTCTTTTAGTATTGTCCCAACACTGGTGTATCATTGTATTCGATTAAATATACAGTTTTTATGTTAATGATTATATAAAATCTGTTAACTGTGTGTCAGGTAGCATAATCTGCTACTTTCCTGGTATTATACATTTTTTTTGAAAATTGCCTTTTTACATTTTCTCTCTAATTTCTTTCAAACTCTTCAGTGGAACTGTGAAGCTCCTCTTAAGTACCTTTATTCACACAGTAAAATATATCAGATAATCTTTCACTTTCTTTTTTTTTTCTTTAACTAGGCGACATCTGACTTGTCTCAGGACAAGTAGCCCTCCTCAGGACAGTAGCCTTCCCAAGCCCACTACAGGCCTGAGGTGACTTGCGCTACACAACTTCAGGGAGTGCATTTACACAGACTGTGATGTGAATGGCAGAATCTCTCTTTTGCCTTTGAATCTCTCTTTTGCCATTTGAATCTCTCTATTGCAACCAAGTTGTATAATGCAGTGACTCCAAGCTTCCTTGGACACCTTATCTACTTGTTCGAAACTATGCTAGTTGTTTCCCAGGCCTGATGCATGACTGTTGCCCTGGGTCTTTACCATTATAGCGATATGCCTTTTACCTCTCTCTGTGTTTTCCTGGATTTTAGGTTTTCACTGCTTGAAGAGGTTCTCTACATCATTTTAGTAGGGCTCTTCTCTAGTAGGTTCCAGAAAGCATGCAAATGATGCAAAGCTTGCATGTTTAACAATTTTTCATTCTACTCTCCCACTTACTTGATAGTTTAGTTGGTTATGAAATCATAGTTTGGAATGTTTTCCTCAGAATTTTGAAAGGTATTCCCCTCTAATGATGGTGAGAATTGCTGTGTTATATTTTATCTCAATCCTTTCTGTATAACCTTTTAATTTTTTCTATGGAAACACTTTAAGCCAAATATTTTAGAATTTTATGATAATGTGCCATAGGATGGTAATTTTTCAATCCATTGTGGTTGGTATTTGTAGTCCCTTTCAATGTGGCAATTAACCTTCAGTTGTGGGAAATATTATTTCTTATATAATTCCCTTCCTCCTTTTTTTTTTTTTTAACCTAGATCTCTGGCTAGGTAAATGGTTGACTTCTTGCTCCAACCTTCTAATTTTCTTATCCTTTCTTCTTATTTTCCAACTTGCTCATTCTTTCTTCCCTCTTTTTGCAAAGTAGACTCGAGTAAATCTTTCAGTTTCTATTGAAACTTGTATTTTGGGATGCCCAGGTGACTCAGTTGGTTAAGCTTCTGCTTTCAGCTCAGATCATGATCCTGGAGTCCTGGAATTGAGTCCTGCATCAGGCTCCTTGCTCAGCAGGGAGCCTGCTTCTTCCTTTGCCTGCTCCCGCTGCTTGTACTCTCTCCCTCACAAATAAACAAATAAATAAAAAAACAAACAAACTTATATTTCATCTGTTCTGTTCTAACATTTCCATATATTCTTTGTTTTTTATACCCCATTTTCTTATTTTGAGGATGAAATAGCTTCATTAATCTCTCAAATAATGGTTGTTTTTTTCTTTTTTGAAATCTCATTTCATTGTCTCTGTTTTTGCCAAGTTCCTTTTATCTGCTGTCTCTTTTTCATGTTGAGAGCTTTTTTCAAATCTCTTTTGGTTCCTGGCAACCATTCAAAGGTAGGAGTGGTGACTGAAAATCTGATGGGAAACTTTATGGTATGTATGTGGAGTAAGTGTTATTTACAAGAAGTAGATCTAACATAGATCCAGAGATTTGTTGTGAGGCCCCTGAATGTCTCATTGACCTCTTTTCTGATCATATTCTCCAGAGATTAATTCATTCTATTGCTAGAGTGGTAGCATGATGATGGTTTAGGAGGGAGAGAGGCCTGGAGACTCATTGTTCAGTATATAGAATTTAACTTTCTTCTCTATTTTAGTAATAGAATTTAAGTTTATTCTCCTCAGCTCTGCCTTCAACAAGCTTTTAGCCTCTCTGGCCAATTTCTTCAAAGACCGAAACTCTCCATCTCTTTATAAAGAGAATAGTTGCCTGCCTGTCTAGGGTAGGAGTTTGGACTTGAGGAGAGGGGTTGTCTGAGGGGAAGCATTGTAGTGTATACACTTCTGGCTTTTAGCCTACTACTCACCAAATTCTACATTTGCAGAGGCTTCCTAAGGCTCTCCAGAATTCTGCAGCATAAACTGGCTTTATTTCACTGGTGTGCCCCACTGCATATGCTGACATTTTAGTTTTCTGCACTCAATTAAGTGTGTTACAACTCATTCACTTCCTTTCCACATCCCAACATTTGTTGACATACATTGCCTACTGTTTCCTCATTTTATTCTCCTTTTGTTTTAAAACTTTATTTTCTTGTTATCATCATTTTGGTAGGGGCTCAGAAGGGAGTAAACATAAATACATGTGTAAAATCTACCATGTTGTACAGGAAATTCTCTAATAGAATTTTATTTATCAGAGAAATTGCCTTATTGAAAATATCTGTGTGTTTATATACAGAATATTTTTACTATGCTAAAAATCCTCTGAGCTCTATCTATTCATCCCCTCTGTCCAAAGCTCTGGGAATCACTGATTTTTTACTCTCTCCTTTTTCAGAATATTATATAGTTGGAATCATCCAGTTTATAGCTTTTTCAGATTGGCTTCTTTCACTTAATAATATGCATTTAAGTTTCTTCCATGTTTTTTCATGGGTTAATAGCTCATTTCTTTTAAGCACTGAATAATTTTCCATTGTCTGTAGGTACCTAAGTTTATTTATCCATTCACTTAATGAAGGACATTTTGGATGCTTCCAAGTTTATGCAATTGTGACTAAAACTGCAATAAATATTCATGAGCATGTTTTGTGTGGACATAAGTTTGCAGCTCCTTTGGAGAAAGACCAAACAAATGATTAATTTTGTAAGAAACTTCCAAATTGTCCTTGAAAGTGGCACACTTTCATTTTATATTCCTGTGAGGGGTGTATGAGAGTTTCCAGGGCTTCACATCCTTACCAGCATTTGGTCTGTCAGTGTTCTCATAGAGTACCATAAACTGTCCCAGGAAGTGGGATGCCGGAGGGCAAGAATGACAGATGTTGGATTTTATGCCCATTTAACTGAGAGACAGATCTATGCTCAAAATTACTTTGATTTAAAGAATGTGAATAAATTTGATAATCTTTATATATCTGTTTTATGGGTGTTGTTCATGCCCTTTTGTGACTCTAACAGATTAACGGAAACTTGGTGACTTAATACAAATTTATTATGTTACAATTCTGAGGTCAGCAGTCCTAAAATCAAGGCATTAATAGGGTTACATTCCTTTTAGAGACTCTACAGGAGAATCTATGTCTTTGCCATTTCACCTGCTAGGCAGTCTACACTCCATGCTTCTTATTCCCTTCCTCCGTTTTCAAAGCCAGCAGGGTAGTATCTTGAAATCTCTCGGGCGCCTGGGTGGCTCAGTTGGTTGAGCAACTGCCTTCGGCTCAGGTCATGATCCCGGAGTCCCGGGATCGAGTCCCATATTGGACTCCCGGCTCTGCGGGAAGTCTGCTTCTCTCTCTGACCTTCTCCCCTCTCATTCTCAGTCTCTTGCTCTCTAATAAATAAAAATCTTTAAAAAAAAAAAAGAAATCTCTCTTTTTCTGTGAACTTCCATTGTCACATCTCCTTCTCTTATTGTCATGTCCTGATAAACCTCTGTGATTATCCTGGGTCCACCAGGATAATACAGAATAATCCCTAACTCAAGATCACATCTTGAAAGTCCTGGTTTCAAGGACAGTATGTTATACTGTAAGATAACATATTCATAGGTTTTAGGGAATAGGATGTGAATATCATTGCTGAAGACATTATTCTGCCACCCACATGAATTGAAAACATTTCATACAAATGCAATTTGGAACAGAAGAATATAATTTTAACTCAGGGAGAAGACCAAAAACAACCAAACCACAAATAAATAAGGGTTTATAATTCATAGTTGAAATATTTTATTACATTTTATTATGAAATAATCCCATGTTCATTGTGGCTCATCCAACTAGTAAAGAAACAGTACATTTATACTGTTTCTTTACATATATATATTTATATAAAACATATATGTTATATATATATATATATATATATATATATATATATATAACATGAAGTAAAATTAACTTAAAATTCTAAGGCCCATTGACAATCACTATTAAAATTGGGTGTTTATATTTCCAAATCTTTGTCTTTCAAAGAGGAATGTCAGTCCATGAACACAATAATGAAATCTGCTACATGCTTCAATCACATTGGTAGATTGCATGTTTCTTTGATGAAGATCCAAGAAATGATTAGTTTCAGGTCAAGTTCTGTATGTCTGTTATTCTAAATAGTTGATTATTTCCTGTTTTATTGACTCGCTATGAATGTGAAATGCCAATTTAACCATCTACTTTTGGTGGTTATTACTTATCTCTTATTAATCATCTACCTATTTATTTATCTTAATTGAGGAAAAGACTATTGTTTAGAACGTCACTTGACTGAATCTTAATACCTTCTGACATGAACCTTCTTGGTATTCATGTCATTTTATTATTTTACCATAAATTTTATATTTAGATTTCATTCTATAGAACATCCTTTTGGAGTCTTCTAGTGAAGAATTCTTAGTATTCAAGATTTGATATAATAGAAAACAATCCACTGAATGAAAAATGAGCTAACAGAATATATTCCTTGAAAGACTAGCAAAATAGCTGCAACTGTGCCAAGACAGATGAAGAAAAAAAGTTTAAATAAAATCTGTTTTAAATAGAATATAGACATAAGGTAGCATTTTAAACAACAAAGCCAAAAGTTGACATGAAATGTAAGGTTTTCTAGATGTAAATGTATAATTAATGGTCCCACTGTATATTGAATTAGTAGTAGGAACCAACTATCTGAAAGGGGTACCAGGCTTGAAGAGTTTTATGAATAATTTTATTCAAAACTCAAAAAACAGCAAATCTTTTCTTGAACAAACAGTCCTGTTATTGACTATCTCCTTTTATGTAGGTATTAATACCAGGGATGCAAGAATAATTCAACAGATCAAGGTGTTTTTCTATACAGAGTAAGAGCAAACAAGTGAACACTTCAATTGACGTAGGAAACAATTTGATAAAATTCAACATTTGTTCATGATAAAAATCTAACATATTAGGAATAGAAATGAACATTCTTCATCTGATAAAATTTCGCATTAAAATCATTTAAAAGTATAACTAATGATGAATAAATAGTATGATGTTACTTTTGGGACATGGAAACAATGCTTTTATTTCTTCTACTTTTGAAAATAAATGACAAGTTGATATAAGAAAGATAAAGGTAAAAATAAAATATAGCAGCTTTATTATTAACAAGGATTTTTAGAGAACTTGGTTTATGTATGCAGCCACATTAGCTTTCTGATTCTTTTCTCCTGTTTTGAACTTGTTTCCCAAATAGAAACGCTCCTCTGCCTATCTCAATGTGAGTACTGCGTAGATGACCAAAGAACCCAGGATTCCAAAGGTTAAGTGGTTTTGAGGAAAATTACCCCAGAAGGGGATGATTAGAGCATGCTTAGTTTCTTATCCTGAACTTAACAGTTTGATGAATTAGTGGCAGTAGCCGCATGGTATTGTAAACTTGGAAGTCTATGGAAATGTGAGAAATGAGTAATAAAGTAATACCTTAATAGTTTTTATTGAAGCCAAAAACAAGCTGATGATTCCTACATTATATATGCTATTTGATATTGTACTACAGAACCAGGACAATAGACTAAGTCATCAAAAATAATAGTTTAAGGAAATGAAAGAAAGATACAAAGATAACAGGTGCAAAATCAAGTAAAATAAATAAGAAGTTAGAAACAGTAAGATGATTCCATAAAGTTGCCAGGTGTAGTATGAATACTGAAAAAAAAATAGAAGAAAATTGTATAAAGGGATAAAAGAAAACTCGAAAACTGGAGAAATGTGTTACAATTATTTATGAGAATATATATTTTATCAAGGTGACAGTTCTCCTTCAAGTCAATCTACACATTAAATGCAGTACCAATTACAGTCCAAAAATAAACTTTCCTGTGTAAATTTACAAACTGATTTAAAAATTTCTGTGGAAGAATAATCATAAAATACTAGTTCAATAAGAAAATTAAGAATATGGAGATTAGTTGATAAAACAGAGTAGGAACTCAGGAACAACCTGTGGAACTCATGGAAATTTGATGTATTTGATATGAAGTAAAGGAAGAGAGGCAGATTATTCAATAAATGGTGTTAATACAATTGCTTTTCATGTGAAAAAGAAACATTACTACACTATGTACAAAAAGGAATTATGTAAATTATAGAACTAATGTAAAACATAAAATTTTAAAACAATTAGAAGAGATTATGGGTGGACCTTATACTTTTTTGTAGGAAAATATTAAAAATATCAAATATAAATGGAAAATGGATAGGTATATGTATTTCAAAATTTTAATAGTCTGAGAGTATATTTCAACATAAATGACAAAAGATTACAATTAAAATTTTGTGCATTTTCATGGGCCTCTGAACCCTTTGAAAATTATACAAAATTGCAAATTATGTTCACAGGCATTTTATCAGTCTGTAAAATGGGTGTATGACCCCCAAATTAATTATAAGAAGCACTATTTTAGGCAATCTGTACTAAACTATGCACGTATTCACATATACTCAGGAGAGCAGGAGAGTGCTCTTTAATCTATTTGTTCCCCAAATTCTAACATTTTTTGTCACTTGTCTTGGCTCTTCCACTGGTCCTTGGCTTTTAGACTCAATACATGTATACCACTCTCCCTTTTAGGAAGAATTTGACTGACTTTTTTTTTTTTTTTAAAGATTTTATTTATTTATTTATTAGGAAAGAGAGAGAGTGAGAGAGAGCATGAGAAGGGAGAAGGTCAGAGTGAGACGCAGACTCCCCATGGAGCTGGGAGCCCGATGTGGGACTCGATCCCGGGACTCCGGGATCATGACCTGAGCCGAAGGCAGTTGCTTAACCAACTGCGCCACCCAGG
>CM052809.1:71803280-71894147 GCA_028533885.1 Nasua narica
TGACTGACTTTTTAAAGGTGTACCTGTTAATGATAGTCTAGAAAAGATAGCTGTTTCCCTCAGGTTTGCAATAGAGCTATGGTGAGGTCATTCCCTCTGAGAATTAGAAATTAGGAGCAGATATATCTGATAGCTATACCTGATAGTTTAAGTGTTAAATTCAAATTTCCTATGAAATTAAAAAAAGTATAACTGTACTTTTTTAGTATAAGTATATCCTATGAAATATTTTGAACATACTTCTAAAAATGTGTGGCTTATGTGAAATTCAAATTTAATCGGTATGATACATTAGCAATCCTACTCTTCTCTGGTGTAAAGATTCTCACCATTGCCTACTCCTAAGTAACTTGGGTAACACCAATGTGTCCATTCTTTGCAACATAAATAGGAATTTTATGAATATTGTTCTCTGACCCAGAAAATGATTCAATCCTGGAGTCCTACATTAAATTTATTGCAGAAGACTAAAATCATTCATCATTCATTAAATTTACCTTCCTAGGTGATTAAAAAAACAAACAAAAAACCCCCGTGATTTAGTTCACCAAGATTACCAAAAATATTCAAATCATTTAAAACTGTAATTTGAGTTAAGTTTGTAAAACACCAAGAATCCTAGATTTACAGATTCTCCTTGAGAATGTTTCTTCTCTCACCTTTACCCCTCATCTCCCCACACATACACAGTTATTATCTCCAAGTCTCTTGTTTGACTTTCAAGTTTTATGTTCCAAATACATTTTAGGTGTGTGTTATGCAGGAAATCAGGGAACTAATACATAAAAGCAAGCCTTAGAAAAATCTAGTCAAAATTGAAGAATTTAATCATATAATACCTTTTTTTTTGAGTACAAGAAATTTAAGTTTCCTTTTAAATCTATGATCTCTGTTCCATAGCATTTTAAAACATTGACTCAAATTATACTTATGTGATTAAATTATTTTGGCAATCTTGATGTTCTGTAGCATGATTTTGTATTTTCAGGTCATCCATGAAGGTAAATTTATGAATAATGAATAGTTATATATTTGAACTTAATAACTGTAAGAGTCCAGAGTGGGTGTGTTTTCTGGGACAATAGGAAACATGAATAATATGATGATTTAAGGTGAATTTTAGGAACTGTCATTTTATAATACAAAGACTAAGTTCAAGGATAGATGTTGTGGTCGGCAGAATAATGACTCCTCAAAGATGCTTGTGTTCTAATATGCAGAACCTATAAATATGTTATATTTCATACTAAGGAACAATTAAGGGTGCAGATGAAATTAAAGTTGATAATCAGTTAACCTTAAAATAAAGAAGTTACTTTGGATTTTCCAGTGGACTGAATATGTTCACAGGGGTTCTTCAAACTGTAAGAGGGAAGCAGAAGAGGAGTCAGAGTCAGAGAAATACTTGAAGATTATATTCTGCTTGTTTTGGAGATGGAGAAAGAAGGCATAAGTCAATGAGCACAGGCAGACTGTTGAAGCTAGAAAAAGGAATGGAAAACAAATTCTCCCCTAGAACCTCCAGAAGAATGCAGCCCTGTAATGTCATTGGTGTTAGTCCAGTGAGACCCTTTTTGGACTTCTGACATTCAGAACTTAAAGATAATAAATTTGTGTTGGTTTAAGCCATTGCATTTGTGCTGATTTTCCACAGCAGTGATAGGAAACCAATACAAATATATAATTTATATAACACAAAAGAGTTTCAATTCTAGGCCAAAGTTTCTCTCTTCTAAGGTAGTGCATTGGGTTGGTATATTTACTTTTAGCCATCATTTATTGGGCTTACTATATGTGAGTACTTTGCTAATGTAATTTACATATTTTACTTCATTTTTTCCACAACCAATTAGGTCAGTTGTTATTATGCTCTCTTCATGGATAAAGAGACAGAGCCTCAGAGAGATGAATTCATATGCCCATCTTTGAAAAGCAAAGTAGATCTATCTGAATTTAAAAGCTATTAATTATTATATTACATCTTCATTGGTGGAAATAGCTAATGTGTGATATGCACATTGTTAAAACAATTTTTTTGGGGGAAAAGGATACACTATTCTCAAGGGCAGAAAGATTAAGGAAGATAATGGAAGAACTTTGAGTTAAAGTTTGCCTATATTATTTATAATGTGATCTGTGTAGATATTTCTAGAAAAATTTTTAAAGATTTTATTTATTTATTTGACAGAGACTAAGAGAGCACAGGCAAGGATGTGACAGAGGATGAGGGAGAAGTAGGCTGCATGCTAAGCAAGGAGCCTGATGTGGGGCTTAGTCCCAGGATACTGGGAATATGACCTGAGCCGAAGGCAGATGTTTAACCAACTGAGCCACCCAGGCACCCCTGGGCAGACGTTTCTAAAAAGACATTTTACGTGGTTTTCTGGTGTACTCATGCTGAAAGAGTTATATTTTACATGGGTTGAAAGTTGTGACTTTTCTTACTTCATGCTAATGTTGGCATTTTGTTATACATTTAAAAGAAAATTTGATATTAATTGAAGTTGTGACCTTAACTAATATTGGTTGTACTTTTGGTCCTGATAAAAATATGAGTTGTGAACATGGCACTGGAAGAGAAATTGATGAGCTAAGCAGTTCACAGGAGTAGCATCATATTGGCCTAAATGAAGTAAAACTTACTTTTGCCCAACATTAACTATATATCAGGGCTTGCTAATGAAACAAAAGATGTGGAATCTGCTTTACTAGTTAATTCTAAAATTCTCAGGTATTATTCTACTTTGTTTTATTACATTTAACTTTATTTTAAAACAATCGAGAATCATGAATAGAATGCCTTCTGTTTTATTCTTTGCCTTATTTCCTGCCTGAATGCAAAATCCCCTTCGCTGTTAGGGTTTGTCCCATCAACTCTTTTTCCCAGACAGAGAACTTAGTGGACCCACAGTTAATGCTGAATAAGTGTATGCAGTATTTAGATAAAGTTTATATTACTTATAACTGGTATTTCAGAAAGTGACTTGGGGGAAAAAGGAATTGACTGAAAACTAAGAAAGCTGTTAAGCTGCTCTGATAGACTTCTTTTCTTTTCTTTTCTTTTTTCTTCTTTTTATTAATTGAATATTGTGATAGTTTACTTTGCTTTCCTGTATCAAGAGCGATGTTTTGCATTTGATGGGTGATGTCTCTATCTTTACCAGAGTAGATTTCAAGAACTTTTTGTTTTCCAATTGAGGCCCAAATGCATCCCTACTATTTTTATGAAAGAAACTCACCTGATCTGGCTGAAGCAAAGAAAAATCACCTTACTGAAAAGTTCTAGAGTTAACTGTCTTCATGGGCTGAAACATTATCATTAGAATTGACTTTCTCCCATCTTTTAGCTCTATTTTCCACTGTGTTGACTTTAATCCCATGGGAGCATCAAATCCCTATCATCACAAAATCAGTTTCAGGGGAGAGAGAGCTTGCTTTCTAGGTTTTAGATCTTCTGACATAATTGGTTTATGTGAATCTTGTACCCTCCCTGAACCAGTTCTATGGGTGAGCAGTGAAAATTCTAAGTAGCTAAGCATAAATTATGCATTTCATTTGTGGGGACAGATTCAGCCTCACCAGATCCAAATAGAATGAGAGTAGTGTCATCATTATCGTAAGAAGTGGAGATGGATGCTAGGTTGGGAAACCAATGAACAATCATGAGGTCTTACTTTTCTAGACCCTGCTTTACAACCAAAGTGTGAGGAAAACAGTCACCCTTGATTATTTTGACAAATGGCATTGTGCATTCTCTTTGCCTGGTTAGGATGAGGTGAGTTTAGTGCTTCCTTTGAGGATTGTGGAAGTGACTTGACCCTTGTAAGAATAACAGTAACATCACTGATACCAGCTCAAATGAGACTAGTTCTCCATAGTCAAGTGAAAAGTTGCTGAACAGTGCCTATTCTAAAAGCAGATTACAATGAAAAATGACACACAGAAGAATTAAAGTAGCTGTTAATTTTAGATTCTTGCTAGTTTTAGTTACAAAGAAGGAATTAACTTCAGTTTAGGTAGGTAGCAGAAGAGAACATCTGCTTTCTTGACCTAGAGGGAGTGAAAATCAAAGTTTTGAGCCATTAAAATAGAAGAGTTGGGAATCCTGATTGAACTTCAGAGTAGATGAACAAGTACCAGAATATAGCTTTCCTAAAGATACATAGATGACTAGGTAGAGTTTTTTTGGACTGGTTAATGGCAGGATGGGTTTATTATTAATTGAGTGAAACCCTAAACATGTTCAGCTTCATATATAAGTACCATGTCATTTAAAATTATGAGTAACTTTCTTAGAAAAAGATTTGAGGAAATTGAGTTTGATAACTTGGATGACCATATATATTTACTCACTGAAGTGAACTTTTAATCAGTTTATTTTAAATGACAGTGCAATTGGGATCCAAGGAAATGAATCTCGTTTACCACTCACATTATCCAGCTAATTGAAGTCAAATGAGTCAGACTTATGCACTGCCTTTGGTGCTCTGATGTGTGTAGTTTTCTGGTTTGATTTCTAATCCGGAGGATTCATTCATGTGGCAATATGATGGGCTGAGAGCTCAGCCAGCTAACAGAAAAATGGCACACAATGTATATAAGAGACTCCTCTGAAATCCAGTTCAATGAAAGATAGTGTTTAGGGTTTCCTGAATGAATTACAGCCTGGTAAGATACTCCTATAAAAGCAGCGAAACTATTAGCATAGACAGTAGAGATGCTAGGCTGGAATGCTTTTATATGCCAATTTAATGTTTGTGATTATGCTGCACAGATTCAGTCCTTCATAAACCCATTTCTATGGCAACAGAGAAATGTTGAAAGCCCATGGCATATAGCTAAGACTTTTGAAAATTCTGACTAATCTAAAGGAATACGTTATCTTCTTTTAATGCACAAATTTTGAGAAATTGAAAATTACTGAATAACACATGAAGCAGAAGATCTGACATCTTATAGTTAAGCCTGCTGAAAGCCTTATTTGATAGCTTATTAAATGCAGCTGGTATATTTAAAAGTAAGACTAGAGGGGGAAAAAAAGAGTTGAGTCTGTAAAATGCTTTAGTCCAAATAAGCCTTTAACACTTTGGTGATAGTAAGAAAATGCAGCCAATCTTCCTGCAGCAGTTTACTTTTAGGGTTCCTTTACAGTTTTTGAATGGGGTATTGTGAGATGCAGCACAGAGATTTCAATAACAAATAAATAAACAGAAGATAACCCAGGGAAACTTTTAATAATCTGATAGCCTTGTAAATGCTTTCTTCAGAAATTAACTTTGAGGACTTTGACATTTATTTTCTTATAACAAGGGTGAATTGATTATTGAATGGTTGAAAGCACACAATGCATATTGATCTGTTCATGTGTAGCCACTTTCTCCCAGCAGGCACCTTGCTGCCTGCAACATATTTTTAAATAGGATTACTACTCATTAAATTACAATGACCTGAAGCAATGGTTAACGAAAATGAAATTGCCTCGGTTCATCACGGTTTGGAGCATTGCCATGGACATTCAGTGGCTTGCTTTTCCTGGTGGAAGTCGACCTGAAGTATATACGTGGTTGACTGCTTCAATGTCTAGAATTAAACTAAGCAAAACCCTAAATTATGACCATGATTGAGATATGATCAAAGCATTATATCATAATGACTAGTTTTGAGAAATCTTTATTAAGCAAGATATATTTTTAATCAAATATCTGATATTTTGCATAGCAGTTTACCAGCTACTGATGCAAGAGATTAGAGTTTAATTTTAGCCAATATCGGAATGCTGATGAACAAAAAAACCTGTTTCCTTGCCATGAAAATAAAGTATGTTTTGTAATTTGGACTCTACAAGGCACTTTTTTGGAAAAAAAAGTTAGTTGTCCTTCTTGTTTTTATAAGCTAAGGGGAATTTTTTCTTTTTTTTTTTTTAATAAAGAAAGCATATAGGCAATTGCTTTAAAATAATTTCCCAAGGTATTAATGAAAGCATCTAGATTGGATGGTCATAGGAGGGTATGAAGAGGTATAATGTGGTATATTTATATTTTTCCAAAGGTTGTGTATTATTCAAATAGTAATTCTTGGCCATTGGGCATAAAAGGCCTTAAGTGCCTTGTTACTCTCTTCCTGCTTATATTTTATTATTCCATGATTTAAACTATATTTATACATTATGATCTAATAATTTCTACCTTCTTAATTCATTTGCTGTTACATGAGGACTTGGTATTTGTATATGTTTCATATCTTTCTCTGAGAGACCCAGGGCTATGTTATGATAAAAATTTGGGGGTCCAAAGCCCTCATTCAGGTACCTTAAACTCTGTGTCAATCAGGACTTCCATTATATAACTTTATGTATTGAGAATTTTCTTATTCATAAAAAGATCATGTAATCTCTTCATTTTCTCTGAGAAATTGTGGCCAAGTCAAAAAAGGTCTTGTGATAAAGTGTCAGGATCATAAGATCAATCACAAGGTCTGAGTTTTCTTTTCTTTTCTTTTCTCTTTTCTTTCCTTTTCCTTTCTTTCCTTTCCTTTCTTTCTCTTCTCTTCTTTTCTTTTTTTTTCTTTTCTTTTCTATCTCATGTAATATAGCTAGTTATAAGAGCACATTTAGTTCCACATCTTCTATCTCTCTAAATTTCAGGTTGTTGCCAGGTATCTTCATTCTGGTGTGACACTGACTTCTATGTCTACTTGAACTATTGTAACTCTTTGGAAACTCAGAGAATTCACTACTGAGTTAAGTCCCTGGGGCTCTGGGCTGGGATAGCTACAAGTTTGATGACACACTAGTGACCTTACTATCCAGACGTGGTCTTAGTGTTGACATTTGTCTCTGTCTCCATACTATTCCTTTATATTCAGAGTGAGCTTCCTTTTTTTCTAGGGTATCCAAAATAGGACTTTTAGCACCCCACTGACCGTCCTATATAAAGTGACACCTTCTCTCCACTGTCTCCAGCATTCCCTGTTGTGTTACTTTGCTTTGCTTTCCTCTATAGCACTTCTCATCTGACATACTACACATCTACCTACATATTTATTTATTGTTGGTTTCCTTCCGTCTGAGCCCATTTAGGGCAGAGACTTTGTTTACTGCGGTTTCTCCTTTTCCTAGCTATAAATGCCAAGTAATATTAGTTCAGTGATTGACTACATGCATGAAGGGCTGAGTTTTGAGGGTTAAGAGCCTAATCAGTCTTATCTCTGCTTTTAGGAACATTCATTGACAATAAGATTCATGGGTCTTTGAGGAAGATATAAAACTGAGAGACCAAATTGCATTCCTGATATTTATAAAACATTTATATTTTAGTTTAACAGTTTCATGTTTTGCTGGTTGGTACCTTCTGATAATTTGGATCTGCATAAATTGATATTATCTATATTCCAAGGAATCAAGAAAAAGTAGAAGGTAAAAACTGATTTCTATCTAAGAATGATGTTGCCCTTTTGGAGAGTAATGTTAGGTAACATATGTAAGAAATTCCTATGTAATAGCTTTTGCTTTATTCCTGGTGCTGAACTAAGCTATTCATGTTTATTGTTCAAAAGTGTAACTACTGTTTGGACACAAATATAAATAGATTATGATCTTGATAATGTAATGTTTGGAAGACTTAGCAGTTCTTTCTCCATAAATCCCAGAAGAAACTAGCTCCTGGTGGTGAGTCCTATGCAACCTTCCTGTTGTGGAAATAAATAACATGACCATATATGAGAAAGAACCATCACCACAGAAGAGAGATCATTGCTCAATCAGTGTGAATTTAAGGATGGAAATTTAAAATGCAACAAAAAAATGTCAGCTGTTTAGGAATAATTGGTCAAATGGAACATTCAGCCTCACTTGAATGATTTTAGATTATGAGTCATGATTTCATCTCAAAAGTTAAGTACTGCAAACCCCTGTGAATTTTAAAGTCTAGTAAATAAACCAATAAAAAAAAAAAAGGAAAACTAAGCTGGTTGGAGTATAAAAAGATGTTAACAAATGGAAGTTCACTTGAGGATATGAGCAGATGTGAAGTTCTGGAAAATATCTGGAATTGATGATCTTTTCTTTATGCTACTCATCATTTCCTTCTAGAAATTGTACTGCTTCCCTTATGCAATTCTTCTCTCCCTGATTTTATTATCCAAATCTTACTCATAACGAGGGCTTCCTTCTCCAGGAAACTCACCCTGTTAGAATTTACACTGAGAAATCTCTATGTTTATGAAACTGAGAGACTTTATACTTATATATAATATTTCTAAACTTTAGTTCTTTGATTCTCCAATAGGATTTTCAGTAACCAGGGGGCAAGGACCACAGTGGTTTTGCTTTCTCTTCCTTTTTCTCCTTCTCCTCTTTTTTCTCTTTTAATTCTTCTTCCTTTATTTCATTTGATTGCTGGCCCATTGATAGAGTTGAATATGTTTTGTATTTCAAGGTGCTTGATACAGTTTGGGAATGTGTAGTACAGTTGAAAGGTTTGGAGTCAAACAGGTGTAGCTTTTAATTAATAATCTGCCAAAGATCTAGTAGTTTCTTTGACCTTTGGCTAGTTTCTTCACTTTATTTTTAAAATTTTTTTTCTTCCCTTTATTATTATTTTATTTTTTTAAAAGATTTTATTTATTTATTTGACAGAGAGACAGAGATCACAAGCAGGCAGAGAGGCAGGCAGAGGGAGAGGAGGAAGCAGGCTCCCTGCCGAGCAGAGATCCTGATATGGGGCTGGATCCCAGAACCCTGAGATCATGACCTGAGCCGAAGGCAGAGGCTTTAACCCACTGAGTCTCCCAGGCGCCCCTCTTCCCTTTATTTTTAAGTGACCACTTTAAAATGATATACCTGTTAATGTAATTGTAAACTTAAACTCTATAATGGACACAACCTGTTTGACATACAGAATGTACTTGGCCATGTCCTATCTCTTCTCATCTTTATTCTACTCATTCGACTTTGTGATGATACTCATTTTTTGTTTGGGTCATGAAAACTTGTACGGCAATTCTAAATGAAGATATTCTTTCTGATCACTGTGGTGCTACCTAGAAATGCTTGGTAAAGTGGAAGATATAAAGAATTATTTAGTGAAGTAAATGGTCATTTAGGGGGTGTAAATATTATTCTTTCATTTCAGTTTTCTGACTTTTCTTTCTCTTTCTCCTTCCCTTCCTTCCTGCCTGCTTCCCCCCAGCAAAAGCATAACATTTATATCCATAGATAAAAAGAAATTTAAAAACTTTATGTAGTGGTTTATAAAGTGGACATAAGCGTATAATTCATTTTATAACACCTCAGAGAAAAAATGGTATTTCATTACTTCATTGCTTCCTTAGTTGACAAACAGAAGCAGTATACACATAATACATTCTTTCCATTCACAAAGTATATTCTCCAGAAACTCACAATTATGAATTTGAAACTATACATGACTCTTATTAGGCATATCTTGCTATCATTTCAAATTTTTATCCAATTCTGATGGTTAAACGACATTTCTTTCATACATTTTCCACAGATCATTTACATTTCATATGATATATAAAGTTAACATCAATTTTCCTAAACTTAATCTAATTTTATTTCTTGTCAACATTTCTATTCACTTGGGTCCATTTGTCTAGGTTTTCAGTCCTTAATGAAATTTGCAACACCAACTGATTTATCATAAACTGAACATTTCATTTCATAATCTTTCCTCCAAACCATTTCTGATTGTGTTAAATAAGATTCATTTTCTGTCCTCTCATCACTTCCTTGGTGGTCTCTATTTTCATTATTATTTACCTTTATTTTTAGCCCTTAAAATAGTTTTTATTCTCTATTATAATATTTTTATGGAAGCCATTTTAAATTCTTGATTAAAATTTTATGATACACAAAATGTTAGCAAAACTGGAATGCATTATGTCTCTGTACCTTATTTACTTTCTCTCTTTATATATATTTATATGTGAACACTGAAAAAAAGATTACATATATTTATATGTATATTATTTAACTAATATTAAAATGTGAAGAAATTGCACTTTTCTCTTAAGATAAAGCAGTGTTGTTTCTTTGTAGTTTTAATTATTTTTAGTATCTTTTCAATTTTTATCTTCCTTTTTATTTGCTTATTCCAGAATGGAAATGTTTTGTGCACTAGAAAGTATGGACATTAGGCTGGCTATTTGCTTTATTTCACCATCTTTCTTGACAAAGAATTATTTGGTTGACTTTTATAATAACTACTTGGGCATAAGAGACCCTAAAATAACCCTGTATAACTTAGAAACAGTATTTCTAATTACTGAACTTTGTGTAACTTTAATGATAATACTTATTTCTAAACTTTTCCCATATCCATATAAGTAGATCTATATTTATTATTGATCTCATGACCTAATTTTTCTCTCTGAGCCATTTTTTTTCTTTTTGTCTGAGAAAAAAATGCATTTTCAAAAAGACATGAGGACCAGATTAAATTAAAAAAATATTTTGAGCATTAAAGTTTTAGTTGCACCTGCAGTCACTTTTTTTTGACTAACCATTTGGAATAATTTTGCCTAAAACAGCTCTTTTTTATTACTTTCTTACTGGCACTTAAAAAAAATACACGTGTTGCCATCTAAAACTGGCATCTCTCCCTCAGCCTTAATGTATTCACTTAGGAGGAGTCGTAAAATTCCAACTTGAAGTACTTTAGGATCTGCTTCCTATTCTAACAAGCTCTACTGGAAAAGAAAATATCTGGAAGGGAGCATACCCAGGAATGATTTAAATATAAATATAGTAACTAATGCTAGTCTCACTCTATGAATATATGTATCATTTTAATTGCTGCATAGGGATTCTAATTATTGTTTGTCCTTGCCATTATTAATTTTTTTACATTTGGCTTCTTTTGATACCAATTTAAGAAAATGTTTTCTAGGAAGTAAGGCACTTGTAGGATATTGTGATCTTTAATAATACAAACAACTATTCAGACAGATTTAGAATCAGAGGTTACTTTGAATATCTTTTTTTTTTAAAGATTTTTATTTATTTATTTGACAGAGAGAGAGAGAGATCACAAGTAGGCAGAGAGGCAGGCAGAGAGAGAGGAGGAAGCAGGCTCCCTGCTGAGCAGAGAGCCCAATGCATGGCTGGATCCCAGGACCCTGAGATCATTACCTGAGCCGAAGGCAGAGGCTTTAACCCACTGAGCCACCCAGGTGCCCCTACTTTGAATTTCTTAATTCCTTGATGTAAATAGGCACTCAACTATATATTTAAATTTTTTTTAAATTGGATATAGTTAACATACAGTGTTACATTAGTTTTAGGCACACAACATAGTGAACACTCGACTATATTTAATAAAGCTTCTAATTTTACTGCTTCAACCTAGTCTTATTCAAAATTTAAAATTAAACCTTTTTTTTCTTTTAAGGCTCCTATCCTCTATTTAAATCATTTCTTTTGAATGTTTAACAACTGAGTAACCAGGTACTAGGGGTGTTTATTTCTTGTACCCATAGATGGGAAAGACTCTAGATGGTTCCAAAAGTTTCCTTTCTGTAAGAATAAAGCTTTCTTGTGTTACATTTCTTTGATTCCCTGAGCCTAGCTATAAGAGAGTGTGTTGAATTACATGATCTAATTTATGTTAATGTGTAAACTAGCCAATATGTTGTAAACTTCTCCCCAGATATTTTTTCCTCTATCTTATCAATACGAAAAATTTCAGAAAGTGCAACTTAACAGAAGAGGTAAATTCTGTCATGTTGATATATATTGCATCTCCCACATCATAAGGCATTTTTATCTGCCTGTTTTTCCCACAAGTAAAATCCGTTCTGTTGAGTAGACTTCAATGTTAGGGGCTCATCTGGGTTAACTGAACCTGATCATGTTTATCTCATGAGATTTTAATTGGTTTGATACAAGTATGATGCATTATGCATTCAGCACCAAATTAGTGATAATCTATCTATGGAGTACAATATCATTATTGATTGCATTTATCACATTTTAATATACTAGCAATGCAATATTTCTAAAATTTTAAAATTTAATGTTTTTGAATAGGTAATCATTTACACGGCTCAAATGTTCAAAAACTGTAAAATGATAGTAAAATTTCCCTAAAACCAGTGTTTCTCAGCGATCTGATTTTTCTTCATATACGCAACCATAGTTATCCCTTTATTTATATCCTTATGAAAATATTGTATGTATATATAAGCAAGTATATAAATATACCTCCTTATTTGTCTTTTTTAAACAAAATGGTTGAGTATTAAAATCTTACATATGAGATATCATTATTTCATATTAGTACATAAAAATGTTGGTCTTACCTAACTAGTATAGCATGAAAATATTAGAAGTAAAAGGATTTCTAGGATGCTTTTTTGTAGTAAGCCTAAGAATCAATGAAAGAGGATAAAAGTGCGTTTCTTCTTATTTCTAAAGCCAATTGTAGTATGAATTTGAATCTGGATATGGCAAAGTTTTTGGTTTTCTTGCTTCCCAGGCTTGGTGTTTACTATGAGAAAGAAAAGGAGGCACTCATTTGAGGCCGATAACAGTATAGATACAGGGACAAAGTCATAACATCTCTCTTCCTATAATCGCATTTTCACCTCCTCATGCAGTGCACACCTGTGCCTTGTTGGCAGTTGTACTCAATGGGAAGTCACACATCACATAGCTCCAGTAATGGAGGAAATTAGTTTCTTGCAATATGTGTCCTTTCAGATGACATTGGGTGTTTCTTACTGAAGATCTGAGATCTAAATAAATAAAAACTCAGAAGAGAAACTTTGAACAGAGTTCAGTGCTGAGAGCTTCTGGCATGATGGGTACAAATCTCCTTGCCATGGGTAATGGAATCATAGTGATTTTAGTAAATGCTCATGTCTCAGTTTATTTAAAATTTAATAGCAATTCAAAGAAGAAAGCTTTAGAATAAAATTATGTATACTAACTCTGCACTTTGCATGAATTTTCAGGCTGGCTCAGCTGAACAATTAAGATGTGGCAGTGCATTCATTTGCCATATGAGTTCAACATTGTCTTCTCCTACCCCACCCCCTGCCCAGTCCTCACTGGAAATATTTTGCAGCTGTGTGACTTTCACATTGTAGGACTCTGTCTGAATTTCTCTTGTAAAGCCAAGATAGTTCTTGGAAGTTTTACTTTGCTGGATAGTTTTTAATTTCCCAATTATTCAATCTTCTTTTCATTTTTGTCTGTTAGCTACTTTCAAGCTGTCTTTACTATCTATGACTTTGTTTTACATATTTTACAATCCGAACTATCACATGCTTGGATGTGTTTTGCTACCTCCTTAATACAATTAATATCTGTAAATAAAGGGAAACTACTGCATTTGTGTAGTTAATTTGTCAAGTTGAATTACTCAACAAGCATATTAGATATATGATTAGGGCAAAAACCAAGAGGGAAAGTAATTTGAAATTATATTTGAAGTCATATGTTTATTTCACAATAAACATAAAAGTAATCATAATTAGAAAAAAGTCAGGGTTTTGCTTGAATTGTTTATTCTTATTTTGTGACTTAGTGTCACAAATATATGGAATTATATTCAGGAGACCATGAAGTCTCTTGAGATCTTTAGGATCTTTAATAATTTTAATCTGATCCCACTCATTCTCCTAACCATTGTTTTCTCTTCTTCCCAAGTTCTCAGATATTAGAGAAGAGAAAAGCTATTTTTTCTTTTCATTTTTTTACCTCGTCCTTTTTATAGGCAGGCTATTGTGTCTACAGAGCAAAAAGAGTTATAGTTCTAAAATCTTGATCTATTTTAGGGGTTGGAAATGATGACACATGAGCCAAATCCAGTTTGCCACCAATGCCTATATGGCCTACCTGCTAAGAAGGGTTTTACCTTATCTTAATGGTAGGAAGAAAATGAAAAGATGAATAGTATTTCATGATAAATTAAAATTATTTGGAATTGGGAGACCTTTATTTACAGGAAGAAGGAGTACTCCTCCTGCTAAGTATATCTAAAACATTACATATGAAACAAACAAAAAGACCCTGAAAAATAGAAAAAGAAAGACCAATTAGGGTCCTCAGGACCCAAACAATAATACTATGATGTCGTGATGAGTTTCTTTAGTTTTCTTTTTGCCTCATATAGCCTATACTTGGAGCTTAAAGAAACTGAAGCCTGGAAATATCAATGGTTACATAACAACAAAAGCTTTATTTTTCTAGCTAAATACTAGGAAAAGCATAGTCTAGGAAGACAGAAAATTTTCTGACAATAACTACTATACTCCAGCCAAACACCACAGAAAACATTAGTCCAACTCCTATTTTTTGTGGCAAAGTCTGAGTATAAATCTCTTGCAATGCTGTAATGAGACATCTCATCCTCCTTGTTTTTTTTCTACCAGGGTCCATGTGGTAGGTCCCTACTTCCCTCTCTCTAGCATCTGTGGTAACAATGTGGGGAGCCTAGACTCTTATCTAGTAGAAATGAGATGAGTCTTCTCCTTCTCACTGTGATGGTGTCAGAGGAAGCTTAGTAGTTATTCAGGACTTTCATCAGTGCCCAGTTGTAATGAGTCCACCCCTTACAAACCCATGGTGTCAGTGGAGGCACTCCTGTTCCTCCCAGCCAAAATAGTATTAGTGGAGGCCTAGTGGGGAGCTAGAACTCCCACCCTGCCAGCAGTATCAAGGTCTTTCTGCCCTTGAGAGTCAGTATATGTTAATTGAACCTGGATTTCTACCCTCACTTTGAAGTAATGAAATGGTAGTATTCCACATTTTTCCTTTGGAGCAGTGTGAGAAATAGTCAGATAGAAATAGAGGTTTTAAAGAGTATTCAGAATCTCATAATACTGAAAATGTCCTATTTCCATTTGAAAATTTAAATTTGAATGAAAATCAGTAGATACCAATATCAGTATGACAAAAATCTTAGAATTATCAGACAAAGATTTTAAAGCAGGCATCATAAAAATGTTTGATTAGCAGTTACACAATTGAAATAAATGAAAAAAACAGAAAGTCTTAACAATGAAATAGAAATTCCCATCAAAGAGTAGAAGATATAAAGAAGAACTAAATGGTCATTTTAGGATTAAAAAATATAATAGCTTACATAAAAAAAACTCAATGGGACGACTCAACACTAGAATAGAAAGGTTAGAAGAAAGAATCAGTGAACTTGAAGATAGAATAATAAAATTTACCCAGTCTGAACAACAAAGGTAAAATTTCTTGAAAAAATAAATAAACAAAGCTTAACGACATGTAGCACTATAACAAAAGATCTAATACATCATTGGACTCTCCAGAAGAGAGGAGAAAGAGTGTGGAATTAAAAAAAGTAGTCCAAGAAATAATGGTTAAAATCTTCCTAAATATGTTAAAAGTCAGTTAAGTTGTTTTCAAGCCCAGAACTCTGAGAACTCCACATTGATACATTATAGTCAAACTTCTGAAAATTAAAGGTCAAAAAAAAAAAAAATCTTGAAAGCCATGAGTGAGAAACAAGTATTTACTAATAGGGACAAACAAAGGACAGTGTCTTTTTCATCAGGAACCATGGAAACCAGAAGAAAATAGCACACATTTTCCAAATCCTAAAAGAAATGGGCTATTAATATAGTATTCTTTATCTGGTGGAAATATTTTTCAGAAATGGTGAGGAAATCAAGACATTGCCAGATGAAAGAAAATTAAGATAATTTTTCACCAGTAGATTTACTCTAAAAGAAAAGAATGGCTGAAGAAAACTCTCTAAACAAAAAATGATAAAAGAAGGATCTGGGAATATCAGGAAGAAATAAACAACATAAGAGCAAAAATATGGGTGAATACTATAAATTTTTTTTCTCCTCTTGAGGTTTCTAAATTATGCATGATGGTTAAAGCTAACATTTATAGTACTAATATGGTTCTACAAATATATATAGGGAATATTTAATGCAATTATATTATAAAGTAAGCAATTATATCTATAAATTATAAATAATATAATTGATAAAATGTTAACACCAGTAGACTGTAATGAGTTGTTTATATATAATGTAATACAGAGCATTATTACCATATAAGTAATATAAAGAACATCTTGAAAAACTGTTGGAAAATTAAAATGGAATTCTAAAAGAATGTTCAAGTAACCCAAGGAAAAAGAATGAAGGAACAGAAACGAAAAAATAAAATGGCAAACTTAAGCCATAATATATCAATAACTACACTCAATGTAAATGGTCTAAATATATCAGTTAAAAGGCAGATTTGCATAGTGGATTAAAACACACACACACACACACACACACACACACACACACAAACTTGATCTTGCTTGTATGTTGTCTATTAAAACTCACATTAAACATAACAAAAACAGTTAGGTTGATATTTATATATCTTGTGAATATTAGTATATGTAATAGCATATATATTATTATCCTAAATATGTATCCACCAAACAACAGAACTACAAAGTATATGAAGCAAAAACTGATTGAACGTGAAGAAGAAATAGACAAATACATAATGATAGTTGGAGACTTCTACACCCTTATATTACTTTCCTAAAATGTCCGTAGCAAAGTACCAGAAACATGGTGGCTTAAAACAATAGAAACTTATCCTCCTTCAATTCTGGAAGTCAGAAGCCTCAAATCAAGGTGTTGGCAATTTTTTTTTTCCCTCCTCCTGGAGGTTCTAAGTAGAATCTGTTTTATACTTCTCTTCTAGCTTCTGGTAGTTGCCCAAAATTCTTGGCATTCCTTAACTTACAGACACACCAATTCAATTTCTGTTTCCATTTTCCCATGATCCTCTACTGTGTGTTTCTCTGTGTCTCAAATCTATCCCTCCCTTTCCCTCTTAAGGACCCTTGTTGTTGAATTAGGGCCCATTCTCTATTCAGGATGATCTCATCCCAAGCTCCTTAACTTAATTACACCTCTAAAGAGCCCCCTTTTCAAATAAGGTATCCCTCACACCTTCTGAGTGAAGATGTCTTTTTTGAGGATACCATTTAATATATTACAACTCCTATGTCAGCAACTGATAGATAAAATAGGTGTAAAATTGGCAAGGATAAAATAATAATACCACTATCAACCAATAAGATATAATCATTTATAGAACCTTATACCAAACAGAAGAATACACATTCTTTTTAAGTGTCTACAGAACATATACCAAGATAAACCACTTTCTGGGTGTAAAAAGAACCTCAAATATTTTAAAGGATTGAAATCATACAGAATTTGTTTACCACTATAAAACTAAACTAGACGTAAGTAACAGAAAGATAACAGGAAAATCTCTAAACACTTGGAAACACACATAGTTTAAACAACACATTTCTAGATAATTTATGACTCAAAGAGAAAGTCTCAAGAGATCCCATATCTGTATTTGTAATTACAAAAGGAAACATTTAATTAAATGCATATTAAAATAAAGCAAATAAATTTTGTGGGACACAGGTAAAGCAGTTTTGGGAAGGACAGTTATAACACTGTTTAAATTAAATAAGCAGAAATGTCTCAAATGAGTAATTTAAGACCCTATGTAAATAGCCTATTGTAAGGAGACCAAATTAAACCCAAAGGAAGAAGAAAAAAGGAAATAATAAAGATAAGAGCAGAAATCAAGGAAATTGAAAACAGAAAAACAATGGAGAAGATCAATAAAACCAAAACTGGCTCCTAGGAAAAAATAAAATCGACAGACTTTTAGCAATATTGACAAAAGAAAGAGAGAAAAGACAAAATATTACCACTACCAAGAATGAAATGGGACCTGTCACTACAGACACTTCAAATATCAAGAAGGTCATGCAGGACTACTACAATTGTATACACATATATTTGACAACTTAAACAATTTCTGAATTCCTCAAAAAGTATAAATTTCCACAACTTACTTAATATGAAATGGTACATTTGAATATCCCTATAAATATTAAGGGAACTAAATTTGTAATTTAAAAACACTTAAGCCCAGATGTTTTCACTGCGGAATCCTACCAAGAGTTTAAAGAATTAATGGCATTTCTACACAATCTTTTTCAGAAAGTAGAAGAGGGAGAACATTTCCTAATTGAATTTGTGAAGCTGGTAGTACCTATATACCCAAACCAAAAATGATTAGAAATAAATGAAAACTATACAATTACATCCACACCATGGCATACTACTGAGCAGTAAAGATGTACAAATGTGACACATGCAACAGTTTGAATGACTCTCCAGAAAATTATGCCAAGAAAGAGCCAATTGCAGAAGTTGTGTTATAGCATTCTTGAAATGGCAAAATTATGGGGTGGAGAATCAATTAATGGTTGCTAGGAATTAAGAATGGAGGTTGGGGAGAAAAATGGGTGGGACTATAAAAGGACAACATGAGGGTTTTTTGTGGTGCTGTAGATATTCTGTATCTTGACTGTATCAATATCAATACGCTGGTTGTTATGTTGTAATATGGTTTTAAAAGATGTTACCATTGGGGAAATAGAATGGGTATATGGGATCTCTTTGCAGTATTGTTTACAACTTAAGTTAATCTACAATTATCTCAAAATAAAACAATCAAAATTATAGTAAATTCAAATTTCAGTGTCCATAATTAATTTTTATTTGTACTCAATCACAATCACTTGTCTATACATTGTCTATATGTGCTTTTTTGCTGAAACAGCAGAATTGTTTAGTTGTGACAGAGACTTATAGCTTAGAGAGTCTAAAATATTTACTCTTTGTGTTCTGCTGAGCCCCGATCTATTTGATAAACTTCCCTCATCTCTGCTTCAGCAGCTGTCTTTTTTTGCCAGTCTTTAATATTTTCTTGGTGGCTCAGTCCTGCCCATACTTGCCAGCTGATGTTGTTTTCAGGTTGAGAATGTAATGCCCATTGGCTCTCTTGATTAGTGCTCTGCTGTTAACTTCACTTCTGATCTATTCTAGGGCTTACCTTGTATTGTTGGTCTGGAACTCATCTTTTGCTTTATATCTGAGGACAAGTCTTTAAATTGTTTCCCATTTCTAATAGGTGATTGCTATTTGACTGCCTCAAGAATATTTGTTTCTGAAACAGGATAGTACCTTGTTTGGATTTCTTCATTCAATAAGTACTTATTAAATGATTATTATACCGGACCCTAGAAATTCAGGACCAGCAAGGGAAATAGTTTTCACTCTCATATAACTTAAATTCTTGCAAGATAAACAGACAAGATTCAAGTAAGCAAAGAAGTAAACAGGATAATTTCAGAAAATAAGATAGTGTTGTGAAGAAAATAAACCAGTGTGTGAAGAAAATAAACCAGCGAGAGGTGTTATGGGTGGTTGTTCTTAACTAGGCAAGTAGTGATATTCTGTCTGAGGAGGAAGCTGTTTTACTCTGCCCCTATGAAAATATAGAGCCAGCTAGAGAATATCTTGGGGAATAGCATCCCAAACTCTTTTAAATACTGAACTCCAGCAACTACTGAAGTCCTAAAATGCCATTTACTTATAAAGGTTAGCTTGTTTGAGCAACAGATATGTGGCCATTGTGGCTGGTGTTCAGTGGGTGGTATGTGAGAAGAATTTGAAGAGGTAGCAGGCCAGATCAGCTGGAGCCTTATAGGCCATGATGGCAATGAGTTTAGATTTTACCATAAGTGAAGAAAAGCCATAGGAAGATTGTAAGCAGAGGAATAACGTGAACTGACTTATGTTTTTAAAAGATCATGTTGACTACTTAATGGAGAATGGAAAAGTTAAAGCAAAGAAATTAGTGAGGTCATTCTTGTAATGATCTGGACAAGAGATGATGATGTCTGCCTATGTTTCCTCAAATTAAATTAATTAAAAGTTCCGTTAAGTTAATAAAGGAAGGGGAACATTAGAAGTGGTTAATTATTTCAAGAGATCTCCATGGGAGCAAAAATGTGAATAATGGAGTCTTAACTCCTTGGTCATTTGATCAGTTGAAGCCTGAGTATCCTGGGAAATTGGAAGGAAAGGAAAATTCATCTTATCATTAAATATTAAGGGTTACATCCTGAATAGTCTGGTATGTGATACATATAGTATGGTATAGTGGTCAGGGCTCTTCAGAGAAACAGAATATATATTTATATTTACATATATATGTATATGTGTATATACAAAAATATGTATATGTGTGTATGTGCACACATATACACGTGTGTGTGTGTGTGTGTGTGTGTGTGTGTAAGAAAGAGGAAGGGAGGAAGAGAAGTTATAGGGTTGATTTATTTTAAGGAATTGGTTTATACAATTGTGGAGGATGACAAGTTTGAAATCTGCAGGCAGGCAGGCTCACAGATTGGAAATTCAGGGAAGAGCTGATGTTGCAGCTTAAGTCCATAGGTAAATAGCAAATAGAATTCCCTTTTCCTCAGGAGCGATCAGTCTTTGTCTTAAGGTCTTCAACTCATTGAATGAAGCTCACTTGTGTTATAGAGGGTAATCTGCATTATCCAAAGTCTACTGATTTAAATATTAATCTTAAAAAAAAAACTTCACAGCAACATCCAGATGTATTTGATCAAATATCTATGTACCATGGCCTACCCAAGTTGACAGATAAAATTAAATGTACCTGGAAAAGTTGGACTGTAGATACCTGAAGAGGCCATGTAGGCCAAAGCATAGGAATCTCAGGAGTAACAGGTGGAGTCAGATGCCTAATGACCAAAGGGCACACCTTGACTTTGGGGCTGTACAAGTCTTGTCAAAGCTATTGTTGAGGGTATGAATAGAACCTTGGAGATAATAATTAAGATTAAACTTATCAGCTGTTTAGAGAGATTAAGACTTAGAATTGGATTAGATTCAAAGAAAATAAAGAGATGTGGTTTATTTTTCATAGTCAGATTTATGGACTAGATGTTAAACATGATGTCGAATGCCAAGGAAGGTGAGAGCAGTTCATAGGTTAGGTTTTAATTCTATGAGAAAACATCTATTTAGGAATTAAAAAGGCACAGGTAAACCCTCTATTTGTGCTGCTAGCATTAGAGTAGGATTTCTCTCTTACTGCTAATTCTAGTCAACTTTGGCTCCTGTTTGTCCTCTGAGACTTAGAGAAATTGAGAGGCAAAGAATAAGAAAGACCACTATCAGAGTTCTTGTGATTAATTTTCAGAATTCTCATTACAACAAATATATATTAGTAATCTTCTATTCATAAAACACTGGACTGTATACTCAGGAAAACACAAAGACATAATTTTTGTACTAAAGGAATTAATGCTGTAGGTGGAGGTTAATAAGCAGGCAGTGTATATATTGGCCACTTTGAATTTTGGGTCAGACCAGTAGGGGTTATAATTCCACACTTAAACTAACTACTAGCTGTCTGTCCTTGAGCAACTAATATATTCTCTTTGAGACCATTGTAAAATGGTAATAATACAGTGGATTCACATATTATACTTGAGTTACTTTCTAAAGTAGAAGATAAAGTGATAATCCAACCTAATCAATATTATGCTTGAAAATATCCCCTCACTAATGAAATACTGCATCCACAGTTTCATATATAAAGAACTACACAATACCTCTTATATAGTAAAATTTGGCAATTTCTAAATTGGACTAATGAAAGAATAAAAGGATAGTCTGTAAGGAAGTGTCTGAACATTCAGCCATTTTTCTTTCAAAATGGCTATCAATCCCCAGGGAAAAATGGGGAGTTAGGTAGGGAATTATTTGTTTCTGTTTTCTTAAAGCATTTCCTCCATAATAAATCTTTTTAATTATGTGTGTGTGTGTGTGTGTGTGTGTGTGTGTGTGCGCGCACGCGCGCTTGTGGATTTGATTTCATCGTGAGAATTAAATTGAATAGTGAAATACCTACATTTTTTAAGGAGTCGAGGGAGAGGAGATTTACTGGGAATATGTTCTAAGGCAAGTCTAACTGCAGCTCTAATGTTGTAAGACCATTTTGCAGAGTAAATAAAATACTAAGATAAATCACGTATTATCACACCTGACATAGGGTAAACACTCCAATGGTAATTATTTTTGGTTATTTAATTGATTTATATGTTGTAGGTATAATTTGATCATTACAAGATTGATTGAACTAGGTGATGTTTATTGCTTCATTCAGCCTTAAATTCTCTTAAATATTTTTAAAGTCTAATACATGATTGATTCTGACACTTTGCACAACTGTTTAGAGTATCTTGAAAAAGGAAAAAATGATGCCCGGGAAGAGCCTCATGGAAAGTGGAGTGTTTTTGAGGCAGCCTTGAATAGTGGTGTTTAAAGGCTAAAGAGTGATTTTGACAGCCACTTTTGGTTGAATATACAACAGTTGCTCTTCTTCCTGCTCTAGCCTTTCCCTGTGTCCTTGCTGGGAGAGTCCTGACTCCACAACAGACCAGAAGCTTTCTTTTCCAGCTTTCCTTGCAGCTAGGCATAGACATGATTTATAAGATATGGCTATTGGGTAGCTTCTAGGAGATCTTTTATCTCTAATTATCAGAGTGAAAGGAGAGACAGATAGACATCCATTTTTCTATGGGCACAAAAATATAGAAAACATTTCTGTAATACTATGTGCCACATGCCATTTTAAGATTTTTACAGTTTTTCGTATTAGAATATTAAATCCTCACTTTACATATCTTAATTCATGAAGTCCTAGACACTAGTTTTTCTCTGTGTTATAGATGAAAAAAAAATAAAGCTCAGAGAACTTACATATATTCTGAAGGTTACAAAGCAGTAGATTTTGAACTTGAGTTGTCTAATTCCAGCAGCTGTGGTCTTCACTATTTTCTGTGTAATGAATCCCAGCAGATTGGTGATAACTGAAAGAAGGAAAACACTGGCTCCTTGAAAACCGTTGGGACAGAAAATTAACCAGAACATGCAACTGAGTTCCTCTGCATTTATAGAATTTAGGAGTATTTAAGGTCTTTATTGTTTAACTCATGGTTAAGTGGATTTTCTATTATTTGCAAGTAATAGAGATAATCTAGGGATTCCTTAGGCAGTACTGGTGGTAGTGTTGGAGTGGAAAATGAACATTTCAAGCAGGGGGAGCAGCATGGACAAATTCAAGGATGGGGTGGGTTTAGGGATTATTATTGACCTCCATTTGCAGGACCATGTCCATGTGAGAGAGTTGTAGGCAGTGAGTCTGGGACTACAGGATGAGTTTTAAAGTAACAGCATCTAATTCATTAATTTCAAGCAGCACTGAGTATTTCTTTTTAAGGTCATTTAATATGGGAGCAATAAATGGAGATCATTGCTTTAGGAAAACAACCGGATAATACAGAAGGTCTTTCTTCCAGAGGTATGGACAAAGCTGCAATTGCATTTCATAAATGTGGCTACAGAAACAAATTTCTCTATGGCATCTGTAACTGAAGAGTTATCTCTGGCCCTGAATTATAGTTATATATTTGCAAACTCCTAAGAAATATCTGTGCCAGGAATATGTGCTGCCCATTATGTTGTTATGGAGATGTTTGATTTCTCACTATTATCTCTTTAATCCATTGCAAAATGTTTTGGAGCAAAATTACTTCCATTATCAAGTCCTCTAATGCTTTTTTCTTAGAATCCATATAGTGTACGCTGTGTAGTTCCCCTGTCTAATGAAACACTACAGCAAAGGCTCTAAATCAAACCTAAGCTTTACTTCAGTCCTCCCATTTTGCTGAAACCGAAGGACAGATCATCTGTATCACCAACATTAGTTGTTTTCTTTTTAACATTGCCTCTATTTTCCCGATAGTAGAACATTCTTTTCATGCCAGAGGCAGTGTACTATAAAGAAAAAAAGTTGGCTTTTGATTGAAACAGAACTAATTTCAGATGTGGTTCTAACATTTCTATTTTGTCTTTGAATAAGTTCTACGCCATGCCTTAGTTTTCTCCTCTGTAAAATTAAAATAGAACTTATTTCCTTGTAAGGCTGTTGAGAAGAATAAATGAGTCAATATATGTGCTCAGTAAATGCTAGATATTTTATTTTTTTCTGACTCCTAGTGAATAAGTGGAGGTAATTATTAAGAGTTTTTGGAATATATCCTGGTAATCTGAAAGATTAGAGTTATTTTTTAAAAAGTAATTAATTATTTTGTATCTGTTTAAATGTTACTTTTTATTATATAGTTCAAGATGAAGTGTCTGCTTCTTTTAGAACTCTTTTTGTTTGTTTCTTTAAGATTCTGGTATTACATTGATTTACAGAGAGCTTAACCCATAATTTTTATATCTAAAAAATATGTTTCTTCTATACTCACCTGCTACCTGTTTGTGATATCAACAAAACAGTCACTATCAAATGGTAGCAAAATGGAAAATCAAATGAAACATGGAGGGCATTCTTTATGTTCTATTCATACTGATTAGTTCTTTGAAAAGCAAAGATTTTATCATAGGTTCTCAAGGAAGTTCTTACTATATTTGAATTTATGTTCACAGATTGATAGTAACAGATTTTCACTTTGTTTTGACATAAAGCAACCGTGACATTTAACAGTGACTCACCTGCAAGAGAATGATAAAAAATCAGGCAGCTGATCAAATGAAAATCAGTCACTAAGTCAAATATAAATCTGATTTACTCTGATATTCACCTTTGGTTTGATTTTCATGGGTATTTCTGCTGGAAATTCCAAATGTATCTACTAAAAGCAGATACTTTAATGGTTCTAAACTTAGGGATACTCTGAAAAGTTCAGGAACTGGGGAGACCCATAGGTGAAGGTATGAGATAAATAGGTCTAAATTCAGGACAAGTCCAGGACAAATTTTCTCAATAATGTAATATTTTTCATAGGACTGATAACTTCTAAAAAGAGCAAAAAAAAAAAAAAAAACCCTAAAATCATCATTGGAAATTGAAAGCAGTTCCAAAATTTCCTGGTAAATAAGTATTGACTTAATTTTGACATTCAATATCTAAAATTGGTTTCACCACGTGTCTTTCAGAGTTGAATTTATACCAGGGATGTTTAAGTTGCTGGTAAGTGTAGCATCAGTACAGTAGTGATATGGGAAGAAAATTATAAAAATCCACACATTTTAAAACTGAAAAAATTATGTAGCACAGTTATATTATATATTCCAGATAGAGCACTTATCACCTTGTATCTTTCCTTAAACATCAAAGGGAATTATAGACTCAGTATCAAGATTTAAAGAAAGCTTCAGAAAGCATTTTAGATCCCCCAAGTAACACGACTGGAAAGGAATTGTTTGATCCATGTACTCATTCCACAGGAGGAGAGACTGAGGCACTTACAACAATAACAAGGGTTATGAAGATTTTATAATCCAGCTAAATAAGCAATCACTGTAATCACATTATTTGCATGTGATCATCAATTATAAGGAGCAACTTGAAGGTGATGGTCTTTCTGATAACACTTGCCATAGAAAAGAGACAAGAAGATAAAAGGACCACCAAATATGACAAATAAGCATGTGAAAAGAGGCTCCACATTGTGCGTCATCAGAAAAATGCAAATTAAAACAGCAGTGAGATATCACTATACACCTATTAGAACGCACAAAATTCAGAACACTAACATCACCAAATGCTGACAAGGATATGGAGCAACAGGGACTCTCATTGGTGATGGGAATGAAAAATGCTACAGCCACTTTGGAAGAGAGTTTGACAGTTCCTAATCTACTAATCATACACATACTTATGTGATTAGTAATTGCACTCCTTGGCATTTCCCCTAAGGAGTTGAAAATTTATGTCCATATGAGAATGTACCCATGAATGTTTATAGCAGCTTTATTCATAATTGTCAAAACATGGAAACATTCACAAGTCCTTCAGTAGATGAATGGTAAATAAACTGGTATATCTATGCAACAGGATATTATTCAACACTAAAAAGAAGTGAGCTATCAACCCATGAAAAGACATGGAAGAACCTAAGTGCATATTACTAAGTGAAAGAAGCCAATATGAAAAGGCTACATACTGTATGATTCCAATTATATGACATCTGGAAAAGGCAACATTATGGACATAGTAAATCCCAAGTTGCTAGGGGTTGGAGTAGGGAATGGAGGAAGGGGGGATTAATAGGCAGAGCATAGTGAATTTTTAGGACAGTGAAAATACTCTCTATGATTCTATAATAATGTATACATGTCATTATATGTCCAAACCTATAGAATGTACAATACCATGAGTGAATCCTAGGGTAAACTATATGCACTCTCAGTGATTATAATGTGTCCATGTAGGTTCAGCAGTTGTAACAAATGTACTACTTTGTAGAAGATGTTGATAATAGGATGCTGAGCATGTGTGGGGGCAGGACACATATGGGAAATCTCTGTATTTATCTCTCGATTTTACCATGAACCTAAAAGTGCTCTAAAAATATAATCCTAAGAATAGAAAAGTTTGAGAGAGTTGGTAATGGGTTAGCTTGATCCCAGATTGTCTTGGTGGAGTTTATGATGAGCTCAGTCTAATCCAAAGAAGCCATTGTTTTCACTTCTATAATTTGTTAAAGAAAAATTGCACCAAAAAGGTTAAACTGGCAGGGAAGACTTTATTCAAGACCTTTGTAATAGGGATTGAGGTTATTAAAATAAGGGAGACAGTGAACTCAATTCTGCTGAAACAAAAGGTAGAAGAGTTTTTAAACACCGGAGTGAATTAATGGGAAAATACAGGAGGACACACTGGTCAATGTAATTAGATCATCTGTGTTTGCTAATAGCTGCTTGTTAAAGTTAGGCTCCTACGTTCTCACAAAGACTCAGAGAGAGGAGTACTAGCTTTCTTTATGATTACTTCTCAAAGGGATGGTTCCCAGGTCTTAGAGGACAATAACCTTGGATTACAAGAGTCTCAGAGAAGATTTATATCTGAGAGGCAGAGAAATAATTTACAATGGCAAGTTTTCTAAAAAAAAAAAAAAAAAAAGGGAGATTGGGGCTTATATTCAGGAAGACACCTGTCTAAAGTGTTATCAAGCTAAGGGGAATGGTAAGGTTATCTTGGTGTGATACCACTATTTTATAAGTCACCTTTTGTACATATTCACATGACATTTATGATTGGATGATTCATGTAATTCTCATAAAATGGTATTAAAATCATTTTGTAATGAAGAATCAAATGCTCAGGGAAGTACATGCTTAAACAATGTCTCACAATAAAGACTTGAAGGAAGTTGCATCTAGTTTTTGACTTGTATCTAGTACTTTTTGTACTGTGTTAGCTTATTTCTTTAATATAACAACTAATATTTGGGTAATATTTATAGTTTCTGTAGCACTTCCATGTAGATTATCCAATTTGCATTTCACACTGAAGCACAGGTAGAGAAGCAGTAATTACCTTTAATTATAAATGAGGTAATTGAAACTCTGAGAAATTAGGAGACTTTCCAAATAATGGAGTTGGAATCCAGATATCACGATCCCATTAACTAATGAATTAAACACATATTTAGACAAATTCCCAATATGTGTTCAAGTTCTATGTCAAGAGCTTGAGTGAGATTCAAAAGGAAGCAAAGTCTCTGCGCTCGTGGAGTTTGCATCCTAATGAGAAGATGAAAAGACAGAATGAAAGGAAAGAAATATGAGAAGGAGATCATGACAAGAAGCAATGAGGGCATTGAAAGAAAGGGTATCCTATCAGAGAGGTTAATTTTGCTTCTTTGAATGAGATGTTTGGGAAGCCTTCTTTGAGGAGTAGACATTTAAGCTGAGAACTAATATAATAACTTCCTAAGAGAGGGGACAGAAACTATACAAGTCTAGAGGGGACAAACAATCAGCAAAACACTTATTATGTGCCAGACATACTTCCCCATCCCTTATGAATATGAACACATATAATGCTCAAAGCTTCCTTGAGGTAGCTATTTTTTTTTTTTTATTCCAAAGTTATAAATGGCCACCGGAGATTCAGGAGGAAGCCTGGTGTAGCTGTAGCATAATCGGAAGGTAGGAGTACAGATAAAGCTGAGGTCAAAAAGGGGCATAAGAGTCACTGCTAGGGCTTATGAACCATTAGAAGGAGCTGGTATTTTATTGTACAAACTATGACATTAACTAGAGTGTTTTCAGCAGGGAAGTCATGAGATCTGACTTACGTACATCACATTGAACATTAATGGACTCTGGGCACCTGGTTGGTGTAGTAGGTTAAATGTGCAGTAGGTTAAATTGGTTTTGACTCAGGTCATGATCTCAGGGTCATGAGATTGAGTCTTGTGTCAGGCTCTGCACTGGTCTTTGCATTCAACACAGTCTGCTTGAGTTTTTCTCTCCCTCTCCCTCCGCCCTTCCTTTCCATGCATTCTCTCTCTTGCTTTCTTTCTCTCTCAGATAAATAAAAAAAGAAATCTTAAAAAAAATTAGGGTTTCCTTCTCTCAAAGGTTTGATATTTATATTCAGGAACTACTCCTGAGGCCAGCTATTATTAAACCTCTACCTGTAAAAATAGGTGAGGAGAAAAAGAAAAAGGGTATAGTTGGGGAGAGTTGGGGCTAACGGTAGACCATACCTTATTGTATGGAAACCCTCCAGCAAAACACTGGGACACATGTAACAGTACTGATATTGATAGATATCTATGTCCTGTTGACATGGGAGAGCTTTGGAGTATAAACATTACAGTGGTCATTTCATTTTATTATTTTTTTAAGTTTTTATTTATTTAAGTAATCTCTATACCCAACGTGAGGCTCAAACTCACAACCCTGAGATCAGGAGCTGCATGGTCCACTGACTGAGCCAGACTGCTGCCCCTCTAAATTCTAAAGTCATTTCACTTTAATACACTTACTACAACTCCTTATCACTAGTGGTATCATTCTGGATATTTTTTTCAACAGGCACATTTATCTCTTATTATTCAAAGTAGTTGGCATGTTGATCTGCAGATTTATGCCTCTTTGAAGAGACTGTGTTTATTATTACTATGTTGAGGCAGTTTATCAAGGTCAGAGTGTAAATGAAAATAACCAATACCCTACAGGAGATTCAGGAGGAAAGTTGCAATTCTTTCTTGACTCTGAGCATGTGGAGCTTAGGTTGATATTTGATATATACTTGGGAAAGAATATGATGGATGTATTGAAAGTTAAAAGGAATAAAAAATAAAACGTATATAAACTATAGTCTTAAAAATGAAGTTAAATTTTTTCAGCGGTTTGCATTATAGATTTTATAATCCTTTAACATCTTGAAAATAGAAGAACTTACACAGAGATTTAGTGACTTTCAAGTCAAGCAAATTAGTTGATGAACAGGGATCATACAAGAATATCTTTCTTAATAGAAAAGGCTGAGATGAATAAAAACCCTTAAGTTCAAAACACTAAAAAGATTAAGCCAATTGAGTTCCAATCAGCATACTTTTCAGTAGGCAGAAGAGTATTTTCAGCAGTGTTCAATGAGTTCTTTTTAAAAATGATATCTGAGTGATGAAGTGACTGATACTATTATAATATAGGGAGAAACACTGATGGCACTTCTTTCCCTCTTTATTGACAGCACTTCCTTCAGTGCAGTTGGTGGTCTTGTTACAGATAGAAGAGCCTACTCAGCATATCCAGTGATAGGTATTTCCGACCCCTAACGTTGCATCTGGGAGAGATTGAAGATGAATGCACTGAGGGCTCTGAGTGTCACAGGATGAAGCTCACGTGAGTGCCAGTTTGAATACATTTATTTCTGGGAGTAAGCATTCTTTTCCCTTTCTCCTTGGACCGTGGTAGAATATTTTCTCATGAACTTCTAGGTGGGTAGTGTCCTTACTTAATGAATCTGGCTTCTGGGTTGTCTGTTTAGTAAATGCTCTCAGAATCTCCAATGTGCCAAACCCATGCAGCTGTTCTTGTTTGATTATCGACTTAACTGCGAACTGTGCCTCCTGACATTTGCTTGTGAAGATAGCTTTGGCAGAATTGTTAAGAAGGAGAGAAGGCGATTTTGTGTCAGTTAAAATGCATCGACATTTTAATTGTTTTAGTTCATTTCCTGTCCAGAGAGCGCTTGAAAGTTTACCCATTCTCCCTGGAAATCCTGGACATTTATTCAGCTCTTGGGATTCTTGGTCCTCGGGTATATCCATTTGGCCCTATTTCTCTTTGGTGTGATTTCATATTTACAAATTATTGTATGTCTCCTTTGTAATAAGGCATGGGACAAGATACCTGGGAGGAAGGGGGAATAATTACCATTCGTGGGGAAATAGAAATGTGGCAAAACTGTCTTGCTTCCTTGGAGCATTTGGGATGAACGACCATGATTTGGAAGCATTTTGTGAATTTGCAAAGATCTTCATGACTAACCATAGTTTACCATGTTAATTTTGTATTGGTTTTTAGCAATTTCAAAAATTTGAGACTTTGCTTAGTGTGCACTTCTAGGCTTTTTAATTAAATCTATATATATAATCTCAAACTGTTGATGGAAACTTAATGAATTGTTTTAAGGTTTAAGAGAAAGAAAAAGAAAGAAGCACTTTATCCTTTTAGTAAGTGGTGATTTTCCTAGTGGTGATTGAAGTGAATGCAATGGAGAATTTTACTCTTGTTAGAATATTTTGAATATTTTACAATTTTTATAATACGGGGCTTTCATATCACTCCACTATAAGTTGTTCGAGCATGATATTTTCATAATCCAGTGTTAAAATAAACTTCATAACGTAAGAAATTAAGACTTTATTTTGTTTTAGAAGGAATGTGTGTATTTTCCTTTTTTTTTTTAAGATTTTATTTATTTGAGAGAGAGAGACACACACACACAGTGAGAGAGGGAACAGAAGCAGGGGGAGTGGGAGAGGGAGAAGCAGGCTTCTCCCTGAGCGGGGAGCCTGATGTGGGGCTCGACCCCAGGACCCTGGGATTGATCATGAGCCGAAGGAAGGCAGATGCTTAAGGACTGAGCCACCCAGGCGCCCCAAGAATGTGTGTATTTTCCACTTAATTTTCTAGGCTGCTAATTTAGTTATTAAGAGCTTCATAAATTCTCTTTTTATAAACTGGACAGTTATAGGATGATTTACTAAAGGCAGTGCATGTGGAACAAAATCTAAAGGTTTTACAATCACTGCTTTTCAGTGAAAAATGTGGTTTAACTTCTACCTGGATAATTTTGCTTCTGTATCACTGAGACATGTCTCATCTTGTCTCCACTTTGATCATCTTTCACGGGGATTAATTCACAACCTTCCTGACTTGTCAGTTCCTCTTCATTCTCACATACCACCAGCTAGCTCACTTTGCATTTTAGTGGAAAGTCTGCGGTACTTTAGTAAAGGCATGGCTCTGAGTTTGGTTTATGTCACCAAATAACACTATGATTTGGGGTGGATTATTTGATAATAATCTATTCACTACCTGCCTCACAGAGTTTTGTGATAAGACATGCGATAAAATACATCGGGACGTTTTTAATGGTAAAGTGCCATATAAGTAAGAGACATCTCACCCTTATTATGTCATTCCCTTGCTCAGAAATCTTCAATTGTTTTCTGTTTCTTAAATAATCAATTCAGATTTTTCCTATCATTCAAGGACTCCAATCTCCTACCTTAATATTGCCCCTTAATATTTCTCTTACTATACTTTTCCAATCCTATTCCCTTCCCTCTCATGCACAGTTGATTTCAATGATGTTTTCCAAATTCTGAGCTTTTCTACATGTTAATTTTTCTACATAGAATTTTCTTGCCCAAATATGCAAATTGTTGTACATTCAGGAGGTTTTTCATGATTGTGCTCCTACGTATGGAAGCAATCTCTCTAATATCTGAAAAACCAAATCTGTTTTTCCTTATTTCATCACTTTCTGTGTTATTTATGATCAGACCTTATCTCCTGTACTTTACTTTCCTGAAAGCTTCTTCGTACCCCAAAGTACCTATAATTTCCCACAGCACATTTTAGTTGTTCTATAATATTTGATGAATAAATTTAAAAGAGCTTATTGTTCTTTTTTTTCTCTCTCTTTAAATTTTTTTTCAGCTTTTGACATATGATTGACAAAATAGTAAGGTACTTAACATGTACAATGTGGTGGTTTGATATACATATACATTGTAATGGGATTCCCCTCATTAAATTCATTAACATATCCATCATTTCACATATTTACCCTTTTTGTTTGAGAATATTTAAGTTCTACCTTATTATCAAATTTCAATTATACAATATAGTATTATCGACTATAGTCACACATTACATCCTCAGGCCTTATACATCTTATACTTGAAAGTTTGTACCCTTTTATCAACATTTTTCTAGTTCCCCTTCCCCCAGCCCCTGACGATTACTTTTCTAGTCTGTTTCTATGAATTCAACTGTTGTTTTTTTTTTTTTTAGATTTCACTTATGAATGATACCATGCAGTATTAGTCTTTCTTTGTCTGCCTTGTTTCACTTATCATAATACTCTCCATTTCCATCCATATTGTTGCAAATAACATGATTTCCTTCTTTTAAAAGGCTAAATAATATTCCATTAACTGTATATTTGTGTGTGTGTGTGTGTGTGTGTGCATAGATATATAGACAGATCAAGATATATATCAAGATATAGATATTCTTGATCCATTTATCCATTGATGGATGGATAAATCCATGGATGGATGGAAACTTAGGAAGTTTCCATACCTTGACTGTTGTGGAAAATATTGCAGTGAACATGGGAGTACAGATAACTCTTCAAGATAATGGTTTTGTTTTCTTTGGATATATATCAGAGGTGGAATTTCTGGGTCATATGGCAGTTCTGTTTTTAATTTTTTCAGGAACCTCTGTGCTATTTTCTGTAGTGACTATACCAGTTTACATTAACACCGAAGTGTATCAGGGTTCCCTTTTCTCGACATTCTTGCCAATATTTATTGTCTCTCATTTTTTTCATACTCACCCCAACATACTTGTTTAGGATACTTTTATAGCGATTTTTATTCCTTTTTCTCTGATTAGTGATGTTGAGCACGTTCTCATGTAGTTTTTGTCATTTGTATATCTTTTTTGGAAAATATCATCTATCCACGTCCTTTGTCCATTTATTAATTTGTTTATTTGATTTTTTTTTTGCTATTGAATTGTATGAGTTCCTTACATATTTTGGGTAATAAACTCTTATTGAATGTGTGGTTTGCAAATATTTTTTTCATTTTCCATTCCATAAGTTGCCTTTTCATTTTGGTGATGGTTTCATTTGCTGAAAAGAAGCTCTTAAGTTTGATGTAGTCTTACTTGTTTATTTTTGCTTTTGTTACTTTTGATCTCAAATCCAAAAAGCATTGCCCAGACCAATGTCTGTGAAACTTACCCCTATGCTCTCTTCTAGGAGCTTTACAGTTTCAGGACTTATATTTAAGTCTGTAATCCATTTTGAGTTGATTTTTATGGATAGTGTAAATAGCGGTCCAGTTTCATTCTCTTGCATGTGGCAATCTAGTTTTCCCAACACCATTTATTAAAGATACTATCCTTTCCCTACTGAATATTCTTGGTTCATTTTTCATGCATTAACTAACCATATATGTGTGGATTTATTTATAGGTTCTGACTGTTCTATTGTTCTATATGTGCATTTTTATGATACTAACATTCTGTTTTGATTGATGGCTTTGTAATACAGTTTGAAGTCAGAGGTGTGATGCCTCCAGCTTTGCTCTTCTTTCTCAAGAATCCTTTGGGTCCTCGGGTCTTTTGTAGCTCCTTTTGTAGGTCTTTTGTAGCTCCTTACAAATTTTAGAATTGCTTTTTCAATTTCTGTGAAAAATACCCTTAGAATTTTGATAGGAATTGCATTTAGTCTATATAGATTGCTTCGGATAGTGTGGACGTTTTAACAACATTAATTTTTTGTTTCTTCTTCAATTTCTTTCATCAGTGTCTTATAGTTTTCAGTGAATAGATCTTTTATTTCCTTGGTTAAATTTATTAGTATTTTATTCTTTTTTAAAGCTATTGTGAATGAGATTGTTTTCAGATGAACCTTTTTTCATACATGAGGGAATAATAAAGCATTAGTTTCAGAGAAATTAAGACTATCATTTTTCTTATTTCTTGAACTCCTTTTAAGAAGTTTCTATGCTTAATAGATCCTAAAGGAAAAAAAATTGCTACTATGGTGATGTTTGCCAATATGTACAGATTGCAAAAATTTGATGTCAAACTTCGTTTTTTAATTGAAAGTTAGTTAGTGAGCAAATCTTTCATTAAAAACTACTCTTTCTCTCTGTGTAGAGATTTATCATTGAAGATTATCAATTTTTTCTGAAAATCCCCTCAGGTTAGTAATATCTCTTGCTTAGACTTTACTCTCAGGGACAAAATGCTGGAATGTTATGAAGGCAAGGAAAATTTTTTCTTTACCCTCAACGTCTTCCAGAGAGACACATTAAAAGGAGAAAAACCAAAAGTTTTATTACATGTACACAGAGGCCCAATAATGAAATTGAGTCCTAAAGAAATGACCAAGGCAGGCAGTTTTTGTACTTTTTAGACAAAGCAACAATAAATCCGTGAGGCGTTGACAGGACAAAGAGAACTTAACTTTGAGAACTTCAATTGGTAGGGAATTCTAAATAGAATTAGGGTTATGGTGAAAATTAGTAAGAAGTAATAAGTGTTTATACAGCCTTCTCAGCTCTAAATTTCCCATCTCTGGTGATGAGGATGTCTCTTTATTTCCTAGTACCGGGAGGGTACCATGCACATGAGAGATTTATTTCCTGCTTCCAGAGGCACAGAAGAGGGTCGGTGTGTCCTTCTTGTCTCGACTGTCTCTTAAGTAACTTTTATTTGAAATAATCAATATGCCAAAGTGGCCCATTTGGGGGTAGCCTACCCCTGGGTCCTACATTTGGAAATAAGAATGATGAATAAGAGGGACATGTATCTATCTCATTATTTGCTTTAGCTCTTGGCCATATTAGAGATAGTGTATGTGTGTGTGGGAACGTGTGTGATGGGGGTTGTCCCAGGAAATGTGGGCAAATAACAGAATTTTGAGACTCATTTGGGAAGATTTTACTTTTCATTTGCTCTTAATGATAGTTCAGAGTATTTAATGGATGTTATGTCATTTGTATTTGTATAGTTGATGGGACATGCACTTCTCTTATTTCAGTAAGGGATTAAATACTTATTTGGAAATGTTACACCATTCCTAAAAGGCAGTAAAAAATGAAGGGAAGAATTAGATTCACTAAGTGGAACATTTGTCCCAAGTTTACTCTTTTATGCAGGTATTTCTTTTATGCGGGTGTTCTAGTCAATGGCATAATACTAATGCCATTTACTAATTACTAATGGCATTTACTATGCCATTTACTAATGGCATAGTCAAACTTCTTAAAACTTTAGTAGCACAAAACATCGTTTATTATTTTCAGAGAGTCTGTGGGTCAGAGATCTTTTCCGGGCATGATGGGCTGCTTTGTCTCTGCTCCATAATGTGTAGGGCCTCACCTGGAAGGTGTGGAGACTGGAGGCTGGAATTATTTGAAGGTTTCTCTGGGCATCTCTGCTTCTAGTCTCTCTATGTGATCTTGCTAACTTGGTAGGTTTTAGGTAGTTGGACTTCTTACAAATTGGCAGAAGACTCCGAAGTCTCATGGCCAGAGAAAGAGAGGGAAAGCCAGCAGAGGACAAATTGCCTTGTTTTGACCTATTCTCAAAAGTGACCCAGCATCTCTTCCTGGATTCTCTTTGTCAAGGCAATCACAGAGTCCTACTCAAAGAAAGGAGAAATAGATCACACCTTTGGTGACAGAGTGGCAAACTTCCAGAAAATCATGTGGGACCAGAAATCTCACACTGGCCATTTCTGGAAAAGATTACAGTGTGTAATCTTTTGTAATGTGTTGTAATGTGTAATGTGTTGAACTTTCAACTTAAAATATGGTATAAGATTATAAAATTGGACATAAATTACTAAGACTTGGTTCGGGAGTATAGGTCTATTACAGACTACTATTCTAGATTTATTGTTTTTTGTTTTTTCATTTTTTTGAGGTTTTAGAACTTTTTAGTTTTTCTTGCTTCAGCAATGGTCAAATGCTTGACGCAAAAAATAAAAATTAAGTGGGCATATTTAAACAAATATATACTCCTGCAGTGATTTCTCCAGAAATAATGACCATGTAGAAGTAATTATCCTTTTGCTGACTTGGTTTAGCAGATGCTAATCAAGCTTAGGAGGATGATTGTAATTTCAGCATACAATATCCAGAAATGAAGTATACTTGAAAAACTCTGTAACCTTCAGAGATGGAATTATGCCCTTTCTAGCAAAGCTTTTTATTTCTAAAATGTGTGCTGTTTTCAGCAGACCCAAGTCATTAATGCCTGTCTCCTTTCCATGTTGTTCTGGATGGCCAAAGCATCGTTATTGAGAAACTACTTTGTGCAGGGCACACTTTTTTCCTAATTGCTTTGCATAGAGATGAGTGCTTTTTCAAGGTTGAAGGCTTTGGATGAGATAAAGACTGCTATTGAGCTAATCAGAGCATATGTGGGTAGGGTAAGGGGGTCAATGTTGTTCTGAGAACAGAGCCTTTTTCTCTTTACCTCTTTCTCTTTTCAAATACAGATCTATTCTACAAACTTTAACATTTTCTTATTGTTGTTTTGCTTTATTCCCATCTATATATTTATTTTCTCTTTCACAGTAATACCCCTTAGACACACACACACACAAACACACACATACACGTGCACATGCATACACATTAATTCTAAGAAAGATTAAAATCAGTATTTCCATGATATGGACCTTCTTTTAGAAAATAGTTCTTTTGTGTTGTTATGAATATTGCAATCAGTTAGTATATTTCTGTTAACCCACTCTAAATATACACTTTATAGAACTGAAGGCAAAGAATACATACTTTGGCCTGCAACTTTATGCTTCTAGAGTAGTCAAGATTTTAGTATATGTCATGCTCTAACTAACCTTTAAAGCATAGTTGTAGACTACTTTTTTTTTTATAGACTTTACTAGGTTGATAGTAAAGTAATAAGTGGATATGTTGACAGCTTAAGTCTATACTTCAAGTACCATTTTATTATTCACTGTAGTTTGTTTATTTTATTATTTTTTAAAGATTTTATTTATTTATTTAACAGAGAGAGAACACAAGCAGGCAGAGAGGCAGGCAGAGGCAGAGAGAGAGGAGCAGGCTCCCTGCCGAGCAAGGAGCCCCATGCGGGACTCGATCCCAGGACGCTGGGATCATGACCTGAGCCGAAGGCAGCTGCTCAACCAACTGAGCCACCCAGGCGTCCCTATTCACTGTAGTTTTTATGCATTTTGATTTAACTTATTTTATTTTTTCCCTTAGATAATTCATGCAAACTGTACCATAAGAAAAGCAGAGTATATACGTCGATGGTTGTTAATGTGTTTTTTACATGAATTTAGAGAGCTGAAGTGCAAAATGAAAATGGACTTCTTGCTTCAGTATTTTGGTCCTTGTCCTCAGGCAGGTGAAAGTGCTGATGATGTAGCTTCAGGATGTGCAGGTCTTAGTGTTAACATTACTTGGAGTGGAAAACTCAAATGAGGTTTTTGTGATGCACTTGTCTTACTCACGCCCATGTTTGTGTGGCCCAGTGAGATCTGTAATGAGATGTCTCCCAGGGGCAGAGTACAATATTAGTTACCAGCATTCTGTGATTTCTCCAGTGATTCAGTGAACCACTGGTATTTCTAGTAATGAAATAGGAAGAGAAAAAAAAGAGGAAAGAGGGACAATGCAAAAATGAATAAAGGAAAATAAAGCTACGTGTAGGCAAGAAAGCAAAGATTAGATTAGCCATACGGAAGCAATTCCTGTCTGATTTGTTAAATAATATAATTTGAATAAGTGAAAAAGGAAAATTAAGCCAAAGGAAATAGCATGGGCATATGGACCAAATTGAGTCAAGATTATAAAATTAGAATTTAATTTTTTTTGCCATCTTTTGTTTCTCTAAATGTTTATTTCTGTTCAGAATCTATGGCTGTAAAGACATATGCATCTTTTCTCTGAATGTTTTGAAATGCTTTTTCTGAAGTCTGGGCTATACCAAAATTTCAGTTGTTTATTATAAACTTTAGGTGGCTTAGGTACATTCTATAGTCAATAATAATATAGTCAATAATAATGCCAACAATATATTAAATATTTACTCTGAACCAGAAATTGTACATACACACACACACACACAGAGTCTACTCTGAACCAGAAATTGTACACACACACGCACACGAAGAGTGGATGAAGGTGTGCAGAATTTACCGTTTCAAAATATTCCTTTTTGGCTTATAGGTTATTTTAGGCTGGTTATTTTTAGGAAACAGAGGACAGGAAAAGCTCTGAAAACAGTAAAACTTACTCTTTCGTAAAAGACATTCATATATATATATATAGGAGATCCCTCTCTGTACCATGAAGTGAAGGATGACCCCAAATCTCCAGAGACTGTTATTAATGAAGAAGGCAATGACTTAAATCTGCATAGCAACCTTACTCTTGTTCACTGTGCTTTTCTTGGTAACCTCCCATAACTGGCTGCCTATTACCTCAACATGTTCTTTTGTCTTTAGCTGGAGATAGTATTTAAGGTGATAGCTTGGGCCATTTGGGGTGGTTACTCAGTTTTCCAGGATGTCTCTCATGTATACTGGAGGTACACGTCTTATTAAACCTCTTTTTGTTTTTCTTTTGTTAATCTATCTTATTTTCTGGGGTGGGGGTTCTCAATCAAGAAACTTGAAGTATAAAGGGAAAATTATTTTTCCTCCCCCACATAGGTCATTTTTATTTATATGGCAAAACTGAAATTCAGAATGTTTGCCTAGAAGTACATATTTTTTAATTGGCAAATTCTCCAAACTACATCTTCATAAAAAGTCTGTTCTTTCCCTACTGTTCTGTCATATCTGTTGGTCAAAAGTAAGTCATAAAATTTAGAATAATAGTTCTTAATGTGGCTTCTGCTTAACAGATGCAATTATTTGTAACTCTGGTCAGATTTTAAAAGGAAGTTCCAATGTAAGTGGAAAAAAGGCTTAAACTTGTGTCAGGATATTTGAAGTTTCCCATTGATATTATGGGCTTTGTTGTGTTGTTGTTCAGTCATATCATCTTAAAAAAATGTATTCTTTATCTGTTATAGAATGAAACAGATGAATTTTTTGGGAGGACACTATGGCTTCTCTTAAAAGATAGAAAAGAGATTTTTGTAAACTAATTCATCTTACTGTTCCATCCTTAATAACATCTCAAAAAAATATAGGTTAACCAAAATAAACATTACCATCTCTCTGTGACTTCCTCTTATCCTCACATGCTCTTAATTATGTTTCTGCTGATGTGAAAATAGCAAACAGCCTGTTGGTATTTTAGCATGTGCCTAGCACACCAGCCGAAGAACATAATGGAGAGGAATTATTAATTGAAATTTCAAAATCTAATATAAATAGTCATAATGGGCGGAAAGCTATCTCTGGATAATTTTTATACCAAGTATATAATTTAGTATTATTCGTGACTTACATATGGAGAGGATGAGGCTGGAAATGAGGGCTAGGAATGAGAACTTTAGGTTTTAAAGATATTAATTCCTCCTTGATTCCTATGAATGGGTTCACAGATTTCCATTCAGTTTATATCACAGTCATACTACTCACCTCTCCTGCTTGATTTTCAATGTGGGTTTTCTCCATCCTATATCCTATGAATAAAATAAATCCTTCTATTACTTCATTTGATGGATCAATGTCCTATGACATTGTATTTATTTCCATATGTAGTATTCGCAGCTGCCTGTGTTCAATACCAGCATGCAGGGCAGTGTGATGTCGTTTGGTTCTCTAGCATGGAAGTGAAGTGGCCCTGTGGCTAAGCATATATGTAGAATGACCTGGTGGTAACTTGTGGATATTTGTTCAGATAGGCGCTTCCTTTAGGGGCCCCTTCTGTTCCCCTTAGTGCAGGAGCTGGACTTCCTATTTAAATCTTGCAGTATAATGAGCTGCAATGTAGTTATTCTTTCAAAAAGAAGTGTTGATATTTCATTCAATTCCTGTATTTCTGAGAAAGGCCAACAAATATTTCTCTTTTCTGTAACATTAGTTTAGTTGTAATTTTAGTGGGGAAAAATGCCTTAAATAATTTAATTTGGGGGGGGGCGCCTGGGTTGCTCAGTTGGTTGAGTAACTGCCTTCAGCTCAGGTCATGATCCTTGAGTTCTGGGATCGAGTCCCACATTGGGCTCCCAGCTCCACGGGGAGTTTGCTTCTTCCTCTAACCTTCTCTCCTCTCATGCTCTCTCTCACTTTCTCTGTCCCTCAAATAAATAAATAAAATCTTTTAAAAAAATGTTAAAAAAATTTAATTTGGGATATACAAAAATTAGATGAACAAGAACAGAGCTTGAAAGGTAAGTGGAGAGCTGAGCTGCTGTACTGGGTCTTTGTTCTTGAGAGAGTTGCCAGACTGCTTACGTGTGTGAAAGAGAGACTGTGTTAGGGTCCCATGGTGCCTATTAAGGCTTTCTAAGTAACAACTGAACTTCACTGGGCTCTGAGTGCTTGAGGTAGATAGATGGCTGATGTTTGGATTCAAATGCTACTCCTGCCTGAAGGCCCTATTTTTTGAAATACTGAGATAGCTTGTAAATTCGCTGAATGCAAGGGAATAAAAGCGACTGTTATTCACCAATTAAATTCTTTCCTCCCAGTGCAGAAATCAATCCTGTACTTTAGTCAGTGAGGGAGATAAAACTCTAGGACAGCAACCAGCTGTGGTGGCAGAAGGAAAGGCAATGAGAGTTTAGAGACAGGAGCCACGCTTGGCTAATACAGGGGAAGAAAATGGACTCAAATTGGCATTGGTTGTTCACTCAAGGGCATGTATCCTCTGTCCTCGGCATAAGCTGATAGAATCAAAATAGACCACATGGGGCAAAGGGCTGACTTGAAAAATCAGTTCAAGCAGCTTGGTTGCCTCCCATAGATGTGGAAGAGCATTCTGTGGTCACATCCCAAGGGCAGACAGGAAGCAATACTCAGTTTTCGCTTTGTTTGCCATGACAGTCCAGGAGATGGCTGCTGGACTAATGAAACCAGCGTATTATGAGTGGAGCCCAGGTGACTAGGAGCGTTGTGGACTGGATGCAAAGTACACTGAATGAATAACCCAAGGCGATGATTGTAATTGAGTGAGATTAAATTGGAAAACTTTCAGAGGCCATGACGAAGGCATTACATTGCTCACAGCGCTAGAAGAGAACATGCATGTAAATTAATTGAGCTCACGTAGGCCAGAACTTGGATGAGAACATCTATATTTCACAATGGTACTTATGGAAAATTATGTATTTTACCTAGTGGCACATAGTGGTGGAAAAGAATTCTTTCCCTCTTTAGTGAGAAAGCAACCCAGGAGTCCTAGAATAGTGAACTGGCTCTAGAATTTTCCCCATGTTCAGTTTCCCTTCCCTAGTGGATCCCTGCCTTACAGAAACAGGGACTGTGATTTATCCCTGCTGTGGAACAGGTGGCTCCAGGTCCTTCATTATAACTGAGCAATTTGTGATGGTCCTGTCACGCTCTCAATTTGCTTGCCCATGGATTGGTGGGTCTTTCTGGGTCACAGAGGAAAAAAGCAATCCCAGAAGTTCCTCCTTTTAAAATGGTATTCTTAGGATAATCTAATGTGTTCACTATTTTACATCAAACGCCATTGTAAGAATAGCTCACAGGATTGCAGCCTTGAAGAAGCATGGGGCTGGAGCTTCAGAAGCCCCAGCTTACCTTGTGTTCTTTTTTGTAGGGCTCTGAATAAGCCATACACAGGGAACATCACAGTGGTAACTCCGCTTAGTGATCACAATTTCCGGCTTTGTATTTTTGAAAAGTTTTACTTCTCAAAGGGCCTAGATCAGTAAGCCCTTTACATCAAACTTGGACAGAATTTTTGAAATTTCATTTAAGCACAGAAATTTAAAGTTGCTTATGATTGTGGCATGCATTATCCCCAAAGTGAATTAGTTCACATGTTGTGCTTCTGTGCCAAACAAAAATGCACACATCCACACATGTGTACATACATGTGTACACACATCCACACACACGTGTTTAAAGGGGTGTTTATTTATTGAAATTATGTTTGTTGACCATGTGTTCAGGCTATACAGGTAACAAAGGTACAATCATGTTTTATCTTCTGAAGTGGGGTAGGTAGCCCTATTGTGTCTATTTGTATTTTTTGGGAAATTAGTGTATTACATATGATAGCCAGTTATGAGCAAGGGCTTGAGTGAACAAGAGGCAGAGGATGATATGTTGAAGAAAGAAAGGAGAAAGAAGGATGGTAAGGAATGTGTCTTACTTGGGGGTAGTGCTTGTATGATCTGAGAGATGATACCGTGGAAGGCGGGAATGGAATTTGGGAAACCCAACTCGACAATTATATGTAGCTTTAAATGATTTCTTGCTGTTATTCATCTATCCTTAATATTGCAGGGGAGCAGAATTTGCCACTTCAACACATCTCTTTGGCATAAGGATTATCTTGAGCTGCTCATTTTTAGGAAACAGCAAACACAGGAGAAGCTCTGAAAACTGAGTAGAAGTTAACCTTTTTAAGAGACATTTAGATTTAGAAGGAAAAATCTCCATTTGAAGTGGTGTCTCCCTTCATACCAGGAGGAGGAGGAGAACTAAATCTACCCTCCTAGGTGGAGCAGGCAACTGACTTAAATCTGCAAACAACCAGACCTTTATTTACTATGCTTTGCCTGATCATCTCCCATACCTGATTTCCCTCCCACACAGTATCTTTCTTCTTTAGCTGGAGATGGTATTTAAGGTGGTAGCTTGGGCTATTTCAGGGGGTTACTTAGTTTTCCTGGGTATTTCCCATTTATATAGAAGATACATATGATATTAAACTTCTGTTTGCTTTTTTCCTGTTAATCTGTCTTGTATTACAGAGGAGTCTCAGCCGAGAACCTAGAAGGATAGAGGAAAAAATTATTTTTCCTTTCTCTAATATATTTTTCATTTATTGCATTGGAAATTCAAAGTCCACCACCTTTCTTTCTCTCTCTCTCCCTCTCTCTCTTTTTGGTGAGTCACCCCATTGTTTTGCTTTTCTTACTCAATCTGGAAACACAATAACCAAAATAACATTATGAACAAAAATAATAACTTCTCTTTGCACTTTTAAATTCTTTTCATTTTGCTTATTTATTGCCTCTTCAGGTGTTCTTCCGAAAAAACGTTTGCATATAGGAGGTAGGTAAATATGAACTGGCTGCATCAGGGGTCATACAGTTGAGCCTAGTGATCTCGGGTTTCTGATTTCTTGGCCTGTTTCTCATACTTCTAAGCATAATGGCAGAAAACCTGACTTGTGTCTTTGCTGTTTCCTATACATGAAAAGCCCTGTTGCAATGCATTGGGTTGATATCTTTAAATCACACAAAACTTACTAAGTGTAACATATTTTTCCAAATTTTATTGTGCTTTTTAATTCGTTTTCACTTTTTTGACATGCATGCTGTTTAAGATTTTACACACATGCAAACACACACATGCATATACACATGAATATGTTTCTTTTCCTTTCTGAGTTATTTACTGTTTTTTAAGTTCTTTCTCTTTCTGAATCAGTTCCTTAATAATGTCTTTATTTTTCTGATACACTTTTTTCTTTAACTTGAATCATCTGAGATTTGTATCAAAGTATGCTATGAAGCATAAATCTGCTTTTTTTGAAAAAAATATTTTGTTTCATACCACCTACTGAATAATTTACCCCTTTGTTATTGGTATCCATGATCCTTTATATCACATATTAAATTCTTTTGTACACAGACATCTATTTCAGGGTATCTTTGTGGTTTTCATTATGTCTGTAAATTTTCTTGCCACTATCACAATATCTTATTATTGTAGATTTATAATACACTTTTGTATTTAGCACAATAAATTTACCTCCATTATTTTTCTTTGTCAAAAATATATTAACTTTTAGACAAGTTAATTCCTGTTTGTATACAGGGAATCACTGTGCTAACTTCAAAAATAGTCAGTCTGAATTTTATAGGCAATGGCATTAAATCTATATATTAGTTTGGAAGACTGTGTACTCATAAATAAAATAGTTTTCTTTTTCTTTTTAAAGACTTTATTTATTTATTTGACAGAGTGAAAGAAAGTACAAGCAGGGGGAGTGGCAGACAGAGGGAGAGGGAGAAACAGGCTCCCCACTGAGCAAGGAATCAGATGTAGGGCTCTATCTCAGGACCCAGATATCATGACCAGAGCCAAAGGTAGACACTTACCTGACTGAGCCACGCAGGTGCCCCAGTAAATCAACTTTCTGGTTTGTATTAATAGAATAGTTTATGATTTATTCAAATCTTAATATTTTATGTGTTTTTCATGAAGATACTACTGAAATTTTGCTTGCTATCTGAAAGCAATTTTTTATTATGGTTTGTAGTAGCTAATTTAAATTATTTGCTTTTATTATTTTTTTCTTAATAGGAGGCTACACTAATTAATTCCACTATTAACTATAAATTTTTATAGTAGATTATATGGGTTTTTCTCAGTGTCGAATTATACTAATGAGAATATTGTTTCCTCCTTTCTAAGTGCTATGTTTTTCTTCTTCTTTCACATCTTTTTTTTTTTAAAGACTTTATTTATTTATTTGACAGGAGAGGAGAGAGATCACAAGTAGGCAGAGAGGCAGGTGGGGAGGGGGCAGAAGCAGGCTCCCCGAGGAGCAGAGAACCCAATGTGGGGCTCCATCCCAGGACCCTGAGATCATGACTTGAGCCGAAGGCAGAGGCTTTAACCCACTGAGCCACCCAGGCACCTCTCTTCTTTCACACCTTATATATTTGTTAGTACATTTAGAAAAATGTTAAATAATATTAGGAAATTAAATATGCTTATCTCATTCCTGAAACCTTTAGAATTTGATCACCGAAACTGGTCTTGGTCTGATTTTAAGATACATTAATGGTGAATTGTTCATTTCTTAAAATATGTATCAAGAATAAGTATTGAATATTATCACATGTCTTTTGAAATCTATTGAGATTATTAAAAGTGTTCTCTTATTTGAACATATTGCTGTTAAAAAGATTTTCTATGATTTGTATTCCTGAATTAAAACTGACTTGGTCATGGTAGATGCACTGCTGAATTCAATTTGCTTGTATCTTATTTAGAAATATTCGTATCTTTATTCATAAATGAATTTTCTTTAAGGTTAGTTTTATGTGTCAAATGTATAATATCAAATTGAAGTTTAATATTATAACAGAATTTAAGTGAATATAGAGTAGCAGAACATTTTCAAACTTTTTATGCCATTCTCTGCAAGGTACCTGACTATGCTTTTCCTAAGACAGTATAGTTTTCAAAAGCCACACATTTACATAATGTCTTTGCTGTTGTTCCTTCGTTCTTTGAGTTGTACTGAACTAATTGCTTTAGGAAGTTATTTCCCAAATTCTTCCCACAGGTAACATTTAGGTAAATAAGGCTCTCCAAAGTTAGAATCAGGGACTTGATACTCTTGGTATACATACAGGAACATCAGAGAGCAAGGCCAGAGACTTTAAAGAAACATAACATCAAAAACCTCTCCCACCAGTCCTTTGGTTGAAATGTCCATTCTGATTAGAAAGGTATCAAGAAGGAACCAGGAAAAGGCAGTGCTGCTGCTAACAAAATCTTAGGGAAAGGCATTCCTTCACATTGATTCTGATGAGGGAGTTACATCAGATCATCAATAAACTCTCTTCAGATCCTTCCACCCATAGTCCCTTTTTCCTATCTTCTTTCTTTCATGGTGTATATTCCAATTATCTGTTCCTGGGGAACGTGGAAGAAGTTACTGATAAAACTTTCTTTTGAGACATTTTGTCATTTTTTTTCACAATTCCACTTTATATTATTGCTTGTTTTTTTCAGGTTTTCTAGTTTTACTTGAACTAGATTTTGTAACTGTGTTCTCAGAAAGGATTACATTGGCACTTTTAAATTTATCATCACAGAATTATACATACATAATTTAAAAATCTTCTCTGTTGTTGCTTATATAGGTCCTTTGACAATTAACCATTAATTTGGTAAACTATTTCAGGTGGATCCCCCTGAGCTGTAGTTCACTCTGAAGGTTTTGCTGAGATTTTTCCATTAATTTCTAATTACAACAGTAGAATTAAATTTCTTTTTATAAGCTTTCATGTACTATATATGGCAGTTATAACTTTGACACCCTTATCATGTCACTTGGATTTCTGTGTCTGGGTGCTCTGTGGGCACAGTGTCTTTTCTTCATTCAGAGTTCTAAATTTGCCCTTGGCAGTGAGCTGTCTCTATTTTATGACATGCTGATCTATGAGCTATGTCTCTCCTTTGTCTGTTGTTGTAAACAAACCTGAGATGACTGGGAGTGTTTCTCTAGTGGATGAATAGTCTGCTTAACATTCTACAGTTTCAAGCGTGACAGTATAAGAGACTCATAAATACCCTGGTTGTCTTGTCTCATCACTGACTTTCAGGAAATCATACTTAACTTTTGTATCTTTACTTTGGAACAAAAACTTGGAGGTCTTCTGAGAAGGCTGAAAACAATTTCACTGAAAGATGGGGGAATTCTTTGTATTAGCCAGGTGTGGAAGTAAAGTATATCTGGTTGTTTTCTACTCTTTTGGCTTTCTATTGACCTTCATTGGATATGAGATTTAATTCCCTCAGTCTCCTCACAGCATATGGTAAATGATTAGGAATCAGTGATTCCTATCAATCGCGGAAAATAACAGGACAAACATCATCTCAAGATGCGAACATTTTTTTTTTTTAAGTGTGATGATTGATTTGCCATAAGCCACCGACATCTCTCTGTTTTCCCTTTTACCAAAGTCCTGGATCTGCCAAGCAGCTCATCTCTCTGTTGGGGCATGGAATATAATTTTTTTTCCAATTGGTGATTAAAAACCTACTAATTGCTTTTACTTGAATCATTCTGTATTATAGAAGCATAGTCTCTGCTTAAGACTGATCTATTTCAAGTAAACCTACCCATGCTATACTGTTTTATTTAATGATAGCCTTTCTCACTAGCTGAAATTATATTTTATATTTCAATTTATTTGTTTGTATTTATTCTAGGAAAATATAAGCTATATCAGACGAGGAACTTTTCTGTCTTACTCTCTCTCATATCTCTGTTGTTTAGAACAGTGCCAAGCATTTAGGAGTAAATCTTTTCAGACTTTCTGACATATTTACCCTTCTTTTTATTGGTGTGGATTAATATTTACATTGTAAATTGAATAGTCTCATCTATATGTATGTTAATATTATTAGCTACCTCAAATCTTTTTAAAATGTAGTAGAGTACAAAGGAATAAGAAATAAGAAACCAACCAGCATAATGTACTTGCAGATATGGCTTAAATTTTCTTAAATTATGTTGTTACTTCAAAAATATGTCAAGAGAAAGGGAAATAGATACTCTTATGAACTGTTGTTGAACATATGAATTGACATAACTTTATGAAGGGCAATTTGGTAGTATCTAGCATTATATAAAAAGCACACACATTTTGACATAGTGGTATGTTATCAATGTTAGAAATGTTTATAAATATAGTCATTTCAGTGCACAAAAATTTTTGTAAATGAATATTTATTTCAGTATAGTTTTAGTAATAAACAAAACAAACCAAAACCAAACTACCACCACCTCCCCCCCAGCCACCAAATCTGGAAGAAAATCTACTGACCAAGAATCATTGAAAATTATTATGGGGAATGATCTGATGCCCAAGACACAAAATAAACAAGTTGTAGAATAATGAGGTAGTATAACTTCATTTTTAAAAGGTTTTTATTTTCATATGTATATAACAATAATTTATAAATACTAGCAGAATTACCAAAGTAGTTAGGTTTTGTATTTTAAGATTATTAAGAACCAGTTTGTCAGAAACATAAACCAAGTAAAAAGATCAGTGTAATGGCTTAGCTTTTGGTGAATGTATCACAGAATCACGGATATTCTCCAGGGGAGGATCCAAGAAATCATTTTGTTAAAGGTAAGGAAGGAATTTTCCTCAGTCCAAGGTTCTTCCAGCTGGACAAAGAATTAAATCTACATGAGAAAAATTAACAGGAGGAAAAAAACAAAGTTTTATTATGTGCACATGGAAGCCCAATAATGAAACTGAGTCCTGAAGAAATGACCAAAGCAGGCAGTTTTAATACTTTTTAGACCAGGAGACAATAAGTCTGTGAGGAATTGACAAGACAAAGAAAATTTAACTTTCAGAGCTTTAGTTAGTAAGGAATCCTGGACAGAATTTGGGCTGGGGTAGTAAATTAGTTAAAAGTAATAAGGGTTTTTTTTGTTTTGTTTTGTTTTGTTTTTAGTGTAGCATACTTGGCTCTAAATTGCTTCTTGTTGGTGATAAGGATGTCTCTTTACCTTCTGGCACAGGGAGGGTACCTTTCACATGAGAGATTTGTTTCCTGCCTCCAGAGGGACAGAGGAGGATCTGAGTGACCTTCTTGCACACACTGTCTCTTAAGTAACTTTTTATTTAAATAATATGCCAAAGTGACATATTTTGGGGCAGCCTGCCCTTGACCTGTACAAGATGTAGCAGATAGGAATGTGATTTAGGAACTATAGACAGGGTTGATTTTCAGCTATGACCTTTGATTGCTATGTAATTTCAGATCATTACTTAAATTCTCTGAGCCCCACTTTCCTAATATATAAATTGGAGATACTAAGAATGGTTGATGTGCATTGAGGGCTTACTATGTGCTTGAATACTTGTTTAAAACCTATTATCACCAAACCCATAAGGAAAGTAATTATTTCTGTCTTACAGATAAAGAAACTGAGGCACAGACAAATTAAGTAACTTGTCCAAATGATATAGTTAAGCAGGTGTTAGACTTGACATTCTAACCTCTGCAGCTGGACTTTGTATCCTGGCCACTTAACCAACACTTCATGCTGTTCCCTGTCCATACTCATAGCTCATTTGATAGAAAAAAGATAGTGTATTTGACTATTGTAACAGAATGCTTGACATATGGAAGGTTTCATTAAATATAGTTATTTTCTTATTCCAGAAATTATGGTACTGGGTTCTGTTGGGTCTAGAGAGTAGAGATCTAAAGAGCTAAGCCTTCATTTAGTATTTTGGTCTTTGACAATTTAACTAAATATATGGTTGCAAAATATAAATTGTAGAAAACAGATTTATATGTTAAACTAAAAAATAATTAATACCCAGGCTTGTGAAATTTTTTCCCCATAATCAACCAGCTGATGAAAGGCAGAACTTTTCATTCATCTTTTCTTCTTTCCTTCCTTCCTTCCTTCCTTCCATTTCTCTCCCTCACTCCAGTCTTCTTTCTTTCTTTGCATACATAGGGTATGTTGGGATGGCATATACTTGGAATAGGGCTCTATGCCAGCTTTAACATTAAAATCTGAGTACCTAAGTTAATGAATTTTAAAGAAATGGCTATAAGTTTGGCAAACCCATAAAAATAGCAACATAATTTGGAGCTTGGTCACAGCCAGCCGGAGGTGTGGATCTGAGGGTGGGAAAGAGTCAGTCTACGGCTGCCAGCTAAATGACTATACACCTGCGGGAAGGATGGGTGCCAAATAAACTCAGATGAAATCCTGGTTCTCAGCAATGGAGAGTAAAACAGATCCCTGATTAGAAATGTACAATTGGGAGAACATTATATATTGATGATAAGCATACAGTGATGTGGCATGTGAGATGGCAATGTGCCACAGTTAGCACACCTCACATTTGAGGGAGGTTAGCAGAGCCATCTGCGCAAATTGAAGGATGGAAGGTCATAGATACATGGAATGTAGTCTAACAACAGTCTTATAGTAACATAGACTATTAGGTAAAGGGAAACTTAGAATCCATGTTGGTTGTGATGAGCCCTGGGTGTTATGTGCAACTAATGAATCATTGAACAATACATCAAAAACTAAAGATGTACTATGTTCTGGCTGACTGAACCTCATAAAAACAAACAAACAAACAAACAAACAAATTAATAAATAAATAAAAACAATGGTCACCCAAAAAAAGAAAAATCCATGTTGGTTCTTAAACTTTGCCTAGTAGCAGAGAGGAATGACTTTATAGTTCTTAGGAATTCATTCCTGGAATGCTTCAAGAAGCATTGCTTAAGAATTTCCTGCATGAGGGACAGTGGTAAGCCGAGAATGTGCGTGTGGGTGGGGGTAAGGGAAGAGGTAATGAAGTGACTCTCCTATAGTAGTGTTGGGCAGGAGCAATCCATTTTATTTCCCAATTCTTATGAACCATATGGGTGATTTGACACAGAGATCACGTGATGGAATTAAAAAGCTTAAGTGATGGATGCTCTTATTTCAATTTTGGTTTCTAGATCTTTGAAGCTTTGATATTTTATTATTCTGCTGTCAGTTTTCCCTGGAGTAAACCTTGGCATAGGATCATTTGTAGTGTTAATACTACTTCTGCTAGATATTTATTTTTAGCAACATTGTCAGCTTTTATATGATGTATTTTCTCTGCATCTTTGCAGGATACATTTTGAGTTTTTAAGGTATATTTTTGGTTGGCATTAAATCATTGTCAAATGGATTACCACACTGCCATCCCAATTCTTACTCAAATATACAAGATAGTAACAATTCATTTTTTTCTTAATAGAAAAAAACATTATTTGTAACAGAGTAATCTCCAAATTGAGGAGATAAGAGGGAGAATATATTAATGCATATTTGATGTAATTTAGAACATTGATTAGCTTAATCTGTGAGCTGTTACTCAGGTATTGGAAGTAAAGCTTTCCAAACACTAGGATAAAATAGAATGTTGCATATTAGCATTAGAATTCTATTTTTTTCAAACTGAGTTTCTTTGCAACTTTTCTTTTAATTCAAAAAGTCATAGTAATTAATTAGGTCAGCTGATGATCTAGATGTTGGTCATACTTATTTTTAAGTGAATTAATTTTTGAGATGTGTAAAAATACACGAAAGCCTATGATATATTTTTTGCTATTTAAAATTGAAAGAATGCTGAAATTTTTATTTTTTATGTTTTTTTAAATAATTTTTAATGTCATAAAATCAAATCCTTTCTACCTACAAGTGTGTTATAGAAATTTTATAGTTTTGCTCTTTTGTACATGAAGATTTCAAATGAAGAGTGTGACAAAGTGTCTACTTCTCTGGGTGGAACTGAGTACTGTTTCTAAAATAAAATGTCTCCCCTCCAGGGTCTTGGGGTCTAAAGGTCTGAAAAGGTCTATGGGTATGGGTTTACCTAATGAAAGGTAAAAATAAAAGAATTAAAGCTAAAAGCTATGTAAATGAATCAGGATGGCTTTTGTTAAAAATAAAACCAGTATGTGAAACAATTAGCAAATATTAAAATAGACTCAGGAATAGAATCCCCTCTTAAATTAAACCCCTTTGCCTAAATTTTAGTATCAACTATGTTGATATCATGGAGAACTGTCAGGAGAGCTGACATTCTTAGAAGACATAACATCCCCTGTAACCTTTAAAGAAAGCTGCTTTCTGAAAGCCCTAAAGGCAGACTGGTCGGACTGGCATTTGTATAGTGTGGTAGGAGATGTTAAAATAGCAACACACGGAACCCTTTCAAGCGATTTTTATGCCATGGATAGTGAGGCTTTTGGGAAGAAATCTATAAGTAGTGATTTGTCACCACTTATGTAAGGTGAAATAATTTCAGACATTTTTTTTCCAGATCAGAAGGTGCTATACCCAAAGTGAATAATAAATCAAATTTGAATCTTCTTGTCTTGATATATACATCTCTGAGGATATTATTTTTAAACCTAACATTTATTTCTTCATTCTCTACACAACTAAAGTCCAATTTTATAACTTTGCAAATTTTTTCAATCACTTCCTTTGGTGTAACAATTACAAGTGCAACATATTTGTAATAAAACTGTCAACCATGGCTCAATTCAAAATGTATCAGGGGGAAGTCAGACTTCTGAAGTGGGAAAAATCTGGTACTTTTCTTTGAGAAGCAGTGAAGGTAAACTCACAGGATACTTCAGAATCAAATAGAAATTTCACAAACTCAAGGAAATTTGGAATCCAACTTTTCATAATTACAAAGCAGACTTTAAGGGTACTTAATAAACTATTGTCTCCACCTTTTAGAGCCAGTATGGTATGCAAATTTTCAACTGTTGTCTATCCTGAGAAAAGATTGACTGCATATTAGAGAAAGCGATGAATATCTATTTATATTTCACCCTCAGTCAGCTGTATTTTTACTATCAGTAAGGCTTCTGAGATCAATGTGACTCTATGGTTTCTCATGTGTGTTTGTGAAGTACAAAAATGAAGATAGACATATCTCCCCACTATCTGAAACATCCCTGAAAGACTTGTAAGTCCTCTATTTTGTATGTAATTTATAATCTGAATGTAGTCTGTAATTATTTACTGAGATTGTCCTCTTAGAGTTTGTACATCAGAGACTTAGCTTCATTGCTCAAGATTCCCACATTTGTTCACAGGATTCACAATTTCAGTTATTCATAATTGAGTATGTGATGATCTATAGTGTTGATTTTGTTTAATACTTTTATCTCAGCAATAGTTTATAAGGTAGGTACAGGAAATATTTTAGCTGAGGTTTTGGTTTCCTCACCATCAACATTTTGTGCTACAGTATGAAACCAGTCTGAGATTACTGATGAATGTTTTCTATTTAAACCCAGGTTACTGACGAGGTTCAATGCATATAAAGAAGTTGGGATCTGACAATTTAGGAATACATTAACGGCTAAGATTCAAACCGTAGTATAGTAAATATACACAGTTAGGGGTTTTACTGTTTGAGTGCTATCTCTTAAAACAAACATCTATTTGTAACTTTCATACTTATGCCTTCTCTTGACTACATTTTAATTCCTAAAGTGTAGGTCTTATTTGTGCATGTTGAATATATATGTAGGAGTAGATATTCAGTTGCCAAAGTAAAACTCAACTTTTCTATTGACTCTGAAGATTTACTAAGTCATGATAGGGGTATTTTGCTAGGGCATATGGAATTACTGAGTATAAATGTCAGGATATTGTAACTTCACATGTAATGATCTCGTGCCTTCTAAAGTAACCAGGCAGTAATAACCCTATGTAGACCTTTCCCTGGGGAATAGCCCATCCATAGGGAGTAAGTTTAATTATCAGTTCTTCTTTGCCTCTTTGATCATTCTAAACCTCTGAGTTATGAATACTTTACTCTGAAGATACATCATCTGGGAAGCTTTCCAGATTCATCTTTAAAGAACTGAACTTCCCAATTTGTGATTCTTTAGGTCATCTTCTTACATTGGAAATATGGTCAGTAGCAGTACATTAATACTAAAAGATAGAATGAAAATTCTTTTATGTTGAAATCCTTTAGGAATCATTTTGTAAATTACTTGTGAGTGAAAAATATAAAACGTGGTGGTTTTTTTTTTTAAATTTCTGGCTAAATTTTTAGTAAAGTAAATTCTTCTTTTTGTCAAGTAGGTTTATTTACTGCTTAGAAATCCATAATTTAATTTTGATAGAGGATCCTATTTACCAATAACAGCATAATGTTTTGAAAACATTTACTAAATTATTATATATTTCCACAAGTGACTTGTTCAATATAAAAAAAATCATTACATACTAAGAAATTCTTTATCTTCTGAAGTTGGAATAATGTAGAATGTCATCTCATTCCTAGGTAATGTAGACACAACTCTGATCCTTTTAGTTTTCTTGTTAGAGGAAAAAAACCTATACTAGAATTTACACATTAGTGAAGTCAGTTTTCCGAGATAAGATTGTATAATGCATAATTTCAGAAACAAAGACTTTTAAATGTTTTATTCTAAAAATTTGTATTATTTCACTTCCAAGAATAAAACTTAAGAGTGGAGGGAAAAAAAAGGCAAAAAAAAAAACAAAACAGTCTTTACTTGAGATATTTGAGACAGTGCATTTTCCCTAAAAGTTAGACACATAAGCATGCATACACACACATGCATGCACACACATACAACCTTAGAAAATATATATTGATCTTATTATGACAGACTTTTTATTCACTAAGTTACTTTTCTGGTAGAGTTCATTATGACCATGTGAAAGAGAGAAAGTGATGTTTCTTAACTGACTTTGAGATAGCTATATCAACTCTTTCTTTTTTGGCACTGAAGTAATATATAAAATTCAGTGAGAGCCAACCGGCCCTATCTGCTTTGATATTTCCTACTGTAGATCTCAGTCTTTTGAACCTTAAAACTTTTGACTTGACCACTATTTCTATTATATATGGACATACTTCTTGAATTTTTGGTTGCATTTCCAGTAATTCTAATTATAACAAACTATGCTGTTTTCCTTCAAATTGAAGGGGACTTAGCCAGAAGCAATTTTCAACACAGTATTTTGTTAGAAAATACATATTCCTAGTTCCAGGATTTTTTCTGCCTTTTAAAAATTTTTAAATTTAACTTAATTCTTTTTTAAAGATTTTATTTATTTTATTTGACACAGAGAGAGAGAGAGATCACAAGTAGAGAGGCAGGCAGAGAGAGAGAGAGAGAGGGGGAAGCAGGCTCCCCGCCGAGCAGAGAGCTCGATGTGGGGCTCGATCCCAGGACCCTGAGATCATGACCTGAGCAGAAGGCAAAGGCTCTAACTCACTGAGCCACCCAAGTGCCCCTCTCATCCTTTTTTAAAATTCTTCATTGCTTCATATTCCTCTTTTAGTTATTTAATTTTACCTTGTACTCTTTCAGTGCTAAACTGTTGTAATACTGAAATATAACATGTAAGTGTACTAGTTGAAAAAATCTATAAGAAAAACAATAAATACATATGTTGCATTTTTATAAAACTATCTTGAAGAATATGACTTGTGTATGTGAATATCTATACACATGTCTGTGTATACAAGCCAGTAACAGAAGTCGACTCTGGATAAGTTAGAAGAATTATGGGTATTAGAGATTTTCATATCTTGAATTCTCTTGAATGAGCCTGCATTGCTTTCATAAAGGGAACTCTGATTCCATTTCTCATTACTTCAAGAGAAGCAATGTCTAGGTGTAGAAGTCTAGTCCTAGACTTTGCAAGGTACCTACAATGAGAGTTGTAAGACAGAATTGGGTTTGAGGTAGAGAATGAAAATACCACAGGGAAAATGCCAGGGCTACACAAATATGAGCACATGCCTATATGTGTGCATACACACACACACACAGTTTGGTTTTCTCACATTTCATTCTGTCACATAATAAAGAAAGCAGTACTTTGAGAGAAAGATGCAGCTAATAACACTCAAATGCTTTATAAATATTCACAGTGGTTTGCAAGCTGGATGCTGATCCATTCTGCCCAGTAGTTTATTCTCCCTGTGACTGCTTTTCAGTGCAAAGGAAAAGATACTTGACTGAACAGACAGGATCAGCATGATGCAAATACTGGTAGGAAATGCATAAAAGAATGTCACTTGAAGAACAAAGTCATACCTCATTTCAGTTTCAAAATATTTTTAAACATTCTGTAATTTTGGTCAGTGTATGGTCTCATATTTACAGTTTTAAAGCATTATATTTACACATAAATTGCAGACTCAACACAGTGAGCTATTGGCTGGCATTAAACATTGACAACACTTTAGAAAGCTTGCGTGTTTGTATGTAAGTTAGTCACATGTAAGGGATGAGTTCTTGAAAACTAAGCATAATTCAAAGTTATCATATTTCAAGAAATTTTCTTAGAAGAATAAATGTAAACAGTGAGTGCCTCTTTTGAATGCATAAATATTTAAGTTTTAGCTTATTTTAAAAATTCTTTTTATTTTCTCTAAAATAGTTATAGTAATTTCTCTGATAGTAGCGTTAGGGAGAATCAGAGTCATTCAGTCATCATTTCTATTAGTCAGTGTCCATTCAGAAGACAAAATCTGTGGAATAATTTGAACAAGGGAAGTTGTGTTAAAGGGTTTGGTAGTTAGAATTCTAAAGATTATAGTATTACTGATATAAAGAGCCACTCCTACCCCTAGGGATGATGTAAAGCACCCAAGGAAGAGTTACCTCTTGACGACTGAGAGGCAGACCTTGAAGGAGGTGGCACAGCTGGGGCTCACTGGATGGCAGAAAAATCATTGTACTGCTGCCCTGGTAGAACTTGCTAGAAACTTGCCCTCTAGAACTTGCCAGAAATCCATCTTCAAGAGTGCTGGGGAAACCTTTTCACCATGAGATGTCTCTCCAGAACATTCTCAACTATAAGACTGCTTCAGCCAGGTGCTATGGAAACTGCTGTGCTCCAGGTGCTGGTGGCTAACACTGAAGAATCTGCCTAGAGTGGAGGAGCCTGTCCAGGAGCACACCAGACTCAGGAAGGAAAACACTTTTCTCATGCAATGACCTTCTAGCACCCTCCTGACAAACCTTAACGTCATGCCAGCAAGCAAAGGAAAAAAAAATACTTAAAGGGTTCTATCTTTTCATTGAGCAGGCAATGAAAAATATATTTGGAGCCAACAGACAGTAAATTGATAACAGGCACAGTCTTTATCTTAATATTTTATTGCCTCTAAATTTTACTACCAAATTATGGATTTCCAGATTTTTTCCCCTACCACCAAGCACCACTTATGGCCACTTAATCACTTGAAAAATAAAGACTCTAAAAAAGATTCTATATTACATTGAAGGTGAACATTAAAATAATGTCATGAGATGCGCTCAGATCATTAATAGAAGTAGTTAAGCACATAAAAATCTGTTGCTCAGATAATAGGAATATTCATCAAATAAAATGAATTTAGAATTTATAGTTCAGTCACCATGATTTTAGAAATTAGACAATTCTTGATGTGTTTAATTTTTCAATATTTGTGTTATGTTATATTTTGCATTCAGTGAGATTCATAAATATATTTTTATCATATTACTTTAAATTTCCAAAATCAAGTTCATAGAAAATATGATTTTACTAAGGATATCCTCTATAAGGGTTAAACCATTATCCTACTCTTTGCTGTTGGAAAAACAGACGAGAGTGTATAATGATTATCCTAAAGCTAATTACTCTTAAGTGAAAGAAGTTGTTCCATCTTCCGTCCATCCCAGTGATGAACTGGTCATTTTTCAACACTCTAACATTGTCATTTAACCTGTGCTTGACTCATTCTCATTTACATATTTAGAATTATATTTGGGGGAATTTCTTCATCTTCTTAAGCCATTTTACCTTTCAGAGTTTTATATTATTTTTGGAAAATAGTAGTTTGGAGTCCTAGGCCGAGACTTGAGCACTCTATCCAAACCTCTAATTTGAATTAGTTATTCTGTAAAATCATGGAGGTAATTTAACCCTTCTCTTTAGTTTTTCAACCTCTGAAGAAGAGGTACTGTTTTCACTGATAATGCTGAAACTGAAGTCATTCTACTTTAAAATGCCATTAAATTTAGAAAAAAACAGGCTTGGGTCATATTTTATAAGCAGTTTTCTTCAAGTTGAGCTTTCCTTCTGTAAAACTGGTGCTAATATTACAAGGAGAAAGCATTTTCCAAGACGGATACTTGGTCGACATTCCTGGCTTATGAAAGACAATGATTTCATGTGAGAGAGTGCCAGGTATGCCTTTGGGCTTTATATTAATTTGTGAAACATTCCTTTCATTATGTTTCCTTTTCAGAAATTATGCACATTTGAATCAAAGCCCAATGACAGTGTCTAGTAACTGAAAAATATTTATTTCTCCTTGGAAATCTTACCTGCTTAATTACCCAATCTTTTGGGAACACAGCCAATGCCTAGAGTGCGTCTTTTGTTGTAGGAAGAAAAGTGAAAATAATTTGGTGCTAAGGGGAAACAACTCTCTTACAGCTCTTGTGGACCATCTTGTCATGTTTGGAGACACTCCACTCGGCTGCTGTTGTTATCAGGTTTTGTGTCATTATGGTTCACATCATATGATAACCTCAAGGTAAATAACTCATTTCCTTTACCACCCGTCTTTTTTCTTCTGCTCTCTCATATTCATGTCCAACTTGCTCTGGCTTGTTCATATTCTGGGAGTAATGGGGTGAAGTTAACACAAGACCGTTAACTCTCAATTACTCAGGGGCTAATTATCCAGTCTATTGATTGCAAAGTCCAGCCTTTGCTTTTCCTGCCTTTTAAAGGGTGGTTGACTGCCCGTTAGGACTTGAACCAGACAAGAGTAGGGGGTGGAGAGAGAAAGTGATAAAATTCAAATCTATCTCTTTTGCAGCTTATTAGCGCTGGTTAAGAGCGTAGGTGAATGGCAAAAATATGGTTTGGGGACACCTGTGTATTTCATTTAGTCATACTTTTCCTTGTCATCTTTTACCATGGATAATTGAGTTGGCTTCATTACCTTATGTTCATACAGTTAATTCTCAGAAGTTGGGTTTTTTATTGCTTCAGGGCAGTGACTTAATGGATACTTAAGGCATTTGAGGGAGCAATGGGTAAGCTACATAAACTTCATTCTTCAAATAAGAAAGTGGAGACACAGAGTTTTCAAACTGAAGAAGGGGACTTGGTGGAATAATGGGTAAAAGCGATTTTTCACTCTTTGGTCTGAGTTCACAGATGTATAGATGTGATAGAGCTACCTAATGCTAGTTCATCTTCATCCAGTGGTTCCCTACAATGACCAGCAAATCTATTCCTGTAACAATTCCTATAATACAGCCATGAGGAGTTATGAGGAGAGTTAGCATAGGGTTTGTCTCTCATTTGTGCAACTTCTGGAGTCTGATATATAAATACATTTCACTTAGTAGAATGTTATGGAATGTAGTAAGCACTCAGTAAGGGTCAGCTTAATTCAAATTGTAGTAATCATTGCTGTAATGGTATTAGTACTACTACTAATGAAGTCTGATTTTTTAATATTTCAAGAATGATAAATAAAACCATGCATTTACTGGTGGCAAGACTGTATAGGTCATTAATTATATCAATTAATTATGTAGTAATTTAATTTCAGATTATGGTTTTATGAGGTTTTCCTAGTGCAACTCCCTTATTTTATAACTACAGAAACATGGGTCTGAAGAGTATATGTATTTTTCTAAGTTTACCCTACAAAGGCAAAGATGCCAATGGAATAAAGATGTAGGACTAGTGGCTCCTAACTCACTCCTCCCTTTTTTTTTTTTTTTTTTACAATTGTACTGATGTTGGATCACTAGTGATTTAATTCCTAGAATTAATTAGTGACTTTCACTGCCTGTGTTCTTGATGTCCTGATTGGAAATAGGACAGAAGAATAACTTTAATGAACTAAGAGACCTGGGAGAAAGGATACTAGCAGCAAATCCTTAGGTGTTAGTAGTCAAACAAAAAGCATGGAATAGTGGTGGAAGTAATGTGTGTCACTTGTAAGGCAAGCCTTTTAGAAAATAGATATTCCATTTCCATATTCTTTCATGTTCTACCAGCTGGGTACAGAAGACCATGAATCTTAGGGGATAGAAGACCTATAAGATAGATATGTCCTGTGTCCCTGGATTGTTACATGGAGGAAAACAACTTTCTAAACAGAAATATCTGCATCAAACTGCAAGGACAATGAGAAACTTCCATCATCATAAGATAACGACATTTGGGGGGTATGTTAGTAGTACTCAAATTACATCACTATTTTTTTACAAAAAGTGTTATAAACTCACAATGTCTAAACTATAATATATATATGCATAAGTATTATATTTTCTTATAAAATGAAAATTCAGTTCGGCATACGTACTTACTGTTTATTTTAAAGAGGCGTCTTGTAGTTATTTGATAAGGCATTCATATAATACTATCAGAAATGCTGAAATGTAAATCTACATTCTTCTCAAATAATATTTTGTTATGGCAAACAAAACAAATTACATTTCAAATTATTTGGACTAAAAACAATAGTGAACAGAGCATGTAGAATAGTACATACACAGTGTACAAGAATGTATGAAGTTAAACAAAGCAACAGCAATATACCATCATTTGTAATAAGTATAATACTTTTTATTCTGCACAGAGAAAAGTCACCACACTATGAAATTTATGTGAATTTCTATAACTAATACTTCTCTTTCAAAATAAAATTAAATTTATAGTTTCTTTTCTTTTTTCTTTTGTTTTGTTTTGCTTATCACTTCACCAGTGTCTCAAAACTATGGTAATGTTCACAGTTCCTCCTAATGCCACCTGCTATTTAATCACATATATTTACACACAGAGATGTGAACACATTTTAAAAGAAAAACTCCTACATTTGACTGTCGCCATACTCCAGATCCCCATGCATTTGTCTTTAACACTTTAGCTAAAACCTAATGCCAAAGCTTTCTTCATGCTCCTCTCTTCCTGCCAGTCTCATTTATTCCCTGCTGCTCATCTCAGAAATTCTTCAAGAGTATAACCAGCGGCTCCTTTCCCAGAAGAACCCATTCAGAGGACTGAGGTTTAGAGCTGACTTAGAGAAGCAAAGTCTTTGGATCAAGAACCTATGGGTGCTCCTATGGGGGTAATAGTTAAATCATGCTAGATTGGGGCTGATAAAACCAGTTCTTACCCAGGAAACTTCCAGACTGCATGGCTATCAGTGTGAAGAATTGTGCTGCCCACTCCACCCAGTAATGTCACTGCACAGCATGACCTGAGATGAGATTCCACTTCTCTCAGATTCATGTACTGCGTGCCTCTCACACTGCAGGCATATCACAACACTGAGAAGGATCCAAGCAAATATTTTTCATTTTTCATACAACATTCCTTCCATACCTCATCTAGTACTAACTAAGAGACAGTAATCTACTTCTACGACTGGAGAGGGGGAAAAAAACCCAGCCCTGTGTCACTGTTGAACTTACTGAAAAGATCATCATCAAGCAAAATTGTTGATGGTTGATTCTATATGACTTTCACCATATAAAGACTTTAAAACCTAAGTTCTGAGGAAGATGTGGGAATCCTGGTCCACTGGGATTGGAAGTAACAGATGATGCTTGTGTATGGCTTCCTCACACCCATTGTCCCTAGCCAGGAATGCCTTTCCCCCTTCCCGCCTCTCTCCCTCTTTGCCTCTCTTCTTCCCTTTCTCCCTCCATTGCTTACTTCCTTTTCTTTTCTTTTTTAATGGGGACAGCTGCATCAGGTTTGTGGAACCTGAGAACAAGTATGCAGCCCTTCCTTCCCAGGCTGATTATTTCTATAACACAGAACATATAACATTTCCCTTCCATCCCTCTGATAGCACTGAATCAAGCTTGACTTCACAACTGATTCCGAGACATAGCTGGTACAATTTTTGGCAAAACAAAAAGATTTGCCTGACTTTCTTCCAAAAAATCGATTTTGTTCCACTTTCAGCCTTACCTTTTGCCCTTAAACAATATGTTTTACCTTTCTCCCTCTCAAGCTGGGGATAGTTGTTCTGCCTCAAAAATAAAAATTTGGAAAATGCAGATATCTCAGGAAAAGTCACTTCTTTGAGTTAAAATCGTTTGTCCCAGGAGTCAAAAATTGCTGTGTTTGACCTGAGACAAAGAGGAGAAGAAGTTTGAGGTATATGTGTCTGTGGGAGTGGGGGTGGGGTAAGGTCTTAGTGGCTGGGGAGAATTCGTGACTCACAGGGGTTAGAGACCACAGAAAGAAGCTTGCTTAGATTTCCAACTTCTTTTTGCCCATGGCCAACTGTTCTCCTCAACTATGTGGATGCAAATAAAAAAGAGGCATTGAAAATATGTTACTGGCACAAACTACTCTTTCATATTCCTTTGTAATATAATTCTCTATCAAGTTACAGTTCTAATGAGAAATTGCCTCTTGCAACTATGGAATATGTACCAATGTTCTGGAATAATCCTGCTGAGAATGCAGGAAGAACACAAGCATTAGACAGAGCATTGCAAATCAACCCATCTGAGTTTTTTGTTATGGGCGGGGGAGGCAATCATACTCCATTCCTGCTGACAGAACTCTGGCTCAGAAATAAATATTGGCAACATCTCTTTTCTATACCAAATACAATGAATAATTTTTTTTCGGTATAAATGCCGCAATAAACTTGCTCTGTTAGGAAAGAACATAGATGAATGAAGCTTGGCGTTCCCTGGTTTATACTCAGAGAATAGCTATTCATTGTGTTTTATTCTCATGCTACAAAGTAAAATATGCAAGTTTGTCTTTTACAATTACTCAGGGAAAAAATAAAATTACTCAGGAAATGACAATGAATTGCAAAATGTAGCACAAGAATCTGAAGGAGAGAAAATAGAGGATATATTAATTAATAGAAATGTCTTGTCTCCCCCATAGGAGATCAGGCTAAGATAAAATAAATTTTTCCTTAACATAATTCTGTATTAATGATCACTAACTCAATGTCTTGTCTGTTTATGTTTTTAAGCCTCAGTGCAAGTTGCAGTGGTTTGATATCCACTCCGAATAAGTTATCATTGGGCTGATGCAGTGGGAGAAGTTGCATTCTGCCCAAGGCTCTAACAAGCCTGCCTAGTTTTCCATCAAAGGACTAAAAACAATCAGCAGTTTTTTTGTTGTTATTTAAAAAGAATCTGTAGTGGGAAAAGTGACTGTTCTGGAAGAAACAGTTAACATATTCAGTGCTTTGTTCAATTAGACCCACAGTTTCTTGATGGCCACCATGGTTTTCAGCAACACTCTATAAAATTAACATCTAAAGCACAAAAGACCCCCAACAAATAGTTTTAACAACAACAACAACAGCAACAACAATCCCCCAAATTAGCAAAGAAGCAAAATGTGAACTGAGGAGATCCGTAAGTTTGAGATGAATGTGTCAGGAGATGTTTCCAGTTTCAAATCATATGAGGTAGGAAAGGATAAGATCATACAGGTGCTACATCATAAAACTGAACTTTAGCACTGTACTTATTTTTTTCTTTAAAATGCAGCACAAAATGGACTCATCCTTAATGTAGTCTTTAAATAATTATTAGGCTTAATTGCCACGGTTCATAGAAATTTTAAAATTAGCTAGTGGTGCTTATCTCTCTGCAATGCTCAGTGTTAATAAAACATGCCGCTCCATAAACACATTTCACATCATATTTGTCCATGATTATTTCATTGTTTTTCCAAGTACAGATGCCAAGAGACAAAGTGTTGCCGAATTCCTGTAATTACCAGCATTTCCCTCAATTTGTGTCCATGAAGTATGTAGTCAATCTCTATTGTCTTCTGCCTTAGTTTCGAATCTGTCCCCAGTGCAGGAATGTCCAAAACACCATTTAGCTACACAGCCTGCTCAATTAAAAAAAAAAAGGAAAACCGCATTCAAGCTACTAATTAAGAAAAGAAGTGAGCTGTGAATAAAAAGAACTGCCTTCTAAAAGGCTTTAAAGAGAAACTCGCAACTATACTGCTTTCAAAAACAGGATGATTCTTGGTTATCAAAGCTAAATTCTAATATAGCAGTCAGAGGCAAGATTTAACTACTTAATATTTTAAAAGCAGCAATGTGAATGAGAATTCAGGTAATGTTAATTGATTTTTTTTTTTCAGTTAACAGACACTTTTTCTAGAAGCTACTTTCGTCTCTTTAAGATCATTTTGACAATTTTGTTAAATATGCATTCCTTTGAAAAAATACAGTGATATCCTATAAGGCACAGATATTTGGCAAAATTGTCAATAGAGCTGTCTTCTCAATAGATAATCTTCCAAATGATTTATTTCAACAGCTCCTCAGATATATTTAGAATAAACTGTATTGTGATAACCATAGATGTAGGGTAAATGATTTAGACAGGTCAATAAATAGCAAATAGTGCAAAAATTCTCCTTCCATTTAATGTTGCAATGTAGAATTCTGCAAGAAGATGGTAAAAAATTCCAGGCATAGAACTGGAAGTAGAATCTAAGCAGGCTCTATAACCATATATACCTTGATGGCAGGAATGTCATATGTTCTCTTGGAATTCATTCTTTATTATTTCAGTGCTCTGTGTATTGATTGACAAAAATATGGAAAGTTCTATATATTCAGCAATATGTTACTGATTTTGGTTTAACTGGATAACTGTGCTGGAGGAATACCATATATTAAACTATTTGGGTATCTTATGTTTCTTTATGTTCCCCCCACGATGCTTTGAACATGGTAGTATAGTCAGTTGCCCTTATTTCCATTGTTATTCTCCCAGAAATGAGAAACCCACTGAAGTCCATCAATAGTTCACCATGTTTATGTAGGATCTCATTTTTTCTACCTTGGGACCTAGGTCCAGGAGCACTTACGTAAGAAGGCCGCTAGATGCTGCTAGTATTCTTTCCATTGCTCAGTATTCCCAAAGCCTTTCCCTTCCAGGATGAGAGTCTTCAGACATTGAAGTCTGTCTTGTCAAATTGGAGGTATTTGGCTTCCTATCTTTATGAGTAGCTTGGTTGCTATCTTCAGACCATTCCTTATTTGAGGCAGGAGGAACTTAAGAAGGGATTTTGGAGACCTATTGTCAAATGACCTTGTAGGATATTGTACAAAGACCTAGTTTTTACCAAAATTCTGTTTCCTCCATGCCTGCGCTTCTGCTTTGGATCTTATGCAGTGTCTCTGAAGGGTTGGATTCTTGGCAGTCTCCATTTTCCCTTCTGCCTTCAGTCCCAAAAGACTGGAGTTTTATTTTTCAATAAAAATAAAAACTTGATTTTGACACCTGGGTTCCTGCCACCTTCTGAGAAATGGCCTGTCTTCCAGTTGCTGATAACCATCTGAGTCTTCTTTTGGTTAAAATACATGGTCTGTTCATATATTCAAAGTTAGTTCAGATGGAAGGACAATATGGATTTACTCTGGTGACCAAACCAATACAAGGGTTTCATCTGCTAATCTGACTATCTGGAACAGTGTCCTTTTCTTTCTGTAAGTACTCCTTACTTCTACCTCCCTCCACTAACTTATTTAATAGGGTAAAATAGATGAAGATAACGTCCTTTGGTATAGGAAATCATTCTTTGCCCAAGGTTATGGAAGTAGCCCCTTTTCCTATGATAATAAAACTTTTGGTCTTATTTGAGTGAATCATGTTTCCTAATAATTAATACTTAAATGTGTTGCTTGTAATGAGATTATTTTTTAAACTATTAACGGTTCTTGAGATTACTATTATAAATAATATATTTTTGTTTCAAAACTTCAAAAGGAAATTGAAATAAGGAAAACTTCAAAACTTCAATTACCTGTTTTTATATAATTTTTCAATTATCTATCAAATAACATACAAATATCTCTTGTATGTTATTTCTGTTATATCTAGAACTTTTAACTATGTACCTATATTCTACTAAACCATTTATAAGCAGTATCTTTCTAGGTCACATAACCATATTACATAGGTAAAATTATTTGCTCTATTTTTCAGATGAAAAAACTATAACAGAAAGAGGTTGCCCAGCTTACCCACTGTCTCACAGTTTATAGGTAGTAGGGCTTGAATTAAAATACAAGTTCGATACCAGCGTTTAGTTCATCAATCAATATAATACATCCTTCCTCTACTTTAAGCAAATTCATTTGCAAGAATTAGAATAGTTAATAGTTCTTCACTTAAATTATTCACTTTATATCCTTTGAATATACTTCAGTGAAAAAAATTATGAAAAATGAGCTTTGTTACATTATTTGCTTTAAATATGTATTTATTCTTTTTATGCTGGTAGTCAAGCCCTTAGACAGTCTCATCTTTCACACATTTTCAGTGGTATTACTTGGTATGAAATGTCCATGAAGTTCTTAAAGCAAAAATATGTCTTTAAGAAAAGGCTAGTATTATGTTGAGAAAGTTATTTTTTTCTCATGGATTTCTGATCTTCAGGGATCTGGATTTCATTTAAATTAGTGGAGCCCCAGTCAATAAGATTGATCACTTTTCACTTGTGATGCTTGCTATCTATAATTTAAGAGAAATGCATGGTTCCATTTTGTTCAGTATGATCTCTAAAGGACAAATTTGATATGAAAAGCATTAAAAAATGGTAGCGTGTAGTATTTATGGATTTTTAAAATATACACACTATAGTAATTGGGTTTCTTCTAAAGACTGCAAGGAGAGTTTTTCCCCTAATTCTGACAATAACAATTATTTTTTTTCTAGTTTAGTAAAGAAAGAAAATAATTCAGGTGCTCATAGCTCAGAAACTAATGACAACTTTGAAACCACTTCACAGCTCTGCAACAGCTACATAATCTATAAAGAGGATAGGAACATATCCTCCTGCAACAAATACTGAGCTTTATTGGGTGAAAATGAATTACCTATTATCATTTGTTGGAAAAAGAAGATTCAGATGTTGATCTGAATATGAGGATATGTGGCAGAAAAATACCAAGTGCCATTAAAGATAACATACTATGGTGTCAAAGGAAGAAGTGTATCTTCTACCTGAGATGAGTTTGCAAAAAATACCTGGGTTAGTGGACATCCTTCAATAAATATTTAAAATATGTGCACCCTAACTACAAGTAGGCTTAACAGAAAAAAATATTATACATGGCATAAGATATTACAGTAGATTTTAAAGAGTATAGAGTCTGTTCATTTGCTTTTCAATGTTCCTGTATGATTTGGTGAAATCTGAGTCTGATTTCTTAAGTGTGTATTAATCAATGTAACTCAGGGGTCTACAATACATCTCAAATAAGAACTGGGCTCTATGTTTAGACTTAACGTGAACTAATCATGATAACTTTGTTAATGATCTTTATGCCTCAGTTATTTTATTTCTAAATGTGGGATACAGTTAGTCCTCAGTATTTCAGAGCGAAAATTGTGACACACTCTGAGTAAAAGCTAACATGAATTGTTCACATGGGAAGAGAGCCTACCAAGGGAGATTGTTCAGGAAATGGGTGGGAGGGAAATAAGAGAAGGTGATTAAAACAAAAGGATGGAATAGACACAGTGAGAGCTGTTCCCAGTGGAAGTAAAAGAGGAAAGAGAAAACTTAGAGTTTCTTAGGGGTGGAGAACTGATCCCGTCTTTCAATGAACAATTCATCAGGATCTCACCAATGAGAGATTTTGTGAATTCCCATATAGGTATTATGTTTTGGAACTTTGATTATGAAGTCAAGAGGATGATCTTGAGGGAATTGTTTTCATTGATCCAAATACCAAATGTAACTGGAAATACCAACCATAGCTTTACTCAAAATGACGTGAAGTATTACTTTCAAATTGATACCTGGAAACATGTATTTAAGCACCAATGAACTGAAGGACTACTCTTGAGCAAGCAAAGAAAGAAAGAAAAAATTGTTATATATATTCATTAAATAATTTCTACCCATCCTTCAATTCATGTAAAGATATTAAAATTTTAAAGTTATCTAATTTTTTTAAATGGTTGGATTTTGAATGTGTAAAATCTAACTCCCACATAAAGAGTGTGACTATTTTATTCTAAAGAAAAAGGCCAAGGAAGAAGATAGTGAATTTATATATTGAGACAAAGTATTTAAAATATAAGTAGTACATATTTTAGAAAGAAGCTGGTAATAATATAACAAAAGGATTGTCAAAGATGCAAATTAGATGCAAATCCATTTCAAAAGAAGTGAAGAGACTCTCCTCATATTGGGTAAAGCCTGATGAGGGGAGAGAGAATATTTGTATTCTGCTTATTGCTACCTAAGTGTAATCATGACCAAGTGCCTTCATACCTTTGAGTCATCTTTAAGAGGGAAAGAATAAGAGGATCATTAACTGCAGATACTTGGTTAGAAAGTGTCATATTGAAAGAATGGCCTCCAAACGGAGGGAAGACAAGGCTGAAAATATAGCAGAAGAACTGCTGAAGTTTACTATTACTTTAAAAAAAATGTTTTGTTGACACGTAATCCATATATAATACAATTCCCCAATTTATATAATTTGATGTTTTTTAGCGTATTCATAGACTTAGGCAACCATCTCCACATTTAATTTTGAAACATTTTCCAAAAAGAACCCCATACCTATTAGCAAAGATTCCCCATTTAGTAACCTTCCTTTCAAGACTATCCCTAGGCAAACACTTCTATCAATTTGCTTATCATGGACCTTTCATATAAAGAGAATCCGACAGTAAATGGTCTTCTAGTACTGGTTTCTTTCATCTTGCAAAATATTTTCAATGTTCACCCATTTTGTAGCATGTATCAATACTTCATTCCTTTTTGTACCAATATGCCACATTTTGTTTATTCATTTGTCAGTTATTAGTTTTTACTTTTTTGCTATTATGAATGGTGCTGCTATGAACATTCTTGTCCAACTTTTTATTTGGAAATATGCTTTTTTAAAAAAAGATTTTATATATTTGACAGAGAGAGAGATCACAAGTAGGCAGAGAGGCAGGCAGAGACAGAGGGAGAAGCAGGCTCCTTGCCGAGCAGAGATCCTGATACGGGGCTGGATCCCAGGACCCTGAAATCGTGACCTGAGCCGAAGGCAGAGGTTTTAACCTACTGAGCCACCCAGGCACCCTTGGAAATATGCTTTTATTTCCATGATTACTTTTTGTCTCAGAAATTTTTTATATCTGATTACTTTAAGGTAAATAGAGTAAAAGGTATGACAAAGACAAGGGAACAAGCAATGTACATTTAAGTTTGTGAGGAGTAACCTATTTACTACATTGTTCTTGAGGAAAATAGTTTATTCAAAATAAAATTTATAAAGACATGAAATAATTATAAATGTAAATTTTTTGAGCTACTCTAGTGAAAGGCAGGATATAGTTTTGGGGTACTTATTACTGTGACTCTGGACTAGGAGATGATGTTGAAACTGAATTCTATCATAAAGGAGGAGATAGCTAGTATAATTAAGAAGAATGTTTTGCCAATGAAGTCAGGCTTCTGCTTATGATTTCAGTGTATTTGAGTTTGGTATCCCTTGATAGTTTTTACTGTAGAGGTCATATTGTTGTACATCTGGCATCATGTCTTTTAGGGAAATTCCGTCTCCACAACACCAGGTGGACTTTCAACACATGATACATCCCTTTGGAGCAAATTAGCCGGGAGTAGAAAGATGTGGGTATATATTTTCTTGGTACTAAGTGATTAGTTAAAACAGACTATAGTGATGAATATAAATAAAAAATTAAGAAAAATAAACAGCTATTCTCTATTTAGATGTGGTAAACATATTTATTCCAAAATGAAAAAAAAGATAATTTTGATAACTAAGGAAATACTTAACGAGTCAATACATTTAAAGTTATCCAAACAAATGGAAAACAAATGTATTGTTATCCAATACATTTAAAGCTTAATACATTTTAAAGTTATCCAAATAAATAACTAAACATTCTAATTCCAATACAGATGTTAACATAAAAATCAAATTTGAGTTTAACTAAATGCTAAGATGCTTGAAAAATCTCTTTAAAAAAGCTTTTTAAAATATTATTTAAGGAAAAACAAAGTTGGTTTTGTCTTTCTTTCCTTGAAGATGTAGGCTCTGGTCCCAAATAATAATAATCACAAAATTCATAAACATACTGAGAAGAGCTGCCCAGGGAAGTCCCAATAAATGGATAAGCACATGTGTAGTGCTGTGATTAGAATATAAAGCAAAACCCTGGAGTTCCTGGGTAGCTCAGTTGGCTAAGTGTCCAACTTTTGATTACTGCTCAGGTCATGATCTCAGGGTTGTGAGATAGAGCCCAGCCTTGGGCTCTGCACTGGGGTTGGAGTCTGCCTAGGATTCTCAATCTCCTTCTCTCCCTCTCTGGAAAAAAAATTTAAAAAATTGAAAATATATATATATATATTTAAAGCAAAACTTTGAAAGGCACTATGTTGAAGTTAAGTTTCAAATATCTAAATACGCTTTTTCTGGGACTGGATTTTTAACTTTAAAAAAATTGATAGCTCTTCAGACACATTATCTCAGAGTGATTATATTCTGATACTCATGCCTATCTGACTATCAGATTCTATATTTACATTTATCCTCCAATTGGTATATAGTTCAATTTTGCATTCCCAACAAGAAATCTTTTGTGTAAGACTCCATACAGTTTGTAAAAAAAATTTCTTCAAACATAAAGCGGGTGATATCACTCTAATTCTTGTAGTTCTAAGCCTGAGATAGTTTGTCATTTGTCTTCCCTTGTCAACACTTCTCAGACATAGGAACCACTTAGATAATAATAACTAAGGTTTTTAGCAATTCATTTTATTTAAAATTTTTCTGGGGGAGGGAACTTTACTTTATTGAAGTAAAATGGTAGGGAAAGCATGAAATGATACAGTTTGATGGATTTAAGAACTTTATAGAAGATACAAGCATAATGAAAATAATATAAATTTGCAGATTTTTCTTAAGTAAAGACAAGTATGAAATCTTACTACTTTTGCTCTTTGAATTTTTGTTTTCCATTTATTGCCTGATTGCTTAAGTTTATATTCTAGTGGTATAAACTACCATTTTTTTTGCATTAGTGCAATGATAATCATAGCTAAAATTTCTACCTAGTTTTTCATACATGCTGTGTACTGTTCTTAGTACTTTCACATACATTATAATAATTGTTATCATCAAAACACATTATGAGCGAGTTAGATTATTTTCACATAAAGAAAGTATGGAAAAGTTAAGTAATTTGTCCAGGCTCATCATACAATAATTGTCAGAGATGGGATTTGAATTTAAGAAGTCTGATTTCAGAGTTAAATAGTTAAAAATTACTGCATCTATTTTTCACATGTTAATATTATAAGCTGTCTCATTTTTTTTTTTTTTTGTGGATGAAGGCGGGTGATGTGTATCTCTGAAGATAAATTCATTATTTGCCACATTTGTGTGTATAATATACTTATTATAGTATTTACCCATTAAAAAATTGTATTAAAGTCAAAATAAATAGTTATTCTGATTTTACCTGAGACAGAGAAAACTTCTGAAGGAAAATACATTATTCAGTCCTGGTCTTGCCAGCACCAAAATTTAAGGTTTCAGGTTCCTAGTCCTGTTCATTACATGGCACTTTCCTCTAGGAATTAAATATATCATCAGCTAAATGTGTCAAATCTAAATCAAAACCTATAGCTATGTTGTTCAGGTCCTCCAGAAAAATATAACCTTTGTGGAATAGAGAAAATTAATATTTATCATTTTATTTTAAAAATAGATATTATGATATTTTAAATATTCCATAAAACATAATGTCAATATTTTGGAAGGATTAGGACAAAATAAGTCAAACTAATTTGCTAAATTCTCCATAGTGCTTCAGTATCAGTGTCTTTCAAGTACATTTTTTTGTAACACCTCTTCTGAAGATATATCTTTCATTACTCCAATGTGTATCCTAAAATTAACTATCATTTTTTCTAATATGAGTTTGCATTTAAATTAATATAGGGCATTTAGTTTTTCTTATGTGAACTTCATAACTGAACCCTTATTATCATAATGTTTTATTATTTTTATTCACTTGAAATTCAGATTCCATTTTGCTTTCTTTTATTCCATGTCAGGATGCAGTACCTTCAGCAACGATGAGAACATGGCAAAGGGCTAATTTACAGTGTTCACTACTATGTCTGTCTCATTGTTTTGTTAATGAGGGCCCCTTTAGGGATCATAACTAGAAGCTTTGGCAATTTTATAAACTTAACAGAATCAGTTTCAAATCATGATTCTAAGGTGGTGCTGTTTTTTTTTTTTTTTTTTTTTTTTTACCTTCCAAAGCCTTTTCCTCTCTGATTATGGAAAAATGACTCTGATTTGATGTGATAGACTACTAGGTATTGATGCCTTTTTAAAAATCTACTTTAAGGGGCGCCTGGGTGGCGCAGTTCGTTGAGCAACTGCCTTCGGCTCAGGTCATGATCCCGGAGTCCTAGGATCGAGTCCCATGTCGGGCTCCCAGCTCTATGGGGAGTCTGCTTCTCACTCTGACCTTCTCCCTTCTCATGCTCTCTCTCACTCTTTCTCTTTCCTAATTAAAAAAAAAAAATCTACTTTAAAACAGAAAGACACTCAGCTGTGACAAAATGACAATAAAGAGGAAACAGGTTTAGTTACTCGCCTGCGTATCTCATTAAGAACATTTAAAGATGACTTAAAATTCAGGAATTAGGAATGTGTGTGTGTATATATTTACATCATATGTATGTGTATGTATATATATATATTTGGAGTGAATATTTACACTAGAGTAGTGAATGAAGCTCCTAGGGAGTCACGAATAGATTTCTCAATTGTGATTTGGGATTTAGTGATGGTATTATAGTAAACATTTTATTCATGGGACTGGGTTTACCGATCTGGAGTTTCTCAAGGAATCTTGGTCAAGGCATATTTAATTATACCGTCAGAGAATTCACCAGTGTGCTGAGTGCATGCCACCATTTGCTGCACGTTAAAACATTGCAATGAAAGTGGATGATCAAGTTTTACAACACTGTCCATACCATGGAAGCAGTTTGTTTTTGACCAACAAATTAAAAAAAGAAGTATTAAAAACATGATATTTTTATTAAAAATGATTGGAATATAAGCTTTTAGGACAAAGGAATTATGACTTCAAATAGTGTTTTGAATAGTTCTGTAAAGTGTAACTACTGAAATGCAATTAAGTAGCCAATATGGTAATTATTTCATCTATATTTTATTTTCTCTCTCTCTCCCTCTCTTTCTCTCTGGCCTTTGAATACTTTGCTCTTTGACACAGCAGGCAGCTGAGATACAAGAACTTTGTCAAAAGTACTTTGAATATGGTTCTGACAGCCTTTGTGGTTAGCATCTTTTTTGCCTTTTTAGGAGACAGAGTTGTAAGTTGCCAGTCACAGATACAAATGAACATTGCTTGCCAAAACTAACAAACTAAATAATAAATAAATAAATAAACAAATAAATAAACATTTGAATTTTATTCTAATCTCATATAAACCAGACTACATGCTTTCTAAGGATGGGAAGATCTATAGCTTTGCAGTTCATCTGAATAACAAGTATCCATTAGGAATACTTCATGAATAATTCATATGAATATTTAAACTACACCATGTTAGCAAGCAAGGTGTCTGTAGAAGTAGTTGGCAGGTGTTTCTGGTATGTGTGAAGCTACCAAAATTGGGTTGTTGAAAAATATTATTCTTTTATAACTACATCTTTATTAGAAATGCAGGAAGTACTTACAATGTTATTTGAACAGCCTCCCAACATGTAAGTTATGTGGCAAAGCTTAGATGTGGTAAAAACATGATGGATTAGAAAGAGGCTTTACATCTTTAAAAAAGAAAGATGTTCAATTGCATTGTCAAAGGAACTATACTTATTTGAATTAACGGCTGCTGACTTTTGCCTGGGGTTTTTTCCAGATGTCAACAGAAAGGATAAACATAATCCTCAATTACTCCCCCTGCATCTGCCAAACATTCAGGCCAAGTCCAGGTGAACAGCATAGAGAATCAAGGGGAAAGGAGCCCAGCCACCCCCTTTCCCATTCCTTTAAAGCAGAATTAATGCCATGCTAATCGAAATGGTTTCATTTTGTTCAGAGTATTCCTTGAAAATTCAGGCAGTGGGAAATGTCAGTTGTTATGTTTTGGCTGAAAATGGATTTTAAAATACTTGAAATGGTGTTGTTATTGATCTCTTGAAAATAACAGTTGAGTACAGTGCTCTAAAAACACACATACACAATAGAGTCTCAATCTTTTCCATTGGGATTTAAGAACACAAGGACAACAAATCTTCCCTCAAGTGCACTGTGGAGTTCTCAGAAGCTTCAGGATTAGCTTTTGCAGAGTGCCTTGAGGAAGCAAATTTCTGGAGCGCGAGAGTATTCTCTAACAGCGCGGTACCTGAGAACAGTTAGATAATGTAACATTGACCTAGCACCCAACTTTCACTGGGGTCGATTTCCATTTGTAAAACCAAGAGGAGTAAGGTCCTACTTTTTGGTGGGTATCTTAACCACCTGAGAGGACCAAATCTCTGAAGGTTCAGTTGTAATCCACATCTGGTAATATTTGTAGATTTTGCAAGAGAATGGCTGTAAAAGCTCGCTTTAGGGAGTGAAAGAATACATTTCTCTGGTTCACTTTTCTTTTGTACTACTCAGACTGAAGCAACCTCCCTCCCTCCCTTTCTTGCTTCCGTTATACCTTTATTTCTGTTTTTGGTCTCAGATGCTTGTTAAAACCAATAAAAACAACTGAAACATCTACTTGAGTTAAGATGTTTATTGGTTTTCTTAAATGAGAAGTTCAGAGATACACTGGATTCAATTGATAGTTGGTCAGAGACCAACCCAAGTACTTAGTTTCTTTCCATTTATATGCTTTATCCTCTACAGGGTCAGCTTCATCTTAATTCAAGCTTTTCTCTAAAGACTACCTCTTTTCTGATAGCTTTTATAAGAGATCAGGAAAAACTTTTCCCTTGAAGATCATCTCTTCTCACAGCCAAAGCTGAACTGGACCCAAACCCGAAGTCACTGCCAGGCAAATGGACTTTCTGATTTGCTTAAGCCAAGGAATTTCAGTTAGGGCTCAATACCACCTGAAATGCTTGGCCCCAAATGGAGGATATGGAGGAGAAGTAATTGACTGGTTAATATATATATATATATATATATATATATATATATATATATGACTAGAAATTGAGTATAGCATGCAGATTTTTTTTTAGTAAATGACTTCTATGAAATGTTTGTAAATCAGAAGTAAATCTGAAGTAAATCACTTCTCTGAAATGAAATAAAATAAAATGTTTATCCTGATGATACCAGTTGCCATTGTCAAGGATATAGAGCAATAGAAATTCTCATACACTGCTAATGGAAATATAAATTTTTCCAGCCACTTTGGAAATATATTTGTTATTGAGAACTAAATTTCATTATTTGCAAACCATATGACCTGGCATTTTAGTCCTAGGTATATATTCAGTAAATATATGCTTGCTTATACACCAAAAGATAACGTACAAGAATAGAAATGTTATTTATAAGTAAAAAACTGAAAACAGACCAAACATCATTAATATGAAGGGTGAATAAATTGTGGTACATTCAATCTTTGGAACATTATATAGCAATGAAAAGAAATGAATCATAGCTGCACCTAATAATATGGATGAATCTAACACACATAATATTGAATGAAATAAACTGAAGACACAAGAATAAGTAATGATTTTATTAATAGAAGGTTAAGAAACATGTTAAACTATAGTTTTAGCAGTCAGTGAGGTGGTTAACTTTTGTATTAATATTAATACAGCAAAACCAAATACTTTAAAACTTAGAGTCTTAAAACAACAATAAAGATTTATTATCTCACTGTCTCACAAGAATTGTGGAGCAGTTTGGGTGGTTCTAGATCAAGCTCTTTCTTGAAGTGTCAGTCTGAATGCAAGAGTTTCAGTCATCTGAAGACTTGACTGTTACTGATGGATACACTCACTCAAAATGGCTCAGTCCCATGAATTTGTTGAGAGACCTTTGTTTCTCACTGCGTTTGCCAACAGGCCTTAATTTTTTCCATCTGAACGTCTCCGCTGGGCTATTTGAGAGTTCAAATGGCATGGCAGTTGGCTTCCTCCAGAGTGAGTGATCCAAGAGCCCATATGAGGAGAAAGCATACGCCTTCTATAATCCACTTCCCAAAATCACACAGTGACAATTCAACTCCGTTCCATTTGTTAGAAGCGCGTCTTTTTTTTTAGTCCACACTCAAAGGTAAGGGACTTGGGCTCCAATATTTGAAGGTAGGATTATAAAAGCATTTATAGACATAATTTAAAACTGTAATATCTTTGAAGAGAAAGGAGGAAGTAGTTACTGAGAGGGAATATGGAGGGAGCTACTTGTAGGATACTCTTTCTTAATTAAGTATTGCTTACATTGGTATGTTTCCTTTGTGGTAATTCACTGTGCTCTATAGTTTGTGAATTTTTCTGACTGTATGTTATAAGAATTAAAATGTTTAATGCTGATTTTGATCATCTTGCACCAAAACAATTAGCCATTTGAAGAGATAATCTTTAAAAAAAATACACAGAATAAAAAAATACTGTAAGTGTAAATAGGCTAATTAATCATGTAGATTATTCCTTTTGGCAATATGGCAAATGTTGTGCCATACAAATTGATATTTCCTAGGTTCACTAGAACATCAAAATATCCTGGCATAAATTATCACAATATATGGTAGTTCAAGGCAACTCCAGTGCTTTTTTTTTTTTTAACATTTTATTTTTCATCTTGATAAGGGTATTTTTTAATACCCATCTCCTATTTCCCCCATTCCTATACCCACGTCCACTCTGATAACCATCAGTTTGTTCCCTATAGTTCAGTGTCAGTTTCTTGGTTTGTCTCTCTCTTTTTGCTCATTTGTTTTGTTTCTTAAATTCCACACATAAGTGCGATTATATGGTATTTATCTTTCTCTGACTCAATTTGTTAAGCATTATGCTCTCTACCTCTATCCATGTTGTTGCAAATGGCAAGATTTCATTTTTTTATGGCTAAGGTTTCATTATATATATATATATATATATATATATATATATATATATATATAAACATAGAGGTGCATGTATCCCTTTGAATTAGTGTTTTTGCGTTTTGGGGGTAAATACCCAATAGTGCAATGACTGGATCGTAGTCAAATTTCTGAGGAACCTCCATACTGTATTCCACAATGGCTGCAACAGTTTCTATTCCATCCGACAGTGCAAGAGGGTCCCTTTTCCTCCACATTCTTGGCAACACTTGATCTTTCTTGTGTTTTTGATTTTAATCATTCTGACAGTTGTGAAGTGATATTGCCTTGTAGTTTTGACTTGCATTTCCTTGATAAGTGATATTGAGGATCTTTTCATGTGTCTGTTGGCCATCTGTATGTCTCCTTTGTAGAAATGTCTGTTCATATCTTCCACTCATTTTTAATCAGATTATTTTGGGGGTAGTGTTGAGTTGTATCAGTTATCTATATATTTTGGATCCTAACCCTTTATCAGTTATGTCATTTGCAAATATCTTCTCCTGTGCCATAGGTTGCCTTTTAGTTTTGTTGATTGTTTCCTTCACTGTGCAGAAGCTTTTTATTTTGATGTTGTCCCAGTAGTCTATTTTTTCTTTTATTTCCCTTGCCTCAGGAGATATATCTAGCAAAATGTTGCTATGGCCAACATCAGAGAGATTACTATGTTTGCTGTCTTCAAGGATTTTTATGCTTTCAGGTCTCACATTTAGATCTTCAATCCATTTTGAGTTTATTTTTTGTGTACGGGAAAAGAAAGTGGTCCAATTTCATTCATTTGCATGTGACTGTCCTTTTTTTCCCAATACTATTTGTCAAAGGGACTGTCTTTTTCCCTTGTGTATTCATTTCTCCTTTGTTGAAGGTTTAATTGACCATGTAACTGTGGCATTATTTCTGGGTTTTCTGTTCTATTCCATTTATCTGTGTGTCAGTTTTTATGTCAGTACCATATTGTTTTAATTACTACCACTTTATAATATAACTTGAAATGTGGAATAGTGATATCTCCAGTTTTGTTTTTTCTTTTTCAAGATTGCTTTGACTATTTGTGGTCCTTTGTGGTTCCATACAAATTTGTTCTAGATCTGTGAAAAATGCTATTGATATTTTGACAGGAATTGCATTAAATATGTAGATCCCTTTCAGCAGTATAAACATTTTGACAATATTTATTCTTCCAATCCATGAGCATGGAATATCTTTCCATTTCTTTGTATCATTTGAATTTATTTTATCAGTATTTTATGGTTTTCAGAATATGGGTCTTTCACCTCTTTGGTTAAGTTTATTCTGAGATATTTTATTCTTTTGGTGCAATTGTAAATGGGATTATTTTCTTTTTTTTTTTTTTTTAAGGATTTTATTTATTTGACAGAGAGAGAGAGAGAGATCTCAAGCAGGTAGAGAAGCAGGCAGAGAGAGAGGGTGAAGCAAGCTCCCTGCTGAGCAGAGAGCCCGATGTGGGGCTAGATCCCAGGACCCTGAGATCATGACCCAAGCCGAAGGCAGAGGCTTTAACCCACTGAGCCACCGAGGCGCCCCTGGGATTGTTTTCTTAATTTCACTTTTTTCTTTTTATTAGACTCCACACTGGGCCTAATGAGGGGCTTGAACTCACGACCCTGAGACTGAGACCTTAGCTGAGATTAAGAGTTGGACACTTAACTGAATGAGCCACCCAGGTGACCCTTAATTTCACTTTTTGTTGCTTCATTATTAGTGTATAGGAATGCCACAGCTTTCTGTACATTGATTTTCTATCTTGTGACTGTAGAATTTATTTATCAATCCTTACAGTTTTTTGGTAGAATCTTCAGGGTTTTCTAAATACATATCATGCCATTTGAAAATAGTTTTACTTCTTCCTTACCAATGTGACTATTTTTCACATCTTTATGTTGCTATTTGCTGTGACTAGGATTTCCAGTACTATATTGAATAAAAGTGGTGAGAGTGGACATCCTTGTCTTATTCCTGATCTTAGGGGGAAAGCCCTCTTTTTTCCCCATTGAGGATGATGTTACCTGTGGGTTTTTCACATAAGGCCTTTATTATGTTAAGATATGTTCCCTCCAGACCTACTTTGCAGAGGATTTTTATCACGAATGGATGTTACACTTTGTCAAATGCTTTTGTCGGCAGCTATTGAAATGATCATATGGTTTTTATCCTTTCTCATATTGATGTGACGTATCATGTTGATTGTTTTGTGAATATTAAATTGCATCTTGGAATAAATCCCACTTGATTGTGGTGTATGATTTTTAATATATTCTTGGATTCAGTTTGCTAATATTTTGTTGAGGATTTTTATATCTATTTTCATGAGAGATATTGGCCTGTGGTTCTCTCTCTCTGTCTCTCTCTCTTTTTTTTTTTTTTTTTGTAGTATCTTTATCTGGTTTTGGTATCTGGATGATACTGGCCTCGTAAGGCACCTCTACTCTTAGATCTCATGAAGGCCATTAATTTTTTTTTCCCTGCTCAATTCCAGTGAGAAAACAAAATCAATTTTTTCTTAAAACTCTAGTTACAGTGGCTTCGTGATATATTTATCAGCCTAAGATTCCCCAGGACAAGGACATATCCTGCAGAGAATGTGAGTTCTGTGGCCCTGGTGGCACTGTTTGGTACTGAGATGTTGTGGCATTGTCTCAAATATTGGAGATGCAGATGCACCTTGCAGTTACTAAGGAATTGCATTCTCTGTTTCATTTGACTCTGTGTTAAATACTGCTATGAAAAAGGGGCAGATAAGTAAGAGACTCTTTTGGGTATAGAATATATGGGAAGGAGCATCTCAACCAATTCAGTGACCATTCTTAAAGTCAGTCCCCCCCCAGTCCCACTGAAACACGGCTAACACAATATTTTAAAGATCTCAGGTTAACACTGTGTCTTTAAGGTGTATCCACTGCTTCTTTAAACCTCTGGAATTGCTTTCATGATGATGAATTCTGGTTCTACTGATATGCTACATTACAAATGTGACAGGGGACACTTGAGAATTATAGCAGAGTGTACTTTGGAGAGGTCCCATTTTCTATATGTAAAAGCCACTGGGTTCACTCTTTATATAATTCTAACTTGAAATGAAAATTAATATATGGTAATCAGAGTTCATGTCATGAGAATACTTACCTTGAGAATACCTCTTTTATCTAAGTGTTCATTAGCAAAGGTAATAAATCTAATAATCTCTCCCAAATAATCATGCATTAAAAAACTATTCCTGAACAGGGATACAAATGTGTGTCAACTGAATTAACTAAAGAACAATTTTGAGGAATTTAAAGATCAATTTTAAGCAGGTGCTAGGATTTTATTAACTATTTTTTACTTGCTAGAAAAGAGAGCCATCTCTCTTTATCAATCAAGGCTTGTACACTTCATTTAGAATTTTTGACATTTGTAGTTATAAATAGAGCATGCGAACAAGAGCAGGACATTTAGGTGAGTCTTTTTAGTAGAGTTCTGAAGGATGGGGTTATGCACACTAATAATATGATTATCAAAATTGTTTCTAATGATGTATAGTATTGAAAAATGGGTCTGATGATTTCTTAGTCTGTACTCTACCTAAGGGAAATGGAAATAGATGAAAAGATTTGTAGCAGTTAAAAAGATCAGGATACTGAAAGAGCAGTTATCATTATTACAGTAAATTTGGTCTGGAACATTTGAAAATGAGCCTGAGCACTTGGTTGATAACCATTGCCCTGAAGAAACCTACAAATGATTTCCCTTGGAAGTAGGCTAAGGAAGATAATTCCAAAAGGACCTTCTTGATTATAGTTAATAAGCTTTCAGCCTGTAATGATGTCCATGCACATGGAATGAACAAATTCCTGAAGTGGACTTCTGATTTCAGTAGGTCCTCAGGATTTTCTAAGTAAAAATCATCCTTTGTGTGTATTAACTGTAGAGGTCCATATGTGTAGGTCCATTTGTATATGCAAATCGGAATGCACATGTAGGCTCTATTTAGAGAATACAAATTCTCATTCTCCTGTACATTTAGCTATTTGCATTGATGTCTGTGAGATTGGATATTATTCAGCAGGAATGGCATAGTAATTCTCATTTCATTTACATTTTATAGGTTTTGCCAGGTGTGTGTCACTTCATGTATAACATTTATGACTCAGAAATAGCTCTATGTCAAGCCTATATTTGTGAGTATATATGTGGTTGTATGTTTCCATTTTAAGAATTTAAAGGTTAATTATATTCACCTGAATAGTGTTATTCACCTTTGGACAGGATAGCTTAAGTCAGGGAACTATATTAGGCAAACCTCATGATAATGAAAATCTCAAAGGAGAGGAGGCTTTGGAGCAGGACCACTTGGCCTTGAATCCTGGTTATAATACTTACTAGCTATTTGGCTTTAGTCCCTAATTTCTTCACTTGTAAAATGTGAATAATGATGATAATAGCACCTACTTCATAGGATGTTTTTAAGATTGAGTTAACAAATGAAAAGCACCTAGCACATTACTTGAATGGAACACAGTAAATCTTGAATAGGCAGTAGATATTGTTGCAATTCTTTCTAGATCAGTAAACTTCATGAAAGGGGTGGTGATAGTGGTAGAACTGCCATCTATTATATTTCCAGTGCAAGCAGCTGCCTCACCATTATGTGCTGTGGGCCAGAGGAGCAAAGAGATTACAGATGGTCTGGAACAAGTCATTCCTTCTGCCTGAGAAATAATTTAGAATGAATTTTGAAGTTTAATCTTCATAATTCACCAATATTCTTTAATAGACGCTTTAATAGGCAAAATTAGAAGGCTGAAGGAGGAACGGCACACTAAGTCTTCAAAATTTGGTATTCCAAGGCATTTTGGAAGAACTTGTTCAAGATAGACGTACATGCCAGGGTTGAAGAATGAAAATGAAGCATAGTTATTTAGAGAACATTCACAATTCCAAAAAGGCAGTCTGGGTAATTCAAAGCAAATAGTGGTGGCTTTATAAGACTATTATCATCAATAAACATTTATAAGCATCTGCAAGAACGAAGACTAGACCTGGCACTAGAAATTACTGAATGATTGTTCAACTCCAAGTCTCACTTTGGTTCTGGAGACCTGGTTCTACGATAATGCATAAGGGAGTAGTTATGATGGGAAATGATCACAGTAAGCTTTTATTGTGACTACTGAAAAACATGTCACACGTGGTTTCAGATTTTTGGTGGAGCAACTGAAAATATGATTATGTTCAAATATGTCATATTCATCAACATGACTTTATTTAATGTACGAGCTGTTCCAATGAAATTTTTAAAAGACTTGAAAACATTTCTTTGATGTTGTTTTTGTATCACTCTTCACTATCCCACTTTTCAGTTAGCTTTATAACCACAGCTTTACACACACACACACACACACACACACACACACACACACACACGTTACCGTGGGGGAATTCTCATAGAGAAATATTTAAAGATCCCAACTTTATTTCAGGCTACAGCAGAATAACTTAGAGCAGACAGAGTGAGTACTAATGATTGTACTAAGTGAGACTCTCTAAACTCTATTTTGCCAATGGACTTGGTATAATTCATATCAGCATGGAAAGAATAGAGTAAGAATGGACAGTTTGGGGTGACTCATTAGTATGCTTGACTCATGAGCAACATTAATGTACCTTGTTAGATAACTCTACATATCTCAGCATTGAATGCTATACAAGTAAAATTAAGATTACCTTTTATTTTCAGAAAGAATCTCTTAATTACTATATTGTTTACCTCTATACTTAATAAAATGTCCCCCTCCCTTTTTTTTAGACCTGGGGCTTCTCAGACTTTGTATAGACACACCATGGGGTCCCATTCTATGAAAATGCAGATTGTAATTCATTAGGTTTGGGGAGGGACCTGAAATTTTGCATTTCTAACAAGCTCTCAGTTGAAGCCTTTCCTTGTAGTTCATGTACCACATTTTGAGTAGGAAAGCCTGAGCCAACACATTGGCAGTTACTTTATTTTAAATGGAGATGCCTCAAATTGGGGAAAAATGTGCCTTGGTCCTTACTGGGATCTGGTTGCTTTCAGTTCCAGAACTATGAAGAAAGGCATTCTAATGACATTCTATCAACCTGAGAGAACAAATCCTATATTCCAGGATATTCCTTGTTTTATGTAAGACTTCTTTTATATTTCCTGACAAATGTCAATAGTGAAGCCACATTTTTATTTTGTTGTAAAGTTATGAGGAGAAGCTTATCAGAAAGTAAGCGTCATCTTGGAAACAAAATCTGAAATGTTTTATTTCCATTCCTTTGCAAAGTAACATGGATGGCTGTGTTTTCAATCTTGGATCCTACTATTTTATTTTATTTTATTATTTTTGAAGATTTTATTTATTCATTTGAGAGAGACAAAGGGAGAGAGCGCACAAGCAAGGGGAGAGGCAGAAGGAGAGGGAGAAGCAGACTCCCCTCTAAGGAGGGAGCCTGACATGGGACTCTATCCCAGGACCTGGAGATCATGATTGGAACTGAAGGCAGCTGCTTAACCATCTGAGCCACCCAGGTGCCCCTATTATTTTATTTTAGTCCCTCATTTATTATTGGGTTAAAATTTTGAAAGAATACCAGAGGTAAGTTTCCCTTTTTTTTTTTTTAAGATTTATTTATTTAATATAGAGAAAGAGATCACAAGTAGGCAGAGAGGCAGGCAGAGAGAGAGAGGAGGAAGCAGGCTCCCTGCTGAGCAGAGAGCCCGATGCGGGGCTCGATCCCAGAACCCTGAGATCATGACGTGAGCCGAAGGCAGAGGCTTATAACCCACTGAGCCACCCAGGCGCCCCGTAAGTTTCCCTTTTACATAGTTCTTTTTTCTTTGCATCTTCGAACCTTTCTCAGGTAGAGCTAGTTCAGGAGGCTGAGGCATATTACCCACTGAAACAAGCATGCAAAATAATCTGAAGGGAATATAGAATCAAATTCTTGACTTTTGAGCTTGTAGGTAGACATATATAAGTCTGCTGTGAAGTGAAAAGTGTGAAAGTTAAAACTCTTTTGAGCTGGAATGGGTAGACTTTAGTCAGAGAGAACAATCTTGTTTTGATTTGTTAGAATTCCAAAAGATGGGCTCTGAATATCAAGAGCAAAACCTGGAGTTTACATAGCAAACCACAGACTAGGGAAGACTGTATGAATGCCATGAAAGCATTGTGCCCATTCACATGGCACCAGTTTTGATCCCTGGTTGAGAGAAGATCAGAGGGAATGTGACTAGAACTCGGAGGCTGCCTGGAATTGTGATCTGGATGGTGGGGGTAAGGACTGGGGCTATGCAGTTTATAAATACACAGATATGTTTAAGAGAATCTGAGAATAGAAGACACACGTGACAGCTTCACAGAATATAGGTTGGTGAGAACTACAAACCTCTTTGGGAAGACTTGAGTTTAGTGTATTGTTAAAGAGACAGAGCAGTAGAGGCTGAAAAGAGTACCTCTGATATACCTGGTGGACTTTCTCAAAGTCCTGTCCTCTTAAGATGGGGAAGGAGATCTTACAACAAAGAAGCCTAGGTCAGGGTGATGAGTGTATACATGCTTGGACTGGATCGAGGCCATCAGCAGAAAATATCAGCATCTTATGAGGAGATTAGAAGAGATGAGTTATATATAACATGGAGAGTGGAGTCCTGGGCCAAATGCCCAACAATACAAACAGCCTTTGAGAATATAGATTACTTCAAGAAAGAAAGGAAGGGAAGGTCAGTTTGTGATGGAAATCATGGAAGAATCGTAAGGAGTGACTGCTCTTGACTAAGTCATATACTAAACAGAGATCAGGATTTAAACTAGAAGTGATTGTATTTAACTTGAATTGCAAAGACTGAGTTACCATCTCATCACTGGGAATTGAGGAATTGAGGCTAAGTGAGCTAAATTAAGTTTAGCAATGTAATGATGAAGTTACAATTTATTAACCTGAGTTCTGTGTCTGTGTCAATTCATAATATCTATAGTAAGACAATGATAAAAATAATGCTAGCCCTACTTACTTCAGTTTTAATTAGTAGAAAAAAACACATTCCTATTGAAATTCAGGGGAGGGATCAACCTCAGAGATAATCAGGTTTTGTCATTACTCTTCTTACAATCTTTGAATACTTTCCCTCGTTTTCTGCATAAAGCTCTAACTCCTTCACGGAGCATGCGAGACCCACAGGATCTTGCTCCTTGACAGCCCTATAGCCCCATCTTTTTCTGTTTGCCCTGTCACTCTCTTTGTTCCAACCACATATTGTTTTGGTTTTTCAAACCTAACCTGCACTTTCCCACCTCAGGGCCTTTTCAGTGTAATTCTCCCTGCTTGGAAAATTCTCCCCTCCAACCATAGGTGCAGGTCGAGTTTCCTTGTTAAATGCTCCCACATCACCCTGCATTGCCTCTTTATAGTACTTACAACAATTGAAATATGTGTTTGTTGTTGTTGTGGATGACATAAGTCCTCCCTCACAGTCTGTGGACTTCAGTGTCTCAGAGACCATACCTATCTTCTTCTCGGATGTAGTCCTAATGTATAACAAGGGCCCGATATGGTTACTTACTCATTAATGCTTGAGGAATGAGCAAGCGATTGAGTGAATGGTATGATCCAATACTCTCATTTTACACATGAACATGTAAGGATCGATGAGACTGAGATTTCCAGATATTGCTGAAGTATTACCAAAGGTGTTTTATTATACCTTGGGAAGAAAATGGGAGGAAAGTTTTCTCTAATCCTAGAAGATACTCAAAAGAAATTCAAGAATATCATCTCACTTAAGAAATCATTACCTCATCTCCTACCATCCCAGCCTTTTTTATATATATTATGTTTATGTCTATTAGTAAAACTTGTTCTTAAAAGAATCATTGGTCATACCTATATCATATATATGATGTTATGGCTAGAATATAACACTTCTATTTATTAACAGCGAGTTGGTCTCCTTGGCTGGCTTCTTAAATTTTGTGGGATTTTTTGAAAGATGAATACCCATCAGACTGACAATTGGCCTCTATAGGTATTTTTTTTCCCATGTTAGCCAGAAAGGTACATGATATTTTGAAAAGATATTTGCTATACCATCAGTAGTGAAGCAATAGAGACCACGGAGACAGCCATACATGTCACTAGACAAAATAAGAGTCTCAGCTTGTATTCTCTTATACAAAATTACACAATTTTAAATTGCACTAAATTGGTACTAATTTGGCAATCTTAGCTTTGATATGCTTCCAGTCTTAAAATTCTAAAGATTCTGGACTTGAGGGGAATTCACACCAGGTTTAAATGAAATGTATTTACACCACAGCGGGAGAAAAGTTTTATTTTATTCCTGGTTTTCTCTATGCTTCTTGGTGTGGGAGCTGTGGAACTAACCAAACCTTATCAGTATTTAGCATCTCTTCTTTAAAATGACAGGCTTTTGAAAAATAATTCAATATCAAGGTAAATAACCATAACTCTGGCTGCCTAGGTATGTTTTAAATACTGTTGAGGAGAGGGAACATTTCTCCTAAGAAAACTATATGAATGTCAGGCAACTATTTTTTTCTATAAGGCCTTATAAATAATAACTAACATTGTGCTAGGACAATAGAGGATTTTCTCAATCTCCTCTGGGTGCCAGGTAGAGTACTGGCTATTAGCTCGCATTTATGACAAAGTATTATTTTTCTGCTAAAACAAATGGATTTTGAATTGACATTTTGACATCACAGGAAAATACATACTGTCCTTTCAAATACTCCTCTCGGATACATCAGGAAAGCAACTATTAAGTGAAATGTCTGACAGCAGGACTTCATTCTACTTTTCTTATTTGAGTGTTTGTTTGAATTGGCCATAGATGGGTTCCTAAGGATTTGAACTGTGTCAGAAATGATTTGATTTAAATCAAACAACAAACATAGTCACACCTTGTCACCACTCCCCAAATGACTTTTTTGGGGGTTGGGCCACCTTCCTGGGCCAAATGTAATAAGTTCAGTAAAGCTTTCCTGGGCATTGTCTCATTTGTAAGATATATTTAAGACTGGAAAATGGCATAGGAATATTTACCAGATACAGATACTAACAAAACAATTTCTACTTCTAGAAATGTGACTATGGAAGTGCTTAGAGACAAGTATGTGACAGTTTGAAAATAGCATATAAGTTATATAGCATACCAGATAAAGATATTACCAGAATAATTTCTGTATCTGTAAATGTAGACTTAGAGATACGTTAGAGTTTTCATTATAGAAGTATTTACTCGGGAATTATCACAGTGGGGATTTTATTGTAACTGTGTGTATATAATGGGCAGTTGGTAAAGATTAATTGATTATTATATTTAATTAGGTATATTCAAATCTATTTTATTTTTTATTTGGGAATGTCCTGTTATTCCTCATGTGCAGACTTCTGCATGTTTTCACATATTTGAAATTTAGATTTGTTTTTTGATCTACTTACTAAGTTCATTCCTTTGGATTTATTTTCTATTCAGATATGAGATTGTTTCTAATGTAAAGATACATCTTATGCATTTTGACAACCCTGGTAAAGACATGCCTTCTGGTCAAATTTGCCTTATCCAAACTTACCACTGCCTATATGACCCATTGTAGTAAGCTGTAGATCATTGCACCTTTTTCTTCAATTCTTCTGAAATAATTTTCAATCATTTTGATAAAAGCTGTTAGCCCTTATTCATTTTCCCTTTCAAAAGGACTCAAAAGGCGCTGGGTTCTCATTTGGGTGCCTAATTTAGTCTTGTGTTATTAGCAGTACACTTTGCTTCTCCAACATGAACTTAGGTACTATTTTATTGAGACAGAAAATAACACTATAGGCAAAAGTATTATTATTATTACTATTGATATTAATATCACAGACATTTAGTTGTGACTTTTTTCTCAAGAACTTACTTTGTAAAGGTGGCTAAAAATTATATTCAGTTTATATTAACCTTACCTTTTAAAAATCATGGTTCTAAATCTTGTGGTTAATATTGTAATAAAAGAATGTTTCAAGGTCTCCTTTCTTTTACCTGAAACCAGTTCAGTCAGCAAAGTGGAAGGCAGAGCTTTGATTCTCTTCTTAGATGTCTCCTTATTTGAATGATCCATCTTTATAGTGATTACAGTGAATCACAGGAAAATGAATATGCCAAAGTATATATTCCAGGAAGTTTGGGTATTTTTAAATTGCCTATTCATATAATTTAGACCTCAAATCCATATCAGCCTTATAATTTAGTCAAAAGAAAGATGTTGTCAAGCAATTATTTTGAATTCCTATGGCAGGTACAAGCACTTTGTCATTTCAGCCATACTGATGGGGATGACTCTATGCAGATGAGGATGCTGATGCTTACCAAGGTTCAATAACTAGTTATTGTCAATATAATAACTTGACTTCTGAATGACAGAAGTATAAGTCAAATTTGTGTCTTTCTGATCCTAAAGACTGAGATCTACTGAATTTTTGGATTAGCTTCTTTTTGTGTTTGTTTTCCTTACCTCTAATGCTAATGGTATGCTTTTAGACCTTAGTAATGAATCTATGGATACAAGCTGAGTCTTAGATTCTTAAGGTTTCCATTGCCAGCATTTTCCTCCTCTTCAACAGATTTTTTAAATGACTCAATGAAAGAACTAGTTTGGTTGAAACCTAAAATTTGAGATAAGAGACTCAATATTCATGCATTTCAAAATTCAAGCTTTCCCCCCATCATATACAAATATCTCTTACGGTATTTGGAGATACCAGTGAGAGAACCTCAGGTTCTCAGGTATCAACCATATTTTATATGGTCATTAATATTTGAAGTATTTTACTAACGATTGAACTATGCAGTTTACTTCTGTTGTGGGAGGTTATCAAGAAGATATAATCACCAGTGAACCTGTGAGCTGGATCTGGGCAACTAGAGGCTTTCAATCCCTTCACCTGCTTTAGAATGTGTGTTCTGCTTGCTTTCGCTGCTCCTGGAGGCTACTCCAAGGATTTAGCCTTGAGATAGGAATGTGTTGAGGCTATCTGGACTGGGTATGTGACTAAACTCAGTTAGAGCCTCTATATAAACCTCTAAGAGTTGGCTGGTGAGTGCAATCTACCTGATTTGAGGCTGCCCAAGACAAGCCTTGTGCATCAGTTCCTTTGATTACTAAACTGGCCATCTACCAATTTGGAGTCATTTGCCTCTTAGTTCTCTCCCTACCCTTCATGTATGGGGGCCAGTTTCAGATTTTATTGGAGAGTTTCAGAAGAGGTTTCTAATCAACAACTTTTACCACTTGTAAGGAATAAAAGTGAATACCTATTTTGTGGGATGCCTTGGTTACTTTGTTCTTTCTCTCAAGGACTCCTGTTTAATATTGATCTAGAATTTGTTCTGAATTTCAGCTTATGATTGACAGTGAATCAATCATTAATATTTGTAGGATTTCCACAGGGTATGTGATACAGATAGTGGAAAAAACATACATCAAGAGATATTTGCTAACACATAGATAGCTTAATCAAACTCTCACTTGTATCATAGAATGATAGAGGTCAATGAGTATGAAAGGTAGCATATTCTTCTAGTTGAAGAAAATAGAGTCTAAAATAATAATTAATTGATAGTAGAGCCAAGGCAAACATCTGTTCATCCACACAGCTGATCAATGAAGGAGCCATGATTTAAAGTCTGGCTGCTTGAGTTCCCATCCCACTATTCTATATAGTCTGTGAGGTCTAGATATCCCCTGAGTAGGCCATTGAAGGGTTTTTGGAGGATAACTGGGTCATATATTTCCTTTCAGTGAGTTCTGAGTCTTTTAGGCAGAGGTGGAGTGTGAGTTGCTCTCTGCAAGTGACTTCACATGGTGTCCCCCACAGTTGTAGAGTAAGCTGCCTCCATACTACCCCCATGCACTGCCCCACCAAGTAGTTTGTGTTGCTGCTGTAGAGCTTCTGGTTGGGGCTGCCAGTCCAGGACTATTCTGAAACTCTATACAGATAGGTTCAAATTCCTTCTCGTCATTAAGCCCCAGAAGTCACCCAACTCCAGCATCATCCATGCCATTCCTAGTCAGGCACCAAGCTGAGAGTGTTTTCTTCCTATTCTACAGCTTTGGATAAGATGGAGATTGCTGGATTCACAGGGTAGATGAGGATACTTAGGTACAGAGAGGGGAAGGGACTTACCTGCAGTCACAGAGCGAGGAAATAGCTGGTAAGAACAGATCACTGATGTAGCTGTTTCTTCTTTGCAGCAAAACTAGGAGAGGGGTTGATTTTCCCCATCTTATCCCTTGAGGAAGCTGAGGCTCAGAGAGTCTTAGGAACTTGTTCAAGGTCACAGAGCTGCGAAGGAGGGCAAAAAATAACAACAGGAATAATAATAATAAGATAACATGCTTGATAGTTACTATATGTCACCATCATCTCACTGAATGCTCACAGTTCTAGCAAAGTAGATACTATTTACCCCCACTTTGCAGATGAGGTAACTGGGGTCTCAGCAGTGAAATAACCTATGGAAGTCACATGGCTACAAAATAGAGATGAAAAGAAAAAGAAGCTAACCTTTCTGTGTTGTCTTGCTATTTAATTCCCATATCCCTACTGGGAGAACTGGTGCAATTATCTCCATTTTGAGGAAAACTGGGCTTAGAACATTTATTTGATGAAGGTCACACAATTAATAAATGGAAATATAAAAATAGTAATAATAATACTAATAATAGCAATAGTAAGCTAACATGTATTGAGCACTTACTGTGTGCCTAGTATTATATCATGTTTTCTGTCTCAGGGAGTTAAGAGATTTATGCAAGACCACAAGGGTAGGAATGACAGAGTGGGGATTTTAATTCAGATCCCTAGAGAGTGAGATCCTACTGTGGGAAGGGAAGTTGCTGAACCCTGAGGCCCTTCAACTTGGAGGACATCAGCTCCTTGGAAGTCTTCCTAGTGCCATAGGCATTTGCAGGGTAACTTCTTCACCTGCTGTATTAGTTGCTTCAAGACAGCATAAAGTCCATGCCAAGAACATCTCCCATGATGCAACTCAGTGTCTCAAGATACAGGCTTGCCACCAGCTCCCAGCAGACATCATACATGACATTAGGGTGCTGGCCCCCAAAGACAATGATGATGTTGGGTACAAAGACAAAGAGGCCAGGGGATCTCAGAGCAGGGGTACAATGACTGATGA